>PVKZ01000280.1:0-600000 GCA_004027375.1 Macroglossus sobrinus
ACACACACACACACACACACACACACACACACACACACACACACACAGAGAGGACGAGCAGGCGCAATGCCAGACGTTTTTTAAATAAACAAGTTTAACATAAAATCACCTGAGGGTAACAAAGTTGTAAGCTGCTTCCCAAAAAGAGGTTGTTAAGGTAGTAAAAGGAGCATTAGACATCCTAATCAAAGTCTTGTAATTTTTTTCTGTCATTGTTATCATCCATAATAATAAACCACCATCACAATAATCCAGTTCTCAAGTTAATCATTCTAAAAGGGAAGCAACAAGCCTTAAAAAGTCTTAGCCTATCGAAATGTTTTATTTTTTACTTTATTATAGGTTTTCTAAATATCAGGGTTGCTTCTCTCCTAACCATCATCAAACTATCCAATAAACACCTCTGTAAACACACTATCGCTTTAGCTCATAAATAACAACATCCCTGGCTCCTTGTACACATAAACAACAACCTAAATATTTAATTGAATACCTCAACTTCAGGAATCAGCTTCTCCCCTTTGTCCTTTGGTGGCCAGAATATCTTCATCCGAAGCCTCTATTGCTGTCATTATTTCTAATTTGAAATCATCCTCTACCTCCACACCCTTCCACGAAGGAAACATAGCTTTTATCTTTGTCTTGCACATGCACACCATAGTGAGAGTTAAAGAGTAAATTACCATTTGTAACTTTCTTTCAATAATAAAATAGCAAATAAACAAGGAGTTTTTTCTATTGCAATATACCAATGCACATTCAACACTCAAGTGAACTGTTGAACTGCACTGTTACCCTATTTGCTTAACTTTCAAAAATTAGAGAAAATCTCACAACTTGAAGAAGATAAAGAGATGCAATATTTTATACCCACATGAAGTTTGTATCCATTCTGAATAAAATAGTGCAACTTTGGATGTTTCTGTGCATAGGTCCAAGAAATGCACCTAAAATGAAGTTACAGAGTTCACTGTGAGGTCATTGCCAACTTCAGGGTAAGTCTTAATAAAAGAGAGAGTGAATGACAGAAGAAACTATTAGATTATTTGTGAAATGAAAAATAAAATGTTTTGATAGGCAAAGACTTAAGTTTTTATAGAACCATGAAAACGAAAAAATAGTTAAAAATTCAAATTAAAATAATAGCTAAGACTTGTAAAACGCTTATGCATAAGCATTATTTTAATTGCTTTACTTACATTATTCAGTCCTCAAAACAAACAACCTATTTAGGAGTAGGTATTATTATGTAATTATTATCACTATCCCCATTTTACATATGAGAAACTAAGCACAAAGAAATTAACTTGTCCAAGAATGTACTTGTAATGGTGGTGTCAGGATTTTAATCTAGGCAGACAAACTTTAAAAACTAAGTTCATAAGCAACACTTAACCTCTTAAACACTATAAGAGAATCTAATTGAGGCTTTTTATTCCTTGAAATTACCACTTTCATTTCATGTATAATTAGAAATATACATTGAGATTAAAACCTGTTTCTCCAAGAAATGTAGCTAAGACTAAGTAATACAATGGTGTTTTGGCAAATTGCTGTATTAACTTCTGAAGAAATCCATAAATTAGAACCTTCTGATGTAGAAAAATTTAGCAAAGAATACACTCATGATTCTAGAAATTATGAGAGTCTTATTTAACAATAAGAATGTTCCTTCCTTGCTAGATTTTTTTTCTTGTTAGATTTTTTCATTTCGTTCTTTTAGGATTAACTTGCCCTAAACATTGAGTTCCTTAGACACTTCCACATTTCTCCATAGATCTTTTCTTTATATAGCAACATCCCTATAATAAAGCAATGAGGAGAATTAGAAAGGAAGCAAAACCCAAAACAGATGTCTCAAGATAATACACTAAAGCTAATTTACTTTTCTGAAAGGAGAATTCCTAGACTCAGAATCTATTTACCCTTGCCTCAAACATAACACAGCACTTTTAATTATTTGAGAAGGACACCTGGGCTCAAATCCTAATTCCTCCATTTACTAATAGTATGATCTTGGGCAAGTATTTTTTTATCTGTAAAATAGTCCACCCTACTGGAATGTTGCAGGGATAAACCCAATTGACATAGTATATTAAAGTTCTTAGCACAGTGCCTACCATATAGTAAGTGCTCAATAAAGGTTCTTTGTTATCTAAAAAAAAATGAACTAATAACAAGTCAAGGACTTATTGTGATGATCAAATAGCATAACCTGTGTGAATGCATCTATAATAGTGCTGCACACCAGAAAGTACCTCTTAAAATGTTGTTTCCCTCTCGTCTTATCTAATTTAACAGCCCATAGATGAATAGAAATAGCAGCTTAAAGAAATATGGAAGGATGATTGATATTACTAGAGGCAAAAACACTAATTACAGAGAAATGTCAGTTTAAAGTCTGGAAACAAAGGTAAAGACAGGAAACCCAAAATGCAGACACAGAAACTCAAAAAGCACAGCATTTTGGGGGCCACTTGATACATAGACAAGGAGCCTTAAAAGATCAACTTAAGTAGCAGCTCAGGTATCAGATGTTCATAACTGGACACGATGTAATCTCTTACTATATATAATATACCAAAATTTAGGGGCTATCTCTAGTAATGAAATTATGAATGATTTTAAATATTTTCTTCTTTAACTTTTCTATATTTTCTAAACAATAAGCTATTTAGAAAATCAAAATGTGTAGGTAAATTGTTAAAATAATGTTGGTACTTAAAGAGTAAGTCTTGAGAAACAAATACATAAATGTATAATATAGGGATTATTAACTCATTCTGTATTGAGTCCCTTATTTCAATAGCCTATCTTGATCATAGATCATAGTATAATAAAGGTATTACAAAAATGTAACTGATGTCAAAATTTTATTAAACACTGCATAATAAATTCACTTGAAAAAGAAAAAATGCTAAAAGCAGATTCATCTTGGAGGCACTATTTTAAATAGTAGTCGATATCAACACAAAGCCACATATGATTACTTCTATCTTTGCTTGCAACAATTTTGACACACCCTCATTTTTAGGGTTAAAAAAATGTTTAAACAACTCTAGGGAAAGAGCAAAATAAACTGATAAAATGGAGAAAATTCAAGAAGCACAGTCATGAGTGAAATGTATTTCTTTACCTTCTAAAATAGAAATTAGAATGCTTTAGGCAAATTTATATATTACTGAGTAAGAACTGACTGAACTGCTGAAAACGGTGGCAGTACAAAAGGCAAATTAATATATCAGAAATGAACCTATGACAATTTTTTTCTTTCTGATCTATAGTGTGTATCTCTCTTTGAAACTGTCCCCCTGAATACTACATACACTCACTAGAGAACATGCCAGAGAGCTACATAGCAGATCCTAGAGGACTCCTTCATTTAGAAAAAGTATTCAGAAATATAAAACATTTTCCTGTTTCTTCATAACCGGAGTAGAAGAATAAATAGACTCAAAGTACTAAGACCCTGGAAACTCTGAATTACTTTAAATATTGGTATTATCAGTGGTAGTAATAGTACAGTTAGTACAGATTTGAGATGGACTAAATAAAACACAGTCGCACAGTTGATCTACAGCATAATCAGGACTAAAATTTAGATGACGTGTTTCCCCATTCCTTATTAATATTCATTTCACCCTTTCCATAATTCCCCCTAAAACTTGATATCTCCCAATCTAATTGGCACTTTAGATTCAATTGTGATTACTTCATTCCTTTTCTTGGACTCTGATTGTCAGTGGGCTAAAAGCAATGGACACCATTAATGCCAGGAACATCTATATTTTATAATAAAAGGAGGGTAAGTCTAAATCACACCTGCAGTTGTTTTCTGAAATGCATTTTCTTTGGAAAACAAACACAAATGCTCTTTAGGTGTGCTTTATTCTCAGTAGTGTCATTATTTTCATGCCTTATTTCTATCACTTAAATATACAAATAATATAATATTAAATATTTCCATCACTGTTTACTTTCAATAAATAGGAAAGTGAAAAAAATAAAACAAATATCTTTCCTTTATTATTATGTTTATCAGCATATTTTAATCCATTTTTAAATTGGATACATTCAAGTCTTAGAAATGCAAACTCTTGTGACTACAAGAGACACTGAGTTTTTCATGGTGCTTAAAGGATAGAGGGCATAATAAATAAGTTTTTGGTTCTAACTTATTTTCTGCTCCTTTGAATTAATTAATGCTGTGAAAATCTCAGACAAATACTATATCAATGTGACTGAATTGAATCCAATGGAGAAAAATATGTAAAACATTATTTAATTAAAATTTTCTTATTTTTCCCTCTCCCACTTCCTATTCTACTAGTTAATAGTCAAAATAAAAGGATGGTTCCATGTTTTTTGCTGTCAAATTAATTGCCTTGGGCCACTTTTGTATCTTCAGACATCTATTGTTTCTGGAGCCATATTGTTCTCTGGGGTCAGTCCCTTGAGTATGGCTCTCAAACTCCTTATCCTCATTTCAAAGCTGTTTTGTCAAACTCAAAAATTCATAACAGTCTACTTTTATTTGTATAACTATGGCTCTTGAGGAATGATAGTGAAGATTTTTTTTTGTCCTCATACATGTGGTTTTGCATTAGGCTTGAGGAATGGGCTAAGAATGAGAGTTAGTATGAGACGAAATCCATTCTTCTTTAATAATTTTATTGGAATGCAGGAAAAGTAAAATGAAGAAAAGTTACTTTTCTGTTTCTAAGTTGAAGACACCACACTGGGAAATCTTTTTTTTCTCCTTACCTGAGCTGTGGTCCTAAAACATAAAAGCTGATTATGTTAATCTCCTGCTTAAAAACCTTTATTTCCTTATAACCTACAGAATAAACTCCAATTTGTTAGTACAGATACAAGACCTACAAATATCTTGCAAATCATCTTTTTACTCTTATATCTGACACCCACACACACTTAGCAACTTAAGGTTTGATCTTTTTTTACTATTCTCTGTTGATTGTTCTTAGTCGTCTTTGTCTGATTTCCTCGACCCCAAGCCCAGGTTAGGTCTCCTTTTCCCTTCATAGCATTCATTATCTTATAATGTAGACTCTTAGAGAAAGGGACAACATACACTTTAGTTCATGACTGTATTCTTGGTCCATACATACTTGGCATTCAATGGGTGTATTTTTCTCATTATCCAAATATTCATTATGTGAGTCACCAAAATTACATAGAAAATGAAAGGCATCAAAATATAAAAATATTCTAATGATCTTAACATTTATCAAATTAGTCTTCACTCAAACATCTCTCATAAAACTTAACATTTATCTCACCCATTAGGGTCAATTTCTTTGTATATTTGATAATCACTGCTAAGTGGTTTCAAATTTGTCTGCACACTGAAGTCACATGGAGCCTTGAAAAAATATTGATGCCTGGGTTCCATTCCCGAATATTGATTTAATTGGTTAAAGTAGAGCCTAAGAAGAGGAATACTTTAAAATTTTGCTCAATAAGTTTTTCAATCAGGTTGAGAATCAGACTAGTTGATTAATTTATATTGCATTGTGAATTATTGTAAATAATTTTTAAAATAAAAATGTAAAGTGAATGCAAAATAAAATTGCAAATCCTGAAAAAGAATTCATGAAAAATACAGTGTTGAAAAACAGTTCAAGTCATTGACAAATCAAGAATTTTCAGTTAGACTGGATAGAAACGAAAGAACCCAAAACGAGGAGGAATGATAGTTAATATGGTAGATTATTCAAAAGAGAATGATTTGAATATAAAAAGATTAAGCAAGGTTTTTAGAAATTTTTTTTAAAAAATGACACTTGTCACGATGGCACCACAATCAAAGTGATTGTGCTATCGCAACATTTGACCTGAAAAATTATTCAAAATCATGCAGTTAATTCTTCCAAGAAATAATGCAAAGTTAGAATTACAAATAAAATGTTGCCAGGTCTATAAATTTTTTAATTAATTTTGGTTTTAGTTTTTAAGACTGAGTCAAAATAAAATTATTTTCCCCATTGTTTATTATGAAATTTTGATCCCCATCCACTTAGTATATTAAAATATACAAGACCTTATGTCACATGACCTTGCCAAAGGTACAGGCAGAGATAGTTCTATTTTCCTTTCATTTGACTTACTGTTTCCTTTCCTTGACTCATTACAACAGTTAGGACCTCCAATACAATGTCAAATAGAATGTGTAAGCATGGACATTAGTTTTCTACTTCATCTTGTGTCAGTTTTTTTCTAATGCGCAAAGAAAGCATTCAATATTTTGCTATTTAAACATGATGTTAGTTGTAGGTTTTTCACAGATGTCCTTTTCAGATTAAAGAAGTTATTTTCTATTCCTAGTATGCTGGGAG
The DNA here is from genome assembly GCA_004027375.1 of Macroglossus sobrinus. NCBI lineage: Eukaryota > Metazoa > Chordata > Mammalia > Chiroptera > Pteropodidae > Macroglossus > Macroglossus sobrinus. The sequence goes on from PVKZ01000280.1 coordinate 6,357, forward strand.
TCTCTAATTATGAATGGGTATTATCAAATACTTTTTTCTATTTTATTAAAATGAGCACATGATATTTCTCATTTATTCTGTTAATAGGGTAAGATTTTCAAATGTTAAATCAAACTTGCAATCCTGGGCTAAACCTTACTTAATCATAATACATTATTCTTTTTTATATTGCTAGATTTAATTTGTTGATTTTTTGTTAAAGATTTTTGCATCTATGACCATGAGGGATATTGCTCTAAAATTTTTCTTTATTGTAATATTTTCTCAGGTTTAGTATTTGGGCTATTATGCTAACCTCATAAGGTAGAAATTGTTCCTCCTTCTTCCATTTTTTAAAAGAGTTAATATAAGATTGGTGTTACTTCTAAAATGTTTAATAGAAGTCACTAGTAAATCTATTTGGACCCATAGTTATCTTTATAGAAAGTTTTATTTTTTTATCTAAAAATGCAATTCCCTTTATAGGTAAAATCTTATTTAGGTTTTCTGTTTCATCTTGTGTCAATTTTAGTAAGGTATATTTTTCAAAAAATTTATCCACTTTGTGTAAGTTGTATCTTTGGCATAAAAGTATCCATAATATTCTTTTATTGTCTTTTTAATCTCTGTAAATTCTATAATGATAATTCCTCTTTCATTCCTGATATTAGTAAGTTGAGTTCTCTCTTTTCTTGGTCTTTACTAAAACAAAACAAAACAAAAAAACAACAACAACAAAACTTTATCTATAAATTGTTCTTATTTTCAGCAGTTTATTATAATGTGCCTATGCATGTTTTTCTTTGCATTTATCCTGTTTGGACTTCACTGAAGTTATTGAATCTGTAAATTTAACTTTCACCAAATTTGAGAAATTTGAGGCCATTATTTCTTCAAGTGTTTTCTTTTCTTTATCCCAAATATTACTCTCCTTTTTTCTGGGATGTATATATGTTAGATCATTTAATATTATCCCTTATACTATATTCATTTTTTTGCAATTGTTTTCTCTCTGTGTTCTTTAAATTAGATCATTTCTATTGATCTATTTTCAATTTCACTGACTCTTTCCTTTGTCATCATTATTCTACTGATTGGCCCACCAGGTTATTTCCTTATTTCAGATATTATATTTTTTATCTTTAAGTTCTCCTTTGGTTCTTTTTGTAATTTCAATTTCTCTGCTAAAATGCTCTATTTTTTTTCACATTTTCTTGGTTCTCCATATATTGAGTAATTTGGGATTATATCTTAGACATCATTAGCATCATGTTGTGAAAACTCTGAATTAATTTACAGTGCTCTAAAGAGTGTCACCTTCTGTTTGTTTTAGCAAAAAGCTCACTTGCTTAGACCCTAACTGCATGGTCTGTCTCACCTGCAGTGGGCAGCAGTTCAAATATTTGTTTATTTCTTTTAGCCTTGCCTAGGCTGCAGAAAGCCCATCCTGTGCATGCATTGTTTGGGGATCAGTCAGAAATTGGGTCAAAGTTTATACACAGAATTTAGGACTCTCTTTCTTTTACTCTTTCCTTTCCAGGATTGCCTTCTCACTTTCCAGTAGCTGTGGTTAGCCCAAAGTCTGTTCTGGTTCTTCAAGCCAGAAAGACTCTGACTTTTCTACTAGATTTTTATTAGCCCTCCAAGTCTGTCACAGACTGGGGCCTACCCACATACTGGAAACCTTGAAAATGACCAACTTACCCAGTATTTCTCCTCTCCTTCTTGCAAACATCATCTTCTTTCAAGATTTAGCCTGCTTTTGTTGCTCTTCAGTACCTTCACATAGTTGTTTCTAATGATTTATCCAGAGCTTTTAGTTGTTATCCCCTCTCAATTTTAAATAGATTAATTTAAAGCGGCCTTTTTTTCACTACCCATTACTCACTGATAACAAAGACTTCTTGTATTGCCTTAATGAAGAATTAAATGATACCATTCTTTTTAATTCCTCCATGCCTTTACACATTCTATTCTTCTGCCTACAATGTTCTTAATTCTTATAACTCTGCCATGTAAACATTCTCTGTGAGCATTTTATATATTTTAAAAGAACATAGCCATGTTTTGCCACCCCCAGTTTTAAATACCTAAAATTTCAACTGAATATTTATGCTGGAACTAACTCAGATGTCTATCAATATAACAATGGTACCTATATAAAGTACTACATAAAAGAAAATAAAGCTATGTAAATTACAAAAAAAAGTCTAAGTTATAATTTGTAATGAAAAGATATGTAAAGTATAAAGTAATATGTATAAAAAGGGGGAATATTACCCTCACACAAAATAAAACTGTATATTTCTATATAATTGTGTATATTTGTTTGTGATATCATAAAAAGAGGTCTGAAAGCATACAAAAATATTGATATAGTAAATAAGTTTGTGAAGCAAAATAAAATTTAGGGTGAGAGAAATTAAGGAAAATTTCCTCACTTATTATTCAATAATTATTTATTTAAAAAATATTTAATGACTGCCTGCTATATGCCAGGCAGTATTCTACAATAAAAATGTATTTATCTATTACTTGTATAATTTAAAAATATTTTTAATTTTTTTAATGAAAGTATTTAACTCAATGAGGAGAAACTGAAATAACAGAAAATCTCTAAGGTGCTTAAAATGTGACCCTTTATCTTGTTAATGTACCAGAAACTTAGGAGTCTTTTGAAGGTAAGTAAATAAATTTAGTGTTAGTTTTAAATCAGTTCTATTTAACCCAGATTAAATTCTTATTTGTTTAGATCTGGACCCAATGGAGAAACAAACCAATTTCTCTTTTTCTACATTTTAATTCGGTTCCATTCTCTTATCCCAATTCTTCTGAGGTTTGGAAATAGCTAGTGAGGTCTAAAGTTTTTATTTGGGGGTAATTCCAGGCATCTAATGGCTGCCAACAGATAAAGTTATGTTATTTTTTTTACATTAACGTATTAGAATAGGCATGGCCGAGCAACCCAGAGAGTAAACCTAGTCTTTATGAAGTTCATTCTTGGTTTCACATAATAGAGAAATATATCTTTGTCATTTATATGGAAACATCTTCTCGTCTTAACCAAGTGATACATAGAAGACATCTTCTTATAAACTTTAATGTTGAAATAACTTGGTATAACTCAACATTTTAACCTCTCTTCCCAATCCCTTCTAGCAACAAGGCCTTCAGTACCTCAACAAGGAAGTTCATTTCATTTTTAGACAACTGTAACTGTTACAAGTTTTTCTTCTGCTATTCCTGTGACTGACTCCCTATGACTTTCACCTGCTAACTAGAGTTTGGCCCACCATAGTATATACTCTTTCCTAGCACGTTAGCCATCGCAGAACAACTATCAGATTCTCTTAAGACTTCTTCAGAATAAACATGCCTAGTTCTTTTAACCTAAGGGAAGCTTCTGTCAAATGGCCTAGAAAGAGTAAAAATAAAATTTCTCTGAAACCTATTTGTTCAGTTGAAAAATACAAGATTTGGTTTTTACCTTAATGCAGCAAAAAACCCTCTTGGCTAATCATTACAAATACCTCCTGGCATTTGTCTTCAAAAAAACATCCCTCCACTTGCCTGTACATATGTATATATTTTGCCTTCCACTTTTTCTTTAGATTTTTTTAAAAATGGGCACCAAGATGTGTCCATCCTCAGTTCACATAACTTGAGTTTCCACCCAAGAGGCTTGTGCCCTCTGTTTCATTGTACTTGTATTTAAGCTACAGATTTTCATTCTTATAAGTTCATACCATTTTTTGGACCCCTAAAGTATCAGACAAGGACTATGCCCATTAAACTTGATCTGATAAGCCTTAACTTAGACTAGGCTTAGCAACGTGTCTGTTAATTATGTGCATTTAGCTATCTTAGTTCCATTTGTTAGAGACTGTTAAGTACTTTCTACCTTTAGGAAGTTAGAAAATAAATGTTTAAGTCTGGAAAATCTATAGAGGACATCCATCTAATTCTTCTTTGGTCCTTAGAAGAACCTAATTATACCCTCCAATCTAAACCTTTTGGGAGGGGCAGAGGCAGAGTGAATATTAGTCTTGCCTAGAAAACTATACCTAGGAATTTTTTTTAAGTTTAATCCTAGCTCCCGTCTGCAATCTGTCCCAGTTTTCCTAGTTATGAAACAAAGGTAATAACATCTCTGTTTTCACTATTTCATGGTGTTACTATAAGAAATACATAAGATAATAACTGAAAAAGTTCATTTGAAAGTACAAAGTATAATAAAAAATATAAGGAACAATATTATTAATAATAATGGTACCTTCTATGACCACAAATGAGATACTCCACAAATCCCCTCCTTTTAACACTAAGACATTTTAATTAAATTCTCTTGTTATTTCTTCTTCCCATACCACCAACCAAAAAAAATTTTTTTGCTGCATAATCTGTAGCCTAGGCCTTTAATTATAAATGTCTACAATGATTTACATAGAGTACAACATAAGTGTATCCTGACATTTTGAAAAGCCAGCCCTCCTCTCAGACTGACTTCATTTTCTTTTCCCTTTTTATAACCTTTTCTATATTCTCCTGAAAAAAAAAATCACACTGCCTAGCAATATTACAGCAACTGTCACCACTATGAATATTTCAGTTATAGTTACCCACCTTGAAACTCTTACAAGTAGACTCATGGGTTTCCTATGCAAAAGTATCAGATCTATTTTCTCAACTGTGTGTCCTAATTTTTTCCAGATTTTTAGAGCACATTATAGTGTTTCCACATTAAGATTATAGACACTGGGGCTACTCTATAAGTTTATAATTTGAAAGCTCATTTCTTAACATTCAGGAATGCAGATTCCCCAGAATGAGAACACAAAAGTGAAAGACTGCACTACAAAAATGTTCCTACCACTTCTCTCACCCCAATCTTTGCTAGCATCAAGTTACATAATTTTATATAAATAGTATATACAAACTAACCCACGGGCTCCTTTTTCATGTATTTTTCTCTTTCTCTCAATATCCCTTTATTCTTCTCCTTCTCATTCACTACATTCCACTCCCTGATAACAACAACAAATATTTATTGAATGCCTATACCATACAAGACTATGTGTGCTAAATGCTAGAGAAAACATGTGAGAACAAAATAGGTCAGCCAGAGTAAAAATCACACAAATAAACACATAATTTTACATTGCAATATCTGCTATGAAATAAATTAAAGTGTGGGAAACAAGATCTTTGCAGGCACACAAGATATGAATTGGAAGGATCAGGGAAGGCCTCTCAAGAAACAACATTTAAACAGAGACCTGAAGGATAAGCAGAATCATTCTGAAGAAGAATGAGGAGAAGTGTATTTCAGTTAAGAAGATAGATTTACGCGAAGACCTTAGAGTGGGGAGGAAAAACTTGGAGTGTGTAGACCAGTATAACAGTTGAATCAGAAAGTACCACTGGGAAAAAGATAAGAGCTGAGGCTGGCAATGCAGGAGCCAGATTATGCAGAGCCTGGGTTTTGCAGATTATGTTAAAGACTTTTTGTTTTAATTAAAGTACAATAGGAAGCAAAGAAAAGGTCTTTCTTGTATCTCAAAGAATGGTAAGTGGAGTTTTTCCTCCTATATAATGAATATGGAATTAAGTATAAGTGTAAAGAAAAGCGAAGGCATGATAGACACCAAATTAAAAATGGTTACATCTGACTCAAAGAGGAAGATATAAAATTGATTGAGTACACAAAAAGCTTCAACTGGTAATGTTTTATCTCTTTTAAGTATATAGATATTTTAACCTATTCATTATACATTTTTGTATGGCTAAAACTTTCATGATAAATTTTTTTAAAAGAATTAACAAATGCTAAAATTTTGCAGGTTCATTTCTTTCTCTTTTTTTCCTAGGTTCATACTAAATATTCTCAATTTTGAGAAACAAGTACACAGAATTTAGGGATCTCCTGTCTTACACACTTTGTTTCCTGGATATTTATTTTTTTAGACTTTTCACATCAGATGTTAGAGGCTCCTTAATTAGCTTATCTTTTCTTTCAGCATATACTATAATCCTGTGTCTTTCCAACAACCACATAGTTAATATGAAGATTAAATGAGATAGAGCATTTTACATACCATTTAGCACACAAGAGCTCAATAAATTTTAACTATTGTTTTGTATTATTTCATTTATTATACTCTGTATTCCCAGTCCTAAATATGAGCCAGAACACTAGAACTGAAAAAAAGCTGAGTATATATGACTAAATGGTGCTCTGGTATTCCGAATACATATATACTATATATATTGACAAACACACAAACACATACTTTTTTTAAACATACTTTTTCTGTGCTCATGTAAGCATTACATAACAAAATGTTATTTTGAAGCCTTTTTATTGCCACTAAAAAAATATCTTTAAAGAAAAGGTTAAAATCCAGTATTTGATGTTACATGGTTACAATTTAAGGTGAGTTTAATAAGTTTACTATCTTCTCCTAAGTACAATGATATGTTGAAATGATTTATGACTGCATAAAGCTACAATTTTATTCTATGGTCCATAGTGTGTTTAAAAGGCTCATTTTTACAATATCAAGTAATTAATGTAAACCTTCAATCTTATAGAATTGAATATTGAGATCAAATTTTTTTTTACAACAGAAGAAACAGTCTTTGATGCAAGAACATTATTAAAATCATATCTTTCACTTAATTTTCTTTGTACAAATAGCACAGATCCTCTCATTTCTCCTTCCTTCAAATTCACAAATACAATAAAAGCTGTCTTTAAAAAAGTCCTTAAATTAAACATCAAGATGAAATGAGTACTAGGACCCAGAAAATAAGAGAACTTATGACAGTTTTCGTTATATAGAAGTCTGAAAAATATCTCACTGACTCTTTACATGAATATTATATTTTAAATTATATTTTCATACCTAAGAACCCTGAACAGTTTGTCATTCAATATTCTTTAGTTTGAGGTTTGGACTTTTTAGTGATCATTCTTCCATGCCCACTTCCTTGTTCTTAATTACAAATCTAATCATGTATTTTTATAAATATTCAAAATTAAATATATTTATCTACTTATGTAAATACTTTACAGTTAACTTTTACCGATAGTCTGTGTAGAGATCTCATTAACAAACACATTTGGAACTTTTTAAATTTGTTCCGGCAGCCTGTAAATTAATATTAAAGTTAACCGTTTCAATAGATCAAAACTCTACACATTTTTATAAATGGATATAAAAGGTTAATTCCAAGTTTTACTTACCAAGCTCTGCCATTCCACCTCACTGCCTGAACAATATTATCAGCTCTTGGGATACTCATTCTTGCTAAGTAAAAGGATATTTCTTCTCTAGCTGGATTAATAATCAACCTTCCAGATAGTTCATTTGTAATTCTCTTCTGGTTAACCCTTAGCATTACAACAGTCTGCTCAACTCATTCTAATCAATTTATGAAGTAGAAAAAAGAAGATGAAATTCAATGATGCAGATAACAAATGAAAAATACAAATGAGGGACAGTTTAGATTAGGCACAAAAGAACAATCAGCCTTACTTTTTTACACTACAAGATGTAAATCTTTATGTTAGAGATTACAAAAGCACTCAGGTCATAAACACACGATACATGAAGAGAAAACCCTAAAAGGCTTATAACACACCAGTTCAGCGTTTATCAGCCCATGTTTTCTGCTTTCTTAAGTTCAGATAAATACAAATTAGCTCTGGGCATAATAAATACATTTTTCTCTTAGTAGAAAGGTCTGACTTTCAATTTCTAAGTGCCTCCTCTCCCAGTGGCTTTAATCACTTGGTCCCTTATCCTACGATAAGTGTCATCTCAGACTTTATGGAAATTTTCTCCAAATGTGATCTGTAAACACTTGCAGAGAATAATCTAGGGCACTTGTTAAAATATAAACACCTGGATCCCACTTCAAAACTCTGAATCATCCCAGGGGATTCTTATATACACTAAAATTTTGAGAGCCACTGCTCTGGAACCATTTTGGACCTACCTAAAAGACTCCAACACAATCCCTTGAAACACAGAATAAAATTAATTGCTCCTGCTTCTAGATTAACTTTTTGCTTTGATTCCAATAACTAGGATTATATCTTGTTTTCCTGTATCAAAGTGCACTAGTTCATCCAAGACCATGACACTTCCATGGTCTTGGTAACCTTCCACTTGCAGACTACTTAGAAACTGGAATCTGTCTTTTAACTTTATTTGGTATCTAAGGCCTTATTGTGACCTAGCTGCCTAAATCTCTAACACCACGTGCCCCCGACTTTTATTGCTCTTTCTGCTTTATGAAACACTTAGTCTCCTGTTTTATGCCTCTCTTTTATATGCAGGGACTACACTTATTGGTGTTCATTGTCCAGTCTTTTAATTAATGCATTTTGTCTGCTTTATTAACTTTCTCCCAAGGTTGCTCCCATCCCAGTGGACCCTTACCTGAGGTTTCCTGTTACAATGAACACAACTTGTTTAGTCATATTCAGAGAAATTAACAACTAAAACATGAAAAGACAGATAAGGCAGCCAGTAGTTTCACAAATTGCTACAAAAGCCCATGTTCATAGTCAGAGCAAAGGAAAAGATGATGACTGTGGAAAAAGAACAACCATGGAAAACTAAAAGAAAGTCCCTGAGAACTGGAAGAGTAGACCAAGTAACACAAAGTGAAAAAATGTTTTAATTCTAATCACTTGTTTTTATTTTTGTAAAATCTATTTTAAAAGGTCAATAAAACGATGATTATTTAATCTGGAGAGAAGATTAAAGAGATGAAAAGAAAAACAGTGCTGGACTAGTAAAACTCAAAAGACTTGGATTCCTCTGGCCTCTCTTTTAATCTAGATTTCTGATCTAGATTAAACCTCTTAACTTTCCTATACCCTTAATGGATATAGGAAACTGTGCCTTGTATACCTAGGATTATTTTGATAGTTAAAGATCATATTTATAAAAAGAGCTTTAAAACTATAAATGCCACATAAATATAAGAGATTACTGTAGCTATATAAATTGCTATTATATAAAGATAACAGTTGTCTACAAAGGACACAGAGGCAATTATATATATCTTTTTTTAAAATTTAAGTATAGTTGGTATACAGTTGGGTATATTAGTTTCAGGTATACGATATAGTGATGTGACATTTTTATACCTTACAATGTGATCGTCCCACTATTCTACTAATCTGTCACCATGCAAAGCCATCACAATATTATTAACTATGTTCCTCTTTACATTTTTTACTCATTCACCCAACCCTCTTCTCTCTGGCAATGATATCCCTTTGGTCTCTCTTTCTATGAGTCTATTTTTGTTTAATTTTGTTTGTTTGTTTCCTTGTTTTTTTGATTCCAGATATATGTGAAACTATACAGTATTTGTCTTTCTCTGTCTGATTTATTTCACTTAGGATAATATTCTCCAGATCCATCCAAGTTGTCATGAATGGCAGGATTTCATTCTTTTTATGGTTGTGTACTATTCACATATATGTATATCTCATATCTCCATTATCCACTCATGTATTGATGGACACCCAGGTTGTTTCCATATCTTGGCTATTTTAAGTAATGTGATAAAAATAAGGGTGGATGTATCTTTTCAAATTAGTATTGTTGTTTTCTTTGGATAAATACCAGAAATGAAATTGCTAGGTATATTTTTAAAAGAAAGTGGAAACCATATGCAATAAAGGAAGCTAACAAGAGTCTGTGAAATGCCTTTGCTAAGGAAATTTCAAAATATGATCAATGTCAGTTAGGGGACAAAATAAAGTAAAATCATCCTAAAATATAGAAAAATTATCAAGTTAAGCTGAGTTTGCCCAGGTCAGAAACAAACCTTAAGAGTCTTACCAGAAGGACTTCTAATGAGAAAAAGGATCATTTGGAATGACACTGGCGACTCTCATCCAGAACCATCTTCCTAAAGCTAGAGGTCAGAGTGACTTCAAGTGGCAAAAGTTTGGAGCAAGACATTTAAACTGAATCCAACATCACCTAAGATTCAGTCAAGTGTTATAACTCAATTTAACTGAATAATGTGTACGTATTAACATTGAGAAAACAGAAGACCTTAGCCAGTGTACAAATTGGTTGACTAGAGTTGTCCATATAAAGACAAAAATAACTGACTCTTGACTTAAAAAATAAACACTTCCATCTTTTTAAGTCTCAATGAACACATTTAATAAGTATTGTTGGAAAATCTACTATGTTTCAGATGTTGGTCAAGAACACTGGGGAATATGAATGACAAAATGGTTAAAAAATATCTGCTATCTTGAGCTTATGTTGTAGGGATTATAAGGAAAAGATAGCAAATAAATTTGATATGCAAATTAATAGCTGACAAAAGCTATAGGAACAAATAGAACAGCACTAGAAATATCAGAAATGTTTGCAGGATTGAAATTTTAAAATAGGATGGTCAAGGTAGACCTCACTGAGAAAATGGCATCTAAGCAGAACTTGAAGGAGATAAAGTTGATCATAAAAGGGTTTTTCCATTAATTTTTAAATTTTATCAATTTAATAATAAATGGAAGCTATCCTTATAAATTAACTTTCATATTGTAATGATGAAAAATTGGAAATCAATAATTTAATAGTAAAACAAACTATAGTACATGCATATGACAGTACATAACATGGTCATTAAACATTATATTTTCAAAAGACTATGAACATGGATAGTCCAATAAAATGATTTCTTAAATACAAAAATGTATCTAAAGTATGGTCCAATATTGCATTGTTTTTTTTCATTTAGTCAACAACTATTTTTCAAGTACCTACTATGAGCCATGCACTGTTCTGGGCATTGGAGAGAGGGCAGTAAACAAGTTAGACATGTTCTTTCTTCACATATACACATAGATAAAAGACAGAAATAAAACATATTAAAATGTTACTGGGAGGAACACTTCATAAACAATATAAATGTCTAACCAATGTACTGTATACCTGAAAGTAACATAAACTTTTTTTAATTTTTAATGTTCCTGGGGAGAAAATTTATTATTATAAAATAATAAGCAGATATGGATTATTTTATTTTCTCCTCTATGTTTAAAGAGTCTAAAATTTCTAAATATGTTCTGAATGATTCTAAAAATAAACTATGCCAATAAACACTGACCTAACTATTGTGGTTCATATTTGCCTGGGGATATCCATTTGAATAAAGCACAAATTTATACTCATAATATTCTATTAACTGTATATTGCATTTTTCAACCATATACTAATTCTTATGTCCTGTACAACATCTAACAAAGTTGAATTACATCAGGTCTCTTTCTAAAGATGCAAAAACTAAGAAATAGAACAGTTATTTATTTTGCCATACTGAAAAGAAAAAGTGTTTAAATCCTAAACTATAATAATGTGTATGAAAGTATTTCACACAGTACCTTAGGGCTACATCTCTCCCCACTTATGCTGACATTTTTGTTTTCGTTCTTTTTTTTTTTTTTTTTGGTCAGAAAAAAAAAGATTCATTTACTTAAAATGGAACTTTAAAAGTTATAAAAAATCTGATCTGAATCTCAATCCACCACCAGATGTTAGCTTTATTCCCTCTCCCCCTTCAACCAGTAAAGTGACCAGTAAACAAGTTAGACATTCCTGTAATGCTTCATTTGTTCTTTATTTTCAAGTTATTATATTTAAATAGAAAGCAAGTGACATCTATTTGCCTACTCCTAAATACTTGGGTTATCTTTGGCAAGTCATTTCAATTTTCTGGTCTCACTTTTCTGATTTTTCACATACCACAATTAGACTAGATAATCTCAAAAGTCTTTAAGTCCAGAGTTTCTGGATATTATTATTTCAAGTCTATGAGGAACCTACAATAAATTAAGGGAACGCAGCTTCTCAGAAAGAAAGAAAGAAAGAAAGAAAGAAAGAAAGAAAGAAAGAAAGAAAGAAAGAAAGAAAGAAAGAAAGAAAGAAAGAAAGAAAGAAAGAAAGAAAGAGAAAGAAAGAAAGAAAGAAAGAAAGAAAGAAAGAAAGAAAGAAAGAAAGAAAGAAAGAAAGAAAGAAAGAAAGAAAGAAAGAAAGAAAGAAAGAGGAGAGAGAGAGAGAGAGAGAGAGAGAGAGAAAGAGAGAGAGAGACTACAGCAATAAGAACAGTTGGCTAGAAAAAGTAAAAAGACAAAGACCTGAGATTAAAAGAGAATTTGAAAATTCCCCACAAACCCCTGGACCAAGTCCAGCTTCAAGGGTTGTTTGGAGACAATACAGAGGAAGAAATATGGTTTCTTTGATCATCAAAAGATGAGCTGTTTGCTTAAAAAGATAGTGTTCCTATGACTCTCTCTACTTGTACACACACACTCACACACAAACACACACACACACACACACACACACACACACACACACACACACACACATCAACCACAACCAAGGGTTTTAATACTGGTATGAAAGAAAAATAGAAATCACTTATTTTGCTGAAATAAAAGTGTTTCAAACCCAGAGAGGGTGATTTGGTTTTGAGGATTTTTAAGAAATATCACTGTATCCAATTCTTTTCTATCACCTCCTCTGTAATGCAAAACCTTCAATAGCTCTTAAAATTGTAGCATTTTCTTCTGTACAGAGAGAAATATTTGTGTTGCTATTGCAGCAACATCTAAACAGTTTCCTGTAAACTTTCTGTGATGGAAGTCATAGAATTTATGATAAAACCCTGTAGAGTGGTGAAACAAATTTCTTTCATATTTATCATTCACTTTATTCAGTGTGCATTTGAAGGAAAACCTTTTAAGAACACCAATATGTGAGAAAGCTACAACAACTAAATTTATTGTTAAGTATCACATCATTGGTCCTCCTGGGAGTTCAGGAAGAAAGCTTAAATCACATTTCCTAACACATTGGAGAGCTTCCCAGAGATGTGATGGCCCACAGAGGCAAACCATCCAAAGCACACTGGAATCTCAGAGATGGCGACAAAGAAATATCACTTTGCTTAATAAAAGCAAAGTTACTCTTTTTTTCTAACAAAGTACAAAGTCTCTCTTACCCCATTTTTTCTCCTTTCCTCTCCCTCCCCCTCCTGTTTCACCTGACTAAACTGTAGGTATTTGTTCCATCACCTGACTTAGGGGCTGGCTAGAAATATTAGAGAAAAACAATCTACCATTGTTACATGAGACAACAACCTTTCATGTCCTTGAAGCTCACCATGACCTTTCATCTTTCCTATCCCCAATGGTCTCTCCTAACAACTAAAACTACACTCAGTTGGGCCGAATTCCAGATTGTCATAAAAAGAACCCTGTCCTTTCAAAACAAAACCAATTTTTACACCAAGGTGGGGGAGAAACACAAGTCCATTGTTCCCTCACAGATGGAAGTTGGAGTTACTAAGGCAACTGCTCTAATCCTCCTTTTTACCACCTTTTTCACATCACTGGCCTATCAAGTATGCTACCTTTTAACTCATAAGCTCAAAAGCTGGTAGTCTAACTGGCTGCCCTAATTAGCTACGATTTTCACACTACAGACAACATGATGAGCTAATCGAAATTTGCAAAATAATGACGTACCTCCAGCAAATATTCCTCCTCCTGAGGCCCAGTCTTAGAATAACAATAATGAGACCATTATTAGAGAAGGGCATTAAAATGCTGCACTGCTGCTAAACAGAGAACTTAATTGTTCTGGTCTTGTCCATTGAATCAACAACCTATTGTTGTGGACTTGAAAAATAAAGGACTGGAGAATGGGTGCCATGATGATTGGTCTGTGCGGCCATACCGGCACTCTGTAGAATTGTTTTCTTTTGAAACTCTTGATGGACTAGTAGTTTTGTTTAAAAGTAACATAAAAGGCGATTGTCTGGATAAAAAGTCCTATTTATTGAAATCCTTAGAAGCAGTTGCATGGATTTGTTCGTGACCCCTGAGATAAAAACATAGTGACCATAATAACACCATTTGTAGAGAGCCCTGTTACCACTGCCTACAGTAACATAAGATAAGAGACAGTCTTTTCTAGCTACTGTAGGAAGGAAGGAAGTACTTCTGAGCAGAAAGCAAGAATGATAAAAGGTCAAATACTGGGTAAAGCTCATTAATCTCTGAAAGGGAGACTTTAAAAATAATGCTAATTTAAGAATTCTGCACAATGGCGACAGATTCAAACACATGTAAAAAGACTCATGGCTCTTCTTCCCCTCCCCACCCGCTTCACTTTTAAGCTTCTTTCCTTTGGCTAAAAAGGAAAAAAAATTTTTTTTTTTTAAAGAGGATTAAAATAACGATTATTAAATAACTGAAGCAAGATGTCTCAGGATAACCTGGAGAACAAGAAACTCAAAGTTTTCCAGATAATTATTCTTATGGTCATCCTCAGTCTATAACAAGAATAATAAAATGCTGAAGTTAAAGGTTAACTACTGTAGGATTCTTAGCAGTAGAAAAGCACTGTTTACACACTATAAAAGTGTCTTCTATATGGAGTCACCGCACATGTTTTCTGTAAAGTCAGGACAGGATTTTAGTGTTGAATGGTGGTGCGAGGAAGTGTACTTTTATGTTAGCAGGTATTTTGGGTGGGGACTCCATTTATTTTTTTTATGAAGTAAAATCTGCATTATATAAAAATGTATTAAATTGTAAATAAGACCTCTTGCTTCATTCAATCTGTGCTTTGCTTCATTTATCTTCATCTTGTTAGGCTAAATTAATTAACAATCTCACTGTTGCACACTTTCTCTTTTCATTACATCAAATAATGGTTCGTATATGGAGAAAGCCGTCACCACGGGAATTCTGCAACTCTACTGCCATGAAGAGTTTCTGTGTATCAGTGTAGCAATATCAACTAGATACATTCATTTTATAAGCATTTATTAAATGTACTTTTCATTGTTAAAAACCAATTACGTGCCTAAATTCTTTACATATTATCAATATAAAACCATTTAAAAAAAACTAAACTAGAAGTTGCAAGATACTTTAAAAAGAAAAAAATCAACTGTATGCCAACAACCCAGGTTCACCATCACAATCACCCAAAATAAGAAGAAACAAACACAAATTTGGCAGGTATATTTTCACAGGTACAAAACAACATTACATAAAAGACACACCCCAAGCCGTTATGCTCTTTGCTTTGGAATATCTAACATGCGATAAATTGGATGATTAGAATTTCATTGGTAAATCCCATTATTTTAAATCTATAAGAGTGAAATGTGTTAAATTCTTTTGTAAGTTTTCTTTCAACCTGAAACACTGTGGCATCTGGAGCTATGCAAATGGACAAAACAGTAAAGCCCTTTTTAATCTTTCCCTGATCAACCAGTGCTTCTTTCTCCAATCACAGCTTTGTGCGTGATATCTTTCTGCTAGCATTTCTTATTTAATTAAAACAGACACTGACAGAAGGACATGGATTAGTACTGTAATGATGCATTTACTTAGATTAATCGGAGGCTCCTTTTAGAGTAATGGCTTAAACAAAGAACAAAAGGAAATTGTTATGAAACAGCCTTTTATCCCAGGCAAAGGTCACATTATGAGGTTTTTAATTTTGTCAGCTTCTGTTATACTCTGTCTTGCTAGTGGAACATGAGAAGTGCTTTTACCCCCAATAAAGCCAGTTATTATAAAAACAGCCATTAAAGCTGCAAATTAAAACATCTGATTTTAAAATCGGTTACTTAGCTTTCAGAATCCTCTAATTAGCATGTTGTACATTGTTGTGAGGAAAAGACTAAATGCTAATGACCTACCACCAGGTGACCATACTGCCGTGCAAAATAATAAAGACCTTTCCAAGTAATATGATGAATTAACCACATACAGGTCCCCCATCCAGCAGCCCTTCTCCAAGTACAACTCCTGATGAATGCAGGGCCATAATTGTTGAGAGGTGTTTAGTCCAGGGAACTCTGTCTGATTCTCAGCCTCCTACTTCTTATACATTTCCTAAAAAGCAGACTTCTTTCTACCACAAAAGAAAGTGAACAAAATAGCAACACCATATAGTGAGTCTGAAAGTAGAAAAGACAGTATTCATTTGATTTCAAAGCACAAAGAATTAAAGCAACATGCCCCTAAACAAAACTACTTCTTTCCCTCTTTTCATACAATCTTTTCCCTCCTCTTTAATAAGTTGAACTTGCAGAGTATAAATGGGGTTAAATTTCAAAGTTCAACCTTCATTCACAACACTCATTCTTACACTATGTTGTCTTGAAATGGCCCAGAGTAAATCCAGTTTTCCCTTTTCCCAGACTCAATTTTCCCCTCTGTTTTACTGACTCCACTCACCACCACTCTTCCTTCATCAAAATTTGCTCTTAACAAAGGATATATTGGCATTTGTGTTTCTTACCATATGGATTTAATTCAATTATCTGCATTTTCTGCCTTATCTTTCTTCATGGACTGAATGTTTCTGTGCCTAGTAATGCTAACATACATTAGCCGAATATACAGACTAAGTGGGTAATATCTTCAGAGTTTTAAAAATCAACCCATAAAGAAAACACGTTTCATTTTAAATCAAGTCTCACATAAGTGTCACTGAGTGTCTGGCTCTGAGAATTTTTTGAGATCAATGCGAAACACACATGTCGTTGGAACAGCAAGAAATCACTCTGGATCATCTGTGACATTTGCCCAACTGAGTCTTTTTAAAATGGGGTTATCTAAAGTTGTTTCAAATACCTATGGATATAAGAATGCTGCAGGTTCAGCCACCCCAAAACTCAGGAGCTTAAAACAATAAGCATTTATTTAGCACATGTGTTTGCAGGTCGTCTGGGCATTTCTTCTGGTTTTAGCTGTGCTCACCAACATGTCTTGTAGTTGGCTGGCCTTTGGCTAATCTAGGAAGGCCTTGGCTGAGATGACTAGAGTACTATTTAACTCTGGTTCATAAGTTTCTTCCTCCAACAGACTAGTCCAGGATTGTTCCTCTCATAGCGACAGAAAAATGCAAGGGTGTGAACAGAAATGCTCAAGGACTTTTAGAAGCCTCTGCCTGTGTCACAATTGCTAATATCCTATTGACTAAAGCAAGTTAAATAGTGGATCCCAGGGTCAAGAGGTGAGAAAGAATGCCCTGTCGAACAAGAAAGGGCACTGTAAAGTTTCATGGCAAAAGTTGTGAATACAAGTAAGAGTGAAGAATTGGGGTCTTTAAAGCAATCAATCTTAGCAAAGAGATCAAGGTCATTTTGATGATTTCCAAAGTTCTTCAGCAGAAGATTCTGTTCTGTTCCATTATAACTAATGTGGTCTAGATAGCGACTCAAGATTAATATAATTTTCATTTTATTAAGTGACAAAAACACTAAAAAAAATTCACAAACAACCCCACCTACCTTATTCCCATTGATTTCCAATTTAAAAAACTGCAACTATAAAGCTAATTCTAAAATATGGTCTAAACAAGTTCACCTTTCTTTTTGTTTACTGACTAGTTGTGAATCAGTTATTTCTTGATAAAAGGTTTCAAAACTACAAACTATTTTTTCTCATAAGCCTCTCTTCCACCCAGAGATATAGCTAAGTTTGAGGAAATATCTAGTGGAGATGTTGGATTCAGAATTCCATCATTACTATATCTCAGAAAGTAATGACAGTCCCATTTCACAGAACACCAACAAATAGTATATATTATAGTCCTTCACCATAGCAGACATAGCTGCAACAGCAGTGTTTAAAAAAAAAAAAAAAGTCAGGCCCTTATCGCTCATATCCCTATTGTTGTTCTAACATCTCTGATTGTGAAAAAAGAAAACATTTAGTCTCACAGGTCTGGCCATATGAGAGAGAGTGTCCTAGAGTATGGTGATTTAGAAGCTAATTTTAAACTCTACAAATTCTGTTTCTGACTATACAAAGCAGAAGATCAATAAGGAAAGTATTCATTGTGGCTGCATGAATTTCCCAGAGTTAATCTGCCCAGGGCCCTACTCATAGTTTTAGGCCGACACCTAGCCAGTTATATCTTTCCAGTCAGATACTCTCATACAGCAGGAGGAGGAGTGATTACTGGGAAGAATTCCTAAACCCTGTGGCAAGGGAAATACTATGTGATATAGCACCACTCAACAATTATCCCTGTGAGCAATTAAATAACCAGTGAAGTGGGTCTCCAAAAGGAGCCTTCAACCATTCCTTCATCTGAGCCAGCACTGACAATGAGGGCTGCCAGAGCTGGCACTAATACCCGAAGAACAAGAAAGAAAGACCAGCAAAGCTCGATCTTGCATCCAAATATATTAAAAAGAAAGCTAAGTAACATGGAGAAAATTATCTTAAGAATTATCCAATTAATGGACAACAGAAAAAAATAGCATGATAAAGTGTTTTTAAAGTCCCTTTTACTTTTCCACATTCTTTTAAACTTATTTAGTAATAATTGTTTTAAAGTGAAGTCCTAAATTATGATTTTCTTTTTATAAATAAGGATGATACCTGGCAAGAATGCAATTTGCACTGGTTTTCTAATGTTTTGGTCAATCAAATCCTCTCACCTGGTCTTTAGCAAGTATCAATCATTAGAGCGAGATCCAAGGCCATGGAACAGAGCAAAGCTAATAGGTCTATATAAGAATGAAGACAAGCATTGTGCCCTCATTAACACTGGGTTCTAAACAAACAATAGGCCCATGTTTAGAGGGCTATAGTAATTCTTCTCAATAGAAGCAGCTTGGGTTTAACTTAAAATTTCCTTTCAAAATCTCTTTGCTTTGACAGAGAGGCAAAAAGAAAGAGAAACAAAAATACCTGGCTATCAGAAAAGTAAAGGGGCTTAGAGAAGGAGGAAGAAAAAGGAAAGACTGAACTCCTTAAGAATATCATCTGTGAATATCCAGTACCTGGTACACTGTAGGACTCAAAAACTGCATGGTATTAAATTGTGATATATTTAGAATAACAGATAAAGACAGAAGAAAGTAAGTACCTCTTTTGTAAGAAATTGCATCAGTAGTCATGTGAGATACTCAGGAAGCCCAAACTTAAAAGTTCCTAATATTTGTGTTGGGCTATTTTTCATAGGATGAAATGAGATTAAACATAGGTTAAATTATATGTGGTGCCACACCTACTACTTAGATTTTTTATAGAGATGAAAATCTTACTAAAATCTTACTAGAAACTTGGAGGAAGAATTATGTCATAAATGGCTTAATGCAACCAATGAGGTAATTGTGGGGCTTGGAAGAAAAGTTCTATCCTTTTGCCTTTTCAAGGACATTAGGGACATAAACATATTAATTGAAATGTATTTAAATCTCAGATCATGTTGAGCTCCAAATTTGGTGCAGGACCCCTTTTTAATGTTCAGTTAAAGGCTTATCTGATATCTTCCTTAACCTGTGTCATCAACCTGTTCTCTTAAAACCAAATGACCACATCACAGGTTTGCTAAAAAAAATATCCAAAGATAAACACCAAAATAATTGTACTGCTATCACAGAAAATATAGAAGCAAACTCCACACTTCACCAACATTTTGTCTATCCCCATCTTCCCTCCCACCAACACCAACTATCCCCCCAAAAATACAGCTATCTTAGGCTGATGTTTCAAAATCCATTAAGGATAAAAAATTATTTTTTTCTCCTAGTTAGCATTTAAACTTAAGTGCCTCTAGGAGAGGTAATACTGTGACTTCCTTTCACACTAAGATGTATATATGACTCCCAATTCATTTTAAAGGCTAGAATATCCTTGATTACAAAACAGAATAAAGATATTAAAAAATAGAAAATTATACACTAATCTCATTTATGAACACCTATGCAAAAATCCTTTAAATACTAATTCTACATGAAAATCCATCAAGAACAAGTAGGTTTTAATCCCAGTAATGCTAGATGATTCACAAAATCTGCCAATAATACTATATGCACAGATTAAAGAAAAATTGTACGAGCATCTTACTAGATGCAAGAGATGCAGAAAAAAAAACTAAAGAAAACTTCAGTTATTGGTAAAATGTTAGGACACGTTCCCATAAAAGAAACTATGTCTTCCCTCAGTAAGAGCTTCAGGCAAATGAAATATTGTGAATACAATATCTCAAGACCAGGAGGAAGGTTAAAATAAGACTTGAATGGCAGCTCTCTCCCAAAGAAGGCAAGATACACCAGGGCTTCCCTAAGTGTCTGTATGGGTCATAGCAAGCTCTGTGTAATGGAAAATGTTTCTTATTTAACATTAAATGAAAAACAAAGAACACAAATGACATCTATGCTCTTATTACAATTATGTAAAATTATTTTTTAACACATAAACAGGACTAAAACTATACAAGTAAAAATGAAAATAAATACAAACTGTAAAATTATGTGTAAGATTATTTTCCCTGTTTTAATATAAATGTAAATTTTTAACCAAAAATAATAATAATAAAGGTGCATGTGACTGCTATCGGATAATATCCTATGAGCAGGTTTGGATAGGGTAAATAAATAGACAGTGAGTGACCAAAAAGAAAGACAGACCACCACATAGAAGGGTTATAGAAAGAAGAAAAGAGGAACTATTAGAAGCAGGTTCTTACGAGGAATTTTATCCACTTTCAAATTTTATTTGACCTGGGTTGCAAACTTGCAGTCATTTGAAGAAAGGGGAAATCCTACATAATGATATATCTATAAAACTTCAAAATCTTCAAAACCCACTACCTCTAGGAAATTCCACTCATGTAAAACGTGCATGCCATTCCAAATGTGCTATTGTCTGTCTGCATGGACTCTTGAAGGTTAAGCCTTCTGCAACTTTGGCTTGATCTTAAAATGGCTCTCACGAGAACCTTACTCTCATGAGCTAGTTAGCATAGCAACTTCTGAACACAGATCATTTCCTAAGGAGAACCAAGGGACTTACATCTGTGGCTCTTAGATCAAGGGACATAGCTACAGTCTATAAGTATTAGAGAGAAACCAGTGCAAATTTTAAATCTTGGCATTTAAGCTTTTCTAAGTAAAATAGACCAAATTTGAGAATATTCATTCTTCATTGGCAAAGGGAAAAACAAAAAAACTTAGGATCTTATTTTAATGTTGGGGATTTTTCTTAATTTTTTAAGCAATAAAATCTTATTATAAAATGGTCCAGCACATTTTTAAGAGAGATGATCTTTTAAAAAAATAAAATTAAAAGCATTGCCCTTTTAAATGTGATTTACCAAAGTCAAGTACAATTTGCATAACAACATTTGGAGAATAAATTTTCTTCCAAATTCAGATTATTTTTTCCAGGAAAACAGCAAAATGTGTATTACAATATCTATTTCTTTTTGTGTGTTCCAAATTAGCGAGAAGCTCTCTAATTTGAAGTAAATCCATTAATGTTTATCTTAAGTAGAATAAGATTAATGAATAAGATTAACATATAAAAATGTCACAAGCAGAGGAGATTTATTCAGAGCATAGGTAAATAAAGTATTCTCCAATTTCTGCCCAAGTTGTTCATCTAACAAAAATATCAAATTGCAATAAGACAAGGGAATATGAAAAATATATGCAAGTTATTTAGAAAAAAGGAAAACTATAATTTCAACCCAGAAAAAATCCATAAACTTGTTCAATTTACAAAATAATATAAACTAAATGTCTGGAACTTACTAGCTATGTTATCTTACTTACATTTTATTCTTTGACAATACTAAAATTATTTCAGTAGAAATTATTCTAGTTTAAACAGTAATGACTCTCATCATAACACCCATGCTGATTCGCATTGATTTATTAAAGTAGAATAAGTAAATTTCACATATTTGACAAATCAATGGACATAAATATAGTTCTCTAAATCACATTTATCCATCCACTATATCAGTTGTGCTGTCACATGTGCAATTCTGGTTGTATTCATTAGAATACTTTTAGTTGTAAGTGATAAAAACCAACTCAAAATACCTTTATCAAAAATAATTTGATTCAACATAACTGAAAAGTCTTGGCTTTTGACACAGTTGGACTCAATGCTAAATATCTCCATCTCCCAGACAGGTTTTTCCCACTTCGAGGGCAAACATGACTATCAAAATCTCCAGGTTAGTAATCACAGGAGAAAGACAATGCTTCTTTCCAGTAATTCCAACAAAGATCCTAGGATTAAGTCTCATTGGCCTGGCTTAAGTAACATGTTTATTTCTGAGCCAATCACTGTGGCCAAGCATATAGAACACCCACTCCTATGATTGGAAAGGGTAAGAGTAGCTCTACCACAATCTCATTTACTGACAGTGATAGAAAGGTTTTACTCTAAGAAAAAATCAAGGTGCTTTTAACAACAACAAAAAAAAATGCTAGACAGGGAATACAGTAAACACTATATCTAAAATTCATGAGTCACTTTTTCAAATAATTATTACAGTGAGGTAACTTTAGGAAAAAAATATAAAAACAATTGCAAATTCTTCATTGTAATAGATGCACAGCAAAGATTTTTTAGAAGTTTTTCTAGCAGTTCCAAAAGAGGAACAAAAACTATAACTCTAGTTATTCTAACCTATTTAACAAAAGATTTTTCTTTTAATAACTTTAATTCCATTCCCTCACTTCAGAGACACCTATCCCACAGTACTTGTTCTATCCTTCTTTCTATACTTAGCCATGTTAAGTTTAAAACCTAGGGACACTTGCAAAAATTTATAGAGGTCTATCTCCAGCTACTTTCTTTGGAAATTTCTGCTCATGGATCCGTAAGCACTATAAAAACTGCTTTGGAGCCCAGCTATAGACATGTTTCTCTATGAGGTCAAGTAAACCAACGCTTTTATTTTGAATGAAGATCCTATATAATTCATTTATCCTAATT
Source organism: Macroglossus sobrinus (assembly GCA_004027375.1). Taxonomy (NCBI): domain Eukaryota; kingdom Metazoa; phylum Chordata; class Mammalia; order Chiroptera; family Pteropodidae; genus Macroglossus; species Macroglossus sobrinus. The sequence continues at coordinate 29,158 of PVKZ01000280.1, forward strand.
TTTATTTTAAAAGACTATTATGTTTTTAAATGCACATGTCACAAAGGAACAACATATTAAACTATTATTGCCTATTTATCTCTTAGGTTGATGTGATCATCAAATGCTTTCTTGAAAGAAAGAATGTAAGAACATAAATGCAAAGAAAGCTGGGGAGAGTAGAAAACCATTAAAGGAACGAGCGGTTGCAGCATCAAAGGCAATATTCATTGATGTCAAATTAATTCACACATTCATTTTATGCATATGTTTAGAGCACTGACTATGAGCAAATTATTGTGCTAGAAATGGTACAAAGAAATATGGCATAGTTCCCACTACAAAAATCATAGCTAGCAAGTGGAATAGAGGGAGCATGAGCAGTAAAGGCAAGGGAGACGTGTCAATTCCTTTCCTGCCCTCCCTCCATCACAACCTTTAGATTTTGTTCAGGGTCCCACAACAAATTTCACACTTTACATTATTAAAAATTTTTTTCATTCCACTCATCTATAAATTCAAAAAACTATTCTTCCCTAACTCCCAGGATAGTGTGACAACAGTAAAAGCAATCAACACATATAAGAGAAGCTAAACGTAAGAAGAGTGATATAAATTCAGTAGATTATGAAAAAAAATATGGGAGTATGGAGATTGTCAGAATTTTAAGTAACTCAATAATTACATACTATGTGCTTATTGAAAAATAGGTATAATATGGTCATGTAAGTTATTTAAGATGGATATGACTTCTGCCTTTAAAAAAAAAAACTCCTGGAGTCTTGCCAGCCCCCACATGAGCAGAGTGGACAGGGTCTTTATCTGCCTCAGCCAGAAAAAAAAGATGATATCAAGAAAAAGCCAGAGAAAAGGTGGCAAGAATTAAGAAACAAAGCCTGGAATGGGGTAAGAATCAGGGACAAAGAGAAGAAAAGGAAGGGAAATAAGAGAGAAAGGAAGAAGTTTGAAAGTACAGAGACAGATAGAAAGAGAGCATTAAAGAAAAATGAAGAATAAAGCAAAAAGGAAGAGGATAAACCCAACTCTGGAACCAAGAAGACTGCCTAGGAATCAGACACCCCCACCCAACTGCCTTGGGAGCTAGGCCTGGAGTCCCACCTGTATATCTCTCCCTGTTAGTACCACAAACACTGAGGGACGTGCCCATTTCCCCCCAATCCCACATCCTCCATCTTGTTGTTGAAAGTCCAAGCCTTTGTTTTAAAAGATATAGGTCAATTAAATAGATTATGGGAAGCTACAAGATATAACTACAGAAATCTCTTTTTATTGTTTAATCTCCATGTAAACACAATAGGGCACCACTAAGCCCAAAACCAGGTCTATTTTGCTGACAAAAGTTAAAATAAATTGAGAGGTTTAATAAAAATAAAAGAACTATCAAACTACAAAAAGACATGGAGGGAGAGGTTGGCAGAAAAAAATAGTGTAGATGATAGAGACTTTGTTCATCCCTCCTAAAACCAAGTCAAAGTTGTGACAGAAACACGGAGCAAACAAGCAAAGTAGCCTGGGATCTAAATGAACCAAGAATACTTTACCCAGCAAAGCTATCATTTAGAGTTGAAGAACAGATAAAGAGCTTCCCAGACAAAAATAACCTAAAGGAATTTATCATTACCAAGCCAGTATTACAGAAAATGTTGGAGGGGCTTCTTTAAGAATCAAAAACATGTATCAAAAACATAAATAAAGAATGATAATAACTACATTCCTATCAACAAGTCCCTCAAATGGAGAAAAAATTAAGTGCTCCAACCAAAAGAAAACAAGACTCCTACATACGCTGCCTACAAGAGATTCACTACAGATTAAAAGATACACACAGGCTAAAAGGAAGGGGATGGAAAAAGATATTGCTTTGGTGGACATAGAGGGTATTGCGCTGAACGAAATAAGTAAGATAAAGACAAATATCGCATTATTTCATGTACATGTGAAATCTAAAGAACAAAATAAACAACAAAAATAGAAAGAAACTCATAAAGAATATTTTGAGGGCTACTAGATGAAAGGGGGGTTGGCTAGATAGCAAAAAAGAGCAAAGGAATTAAGAAGTACAAATGGATTGTTACAAAACAGACATGGAGATATAAAGTATAGCATAAGGAAAATAGTTAATAATGTTGTAATAAATATGTAAGGGGGAAGAAGGGAACTAGATTATTGGATGACCACTTTGTGAATTATATAGACTTCTAATCACTATACTGTACAACTGAAACTAATATATTATTGTATGCTAACTATAATTGAAAAAAATTCATTGAATTATACAATGTAAATACAAGCAACTAATTATCTATTACATTTCAATAAAACCAGAAAAAAAAACTCTTGATCAGAATGGAAAAGAATATTCACAGAAACTAAAAAGACAAATTGTGAGAAGCAAGAAAAAGAAGTATAATATACTACGGATGTTCAAATGAAGTGAGTTAGGAGAAGACTACAAGGATCTGAGCCTTGAAAGATGGAAAAAATCCTACAAATAAAGATGTTTGCTAAATGTATTCCAAAAGAGGGATGGTATGAAATATATCTAATACAAATATGTTCAAAGTTTCCATATAATTTTAAATGACAATATCCTATTTAGAAAGTTTTGAGAGTTATAAATAATGCATGCTAGAATAATTTGGCAGTCATGTATACAATGTATACAATGTATAAAGAATGGAACTCTTCATATACTATCTGTTTTGGTCATATCTGCCAAAGATACATTCTTAATTTCTTTATTATTTATATTTTAGCAAATGAGCAATAAAATGTAAAGCAAGATTCCTACACATAATGGGAATTATGTTTTGATGTTTGATAAACTAGGTATGTAAATTATCTGCTTAATTGGGCAGGAAAAATCTCTGTATCCTCACCAGAAAAACAATTTGGCCTTTGCTACCCTGTGGCCAGCAAATAAAATACTGTATATATACAATTTGCATAAATATACCATTAACTACACAGACAAAATAAATGATCGATCATGAGGGATACCATTAAACATCAAGATTATCTGGCATCTAAATGGCATGGCATTGGGCAAAATAATAGTAAAGAGAACCTAGGAGAAAATAGTTTCCTGACTATATAAATTCCTGGGTTAAAAGAGTAAAAGCTTGAAGAATATTAGTGGGACATGGGAACAGTCCTTTGATTTTTAATATTCAGCATAAAGGTTAGCACATGTGACTTCCCAAGGGATTTTTCCCAATATGTAGTTATTTAAAGAACATACACTCATTCCATTAGCCTACCTTCTATACAATGAAAATTATTACAAAGCTTTTCCCATAGGCATTAGCACTACCTTAGGTTAAAGGAGAACTGGAGACAATCTGACTGTCATGTGTACTGTGGTCATCTTGAATAACCCATCTTCACATTTAGAACCAAGTACAGACTAGTCATTCCTAATCAGGCTTTAACAGAAAGAAAATGCATGTCCAGAAAAAGAGACTCTTGCCAAGCTTCCTGTAAACTGACATGCCTACTTTTCCCACTGGTCAGGCTCATGCTTCTAGCATTATCCTTTAGCAATAAAGATATAAAACTACACATAGGTACAGAATTTTTCAAGATGCCTTTTAGTCTCTCTGAATCCTAGGCCATTTTCCAAAGATGACATTTTAGAAGATGCGACTACCTTCCAAAATATCAAATTTGTAAACCTGAATGCTACTAATTCTAGGGAGCAATTGATAGCTAATTTGTACCAGCTAGAAAAGTAAAATTTGTTCAAATTTTTTGGAATTACGAATTCCTCATTTCAACAGGTTACTAGTTAATTTCAGAATTTAAACTTCAAGTGTCCATAATACTAATACCAATCGCATCTTTTAAGAATTTTGTACCATTCTCCTCTTGTCAACATTTCCTACATTCTCATTCATCTACTCAATTACTCATTCTACAAATATTTATTGGATGCTTACTAACTGCCAAGAACTGTAAGTGACAAGGAACCAGAGGTATTTTTTTCCACCTTGGAGACTAAGGAATTTGTGAAGGAACATCACAGTAAACGTCCCATAAAGCCACTACCAAGTACTCTAAATCTGAGCTCATAATTGCATGGGCAGGGTGGAAAACATGGAGACAAAAATGTTATAGAAACAATGCCTTCTACCTTTCACTCTAAACCACAGAATGAAGGGTCAGAACTACTTATGTAAATTTGATGCCCCAAATCTGTGCCCTTGATACTGAATCAATTAATCTACCATAAAGCAAGACTTTGCTCAGAAAGTTGCAGCATTGTTCTGTTTGAAGAGAGAAGTTAGCTGCTTTTGATGCACAGTAACTAAGCAATAACACACAGAACTGAAAAATCCAAACGTGCTTTAAAAAAAAAATCCATATATTGGCTCTTTGAGACTAACCATAACTATCTAATTGATGAGAAAGCTAATGGCAAAATATTTACTTTGGGTTCCATCCAGATTATAACTGCACTGCCTCCTAGCACACCCACATCCCTGGCTCGTCCCATCAACCGATGGTATATTGTGTTTCCTATCGGAAAGGCCCAGACACAGGGCTAAAATGTGACTCATTCAGCAAAAATCCACAAGTACTATGGGCTAGTAAGGAGGAAAGAGGTCAGAAAGATCTTGGGCAGGCATTTGAGGTCCCCAGCCAGTGCAGGCTTCTGCCTAACAGATGCTGCCACAGTTTTCGGGATTTAAAAGGATTCTCTTCTCCAAAAGGACTAAAGTCAACACTAAAAATAGAGAGAAATGGAACAGAATAAGAAGCAGAATGAAGAGGAGGAAAAGGTTTTACTACAAATTTCCAACAACAATTTGGAAAATAAAAAGAACCAGTTTTAGATTAGACTTCTAATATTCACATCTGAATATATTTCTTAATTTTAAAAAGATAAATGCCCTAAATACTTTTATTAAAGAAATGTAAATATGCCCATAAAGTACAATGCCCTAAACTTCATGCAGATATGAGCAAAGTAAATTGCCAACAATTTGAACTTGTTTCCAGTTTTTTCGAAGTGATTGATCACTTTTAACTCTCTTGTTTTATATAACTTTAAAGTGCTTTGTCCATTATAAATTATTTCTCTTAGTTTATTCTGTAACTAGAACTCTCTCACTGAGTAAAATATTTTGAAATATTCTCTAAACAAACTGAAATTCCTGATGCCACAGCTTTTAAAATGATAAATTTATGAAACAAAAATGTGCATTTCCTGGAATACTCATCCATTTGGTCCTTGTACATTACTCTATGCTTGTCAATGCTGAGAATCTTTCATTTGTATAGTAAAGTCACAAACATCTAAAAAATGTATTTTTCCTTCCCCAGTTCCACCATATCCTAGTAAAGCTATTGACATTAATGCCCGCCAAGGTACATATCATGCCAATGCAAACACAGAGGCTTGATCTCAAATACTCCTGAAGTAGAAAGTACTTCTCTACCTTCTTCAATTAAAAATATATAGAATAAATAATTTTAAACAAGTGATGTGGTAATCATAATTAATTTTCTTCTGTTTTCTATAACAAGCAAAACAGCCTAGGACCCAAATGCATTGAGAGATTAGAGAATTTAAGATCAAGAATTATTATCCTGAGAACACGAGTCCGCTACTCAAGCAATGGTAGCACCACAAGGTAACTGTCAATTTGTAACAATGTTTCTACTGTCAAGGCAGAATATGCCAATTAGCCTTAAGAAAAGTGCATCAGGAATAAAAGAAATGGGAACAAGTGACAAATGTCTAGCCTGAGGCAGATTTCAATCTGGCAGCCTTTCCCACATATTCCTAATAGCATTCAATGGACCAAATATCCTTGGCTCTCTCCCATCTATTACTTTGGGATTTAAAAAATAAACAAACAGTGGTAGAAAAAAATATGTGCTAGGGGAGGGGAGTGGAAGGGGTACTGGATGCCAGGCTTCAAACAGTTAAGCACAGGCACCTTCCACTAATATGGAAAGTTAAACAGAAATTTTTTTACAAGCTGGCACCCGCTCACATAATGAGATGCATTGTCAGTCCTCACTAAGTGAAATATTTGTGTTGCCATGAAGCTAAACAAATGCCTTTTTTCACTTTCACTTAAGACAGCCTCCCACTCCTATTTCTCTAAACAGTGTAGTCTGGGCAGCATGTTTCCTGCTGCCCCACAAAAGGAGTATTTATATTAACATTCCAGATTCGTGGGGAATTATAGAAACTCTACACATTAAAGCCAATGTAAAATCTCTGCTATTTTAATATCTTCACTTATCAATCAGCGTAACTTGGCACAGAATAAAATAATACAGTAGCATTAAAATCACTAAACCTTTAAGAGTGTGGCAACATTTTTTTCATGTCATTTGCACATTACTATTCATAATGCTAAGGCAATCTCCTATATAAAATATGATGAATTCACAAGTATGATTATCAAATTTATGGTGTATGCTCACTACAGCACACATTATGGTTTTGTAGCTTGTTTGCCCTGAAGTAACAAAGATTTGCATAGAGTTTAAATGAGTATGGTCTATACAAACCATAGTTAAAATATTATTGCAGTTATATGCTTTTCTATATAAACCAGTAAAAAAAATCATATTTTGTTCTTCTTTAGGGCAGTATTTTATTACAATTAAATGAAAAGCTTAGCTCTGCTATTTCTCTGAAAACAAAATCAAGACCAAAAGGAATACAGTTCAAGAATTAAACCTGAAAGTCATAGAGAAAAAATTTTAAAATAAAAATTTTTAAAGCCCAATTAAAGTCTAAAACTTAACCCAAAGCCTAACTAAATATCTTGTTTTATCTCTAAAATAAAAATACTGTTTCTCTGAAAAGAAAAAAAAAGATAAAACCTCAGGTACCTAACATCTATACAGTAATAGTGAAAAAGTTATAGCTGATTTTTTTTTTTGTTCTTAAACTGTTGTTTGGGTGATTTAAAACTCATTTCCAGATCCCCTTTCATACTTACCATCAGCACTATGGTAATAGTTGCTTTAACACTGCTTAATTCAACATAGGGCTCCCCATACCTTTTAAGTGGTTTTCCACAAAGTTCAAAGACTATTCCAAAGAGCTATTCTCTGTGAGTTTAAGAAGCATTCTTAAATAAGAGGAAAAAAAAGTGAGAGAATGGATCTTTAAAATTTTTCTGAGATTTCTTAAGGTAAATCAAACTCAACAGTTATTCTTCAATTCTGATTTTAAACATTACTTGGGAAATATCATATTGTATCTTGGATAACTGACAGTTATCATGAAAGTAACTGTGCTCTACTTATTCTGACCTTTTTAGGTTCTTACTCCAGTGAAAAGTTAAACCATGCTTGAAATAAAACAAACAAGGCAATACAAAAGAATTTTTTTAAATCTCCAGGGTGAATATAAACTAAGGAAAAGGTAAAAAAAAAAAAAAAAAAAAAACCCGACAAGTAATGTGCCACAATTATAAAGATTTTTAAAAGGAAGGTATGTTTTTTTCTCATCTAATTGAGGATTGCATTTGCTTTCCATGAGTATTAGGAGAAAACTTTGTAAACCCTTCCAAATTGAGACAACAGCAGCAAACTACACTTTCCAAAGGGATGTCTAAAATAAATGAAAATGTGTATTCCTTTCCATTCTCATAAAGTTTCAACATTGAAGTTGTTAAAGATGAATAGTTTCTGTGGCAGAGGTACGTTCAATATAACTCCCCAAACACATGCAAATACATCTGGGCAGAACACTGTCCAGTCAAGTTGTAACCTTCTCTGGCGAAAGACAACTGGGGAGAGAAGGTAGATAAATGCAGAAAATTTTCTCACAGTTCAGTTTTATTCAAAAATATTTCTTTCTGACATTAGGACTCCTTGTATTAAGATAACCAAGTCAGATAAAAATTTATTTGTTTGTTTGTGTGTGTGTGTTTTGCCTTTTGAACCTCTCTAGAATATGAGAAACAGTCCAGTGTTTATTAAGAGATAATTAGTCCTTTGGGTCAATTACTGCTCAGAATACTGCACTATTTGGCTTATCCTATACCTACATCAGGATTTTTTATCAAAGTGTGTCCATAAGCAGGAGAGACAAAACAGACCAAGGACAACGTGTCTTTCAAGCTCAGAAGCACTTAGCAGATTCCTGGGCCTCTAAGGCCTAACAGATTTCACCAAGACTTTTCACACAGTCATGTAAAGAAGGTCAGGCTAGTCAGCAGATGCACTATTCAGATAACAAAGAGAATATTTTAGTGACAATGTGAGAAAAAAAAGCAGCAAAATGGATACAAACTCATTGAACCATGTCTTCTTATTCTGCAGAACTCAACCTCAGGTCTAATAAGGACATTATCTATATTCTTGAACAAATATGAAGACAAATGTCCATATTTAGCAACAAGTACCCCAAAATAAAATACTTAGAGGGAATTAGCAAATTTTTGTTAAGCAAGATAACATCTGAACTCTCTAAAATTTTAAGACAAACACAATAACTATATTTTGATATTCTAGTATCAAAGAAGAAAAGAAAGAAAAGATTTTTGCAGTATCACTGGACAATTTACCCTTGATTTCATTTCTAACTTAAATTAATATCTAGTGTATCTAATTTTATTGCATACGATATAGAGACTATGCAAACAAGAGATAGTTATTAATATTCTAGGCTGTTCTATTTCATATCCCCGAAGAGATGAAAATGTTTTCATGTTAACAAAGCTAACTAAGCATTTGGTGAAGTCACCTTAGTTCCTCTATGTGATCCTCCATTTCCTCAACTAAATATATTCAGAAATCCATAATAATGATGAAGAGAACTCAAATAATACTGAAGAAACCACGCTAGAGTATAGTTTTGACCTAGAATCAGGGGGAAAAGTGACACCTCATTCTTAAAGAAAGAAGATCATTTTCAGTTATCTTAGACCACATTTCAACTAAAAAAAAAAAAAGCTGCGAATGAAGAATCTTTACAAAGGCAATGGTAAGTACTGGAGTGGAAGCACTGTAGGAATTAGAGCCAGTTTAGATATTACCCAACTTACTTTCCAACCATCTGTATCAAATATGCTTCATTAAAACAGAACCATATGGAAAATAAACTAGCAATTAACACAGCTTCTTCACCTGCCTCTAATACACTAGATTTCAAACTTCTAGTGAAACGTACTAAACTATTTCCATGTTGCTGCTATGTAGGACTTGGAAGCAGTTCCTAGACTTGCTTTATCCTCCACACCAGGTTATTTCAAGATATTGCTGGGTATTGAAATAGCTGCATATGCAAAATCAAGTATTTTGTCACTTTCCCTGTGGCTGGTAATAGCCATTAAAAAAAAAAAAAACCTGTTTCATTGAAACAATTAACCTCTCAAACGACAACTAATACTACATGTTACAAAAAAATGCATCCACTTTTAACTTGCATAGGTTATATCAATGGACTTTACATTTGATAGTTTGTCTCTTAAAAATGGACATAAGATGTTATAATTAGTTTTTATTAATATGCAGAACTATTTCAGGACTCAGGACTTAAGTACAATGATCTCCACAAAGAATAGCCATAAATTATTTCATTATCACTATCAACAAATATCAGACTACAGAGAGGAGACCATGTCAGATACTAGTGAAAAAAGAATAAGATATAGTTCTTGTCCTCAGCGGCCCTGCAATCTAGCTGGAGAGATTAAATATGTGTGAAGTGATAAAATCTGCATGAAAATAATAGGATTTAAAATAAAAGATGAGTAAATTTGCATTCCCTTTACTTCTTTCCAGGACAGCTGTGTACCATTACACAGTTTATTCATTTCACAAGACTCCTCAGCTGAAGGAGCAAGTAGGCAGCAAATCTAGCTGCCCACTAAGCTATCCATGCTGACATAGAGCTGTAACTATCTAAAAAAAAGATACCTCGGAGGAAAGGTTTCACCAACTCACTAACCATGCTACCAGAGAAGGCAAAATCTATCAAGAAAAGGCTCTTTGTTTTTAATTTATGTATTCATAGCATGTATAATTTCCTGCTGCTACCACTCTAGTCCAAGCCATTATCATCTCTCATCCAAACACTTTTGTATTAGAGTCTCCTAACTAGAGTCCCAACTTCCACACCTGCTTTTCTAGGCTGTTCTTCTCAGACCGATTCTTTTAAAAATGGAAATTAAATCATCTTGCTTCTCTCTTATATCCTCCAATGGCTTCCCATTTCCCTTAGATAAAAGCCAGCATCTTCACCATGTCCTAGAGCACGCTAATTGATCTGGCCAACAACAGTCTCTCTAACATTATCTCCAACTTCTCTTTAACTCACTTACTTGGGTCTAAACACACTACTGGTAGCAACTTTTCTTTGAACAGCCAAGTACGTTCCATTTCAAGGCCTTTCTGCACATTTTCACCTCTTCCCACAATAATTTTCATGGCTTACTCTCTCACTTCATACAGGTTTCTAATGAAATATTTCCATATCATAGAAGCCTTCTCACAGAATCCTGTATAAAATAGCCCTCCTATCACTCTCAATAAATATTTATTGAGTAAATGGATGAATGAAAGCAAGTGACTAGAACACAAGATCCTTGTGAATACTTATTTTTGTCTGTTTTGTTTCAATTATGTATTCTCATTATTTAGAATAGTGTTTTACATATAATGAACACTGGATAAATATTTGATGAACAAATGAATGACTATTATACTGATACATAAAGAAAAAGGAGTCAACACATTTATACAGTTTCCAGTATGAGTGACTGAGTACTGATATCACTATAAAAAAAAAAAATTTAAAAGCCTGAAGGAGGGATTGATTTAGAGAAAGGAGATGATAAACTTGATCAATTGGAAGTGACCATGGGACACAGATAGAGATACAGAGTTAAACAAGCAGAACCAAAACTCAGGACAAAGCAGGAAAAATAGATGTTAGATCCATCTATGTAGAGTGGAAAGACCTTAGAACAGATCAGACTTCCAAGAGAGTAACAGAGTGAAAACAGAGATGGATTAAATTTGGAGATGCAAATATTTGGATTATGAGAGGAAAAAGGAGATTCATCCAAAAAGGCTAAAAAGAATACATTTTTTATCAAAATCTTGTTAAATATCTACTACATATTAAGTACTGTGCTAAGCCATTTTTAATTGAAAATATCAGCTGCTCCAGAGAGCAAGAATGAGAGCTGAGAAAAAAGGCACTGAATATAAAATTAGGAAATCGCTAGTAATCTTGAAGGCAGTAGATTCAATAGACTTATCCAGAATCACTGGAAGCCAGATTCCAATGTATTGAAGAATAAGGGGATATAAATAGCAAATAAAGACTATTCTTTCAAAAGGTTTGACTGCAAGAAAAGGAAAAGGAAATAAGTATATTTCAAGGTTTAACAAAGTTGAGGAAAGCTGTTTTTAGAAGAGATCTGAATTATTTGTGCACATAGGTTATAATAATATCTTCCATGTGAATGGTGTTTTCTAGCTTGAAAAGTGCTTTCACACACATTATTGTAACTGACTCACTACAAACATGCAAGGTTACCAGGGCAAATGGTATTTTAAACTAAGAAATTGAGACTCAAAGAAGTCAAATAACTTGCTCAAGATTCCAAAGCCGGAAAGTGACAAAACAGGAATTAGAACCTGAATCTCCAACTCCATGAGAAATAACAAATAGAGGTTTCAAGAGAGACTGGGATAATTAGCAGAGCAAAGTGCTGGCAGAGGTTAGCAGAGATAGGAGGGTATGGAAGCAAAAAGCACAAATGGAGATGCCACCTTATGAAAAGAGGTAAAACATTTCTTCCTCTGTGACAGAAGAGAAAAGATAAATAGCTTGAACTGGTAAAAGAACAAGAGACAGTGCAAGGTGACGAAACAAAAAGATTAAGGCCTAAATTCCTAGGTGTGAGAGACTCAAGTTTCTGTTTCAGAGAAAAATATCTGTGGATAGACAAGTGTAAAGTTACATACCTGAAGTACTCAGAAATGAGAAGTCAACAGATATTCTGTGTGACCCACAGGTCATATTGCACTGGGGACAAATTATCTGAGTACCTGATAAGAAGAACGTTTTAGGGAAGGGAACTAGTAAGTGAAAGGATTAAAGAGGACCAGGGAGAGAAATTTTATAGTGCATATTAAGAGTGTTCTATGTCCCAGGAAGCAGACTGGCTAATAAGTCAAGGCAAGAAAATTTCCAGGTTCAGGTTCCAGTGAAAGCTATTGTGGAAGTTAGCCACCCAGCTTTAGAATCATAACGTTCTTTTCCTCCTCTCTTCTTACCTAGTCTGGTTTATAGCAAATTTATTTTAAATCACTTGGTCTGTTCTTTCTGAGCTCTATTTCCCTTCAGTAATGTTCTTCTTCATCTCCTTTGGCTTGCACTGGACTAAGGCTTTGGTACCTATCAAATCCTTATCTAGGAAACAATTTGATAGCTCTAATTTGCATCTCAGTATATAGGATATTGTTAAGAACATAACTTTGGAGTCAAATACACCTTGATTCTAATTCATTCTCTCATTCATCCATTTAGTAAGTATTTACTGAAAATCTACCAAGTGCCAGGCACTGTTCTAGTTGCTGAGGATAAGCTTCAAACAGCCATCACTGAAATTATGCTCTGGTGAGTGTGGTGGTAGGGATAGAGAGAGTGACTTAAAAAAAACAAATAAGCTCTGCTATTTATTAATAATCTGATCTTAGGCAAGTTGCCTTCTTTTTCTAACCTTCAATTTCCTCAACTGTAAAACAGAAATAGTAAGAATTACCTAAGATTATTTTGAGAAATAAATAAGTCAAATAATTAGCTTCCAGTTCCTGGAAGAAAACATGTTCCCCACCTTCACAGGACCTTTACACATGTTCTTTGCTTTGTCCCACCTCTCTCAACCCCTTTATTTTTAGCACTGTTATTCTTTCATAAAAAGCTATAGGGTGCTCTGAAAAACTTGGGTGTGCCTCAGCCCTTGATTGTCCTGATGCTTACCCTGTATTGTGAACAGAAAGCCACTGTCAGGACAGAATATGGAGAGACAGACAGGTTTCCTATAAGCAAAGGTGTCAGATAAGGGTGAATTTCATCTCCCTATTTGTTTAATCTGTACATAGAACATACCATAGAAAAAACTGGGTTAGACTCAGAAGAAAGGGGAGTAAAAATTGGTAGCAGAAATATCAATAACAAGATATGCAGGTGACACAACATATTACTGACAAAAAGTAGCAATGATTTCTGATGAAAGTGAAAGAAGAAAGTGCCAAAGCAGTACTGAATTTCAACAAGACAAAAATCATGACTACAGAAGAAATACACAACTTTAACATAAACAATAAGGACACTAAAATTGTTAAAGATTTTGCTTACCTTGGTTCAGTCATTAACTCTAATGGAGACTACAGTTAAGAAATCAAGAGAATGCTGAGACTTGGAATGGCAGCAGTGGAAGAATTAGGAAAAATCATTGAGTACAAGATGTGTCATTAGAAACCAATGCTAAGATCATCTATTCTCTTGTATTCCCAATTATATGTATGAATGCGAAAGTTAGGCCGTGAAGAAGGCTGATAGGAAAAAATTTGATTCATTTGAAATATTGTGTTGGAGGAAAGCTCTGTGGATACCCTGGACTGCCATAAGGTTTGAACAAGAAAGTCTTAGAGCAAATTAGCCTGAAATATGACTGGAGGTAAAACTGACAACACTGAAGCTGTGTTACTTTGGGCAAGAGAAGGCAGAGTTCTTTACAAAAGACAACACTGGGAAAAATAGAAGGCAGCAAGAAAAGAGGAAGACTAAATATGAGATGGACTAACTCCATAAAAGAGGTCATGCGCATGAGCCCACAGGACCTGAGCAGGGCTGTGGAGGGCTGTAGAGGACAGGGCATTGTGGGCATCATTCATTCATCAGTGCTGCCAGGAGTCAGGGCCAACTGAATGACATGTAACACACACATTCTTTCAGATCTTAGCTCAATTACTTCATCAGGGAAGACTTACCTAACTAGATCAATTCTTATTATATTTGTTCAGAATGATATACAACTACTGTTTATTTAGTTTTTCATCCATTCATTTATTAATTCATTCATCCAAGAGCCCATCATCTTTTACCTGGATGATGGCAAAAACCTCCTAAGTAGTCTCCCTGATAAAGTCTATATTCAACATAGCAGCCAGAGTTAAAATAAAAATCCGATTATGATACTTTTTGGCTGAGAACCCTCTAATGGTTTCCTATCTCCCTCAGGGTAAAAGCCAAAGCCCTCAGAGTGGCTTACATCCTGCACATCCTCGTCATTCACACCATACAGCTACTCTGGCCTCTTCACTACTATTCCTCAAATTCATCAAGTTTGCTCTATATCAGGACACTAGCTCCCCTTCCTAGAATGATCTTCCCCCAGATATCTACATGATTTGCTCCTTTGCTTTTTTCTGGTCTCAGCTCAAATATCGCCTTATCCACAAAGCCTTATTGTATTTTCTACAATAAGACTGAGCAAACTCCCCACACTTCAGCAATCTCTACCTCTTTTATCCTGTTTGCTGTTTCTCCATAACACTTACCACCTTCTGATATACTATATTTAATTGCTTATTTGTTAATTTTTAGTATCTTCTTCACCACTACCTCTAGAATAAAAATGTAATGATTTTGTTTTATTCACTGTTATATCACCATTGTCTCAAACAGTACCTGGCACATAGCAGACACTATATCTAAAATGATAATTTCCATAGAACAAGCCAGATTTCCAAAATAGACAATTTATATAGCTAGAAAAAAAAAGTTTAATAAGAGTTCAACTTATCTCATAATAATTATGCAAAATCCTAATGCCCTTTGGGAATTTCAGTCTACAGTTAAGGGGAAAAAAAGATAGATCAGTTAAAAAATGCTAATATTCAAGTTTATAAACCAGATGAAGAAAATAGGAGGAAGAGCAAAATAAAACAAGAGAATATAAAAGAAAAAAGAATGTACATATTCAACAACTATTAAGCATATTAATGTTAATTATTATTGTTGGCTTAAATTTGCTTAATTTCTGGTGTTTTAATTGGCCCCTATGGCTCAGATTTCATGTAAAGTATTCATCATAGATAACTTTCCCAATTTAATATGGTCTATTAAGTTATATGAGGTATTATCAAAAATTTTTTTTTAATCTTTAGTACTAAAAGTACTAATAATTCCATCCAGTTAGACATTACCAAACATTTCCTACATTCTAGCAATCATTAAGTTCTCTGTAGAAAATAAAGTATTGGATAGTAAAGAGGTGAGAAATTAAAGCATATTATACTCAGAAAGAAGGAAATAATGCTGTTTAAGGATTTTTCCCAAAAGTCCCTTTAGAAAACCAATTATATCAAATCTTACTAATTATATTTTCTCTGTATTCAACTGGTATTCATTTCCTAGTTCCATGTCACCTCTTTTACTTTCCATCCCTCCACTCCTACTAAGTCACAAATATAGTTAATTTCAGTTGACTGACAGAAATGAAAAACAACATCTAATTAGCACTACAACATTTATGACAAAATATCTGGGCCCCTCCCAGTGACTTAGCAACAACAAAAAGACACCAGCACCATTTTATAAGCTCTGTGAGAGAGTTCAGAATTTCACTTATTCATTCAAAAGCATATACCAATTTGTAGAATTTTCTCTCCTTCAACCAAGGGATTCAAAATTAATTTATAAATGAAACTGAAATAATGTATGAATTAGTTATTTACATGTTGTTATTGTGAGGCATTTTAAATTTAAAATAAGTTAATTTAAAAGGTCAGTTTTTAATAGCAGAGCTTTTTTAGATGAACTCAGTGATAGGAGCTACCTTAATCAGACACCCAATATTACATCTTATTTTTTTTTTTAATTTCAGCTTTTTACAAAATTATCTTTCTAGGATAGTAATTCTCAGCCTTTGTGGTGATTAGAATCATCTGTAGAATTTGTTTCAATGAAGAGTCCTGAGCTTCTAAAAATTATAATCCAAATCCAGTTAGTTATCCAGTTAGTTAATCCAGTTAGTGGTACTCAGATCATATTTGGAGAAATATTGATCTAGAAAGCCCCAGTAGTAGCTATTTTCTGTCAATTCTTAACAAACTACACTTCTCCCAGGAATTCTGTATCCCAGAACATTTCATTTTACATTCCTGCTTCAAATATTAAAGCCAGCCATTCAGAAAGTATTCTGTAAGGGCCTGCTTACAAGACTATCTAATTTCTGTTTCAGGGTTCAAAAATGACATATCATGGCCTTTAAAAAAATCATTCCCTCCCTGTAGAAATCTTCTTGAACCATACTGGACTGCCAAAGCTAGACTAATCAAAATTTTCAAACTAGCAGTATTAATTTCAATTGAAATATAAGAAAAGTGATGTTTTTGCCCTTTTCCACTCTGAAAATGTTAACAATAGCAAATAACAGGATGTTTTTATTAACAAAACATGTGTACTCATTATTGTTCCATCTTCTTTACCCTATTAAAAAAAAAAAGGCCTTCAAGACATTTTTAAGGACTGAACACTGAACACATGACCTGAAATATAAATTATAACATTAAACAACAAATATAATTGTGAACATATGATATGTAAGATTGTGCAAAAAGGTTCTGATACAGAGATAAACTCTAAACCTTGTAGTCTATTAAAAATCCTTATTGGGTCAGCCAAATTTGGAACATGACCTATAAAAATGCAATCAACTTTCAATTATCAACCAATGGATCATCTACTTGCCATTTCTAGTTATATTTTGGGTAATTGATATATTAATCCTATAAATAACATCTATCCAATTTAATTATTTTATTCTAGTTTTTTGGTTTCCTGCTATGTGCTATTTAACCCATCTCCTAACCTCAAGAGACTTGAGGAAGGACATTTTGCTTACCCAAGTTAATGATTCATGCTGTCTATTCCCTGTTTGTAGTGAGCATCCAATCATTGAGCAATATGAGCAGGATTGGGAATGCAGAACTTATAAAACAGTAATAGAATATTATAAAAAGGATAAAGCTAATAGATGTTTCTTTCCAGAATGCCTAATTTTCAAAAGCAAACTAAAATTTAATAGGTCCCAGTCACCTACTAGATAGTCCAAACCCCTTAATTTGACACCAAGTCCTTCAAAATATTCACCACAGATATTCTTCCAGTCTTAGGTCCTACTATTTTCTCAAAAAAACTAATAGTGTTTTAATAATTTATTTGGTGCTTTCCATTTGCTAGGCACTATTGCCAGGCAACCTGTACAGTAACATTATAAATAAATATTATTAGTTATATTTTGAAGTAGGAAAACTGAGGCTCAGCATTTTATCCAATCATAAAAGTAGTATAAAATGAGGTCAAGATTCAAATTCTAGTGACTCCAAAGTATGTTCTCTTAGTCATTAGATTTTAGTACATCCTCTTCACTACCTTATTCCAACCGTAAAAAACTAAGTCATGTCTTTACATATGCCATGACTTTTCATGTGTTCAAGCTTTTGCCCATGTTATTTTCTTTTCTGGGAACATTTTTTAAACCTTCTCCTCTTCCCCAATGGATTGGACACTCAAAACTAGTTATGAAAATGCTTATTCTGTGCCTGATATTGTTGTATACGTAGGATAGAACAGTGAGTAAGGCAGATTCATCCATTACAGGGCTTACTTTCTTTGAACTCCTACTCTTCTATCAATACCTGATTCAAAGTCACTGCTTTAATGAAAATTTCCTTCTTTTCCTTTCCTTTTAAAATTTGCATGTCTTCTTTTAAAATTGATTTCTTCTTCTGATTGCTCATAGCACTTTATATAAACCTAAACCTTCACCAGCAAATACTATATTGTACTATAATTATTTATGTATCTATCTTCTCTTCCCCTCTCACCTATAATCATTTGACATAAAGAATGCTTTCTTGTTTAGATTTATACCCTAAGTCTTTAGCAGAACACTTGGTTCATAGCAAGTGCTCAAAAAATGTTTTGTGAGTGATTGAATAGAAAACTGTATCAAATATTTGCCTGAGGTGCCATCTCTGCAGTCTATAGAAATTAAACATTAAAAATACTCTCTTGAGAGAAATTAAACATTAAAAATACTCACCATAGTTTAATTTATAAAATCAGTCACACAAAAATTGATAGTCAAAATATTTAAAGATATATTTATATCTTACCTGGGTCCTTCTTAGCGTTCATATTTATATTAGACATTATATAAGATAATAGACAATAATGATCTAACTTGAATTTTGACTCAGATGCTATAACTATATATTATACAGCCTCATTGTCCAATATGTAAAATAAATAATGGTATTCACCAGAGTTGAAACTTAGTTGTTATAAATTGAGAACTTCTCTGCAAAGTTGATGAAACTGCAAGAATTACTTCTTCATTGTTGCAATAGGAAAGTAACTATTCATCAAAAATAAAGACATATGAATACCAATAACTGTGGAGTACTAATAATTTGCACATGTACATTAATTTCTGTTAAAAATAACATGATTTTAAATGTCATTAAATTTAAATACTTCTAAAAGGGGTTATGGTTTTAAGCTGAAAAGTTAACCCCAGAACATAGTTTATACTTATTTTTAATTGCTTGTTTTTGTATTTTTTGCAAATTCCAAATTATCTTTAAATTATCATCATATTATATACTTATATACATAAAACACCAACTTGTAGGGTAATAGCCAAAGCATGAAATCTGTATGCAAGTTTCCCTTTAAGAACATAAACTATGTAATAATACAGTCTATTAGTTATAGAATCATAGAATTTTAGATCTAGAAGGCCCCAAATAGGAAATCTTTTTCAACACTTTCATTTTAAAGATGAAGAAATTTGGTGTAGAAAAAGTGAGATAATTAACATTTTGGTTAGCATCTTAAGTTTTCAGTGAATCCTCTCCCCCTCATAAAAGCCAGGCTTTTAAAGCATTTGACATTGTTCTTGTTCTCTCCCACCTCAATAATATAACTCATTTGTCAGATTAGCTCAAAATCTATTGATTATCCAGGCAAAAGTACACATTAAAAAAGAGAACAAAAAAATTAAATAACTAAGAAATCAGGAGTTATTAAGCAACTTCTGGACCATTAAAACCAATAATCATATTAGACCTAAATTAGAATATGCTATTCTTTTATTTTTCTTTTATTTTTTTTTATTTTACCATTTCCTAGTTTTTAAGGCTTCAATCAGCCATTCAATGAAAATTATTTTTACTGCACACTTAATATATGCAAGGTATACCCCTAGACTTATACAGAGTACCAATAATATTTAAAACATAATCCCAATCTTTACGTCATTTGCAGTAGCTACCCCCAATCCTCCTTTCTAAATCTTTTATAACTTTCCTAATATAAAACCTCTTCTCTTAAAAGAATGCCTTACTGAGCTTCTACTCAAGATGGCAGAAGAGGTAAATGTTGTGCTTGCTTCCTCCTGATACATCAAAATTACAACTAAACTACTGAACAATCATCATTGAGAATCAGCTGAAGTCTAGCTGAACAGAAGTCATATATCTAAGGATATACCAAAGAAGCCACATGGAGACTGATAGAAGAGGCAGAGATGCTGAACTGGGCTGGTCTCATACCCAGTTGTAGTGCTTAAAACTTAGGAGGAATATCTCAGCTATGGAAGTCCTTCCTGAGGAGTGAGGGGTTCCAGCCCCACACCAGGCTTCCCACTTCAGGATAAAAAGTTCCCATAACTTCTAGCTGTGAAAATCAGTGAAGATTATGGCTGAGTGAGATAGAGGGCTGCTGTAGTACCACACATTCCTCATAAAGGGCCCACGTATAAACTTACTGATGAACTCATTCACTTTAGGCTCCAATAGTGAAGTAGCAGATCCTAAAGTAACAGAGACATAAAAGGAGAAATTAAATTTTCTGGCTTCAGGGCAAGAGCTGGAGGAGCAGGTTCCTCCTAGACAGAAGTGCTAACCGACGTCACTGTTCCTTTGCTAAGCCCTCCCCCAACCCAGCCTGCACTTGCAGGCAGGCACCATATCTGAGTCTTCATCAACCTGGCTACCACTATTCACCATGCCTAGGTGATTCCCTGAAACCCTACCTAACCCAACTTTCAGGCCCACCCAAGCTGCTCTTAGTGACTTTTCCATACAAATGGCCTGCCTTGGCTCATGCATCTCTCAAAGATTTGTGAAACCCAAACAAGCAACATCTGGCCTCAGCATTCCCTGTACGTCATGCTAAGCAGCCCCAAGCTGGGCACTAGTGGCAACTGGCCTCAGTTCATAACTTAGCCTCTCCCAGGAACCTCCAAGTCTAGCACAAGTAACAACCATCTGCAGATCACTTTGTAGCTCATACCAAGTGTCCCCATGAAAGGCACAGGCAGCAACAGACCTTTGCCTGCAACAGAGACCCACCTAAAAGACCCCAGAATCAACATGCCCAGTATCTAGCTTCATACCAGAGCACCACCCGGCCACCTCCAAAAATAACACACCCCCCCAAAAAAAATGATTTGGCAGGCAACAGAGCTCCATTAAAGTGAATCTAGCCCCTGCACAATGGCTCCTCCACTGTAGCCATGGCCAGTCCTCATAATCAATAAGGATGAGGGTAAATCCCTTTTACCAATGTGCTAATAGCAATCAAGGCTCAACTACAACAAGAAGATACACACAGCCCACACAAGGGACACATCTGGAGCACCCGGCTCAGGTAACCAGGGAGGAACACATCACTGGGCTCCAGAGGACACCTACTATATAAAGCCACTCTACCAAGACTGGAAGACATAGCAGCTCTACCTAATAAATAGAAACAAACACAGGGAGGCAGCCAAAATGAGAAGACAAAAAAATATACCTCAGATGAAAGACCAAAACAAAGCTTCAGAAAAGGAATTAAACAAAACGGAGATAAGAAATCTACCACATGCAGAATTCAAAACATTAGTTATAACGATGATCAATTATCTCAGTGAAAACTTCAAAAAAGAGATAGGAAACATAAAAATGGAGAAAGAAAACACAAAAGAGAACCAGTCTTCAAAAAAGAAATGAAGAATACAAAAACGTGTGTGTGTGTGTGTGTGTGTGTGTGTGTGTGTGTTGTGTGTGTGAATCAACAGTAGGTTAAAAAAAGTAGAATCAAATCAGCGATTTGGGAGATAAGGTAGCAAATAACATCCACTTAGAATAGCAAAAATAAAAAAAAAAATTCAAAAAAATGTGGATATTAAGGGGCCTCTGAGACAACATCAACTGTACCAACATTTACATCATAGAATTACCAGAAGTAGAAGAGAGAGAGCAAGAAATTGAAAACCTATTTGAAGAAATAATTATGGAAAACTTCTCTAACCTGGTGAAAGAAATAAACATACAACCAGGAAATGTAGGTTCCATACAAGATGAACCTAGAGACCCACACTAAAACACATCATAATTAAAAGCCAAAAGTTAAAGATAGAGAATCTGAAAAACAGCAAGAGAAAAGCAGTTAGTTACCTACAAAGAAGCTCCCATAAGACTGCCAGATGATTTCTCAACAGAAACTTTGCAAACCAGAAGGGACCAGCATGAAATATTTAAAGTGATGAAAAGCAAGGAGCTACAACCAAGATTACCCAGCAAAGCTATTGTTTAGAATCGAAGGACAGATAAAGAACTTCCCAGACAAGAAAAAGTTAAAGGAGTTCATCACCACCAAACCAGTATTACAAGAAATGTTAAAGGGACTGCTTTAAGAATAAGGGAGGAAAAATAAAAAATTTAAATAAGGACATGACAATAACTACATATTTGTCAACAATTACTTTAAATGTAAATGGATTAAATGCTCCAACCAAAAGGCATGGGGTGCCTGAATGAACAAGAAAACAAGACTCTTACATATGTTCCCTAGAAGAGATTTACGTCAGATTGAAAGTAAACACACATATTGCAAGTAAAGGAATGAACAACAATATTTCATGAAATAGAAACAAACGAACGAACGAACAACAACAACAAAACAGCTGGGGTAGCAATACTTATACCAGACAAAACAGACTTTAAAATAAATGCTATAACAAGAGACAAAGAGGACCTAGTAATTCCACTTCTGGGTATTTTTCTGAAAAAAAACAAGATACTAATTTGAAGAGACATATAAATCCATATGTTCATTGCAGCATTATTAACAATAGCCAAGATATGAAAGCAACCTAAGTGTCCACCAGTAGATGAATGGATAAAGATGTGGTACATATATACAATGAAATATTACTCAGCCATTAAAAAGATGAAATCTTGCCATATGCAACAACACAAATGGACCTAGAGGGTATTATGCTAAGTGAAATGAGATAGAGAAAGACAAATGCCATATGATTTCACTTATATGTGGAATCTAAAAAACAAAATAAATGAACAAACAAAACAGAAACAAACTCATAGATACACAGAACATTTTGATGATTTCTAGATGGGAGGGGCATTGGAGTGGTGGCTGAAAAAGGGGAGGGGATTAGGAAGTACAAATTGGTATTACATAACAGTTATGGGAATATAAAGTATACCATAAGGAATATAGTCAATAATATTGTAATAACTGTGTATGGTGTCAGATGCGTACTCGACTTATCAGGGTGGTCACTTCAGGAGTTATATAAATGTCTAATCACTATGTTGTACACCTGCAACTAATATAATATTATTCATCAACTGTAAATAAAAAATAAATTATTTTTTAAAAGCTAAAAAAACCCCACAATGTCCTACTTTAAACTCATGAAAATACCTTATATTTTTGCAAGGCCCTAATTTGAGTCATGCCTCATTTCCTGTCTATAATGTTTCTTCATCCCTTATAAAAACTTACCCAAACTTCATAGCCCATATCCATAGCCCAATTCAACCTATTCCTTAAAGTCTTCTCTGATCTATTTGGCATTTATCACACATTGGCTTCCGTTCTAAATCATTCATATAAAGACCTTAGCTTCCATAGCCAGATTATAATGTCCTGGAGGACAGGGACAATTTATAGTTCTCTAGAAATGCCAAAGTGCTCCCCATCTTTTATATTCCATAGCACACAGTCAAAATGTTAATACTTGTATGGCATGGGGGAGGAAACTCTCAAAGACGCTAGTGGCTAGAGGTGCTTGGTCTAAGGTTCCAACCACCCCAAACTCTATTTGACACTCTATTTTAGAGATCGATATCTTGAAACAATTGTAATCCAAAGCATGAACTCTGTATAGTATACCACTTGGGAAGTTGTGCCCCACTATCCCTACCATGGTTCTAGGCCACAGCAGGTACACAACAAATCTATTAAGTGATAGACCTCAACTAGACACAGCACAACAAATGTTAGCATGACATACTAAAGACTTCAAGTTAACCAGCATTCCTTTTGCAGAATTAATGAACAAAAGAATACTACAATAAGGGAGATATCCTTTAAAAGTAGCTCAATGCTATATTAAATTTAAAAGATAAAGTAATCCATAAATACTTACTTATTCTTAGGTTGAATTGTGTCCTCAAAAAAAGAAATGTTGAAGTCCTAGCCCCTGGTACTTCAGAATGCAACTTTATTTGAATCTAGCTGCAGATAAAATTAGTTAAATGATGATGCAATCATACCAGTAGAGTGGGCTCTTAATCTAATATTACTGGTGTCCTTATAAGTAGAAGGCCATGTGTAGACACAGAGACACAAGGAGAGTATCACAGGATGACCAAGACAGAAATCGGAGTAATCTTTAGTAATCTATATAATCTATAATCTAGGATAGGACAATCAAGTAGATTGATGGAAAGAATAAAATTGTATCTAGCAGCTGGACAATCAGCAGAAAAATATGGGTAATATTAATGCTATTTTATCAGAATAATTATTTACTACCATTCCCATTTCTCTCATGTAAGTTAAAATTTAAAGGTAATGTAACATAGAGATATGAAAACAGATAAACAGAAAGCCTTGATTACAGCCACTCCAAACAGAATTCTACTTCTTTTATTTAAGTTAATTGTATTTCTATCTTCTATTTTAAGTGGGATCTCATGCATTCATTTTTCTTGTTAATTATAACAATAAATGGCCGATACATAGTGGCATTTATCAACTGCTCACTAAAACAAAAGAACTATATAGGGCTGACGCTAGTGATTGACCTGATTAGAGAAATGTATATAATAGCTAGTTTTACAATTAAGATTTCAGATAAAGAACAAAGTATCAGGAAGTTCTTTTTGTTATTCCTCTAAAAAAAATACTGCATAGATCTTCTATGAATAAGTCCTAATGATTCAAATCACACACCTAACATGGCTAATATCACCAAGAATGCTTTAAATCCTTTCTCTCTAAAGATATAGCTACTTCCTTCAAGAAAGAGTTCAAAATTTGAGATTCCTATTCCATAAATTTTATTCACAGACTGACTTCTCTCAATATCATTACCCATATAATAAATTGAATTTTCACAACTGAAATGTATAGCAGGGTAACAGAGTGTATAGTAATCTTTTCACAGAAAGATTGTCCCAATAATTTCTACACTACATAATTTCAGTTAAAGCTGCTAACCATAGACTATAATTAAGTTAACATTCAACACTTTATTACACCTCTCTAAAAAGTGTAAACACGATTTGGCATACAACTGGTATTTCGGAAGTGCGTGGATTCTCTTTCATTCATACAGTTGAACTATCCATTGCGCACTTTAAGTTCTATACATAGAAGCCAAGCACTGAAGGAAACAGGAAATATTATGCTAACATGTCTATAGTATTGATGAATAAAAAAACATAACCTCAAGGCTAAGCTGCCAAATAAGTAGTGAATTAATTTCTGTAAAGTACTCCAATATTACAAAGGTGTGTTGAAAGGTGTCTGCTCATGTTTCAAATTAAACGCACTGCTGGTCAGCATTAGCACCTCAGCTTTGAACACCAGCCATTTGCCTATAACACTTCAGGGGCTAGGAAAAACGGATTTGCTGTTCACACTGGAATAATTAGAACATGTCAGGAAGAATTAATTTCCTCATTTTTCAAAAGGATACACAGAAATTACCATGTTATTATATGACAGAGTCCCTTGGAGAATTATATTAAATTTAATTTCTAGATCAGCCCACACAACAAATTAAAGTCATAAATAAGATGGAAAGAAGCAGGACGCAGAGCATATGTTTATGGCAATGAGTGAAGCCAAGGGACCAGAAACAACTATCTTCATTTCATTTTATTTAAATCAGCCAGACACTGTGTATCTGAATGACAGCACTTGTTAATGGTGCTGAGATTATAGGCTCCTTAATTTTAGAAAACAGAAGCAGTCAGTCAGTGTCTGAAATAGTACATTTCCTACAATGCAAAAATTAGTATAAATCTACTTCCCTTTCAAGTCCATTTCTTTTTTGCCCTGCAGCAAGTTTTATGATGATAAACTTATTTTTTAATAATACTGTTTCTCTATTTGTCTTCTCTTTGGGCAATTTTCTTGGGTTAAAAAAAAATACGTGAAGTAAAACAGAAGAGTCACCAGGATAAGTGAAATTTGCAAACATAGTGTTTGTCTAAAATACAAGCTTCCTACTCCATCTTTTAAATACGTCTACCAATGCAAAACTGAGAGACATATTTTTCTAAAGAAAAAATTTTTTTTCATATTAACCTTAGTGTCTTTCTTATACTACCTATCAAATTGGAGTGAAACTGTTAAGGATATTGTTCAACCACCCTAAAAACTTTAGACTTTCTAACTATGCATTAATATACGTTTGGAACAGACGAGATTATATAGTTCACTAATAAGATAGCCACCATTCATGGCCAGAGATCTCCCTGCTTCCTTCCCCTTCTGCTAAAGAGTATCATCTCTTTATCTTCCACCTCAGCTACCACAGGCAGTCAAGAAAGAGTTCTCATTTATGGTCATACCCACTCTGAAATCAGCCCTAGTCCAGCATAGAAACATTAATAAAACTTTAATAAAGGTATTATAAAATATTAATGATATTATCGATTCCCTCCCTTCTCTCTGTACATATGTATACTTTTGTTATTTAAGTTATGGGTAAAATAACCAGATTGGAAGCAAGTACATAACAACTCTGTTAATTTTTTCTTATATACTATAAAAAAGACTCAAGGTGTCTTATAGAAATTAATGCTCTTGCATTGAGAAGTCAGCATCTTCTCCAGCATTTAAGGCTGGCATTTTAGGCCTACCAGCAATCCAAACATTTCAAACACCAATTATCACAGCAATTTCTATTATGTTATTTACCCATTCAAAATTTCTTAAGAATGCATAATTTTATCGTTTTTCAACATAAAATATTCTCAATGTATAGCAAATACACACACGTGCGCATGCACACACACACACACACACACACACACACAAAACGTGTTTAAGGGGTGATGTTTAGAATTTAAAATTACTAAAATAAAAACAATTTTTAAAAGCTGACACAAAAAAAGGGTCATTGATAAGTTAACTTACTTTCTTTTCTTCTCCAACATAGATTTAATCTCCACAGATTCTAAATTATCAATGTTAATATTACAGATAGCCCCAGAAATATGCTGGCATCTTATCGTGCTAATAACTAAAGTCATTTTTAAGGTGAAAAGGAGTTTGTACACTTTAAGAAATGACTGTTGTGAAACTGAGCACTCCCTTGGGTGCAACAAACTTTAAATAATTTGTGAATCAATTAACTGGTGACTCTCTTCATACCACAGATTTCACACTCCCAGGTCACTGAATTATCAGTCTGATACGAATCATAACATTTTGGAGAAAAGTTCATAATTGAAATCATTAATTAATTTAACAGGACTTTTAGTTATGCATTGCATTAAACAGCTGTAAAGGAGTAGAGATTAATTAGTTGGTTCCCCAACAATTTTCACTGCTGGTATTACTTGGTGGAAAACTTTTCAATGTGTAAAGCACGTTATGCTCTCTATAATCTGGTAGTGACCTATCAAAGCAATTTAAAGTTGAAGGAAATACCATTTCTCTAAAATGAAGTCTGAAACCTCTAATGTGTTTCTCTGGAAGAAAAAAAAATTTTAAATAACAAACATTGTAAAGTCTGACATCCTTATGTGAAAATGAAACATGCATCTGGAAAAATACTATAAGTATAGTCTACATATCTACTAATACAAGTATATATATTAAGTAGCTCACAAAAATGAAGAAACCAAAGATATAGTCAGCCAACATTTTCACAAAGCTAGTATGATGATATGTATACACATAGTTTGCATATTCTTTTTCTCTTAAAAATAGAAATAAAAACTATTAATGATAAGTAGACTGTATTTATGGTAACATTTGGTGCCTTTACTTCTTAGGATTTAGAATCATTTGACTGACCTACAAGTTGTCTCGCAAATTAATTGCCTGACCAGGTACAGCTAAGTTCGAAGAGCAACTCTAACGAGACTATGTTAAGAAAAAAATGACTGGCAATGTTTTCATTACATTATTCCAAACTTCTTTCATATCGTGTCATACTCTGCACAACTTCATCATTTTTAGAGTTTAATATCTCATCTGCTATCATAAAGCCACTAAAAGATATATCATTGAGATTCTAATAAAATGGTTAACTTCCTAGAAAATCCCCATCTTACTGAAATTAGTTGAAGTTAAACATATCAGGAAACAATCAATTGTATCACCCAAAAGTCTTGATTTTTTTCCAGCCTAAATCTTTTCCCCATCTCCTTCACCCCACATGTGGCAATGATATTGAATTCTTAAAATTCTCAAAACATAGCAATCTTTTCAATGTGTGGGTGCTTTTAAAAATGCTGTATCCTCAGCTTAGAATATTCTATCTCTATACCTCCCCTAAGTAACTCCTTATTACTTCTTTAAGAAGCAACTCACATGTTAACCTACTCAATAAAGCCTTCTCCCAAATCTCCCCGGCAAGTTTTAAATTTCTCTGTATCTTACTTCATTCAAATCTTAATTCTAAGACTAATATGTTAATATAATTTCTCTCTTTATCTGTCTCTACATTAGGTTTTTAAGCTAGTTAAAGGCTGGCTTTAGTATGCTATTCACATTTAAATCTCAAATATGTCTATCTAGAACATACTAAGCCCTCAATGAATGTCTGTTGATTTTTTTTTAAAAAATAAAGAATGAATGAATAAATGAACAAGCACATATTTGTTTCTACATTTCATTTTAATAATTATTATTGGGTGTCTGTTATATATCAATCATAGTGTTATGATTGATAATCTCCACAAATTTTTAAAGTAAAAGAAAACTATATTTTGTAAAACATTTGACCTCACCTTTTTTAATACAGTATTTTGTATAAAAATTTCTGATTATTATCTAATGTAACTTGGAGTAGCACAACAAGAAGTAGAAAGTGAAAATATGTTATTTCAGGATATTTTTGTCATCAAAGTCCCTCTGCATCAAAAGATCCCTTTCCCAGGAGTCAAATCAAATGAACACATTAAAAATAGTTTATGCCTATAGTTCTTCCAAGGCTCTCTGATCTAGTCAATATATACGAAAGTATATTAGAATGTTTCCTCACTTGAGCAGAAGAGTGAATCTTTGTCTTTTCTATGATAGAATATTATAGTCACACTAATTACAATGCTATTTCCTCTTAGATGCATGATGTCTAATAATTCACCGTAGAGGTGAGGAAATTGGTAATGGTTCATGTCTTATCATTCACATTTTCTCACATATCTTTTTAGCTCACTTATTTCTCATATCAGCCCACTATGATGGCAAAGACAAATTGACATTTTCTTTAAATGTTGTTCTTTAAATAAGAATTTTTAGCAATTTTGCTCTTTTAATAGAGTTGTTTCCTGATTCCAAGTAGTTTATCTAGATGTAATTGCCACCTCAGAGTTTTACTAAAAATTAAATGAGAAAACATATGTAGGTACTCAATAAATAGTTCTCTTCTATCCCTCTTACCCTGAAACATGACCCAGAGAACATCTCTTCAAGTTATTATGGAATCATTTGGACATTGCGTATACATTGTCTTTTACTCTGAAAATATTTAATGACACTATTTAATAAGAGGTTGAAAATAGTGAAAAGTGAAGTATTTATCTTTGTTAGAAATAGCTGAATGGACAAACAGTGAAATGAGAATGATAAAGAACAGGGATGCAGTCTGCCTAAAGAGATTATAAATTGCTGGCAATGTGTCCAGTTTCTCTCAACCAATTCCTCCTTGTTACCAAGAAAGTTGACTAAAGTTAGATTTAAATCCCAAAATATGGAACAAAATAATGTTAATTTCCACAAAGGAATCAAATTCATATTTGCTGCATTTGCCTCATTATAAAAATTCATTTATTTTGGTTACCTTAAGAGCTATAAAAACGAGTGGTGTTTCAGGGAGGTGGTATCTTGATAATGTTACATGATCTCAAGATTCATAAGAATCCTAATCCAGCAATCCCTCTACTGAGTATTTACCCCAAAGTCTTAAAAACATAGATCTGAAAAGATAGTTAGTTGCACATCAATGTTCATAGCAGCATTATTCAGTGTATTATTCAGCATTATACAGAGGCCAGGACATGGAAGCAACCAAAGTGTCCTACAATAAATGACTGAATATAGAAGCTGTGGTACATATATACAATAGAATATTACTCAGCCATAAGAAAAGAAAATACTGCCATTTGTGACAACATGGATGGACCTCAAGAAAATCATGCTAAGCAAAATAAGCCAGACAGAAAAAGTTGAAAATCACATGATATCACTTATATGTGGGATATAAACCTAAAAGTAACAAATAAACAGGACAAACAAACAGAGACTCACAGACACGGGCAATAGACTAGTGGTTACCAGAGGGCTGGGAGAGAGAGGGGAAGGGGAAGGTAGATGGGGTAAAAGGGGTCAAATATGCAGTGACAGAAAAAATTTCTAACTATGGGCAGTGAACACACAATGCAATATATATATATGCCTTACTATTGAATTGTACACCTGAAACTTACTGAATTTCATTAACCAATGTCACCATAATATAAATAAATAAATAAATAAATAAACAAACAAACAAACAAACAAACAAACAAACAAATAATAAATTAAAAGATTCAAAAGAATCCTGAATCAAAAAAAGAATCCATATCTAAAAATGTATAAGATTGGATTCTACCTAGATTCACATTAAAATGTATAAACATGATAACACCAGAGTAACATTAGATCTATTACTTTAGACTCAATAAATCAAGGAATATGAAACATAAAACTCACCAACTTTGCCAATTCTTTCCCAACTAATAGTGAATTGTTGCTCTCCTTTATCTCCATCTTATTGGAAAATACATATGCTTTATTTTTTGTTCAGTATTTCATTCTATCAAAACATTCAAATTGCCCCATGATTTCTATATTTTTGTATCTTCCCAACATAGTTACAACTACGTCTACATCTTTTTTCATAAACTAAATTTGTCTACCTACAGCAATATTTGAGAATTTCATCAGCACATTTCAATCATGTGCCTATTACTGATAATGTTCTTATTACACTCTGCCATCACTGAAAGTACTTCTTACCTTCCTCTAAATGAAAGTATGTTTTTGTAGAAGTATGTTTGAATCCAAGTTCGTCTTGTTCCATCTTGTCTGAGTACACTTGAGGAGGCTGGTTTTAGAATCCTGACCTTGAGTTCAATGACCCTTAGATCTAGCACACCTGCCTGCTTTTGAATTCTCCTCTAGGATAGCATCATGTAACAATTGAATATTGAACAATTCCATTTCCTTATATAAAAGTGTGCTTACAAAAGTATGTTTATAGTTACTATGGCAGAAGTATCTGAGTGAGTCAAGTCCAGTTTTGAGTATAGAATCTGTTGTTTTCTTTTTAATGGTCATGCAATTACCATAGATACATCTTACTCCCAAGAAGATACAATATAAAAGGCAAAATTTTAACATTTTCCAGAAACAGGACAATAGATTTCTTCTGAAAGTGTGTATTTGGTTTATGGGAGAAAGAGATACAAAAAGGCAGAAAGTATGTTATTTTTCTAGATCATCATTTTAACAAGTAGAAATAAGATCAATTTTCACCTTACTTAAAAATTCAAGAATCATCTTTCTACTAAGACAATAAGGTTATAAAGATTATAAGAATTGCATGCAAGAATGCAAAATTTGAAAAGGGGCAGAGGAGATGAGGAGGTGGAAGGGAAAGTAGGGGAAGAGAAAAGGGTACGAGAGGAAAGTTATAGGAGAGGAGAGGAGAAATAAAGAAGAGAAAGAGACAGAAAAAGGAGGAAAGAGAAACAGAAATTGTCTCATATTAAACCTAGGAATGTGGCAGGGCATGAGGATAAAAAAAAGAGGTCAGAAAAGTCAGCTGTACCCATTATTTTCTTTCTAAAATATTTCTTCTTTTACGAAGAGAGTGGAAAATGAGGTAAGTGAATTGCTTTCACAAATAATCATTCTTATTTGACTTAATTAGTTTCATGGACTTGATAGCTCCACACCTTACTTAAGAATTTTGGTGGTCACATTTGTGCATAGTCAAAGTAATCCCAAACAATTTCTCCAATGTGTTACACATATAAACAAGTTTTTCTTCAAAACCAGGCATGGTGGTCATTTTTTCCTCCGTCTTTCTCTTCAACAAACATAGTTATTATAGAAAACGAAAGGAAAATTCCACTCTTCATTCATGTTTGAGTTCTTCTGACTTGCTAAAATATCCTGACTGGTAGCATAAGATGTAATTCCATGCATATCTATTTCATTTTTCCTTCATAGAAGACTTTTACAAGATTTAATTCTACAAGATTTAAATGGAGCAGCAAGTCTATCCATAGCTTCAGAAAGATTTTTTTCCTTCTTTCTTTCTTCCTTCCTTCCTTCCTTCCTTCCTTCCTTCCTTCCTTCCTTCCTTCCTTCCTTTTTCCTATTTTTCTTTGCAGAATAAAAAATATTTTATAAAGAAGTTTCAACTTACATTATTAAAAATATGTGGCAATTATTATAAGTCTGTTTTTCTTTGTTTTATGTTATAGACTTTCCACAAAAACACTCTTTTTTTAAAGCCAAAATTAAGAAAATTTTAGAGTTGAGAGAGTATGATCACTGAGTCTAATGGTCTTAAATTTGAATTCAGCCTCTTTCATTTACTGTGTTACTTTTGGGAAAAGTTGATATACCACTCTGAGCCTCAGTTTCATCAACTATAAAAATGGATATGTAACAGTTTCTACCTCACAGGGTAATTATGAGGATTAAATGGAAAACTCTCATGACAATATATACATATATATATATATATATATATATATATATATATATATATATATATAGAGAGAGAGAGAGAGAGAGAGAGAGAGCATTTAACACATTTGGCACAATTATGTACTAACTACATAGTGTCATTAATAGATTATATGCCACTATTACAGTGCAAAATGTGTCTTCCTTATGATTTTACCAAAACATGCAATGAAATTAGTGTCCTATGGAGGAGACTTGGCTCTTTAAAAACTGAAGATTGAGACTTAAAAAAAAAACTTGCTTACTTTAATGAAATGTTTTTGAAATTATGAGTTGAATGAGTGATAACAATCAATTTTGAGTGCCAATCAGCATTCTATTTTTTATTAAACAGAAAAGGAGAAAAGGGAAGGGAGGAGCAAAGGAAGAGGAGGCAAGGAGAGGGGAGAAGAGAGAAAACAACACACTGCACATGTTAAGGATAAGCATTATTTATGAAAAATTTTCATTTCAGTTATATTACATTGCATACTGGATCATGATAGAAATTTATTTATCAATCTGAACCAAAGTCAAAAAAGTTTAAAATCCTCCTGATTTAACGGGAACTAAAACATGTGAATCTGCAGGCTTTCATAACAGAGAAAGAGCCAAACGCCTCACTCATTCAAAGTTTTCTCTAACTCATGGAATATAGCAATTGAAGCCATCTAGTGCCCTTTGGGATTTCTTGTGATATATTCTTTTTTGAAAGACTGTAAGACAAAAGTAGGTACCTATCTAATTTTATTCAAGAGCAAGAGGGAAAGATGGCTTCTGAACAACCACTCTAGTTCTAGGACCATGAGGCAAGTAATTACTTAAAATGAAGAAAAGTTAATATAATTAGAAGGATTTAAGATGTCATTCTTTTCATATTCAATAAATTCAGGCACTTACAAATAAAAGACCAAGGAAATGACTCTTCTAAAAATCTGATGGATTTGTGGAATAAATTCACATTTATTTATCACTCAGTATGCTTTACTTAAGGAAACTAGGTTCTATTTCTCTCTCCTTTTGCAAGAGATGTAGGATATGTGTGGGTTTTTGGGCGGTGTGGACAGAGCAGCGTACAAGAGTAAAGTACATATAAGTGGTTGTGTTCACTTCACTCTTATTTCAAACCAAACCAGTATGATGGTCAGCTGTCAGCCAGAGAGAACAAGGGCAGGAACAGAGCCAATCAAGCTGTGTTAAGCAACCCAGTCATTCCACAGAAATATGTACAGCTCTTGTTCCCTAGCAGTACAGCTGGCAACAGCAACGGCAGTAATTTGTGGGGTTTTCTATAGAGTGCTTATGAGTTTGATTTCACTGTTGGCTTCTTGCCATTACAACCTATACACTGGGTAGCTCTGTGAGTTCCCCAACTATGTGCTTAGTTGATAAAGAATCAGATTTTTCACTTGGTAGGCATGAAGTCAGCTGAGTTTTAACCTTGCCAAATGTTTTTTTTTTTAACTCCTCAGGTTAGAAAAATACATAGTTTGTATTGCCAAGTACTTTTCCCCTACACTTTGAGCCATGTATTTCTTTGAAGAACTAAATTCTTCCTATTTTACCCATAACTCATCAAACTGTTATCTCTGACAACTTAAATCTTTAGAGCCTTTTAAATACTACTACTCTAATTTTCTTTCCAATACTCTCCTTTTTTCATGCTAACATTTAAAAATCAAAAGCCAAAAAACTATGGGGACTGGAGTGGAGGCATAAGTAGAAGATATACAATGAAAATACTTGGAATATACCATAAGGCATAGAGAATGGCCAAAAGCACTGATCTTCACCTTTTGTCTCATCGGTGTAAAATTAGAAAGTTTTCCTCCTTTATTCTAAAAAATATATAAACCTCCAATGCAATAGCCTTCATTTGTAATCAGATATATCTCCATACCAGGACCACCAGAGTCACTTACTCCCTCCTACTTCCGGCAGAACACCCAGTTACTTTCCATAGCTAGAGACAGCAGAAAGTCCTCCTCACCTACCAAATTCAATTCCAAGAGGTTTTTCATTTACACTGCTGTGCACTGGTAGGTTGGAGGTAGAAAAAGATAAATCCCACTACCAGAAATTCATCAAAAGAATGTTATAAAGTGAGATTTCAAAAGAATTTCTTAACAAAACCATTTAATGGACAGTAGTTAGTTAGCTACTATGGCACTTTCAGTAGTATAATACAGCCATATTATGGGGTAAATGGGTTGCCCAAGAAACCAAATCACCATCTATAATATGGTTTCTATATACATATCTATCCAAATTCCAAACTACAAACTTTCAGAACTTTATGTATTAGTAAGTTGAAAATCACCTACAAATACATACTTGTGTGTACTACAGAAAGTCTTTCTGTGATTTAAAAAAATACTCAAAACCAGGTAACTATCATCCTTTTAAAGTATATCATATGCTTTGCAAAAGGGGAAATTTAAATTAAAAAAATAATTCAGTGTGAATGTTGTGAATTACTCCTTCATTTACTATATATATGAAGTGTGCGATTTTCAAATACAGTACTTGGAAGTATGCATGAGCAAATAATTATTATGGCTATTATAACATTATTAATATGACAATAAGAGTGATAACAATGCCAATACTATATATTATGAGTAATGAGGAAAAACAGACAATTCATATAATATTATTTTATTTTCCTGAATATAAGTGATTTAAACACTGCCCCAAAAAACACACAAACTTTCTATGCTGTGGGCACAAGGAAAGTTAATAAAACTACAAGTCAACCAATACAAAAATTTTCAGAGAAAAAAATAAATGCACACTTAACCATTTGTATAACCCAATGCCTTGTGGTTATATGTGGCTAAAACTATGTGAATCCATAAAAATGTCATTGGGGCAGGGCTTTTAATACCCAGCATCAGAACTTCTCCTAAGGTCGCCAAATGTACTGTATCGATCTAATGCCTAAAAGATCTTCTAATGAAAGCCAATTTCAAAGGATTAAGAAAAACTAGCTTGTTACAGAAAGACAGACAAGGTTCACAGACACAGCCTGAATTCATAGGAAAGATAGATGGACATAAATTATGAAGGTTCTGGTAGGAAATAACACACAGACTTTTCAGTAAAACTCAGAACAGAATTTCACTTTTTTAAGAAACTGGGGGTAGCAAAGTGAGACATGAGGCCTTCTCCTTAAGGTAGCACAAAATATAACTAAATATATCATTATTATCCCATTTTTAATATAAATAAAATATTGAGGGTCAAATGTGTTGCCTGTAACCAACTGCACTATGACATTCTTATTTATCTGCTAGGCTTGAAGTCCCACAGCAGCTGGAAATCTGATGTCCAATCAGGCCTTCCAAACCTTTGCCCAGAGCACATGTGCTAGTGGATACCACACTGCACATGCTCCTCACTCATTTTTCACTCACCCCTCTTTGCCGTCCGTAAGCCCTTTCTTTAACAGCATGCTGTCCTTCAGCCATAGAAGTTATGCATTTAAAAAGTTATGCAGAGAGCCCTTCTAATCTCTCTGTCAGTTTAGCTGGGGATGGAAGGCTCACTGTTTCAGTTTTACCCACTGGAATGGTTCATCATCATGGGTACTGTGCATTCTAATCAATTGTGAAGTCTCTACTGAAGTATATTTAAGTGGTATGTCTTTGATTGTGACTGGGAAGAGTCAGTATATGTGCATTTTGGGTAAAGTTGTATGAGTGCATGTAGGCATATGCAAAGCAAACATTCAAACATTTGAAATGTTTATCATTTCCCTCTTGAAGTATATCATAAACACAAATAGCTACAGTTAATATATAACATTTTATAAATCATTTTCTTTGTGTGGAGGGTCCTAATTGGACAACAGGGAAAGTCTCTCACATATCATTTGGCAGGAGAAGTGGTGAGGAAACTGTTCTTTTTCTTTGCACCTAAAACAACATGTTAGAAAATAAATCTGTTTGGAAAAATTAACTCAGATTTTGCCAGGGGAAGAACTAGGGAAGTTTGAGGTTTCTTATCAAGAAAAATTGCCAATAAGGCTTCACATTAGATTGTGTCTAACCAGGAATGAGAAAGTATTCTTATCAAGAAAGTTAAGTTCAAATAAAATGTTGCTTTTCAAAGATGATTCTAAAGAAGGTTCCACTGTTTGAGGTTTTCAACAGTGGTTCTAAGAAAACAGTTTATAGTACTTTAAGTGAAATAAGGGTAAATGGCATTTCACTGCGATGCGCTGCTCTATGACTTGAAAAGTACAAATAAGATTTCCTGAGATTTTGTTTTCCCTTAGAAAGAAATAGAGAAAAAAATTTTACATAGTCATGAGGCACAGGGCAAGAAATGGACATATAAATAACTGTTAGCTCAGTGTAAAGGATCCCTGAAGAAAAGGAAGAAACCCAGGAGAAGTGCACATCAAATAAAAATAGAGAACATGGCTATATTTCAACTCAAACCAATATTCCCTTTTCAGGAGTTATCCCCCCTGGCTCACTGCTGATAATCCATAGATAGCGTATGAGTGAGATGAGTTCATGAGTAAGATGAACAAGGATGCTCCACGGCAGGTAAATAAATTTGTTTCCACTGAGATAATTATTCTTACCATGTGTCACTGCTCTCATGGCATAAACAGGACAAGTGATGACATCCTATAAAATGCAATTTTTATTCCTATACTCCTGACATTGAGATATATAACTCATTCAGCTCTCATGAATTTTTTTTCCTCTAAAGCTATGAGTGGGTTTTTGTTATTATTGCTGTTCTTGTTTTTTTGCCTTTTAAAAAATGTTATCATCAGTTGTGCAATGACATTAAAAGACTAGAAGGGAAAAATAGGACTGTCACTATTTTAGGCTACTTGGTTCTATATAAGGATTATATATGTTGTTATGTGAGACAGCTGAATATAATTATTTTACTTGTATTTTTTTAAGGTTGACATTTGTATCATATAATCCCTATGCAATACCTGTATCCTCAAATCAATGCCCTTTTCCAAACCTCATGTCCTTTCATACCTAACCTGGACAAGAAATGAGGACTCACAAACCTTTGTACCAACAAATAATTTTTCTAACTACAATTCATTAGTACCTTATTCCAAAAACATATGAATACTTATGAAATGTTTAATCCTCATTAAAAAACTAAGATTACATGACATAATTACATGTAAATAAGAAAAATGAATTAAATTCTTACCCTTTCCTGTGTTGGGCACTAGTTGTGAATCATACACAATTAGAGTTATATTGCTAAGCTAAAAATATTGGTAAAGATCTAAAAATGACAAACAGTGCCTTTTAAATTAATGTCTTATTAGTTGAGTGAAGTACACTGACAAAGAATAATTTATGCTTATTCAAACTGCACTCGACATCTTCAGGTGTTTCCAAATGAGCTCACAGAAGAGTGATTAAATGCATCTGATAACAAGCCACACATTGCTGAAATTACTTACCGCCTCATTTTATGATTAATTAAACATGTAGATTAAAGTTGCAAAAGAATTTAGATTAATGAGCAAGTTAAGTCTTGCTGATATAAGTGAATTGGGAATTGGATGCTCTGTGGAACTTTATAAACATGCATTTTATAATGAATAAGACAAGGCTACATGCAGAATCGTGGCCACCAGGGCCTTTTGACGATGCAGTCTTTTTTAACATGGTTTGACAGCTTTCAAATAACATTCTTCTATAGGCTTTAAACTTTGTGCTTTGCTGTAAAACACAAGACTACATAACTCATGTACCAGGAGTACGATTATTTTCAAGCTCTCCAAGGTAATGACCCCCTGTAGTAGCAGCTGTTCAGAAAAAATTACAAGCTCAATTGTTATTTTAATCAGAGATAGTTTCATAGTTAAAAGCAGTTATGCAACTTGTAAAATTATATGACAGCTCATCAGTACCATTTCTTCAACACTCCTTCCTCCAAAAGTAAAACCATCCCCAAAAAGCCATAGCTTCCAGAGGACTTATTAGCAAAACCAGGTGCTTAGTCATTCATAAACTATTCAAAGCCATTTAAGAGTGAAGTTTCTATGCTATGGAAAATAATGTTTAAATTTATGATGACTCCTGTCAGCTCCAATAGGGTGTCAAAATATCTGCTGGGGTTTCCTGAGTACCTAATTTTTCTCTTTTAAGATCAGCTTTACTTAGTCCACATAACTTAAACTGTGTCAAAAGCCAAGTTGGACTTTATGATTTTTCCAGAGCAAGAGAAATTCTGCTCACAGAGATGTAGTGCATTCTCCTTTGCAGGGAATACAGAAGTAGAGAGAAATTGAACCAAAGTTACTAACCTAGCTATGA
Source organism: Macroglossus sobrinus (assembly GCA_004027375.1). Lineage (NCBI taxonomy): Eukaryota > Metazoa > Chordata > Mammalia > Chiroptera > Pteropodidae > Macroglossus > Macroglossus sobrinus. The sequence continues at coordinate 67,798 of PVKZ01000280.1, forward strand.
TTTCAAATCCATTCCATTTTTATTACTAAGCTGGTAGCACAATGCCATTTATTACTACCATAGCATAATAAAGACACTCCTAAACATTCTTTGAATGGATCCAATCTGCTATGTAGTATACACCTCTAATTCTTTTCTACTTATTTTCAGACCTTATGCATGATTCATTTCTTGGCAAGAGTGAGATTTTTATACTGTTAATTTTTTTCCTTTTAATTTGGATTTTTTAGACTCTAAAGCCTTACCAAGAAAACTATGGAAATTTTTACATAAAGATCAAAAGGAGCTGCTTCATGACACAGGTGGCAAATTACCATCATTAACCCCACATATTTATCATGTGGACATAATTGCCCATTTGAAGATTTCTGTTAATGAAAATATAATATTGAGACATGTCTCTGACTATACTGAAATTTATTATAAGTTAAAATCATTTTAAAAGCAGCCAAAACAAAATAGTACCTTTTCTTTATTTCCTTTCAGTTTTATTAAATCAGTGTCTTTCACCAAATAATATAAACCACATTTTATCACCACAAAATGTTATTTAAAATTTATAAGTTTTCTCCCCTTATAGTTTAATTTGAATGTAGTAGTAAGGATTTCTAAGTAAAAATATGAACTCAAATACATCAAGGACCCAATAATATACTTTTTCTTCATGTAAAAATTGAAATTCCCCACTTATACCCTTACAAAGAGGAAATCTGATAACAAGGTGGTTATATTAGCCCAAAAGGAGCTAGGTTAGATAACCAAAAATAATTCCTTTGCAATCTAAATGTATTTGGTACGTTCTAGAAGGACACAGATTATTCAGATAGCTCAACAAGCTACCAAATGTTAAGGAGCAGGATCTTTTCACTCCAGTCGTTGCCATATTATTTCTAGGCTCACAAATTATAAGCCATGTCCTGGAGTCACTAATAATTTAAAAGAAATTGTGTCATTCCTATGGCATTTTAATACAAGAAGATACATTTATTTTGCCCATAAAAGTAATGTATGTAAAATAACTTTAAGTTCTAAATACCGAATATACTTAGGTATTATATGTACTTATTATTATTAGCATGTTTTAATTTTTTGATAAATGCTTTATACAGTTCACCTGCATGGTGTACATAAGTTTACTGATTATTTAAAGTTAAGAATTAAATGTTTACCTAGAATATCAAAATAGGTACTTTGCCCTGAAATTTTGAATAAATGGGCAATTTAAAATATCCCAAATCAGCCATAATATAATATAAAAATTCCTAAACATAATTTTCATTAAATCAAGATGGCAATTTATTATAACATTTTATTTCACAACACATAGTCATGTGGGCTATGAAACTTGCATTTCTATGGGGAGGTTAATATTTTCTCTATTTCATATATAGTTGAAAAAAAGTATTAAAATACTCACCAGAGACTAAAATGAGATGACTAAATTCATTTTCACATGTGATTGGGCCAAGGTTTGTCAAGGTGAACTACGAATGCATTAATATCCACAATACTGCCAAAAGCTGGATTATTAATATTGTCGGCTCCTCGGTTTCAGTTCATGCCCTATAGAGGAGTTTTGTGAGATTCATCAAAACTCAAACTCTCAACATGTTTACAAACATCCTGGAGGCAACATGTCTTAAACTAAAAATAAGGTGACTCTAACCAAGTAAACTGTCATCAAGGCCAGACTAAGGTTCATAAATGCAAAGAACCAGTCTATAGCGAAGAGAACAAATGAAGCTAGGTGCTGCTCCATGCAAGATCCTTGACAACTCAGCACCCAACACTTGAGATACCAGGCAGATGACTAAAGGTGGTTCTTCTTTTGGCAGGATCAGCAGCAGCATTATGTACTACACCTGTGAATTGTATACATCAATGCAAGTATTCAAAAACCAAAAACAGTGATGAAAATTGGCTCCAAAACTATTATAGTTTATCATTTTTCATTCGATTAACTGCAAATTCTTTAATTCTCTTAACCAAACACAGAATGAGTTAACTAGAAGAGTCCTGAATTTTCCCTCCAATAAAGAAATAAAAAACTTCTCTATTTTCTAGATTAGTTATGCTAGAACTACTTTTAAAATCCCATGTATCCAAATTATTGTTGTGAGTAGTACACATTAACAGTCATTGTTTATAAGTTGAATAGAAATTTAAAGTGTAATTTTTTTTAAAAAATCACAGATTTCTAAACTTTATATATTATATCATTTCCATAATGGGAAACTGAGTTCAAAACTGGTTTTTTTTCATAAAATTAGTTTCATAACTTATAGCTGAAACTAATATAATGTTATATGTCAATTATATCTCAAATGAATAAATCATTTAAATGAATACAAGTGGATTCAAGACTTGGGAAAACTCAGGATTTTTGATACTCATCTGTCCAATCTTTCATTCAATAGATATATCCTCTATAAATAGAAGCATTTCTAAAAATATTGAATTGTGGTAGTAAAATAGTTTAATTTGTATGTACAGTTTAGCCAATAATCCCAATAGTTTTAAATATGTTAAAACTAGATGTAAAGAGACTGCGTGTTAAAGTTATCTAGGCTACATAGTATTGGACCACAAAACGAATGCAATCCTCATTTGCCACGGAAATAAGAAATAAATTATACATATATATATATATATATATATATATTATACCTGGGCTCTTATACAAAGTGATGAGGGGTCACAAAGTCCTTCTTGAAGCATTTTCCTTTCCTCATCAGAAGATATAGAATGTCTAAAAAGAAGAAACTAATAGTTATTGGACCCACTATCTGCCAGATATAAAATAAATATTCTCTATACATCAGATAATCTTACCAACAACCATACCCATTTTACAGATGAGGAAATTGAGTCTCAGATAGGATAAGTAATTTGTCCAGAGTCACATCCATAACAGAGATGAGAAAAAAGCCCTAGGAACCCAACTTTTGTTCTTTCTGCTACATTATATTTATATATAGCCTATATTATTTTTGTGTTTATGATTTTCTCTACTATCTAGGATTCTTTTCTGTTTCTTCTCAGTTAATCTAACCCTACCATTTCCTTCCAAGGTTTACCCACTCCAAAAAAGTATGTCATGTTCTCTCAGCACTTTGTTTAAAAGCCTCTCTTACAACACTTCAAGTTACAAGAATGTACACAATATATATTTACATGTTACTAAAATTACCATCTATATTATAGCAATGTAATCAGAAAATGGTTTCACTGATATAATACAATATGTTTCTTCCATTCCCCATTCTATATTCCTCTATCCTCCCTTACCTTCACAGGAACTACTACTACTACTACTACTACTACTACTACTACTACTATTACTACTGCTGCTGCTGCTGCTGCTATTGCTGCTATCACTATCATTATTATTCTATATTATCAACCCAAACCAACCACCTTTTGCTCTCATGCTGCTCTCTGGATCCCCAAAATCTTATCTTTCTCTACTTTCATTCTGTTCAAATGTTTTTATGCTTCTAAACCACCTCTTTCCTTCCCAATCAAAAATTCTACTCTTGAATACTTCATAAAAGGTATAAAACATTCTTGTTTAATCATTTTTGCAACAAATATCTAAACATTTATAATGTTTTAGAAAATAAACAAGATAGAACTTATTTGTCTAAGATCTTAAAATTTACTACAAAAAAGAGATAAGTAAACCAACTGTAACATAGATTTGTGTCATACTAAAAGTGTGTTTTAAAAATGTGATGTGGCCACAAAGAATAAAAAGTAATAAGTCATCTGTGGAGGCAGCAGTTCAGAAAGGCTTCATATAGAAGGTAATATATGATAAAGCTTCATTAATAGACATAGGCAGAGAAATAGAAATAGTAACTATCAATACTGAATGTCTCCTATGTATGAAGCACTCAATAACACATGCGTAAGTACATTATATAATTTCTTCACATATGTGGAGACTTCTGCTTCTCATCAAGATAGACAAACAGGAACTGTATTTGCCATTATGGCTTAAACAACTAAAAAAATGGACAAAATATATGAAAACAACTGTTCTCAGGCACTGAACATCAGGCAATAAACAATAGTGATTCCTAAGAAAGGAAAAACAAATGAGGTCATTCTTATAGTTGTCCCAGCATACTGCATAAACAAATAAATTATCAACTGCAGTGCACAGAGACAGAGCTTAATGGACTCAATGAGTTAAGAAGGTAGAGCTGGGAGTCTAGGGAGCCCAAGGTGGCTATAGTTCATACAGCAGAGTAATGCAGGAGGGAAACCTGCACATAGACTTCCAGCGATCTGCAGAATCTCTCACAAAAATTTAAGCAATTATTCATCAGCTCATATGTGTGAGGAAACTAACCAAAGTTAGGGAGAGATACCTAAAAGGAGCAGAGAGAAGAATTCCAGAGCTCATATAAAGCCAGGAATAGTTCATTTTCCCATAATCAAAAGTATAAAACTTCATAACATGAGCAGTGTTGACCAGAGAGTACTCAAAACAGTATTGCCTCAGTGGCAGAAAAAATAAACCTTACACTAAAGGCTATAGTAGTTCCAATTGACAGAATTTAAAAGCAAGCATTGAAAGGATCAAACAGTCCCTAAGTATCTTAACTGCATACCAGGGGGAAAAAAACCTACAAAAATATTTATAGGAATACAGAAATATTCAGCACCCATAATTTTTGGCATTCAATAAAAAATTATCAACTATGCAAAGAAGCAGGAAAATACAACCATAAAGAAGAGATAAATCTATATATTGACTCTGATCCAGAAATGACACAGGTAAGTCGACAAGAAAATTAAAAGTTATTACAGATGTATTCTACTTGTTCATGGAACTGAAATAAAGATTGAACATATTAAGTAGAAATATCAAGTGTAAAACAAAGACTCAAATTTGACTTCTAAAGATAAAAAAAACACAATGTCTGAGATGAAAAACATACTGAGTGGAATTAAAAGTAGATTAGACACTGCTGGACAAAGACAAGCAAACTTAAAGATTTACTGACAGAAACAATCCAAAATAAAACAGAGTGAAAAAAATGTAAATTGAATCAGTGAACTGTAGGACAATTTCAAGCTGCCTGACATATGTGTAATTAGATTCCACAAAAAAATGGAGTGAACAAAAATATTCCAAATTAACTGGCTGAAAATTTTCTAAATCTGATAAAATTATAAAACCATAGATACAAGAATTTCAAAAAGCCCCAAGCTCAAGAAACATTATAAAAACTACACTAATAGACAAAATAATCAAAGTGCTTATGATTAGTGATAACAAGAAAAACTTAAAAGCCATCAGAGGAAAATGACATATCACATTCAGAAAAACATATATAAGAATTACAGCAAACATATTTGAAAACAATGTAAGCAAAAATACATAGATCAATATCTTTAAATCATTGAATAAAAAAGTTAATCTAAAATTTTATACCTAGCAAAATGAAGATTTTTCAGAAATGTAAAAGCTGAAAGAAGTATTACCAGCTCACCAGCATGTAGATCCTACAAGAAATGTTAAAGAGATCCTTCAGGCAGAAGGTAATGTTATCAAATGGAAATCTGGATCTACATGAAGGCATAAAGTACACTGAAAATGAAATATATGGATAAATATGGAAGATTGTAAAAGATCTGAGCAACACTATCAACCAACTTTACATATTTACATTTATAGTACTTGCCAAACAACAAAATGACTAGGAATTCAATAACAAAAAGATATCTGGAAAATCCCTAAACATTAAGAAATAATACTTTTAAATTATCCATTAATTGACAAAAAATCAAAAGAAAAATTAGAAAGCATTTTGAACAGAATAAAAATGAAAACCACATATCAAAATTTATGGAATGCAGCTAAAGCAATACTTAGAAGTAAATTTATAGCACTAATACGTATATTAAAAAATAGGCTCTCAAATTAATGATCTCAGATTTCACCTTAAGAAAACAGAAAAAGAAGAGCAAATTAAATCCAAAGTAGGCAGAGAACGGGAAAGAAAAGAATGAAAAACAGAAATCAGTAAAATAGAAAACAGAAAAGCAATATTAAATTTTGATATGTCATGTTTACATTCTCATATCAGAAATGAAAGGTGACATCATTAAGATTCTACAGATATTAAAAGGATAATAAATAGATTTGATGAACAACTATAGGCCAATAGATTCAACTACTTAATTGAACAGCCTTTAAATAAAGTGGATAAGTTAGGTGAACTAGACAACCTAATTAGTCCTGTACCTATTAAAGAAATTGAATTTGTATTAAAAAACCTTCCCAGAGAGACACCTCTAAGCCCAAATGGTTTCATTAGTGATGTCTTTCAAGCATTTAAAAAGAAATAATATCTAGTATACACAAACTCTTCCAGAAATTTAAATAGAAGGAAATAATTCTCAACTCACTCTATGAGGCTACAGTAAGTAAGTAATCAAGAAAGTGGCATAAAAAAAATAGACAAATAGATCAACAAAATAGAATAGAGGCTCCAGAAATAAACCTATATGTATATGGTCACTTTATTTTCAGTAAAAATGCCAAGGCAATTTAATAGGAAAAGTATATTTTCAGCCAGTGGCACTGGAACAATTGAATAGCTAAAACCAAAAATATAAACCTTAAACTTTATTTCATCCATTACAAAACTTAATTCAAAGTGAATCGTAGCCCTAAATAAAAAGATTAAACTATAAAACCTCAAAAAGACTGCATATGAGAAAATCGTAGTGGCCTTGGGTTTTGTAAAGACTTCTTAAATGTGACATAAAAAGAATAAAATATAAAAGAAAAACAATTGGACTTCATCAAGATTTAAAACTTTTGCTCTTCAAAAGGCACTTGAAATTGAAAGGCAAGCCACAGACTAGTAGAAAATATGTGCAAAACATCTCTGACAAATAACTTGTATTTAGAATATATAAAAACTATTTTGACTTGATAAAAAAGAAGTTAACCCCAAATTTAAGAACAGCAAAGGATTTAAAAGGCACTTTAACAAAGTCAATAGATAGTTGGCAAAGAAGCAAATGAAAAGATGATCAATATCATCAGTCATCAGGGAAATACAAATTAACTACAATGAGATACCACTATAAACACTCAAGCGGCTAAACCTGAAAATTAAACATACCAAGTATTATTAAGGATGTGAGGCAACTGAAACTTCCACATATTGCTACTAGGGATATAAAATGGTACAACCACTTTGGAAAAAATTAGCAGTTCTTATAAAGTTAAAAATACACCTATGTAACCTAGCCATTCCACCCCTAGGTATTTCCCCAAAAGAAATAAAAACATGTGATACATCCCCTCAAAGACAAATGTTCAAAATAGCTTCACCTGTAATAGTAAAAAACTAGAAAGAACCTAAATGAATAATCGCATTGTGTTATATCCATACAATGAAATACTGCTCAGCAGTTTAAAAAATAAAGTATTAAATTGACATGCATAACATAAGTCAATCTCAAAGTATGCCAAATGAAAGAAACTAGATTTTAAAAAGTACATAATGTATGATTTCACTTATGTAAAAATTTTTAAATGCAAACTAATTTGCAGTGACAGCAGACAGAGGACTGCCTGGGGATGAGGTCAGGGAAAGATCAAGGAGGGGCAGGAGTGAGGGTCTCTGAAGGAGCATTAAGAAACTGTTAGAAGTGATAGATATGCAAGTATCTTGACTGTGGAAATAACTTCACTGGTGTATAGCTATATCAAAACTTGTCAAACTGTGCACTTTAAATACATGCTGTTTGTTGTATGCCAATTATAATTCCATAAAGCTGTCATGAATAAATAGATAGATGATAGATGATAGATAGATAGATAGATAGATAGATAGATAGATAGATAGATAGATAGATAGATAGATAGATATAGATGATAGATAAATAAGCAAGCAAGCAAGCAAGCCTGGAATGAGTAATACTCTCACTTCACAGGTGGGGAAGCTAAAGCTCCAAGAGGTTATATGACTTGCCTAAAATCATAGGTATTACACAGTAGTACTCAGGAGTGGTGGGAAATACACACAATATACTTTTCCAATTTTATTGAGAAATAATTGACATACATCACTGTATAAATTTAAATTATACAGCATGATGGTTTGATTTACATATACCAGCATACCTTGGAGATGTTGCAGGTTTGGTTCCAGACCACTGCAATAAAATGAGTCTCACAATAAAGCAAGTCATAACCTTTTTGCTGGTGGGAAGTCTTGCCCTCAATTTGTAAAAATCCCAGTATCTGTGAGGTGCAATAAAGCAAAGCACAATAAGGCCAGATACGCCTTTATTGTTAAGTGATTATTGCAATAAGTACAGTTAATATCCATCAACTCATATAGATACAATATAAAGAAAAGAAAGAAGAAAATAAATTCTTCTTGCAGTGAGACCTGTTAGAATTTACTCTCAACAACTTTTCTATATATCACACAGCAGTGTTAATAACAGCCACCATGTTGTACATCACATCCTTAGTACTAATTTATAACTGGAAATTTGTACCTTTTGACCACTTTCCTCCAATTCTCCTTTCCTCACCCTTTGCCAGTGGTAACAACATGTCTAATCTCTTCTTCTATGAGTTTAGTGTTCTAGAATGGGAAGAGATGTGTTCTGAAGTCAAACAGACTGTGTTTAAATCAGAGAGAGAGAGGGAGGGAGAGAGAGAGAGAGAGGGAGGAATGAAGAGGAAAGGAGAGAATGCAGAAGATAATGTTTTTATCTTTCCTGGCAATATTTAACTCACATTTTGATGTTCAAAGATGGCAAAAATTTGGTGAAATGTGAGCATTTATATCCATACTCCAAGATAAGTGAAATATGTACTTCAGATATGCTGAGAGTTATATGTAGAGACAAGCATACAACAAAATGAACTAGATTTTGTTGATTATTCAAATTGTCTTTATAAAGTAGTTACTAAAATATTTCCAGCTAAATGCTTGATTAAATAAATAACTTTGCTTTTTTCTTAAATTATAGACAGACTACATTTCATATCTTATAGATTGTTATATTATAAAATGATAGCTAGTTGTGCATAATTAGTGCATTTGCTGACACTTTCTCACTTTCTTACATTTGAGACCACAGCCCAGTTCAAGTTATGGCTTATTTCCCCTTCTCTATATACATTTAATGCCTTTAAATATTAATGAAAGTTATATAAGAATATTGAAAGATGATTAAGCCTATCTCCTTGGTTAAAACAGGTCCAGGGAACAGCTTTTGGAAGAATATTCATATCTATTAACCGCTCTTAGCAAAATGCCCCAAGTCTCACATTGTTTCCAATCACAAGTTAATTTTTTTCGCTAAAGAACACTGAATCACTTTAATGTTGACTCTTATGCTGCTCTACTCCACCTTCAAATGTAGCCAGTAAATTCAGCTTTACTACAACACTATAAAAATGTAAAAGAACCATAATAGCATCTACAAAAGAGCTGTTGACACTATGTTAGCTCAGAGAAAACCCTAAACTGAATACTAATGCAAAATTTAATGATAATTCGCCTAGTTGCCAAAAGAGTTACAATAATTATTTTGCCATAATGTGTAAGTTATCTTAAAGGCATCTGAGAATATTACTCTGTAGGATTTAGAATATGTCCTCAATGTCATTTTTCTCATGGGTTTTTTTCAAATAAAAAAATCATCAACATACTACCTTCATTGTAACACTGTCCTCCGATTTAGAGGATTGCCTAATAAGTAAAAATAAAAAAAAATTATAAAGAGATTATTCTGCTTCTTTAGTAAGTCAGCTTCCTTGATTGGCATCCAACATGGATCCACCTTACATCAAATTCTACTTTAAAGTGAATATCGTGATTGTAAGGTTCCTGTAAAACATTCAAATAGAATCAATAGTTTTACTTCTCTTTTCTTTAATAACCACAACCAAAGTTTTAGAGTCGAAAAGTAAACCAAGATCAAATTTAGACATGTTGTTTGAAATTAGCAAAGATGAAACACTTCAGTGCCAGACAAAAGCCCTGATTTTAAAGAGTAGTTTTTTTTTTTTTTTTGCCTTCCCTGAAATGCCTAGCTCAGGCAGTGTATTTTTATGCCTGCAGATATTGGCATGTTTCACATTTAAGATTATGACACACAAACTTATTTTGAAATTTTTTAAGGCTTCCACTGCGTATGTTTCGAGTGCTTCATGACTATTGCTGATAATTGAGCAATTAACTTGAAATTTCCAAATGTGCTGTGATGGCATAATATGTAGTAAGCAACATGAAAGAATAAAGAACAGAGAAACGTAGCACAGTGAAAAAAAAGTAATAAAGGGTAAAAATAGGCCATTATAATAATAATAGTACTGAGTAATTTTAATGGTCCCAGGTCTCAGTGGTTTAATGGTGCCAGTAAAATGGTTTAATGAAACAAGTCCAGAGTATTACAAACTTTTTAGATCAGTTTGTTCTAGTGCAACAAAAAGGAAACTTCTTTTTAAATGGTCTTGTGTAATATTCAAGGATTGGTCCAAAAAGTAAGTGTGGGAGTTTCATTAGACAAGAAGCACAAAACAATTAGGTTAAAAATCCTGACAGGCAGATTCTTAAGAAATACAAGCTTGCAAAAATAGTTGTAGGTCTTCCGTTAAGTGTAAGACAGACAAAGCAAAAACTATAGAGCTAAAGTTGACCTCAAGAAGTCATCAAGCTATTGTGAATATATTTACAAATCAAAAATTAAGATACATGGCTTAATATCAAGAGGGAAGGATGAAACTCAACTATACTAGAAAAACTAGAAAGCCTCTTCACTGTTCATCCCATCAAAGTCTCTAATATGGGTCTTTTCTGGCTAAAACCATAGCATGATAGTGAAGAATAGCTTTTTCATGCTTAAATATAGCCAGTGAAGCAAATTCCATAAACCTAAATACTACCTTATTTTGGCAGCAAGCCATTTTAAAGGTTTGCAAGTAAACCCAACAATTTAGAAAGTCAGAGAAGAAAAAAAGATTCAAACTACAGCAAATAAAGGACACTATTAAAAACATTTTCTTTCTCAAAATTCCATCAGTATTGCTCCAAAACATCACTAAGAGATTAAAAATAGGCCAGGCTATCCTTTCAGGTATAAATTAGAAACAGAAAGTGAAGAGAGGAGGAAGAATAAGCATCTAAGGGCACTAATATATAAAACTTTAAAAGCATAAAATGTAATGGATACACACATTCAGATTAGCAAACTGCTTTCAATTAAAGTAGATTTGTGGCAACATGTATAGTAGCTGTGTGTATTAATGTAGATACTTCAAATGTCAGTATATCTCTAATTAACATGAGCACACAACTGTAAAACTGAGAAGGCACAATTTTAAATTCCTTACATTCCCAGCATTAATGCTTTCGTGGGGCAGCTCCCGTTGTCATGGAAAATGGCATTCAAGCCCTATTTGTGGATTTTCACAGCTCATCTTTTTTATTTACCTGCTCTATGTCAAGATTAGCCTGGGATAATATTTTTTAAAGATAATGCACTTAGACCTGCTTGTCCTTAAAATCACAGACGTTTTCACTGAGGGAGGTTTAGACTGGGCTATTCTCCGTTTGAAACAGATTTCTTTCCATTTAAAAATACCACAAAGAAATGAATTTTGTGATTCTTTTTGTTTGTTTCCTAAAAATCTATGCAATTCAAAAAATTTCAGCTGAAGCATGACATGTTTCAGTTTGGGAATCGGGCAACAGGCAAAATGTCAGGAAGGCACAAAGGATCCAGGAACTTTCGGTCATGAAGTGGTTAGAAGTCTTTCTACAATCTCCCCGGCTAACTCTACCTCAACTTTTTGAAAATATTTGTACGTCAGTCAAGTGGGAGACTAGGATGGTGATCAAAAACAACAAAAGAAACAGAGCTAAAATACTCTGAGAGAGGACACCTAGGTATTACAGAAAGAACACTGAACCCAGCTACTAGGCAAAAATGTAAATAATTCCTACTCACCCCACAGAGTTTTTACAAAATTAAGGCAATTTAATGTCTGCAAAAGTAAGTGTTATACTAAATTAAGATATTTTTATATCTTATATTATTATAGCCTGGTTTAAGCAATAATCACTTTTGTACCAGACAATAAAATACTTTTGTACCTTTTCAGGGAAAAGGTTGCTATTAGAGATCAAGAACAAAGACAGAATTTTATAAAAGAGAATTAATTCATGATCAAAGTACTAAAAAGGCTTGGGTAACCTGAAAAAGGAGAGTATCTAATGACCTATTTCTATTTTGTTTTGTTTTTAGACAGTATTTATTATCCTGGTAAAACTGAATGATCAAAATTCCATAATTATTTTTCAATTAGAGATAAAAATTAAATGTGAGATATTGACATAGAAAATGAGGTCTTATTACACTGCCTACTTTGGGAAAAGAAAGGTGTACTTTTTTTTTTTAACAGGAAAAAAAACCTATAGTAATATGCTTTCAGCTTCTGAAAAGATAACCATTTTCCTTCAGAGTGTTTTCCTCTTCTGACCTAGGTAGTAGATGCAAGTAGGTAAGATTCCAATCGGTTCTCACACACCCTTGGTGTGGCCCATTCATTATGGATGTGCAAAACAATATCCCACCTTCCTTATCTCGCAGACCTGCTTCTGAACACCTTACTAAGAAACCTTCCCATGGCCATGAGGTATAACTTTCTGCCTTAGATCATGTAGCAAATAAACAGTTCCCGGACATGAAAATAAAAGTTCCTAAAAGAAGCCATTGTCACTGATCCCATTTGCTTGTTCTTAAGCCAGAATAGATAAATATTTCTATTGTTTTAGCTGCCTCATCATTCAGTATAAGTGGTGGACAATTTCCACAATAATTGAAAAAATTGGGAATTCAAGTAACGTGGATTTCATGTTAATTTTAATAGTCTGTCATGCTGAAGTAACTGCTTGAGCTAAAGCCTGCCCATCCATGTTAATTTTAAATGACTTATCTTAATTATAGTATTCTGCTATGTTTCTTTAATAAGAAGATTCTACAGTCAGGAGATGGCCCTAACAAAGCTTGAGAACACTGACCAAAGGAACAACAAAGCCCATGCCTGAAATCAGAATATAAAAATTCTTAAGACTGGAAAACAATTACTTTAGGCCTATATGATTAGCATGACTTTGCCTAAGTGATAAGACAAAATATGAAGTCGAACTCCAGAAATAACCATACGAAAACTATATCCATGGCATCCCTTCTATTTTTAGCATCTTTCTTTGTTAGGTCACAAGAAAAATCTCAGCTAATTGGATAACATCCTTCAAAGTTAGTCTATGTATGATTGGTGGTGGGGGTTGGGGGTAAAGAATTCAGGAAACAGGGCCTTTGGGTGATTAGAAATGGAAACCATATTTTAATGAAGGCCATTTTGGTTCAAATGCCTGTAATTATCTTGCATTAGTCATTTTAAAAATTAAATCATCTTAAAAAACTTACTAAAAAAAATGATTAAATGATATGAAAGAAGAGAGAAAGGAGGTAAAGAAAAGATAAAGCAAGTAAGATAAGATTTGGACAGCTCAAAATTATTTCCCGTCACTCAGAGGATAAGCTCAGCTCCTTGGAATCATTCTTTTTCTCAAGAGCCCTTCAAAGATACTTTACATTTCTTTCTTCATCTTCTTTGCCTCCTAATCCTCACTATGATACCTTGCACAAATTAAAAGCTTATATTTAATCCAAATTAACCATGTAGTTTAATATTTTGTATTTTACATAAGCACTAAGTCTTCAAAATAAAATGTGATAGTTTCATAAAATTAACAATTTATTAAATATATACAAAATGTACCAAACTATATTAAACATTCATGTCTATATTTTTAAGTTCACTCTAAATGCCTGCCCTAATCATGCTACTACTGAAAGAAAAGTAAAGTTAGTTTTAAATAAATTGCTGCTGTTCTCTGCTTAAATACTGAATAACTTACACTCTAGAATTTACTTTTTTTTCATATATTTTCCTAGAAGTATATTCTCAAAAATTTCTTTACAGGAATACACTAACAGAGGAAAGGTTTCTATGTCTTTGTTGTTATCAATGCAAAAGAACCTTTAAAATGACAATGGTTTGCAACAATGTACACATATAAATATACTTTGAACTCTAGGTACAGTTACTTAAATACAGTATCACATACACACAGACATTTTTAATACTTGCCACATACTCTAAACTACTTAACAAATATATATCAATTTAAATAACTTCAACTCATCATCAAAGTTCATTCCATTTTTTTCTTGAAATTTATCTTCTTTCCTGAGAAAAAAGTAACTTTGTTCTTCAAAATACCATTTAAAATATAATAGTGTTTGAGAGATGGTGAAGAATGCAGAAATACCCTCAATTTGATATATGTTATACATTCACTAAATGAGTCTTTGGTTCCTTAGTACATAATCTCCTCCTGTACTGACAGTTCTTTAACTTCTGTATCATCTCACATCTTTTCTATGAGGACAATCACACAAAACTTTTCAAGTCCAACCAGAAGACTGTAAGAATTTACCAGGGTAAATTATTCATGTGTATATAGACTAGCTCTTTTTAGAAAACCCATTCTGACAACTGAGCCCCATTTTCAAAAAGGATGATATTCATTCTTTCAGCTTATTGCAATAGGCCCTGCCATTGTGTTATTTCACTGGAAATCACAACAAACTGAGGCTTTTTTCACCAGCTGATATTTTTCCTCTACTACTCTTAAGAAAACACACACACAAAAGTATAACACTTTAAAACCCAAAAAAGCTAATAAAAATTCACACACAAAAGGAGTTAAGAACTTGTTTACAAACTATAACTTTTATTTCACAATGAGAAGAGTAATAAATAAATCAATACTTACAGATACGCACAAAAATATCAGCCCCAGCACCCAGAAATCACTGGTAAATTGCCTTTGAATTCATGAAAGTGACCTGAAAATTTAGACAAAATGAAATTTAAAAGTTTGAGTAAATTGCATTTATATGCTTTATTAAAGAAGCAAACATTCTGGTAACAAATCATACTATTTTTAACTCAAGCAGTTGTCCCCATCTACTCTACCAACTTTTTCCAAGATGATAATACCAAAAGAAACAATCATGTCATTGTTCCACAGCTAAGAATACAACATCCTCATCCATTATTGCTTTTAAAAAAACTGTCAGTAATAAGGTCAGTGTTTAAAAAGTATAAGTAAAATCAAAGAAGAGCATTTTTAAAAAATGGGAGGGAAGTAAAGGCTTACAAGTTACATTTGAAAAACATGTTTAATTTATGTCTGCAAGTTAAAATGAATCAGCTTCACAGAAAATATCTTGGATATGTCCAACAGGAATACCTTATAAATAGAATAAATATGAAAAGATAGTTTTTGTTCTACCTAAAGTGTGGAACCCATTTAGATGCCTAGGCTATATACAATGCATTCTGTATGAGCCACAATTCAATCCAAAATTCTTTTGCTTGCACACAACTTAGTTCTGGCCGAAGAGGTAACAGATGCAACTCAAACAAACAGAGCTAGCCTTGTAAAAAAGTTTTAACTAGCACAATGAGTCATTTTATGCCTCTAAATATCTATGGTTTCCTCTCTCCAGAACCCCCATGCATTAGAAGGTAGTTTGGTAGTTTATTTTTATTGTTTGGTCTAAATACAGCCCATTTTTAGTTCCATGAAAACAAAGAAACTTTGTTGCAAAGGCCGTATTCTTTTCCAAATGTGAGGATAGCTATGAGTAGTGTTCAACTGAAAATAATAATGGAGTTTAGTTTCCTAATTTAGGTCAGAAACTTTTCTAGACTCTGGGTATTGGTTTGATTTAATCCCCATTTTTAAAAATATATCCAGTAACTATCTAGGTTAGTTAACTTTGTTAACCGACAAGATTTAAATAAAATTCATTCTAGAGAAAAACAACTGATCAACATCATTGGTAGGAATCACCACTTCCAATGTTGCATTTATAGCACAAATGGCCATAATAGATTAGGTACTGGCATCCGAAATTGTTGAGATATGAAATAAATATCTAACTCAGCTCTTCCCTGGCTCCTATAATATGTTTCTGCCTAAGTAATCCAGATAATTTATTCTATTTTCTAATCAGGACTGATTGATAATGAATCTGTTCTGGGCATTTGGACAACTTTAAGTATCAATGGCTAATATATTCATTAGGTTTCTTCACTAGGCTTCCTTCTCTTTGTAGGGAATGGTACCTCAGGCCTTTCCCGATCCAGTTTCCAACAACACTATAATGCTTACTTCCATAGATTCAAGAAGTACAGAAGATTCTGGCCAGAGGAAGCTAACTCTGCCATTTATTTTTAGTATTACACCCTTCTCCTCCTCATGACTTTCTGATGTTTTACGATCCAGAAGTTGAGACATCACATAACCCTGTGTGGACACATTCTATGTACTATTCAAAGCCCACAAAGCATAGTGGTTCTGTTATAAGCTAGTCTCATATTTTATCCTACCCTGAATTATAAATTATAACTTAAAAGTTATCCACAAATAAATCTATAGCACAATGCTAAAATATCCAAAGACTAAAATCTGGAAGAATCCAAAAGGGTTTTTAAGTACTTGTATATTTTCAGAAAAAAATCACTTTTCTTTCTAACAAATATTTTTTAAAAGCATCTCATTCCTTCATTTGCATTTAAATGGTGAAGGAAAAAAATAAAATACATCCAGAAAATATTGTGACTGATATATATCTCATTTTTTTCAAACACTGGACTCTTTAGGAGTTCAGATCTCTAACTCTAGAAATATTTTAAATTTGATATAAGTCAGATTCTAGACATTCAGGGCAAATAATATTTTAATATGCATTAATATAAAGTCAATATAATCTCATTTGTCATATAAAAGAAGTCTTGCTACATATGTTAAAACCAACTCTGAATCTCATTACCATTGACTTACACTATTAATAAACTCTATAGCAAACAATTTAAAAAGTATGTTTCTAAAAATCACAGAGTTCATTATTATAACAAAGAAAAAAAGAATTTAATGCATACTACCTTCTGCAGAGAATTCAGGGATAAACAAGCAACATATTATGATGGGCAAAGAGTTAAGTATTAACTCACGAGAATTAACACAGAACTTGAAGTAAGCTACTTCTTTAAGAATGAAAGCAGTTTGGGCTGAAGAAGACATTTCCAAAATAAAAGTGGCCATTTAATCTTGAGGGAAGTACAAAAGTAAGAAGACAGAGGGGGAAATGCCAAAGCAAATCACCATCTGTTCTAGAAAATCACAATCTATTTAATAACATGAATCCTCAGAACACCCAATTCTCAGAGATTGTACCAATCCCGTTTGCTTATTCATTCATTCAGCAAGTCACTACTAGAGGTTAGAGATTACACTAGATAGTCTGAACACAAAAATTAAAAAGTAAATGAAATCATTATGTTGTACACCTAAAACTAGTACAATGTTATATGTCAATTAGATCTCAATTAAAAAATAAACAAACAATAAATAAATAACTATAGCTTCTCCTCTCGAGAATTTTTCAATCAATAATCCAACCTGAGCTGCAGACTACTATATCTGACCATGGCGGTAATAAGCTTCATATTATTTGGTCATCAAATTTTTTGTACACCTTTAATTTACTAAATAAAAAGTGCACTGCTACAAACACTTCACTATAAAAATTCACAAAAAATATAAAGAGTAAATGTACAAATGAAGAAATACAAATGTCCAATAACATAAAATATGTATAATCTCCCTAATAATCAAAGAAATGTAAATAAAATATTTTCACCTACAGTATTGGACAAAATATTTTGTAAATTGGTGTGTAAAAATAAATATTTTCATGTACCAATGATAAGATTTTAAACTGGTTATAACTTTTCTGAATGGTGATTTGTCTGTAAGTTAAAATTTTTAAGGTCAATCTCCTTTGAGTTTGCAATGCTACTTCCAAAAATTAATCTAGGAGCTAATCACATGAAAGTGTTAAAAGATATATATACATGTAATATGTGAGTTCATTATAACATTTTTATAACAGCTAAAAATTATAAATAACCTACTAACTAGATAAGGAAATTATGATACATATAACACAACTCTGTAATCATGAATAATTATGATATAATCCTACATTTACTCACAAAAATTATGGCCACAATATATTATTGAATAAAAAATAACATGTATAATAAGAATCAATTTATAGAAAATCAAATGTGTATACATATATGTTTCACAAAGTAAAATATAATTTAACAAAAATGTTAACATTCGGTGAGATATAGGCTTATTTTTACTTTCTTTTTTTATGAGATGGTGTTACTTAGACTGTGGTATACTTAACATGTCTAACTTATACAATCAAAGGTAGTCACCCAAATCCAGGCTAATTTGCTATTAATCTGGCAGCAAAAGCCAAATATTAATATTAGTTACAAAGAGAAAAACTTCTGAATTACAAGGCAACTTCAAACAAGTATCTTGTCATCAAATGAAGAAACCATAAACATTTTCACAAAAGCATGTCCCACTCTCCCAAAAATAGGTAATAGATCAAAGGTAAACAGCAAATAAAAACACTGCCACCTCCCTGTATAATTAGACTTTAAAAGCTTTCAAGCTAAATTTTTAAATCCTGCTTAAAGCTGTCTCTAAACCACACCCATTTCTTTTTTTATCCCTATTTCTTTTATTATTATTATTATTTGATTTAGCAAGAAGGTCCAAGTACCAAATGGGTGGATGGATTAAATTATGTAGAATTTAAATTATAAAAAATGAATTGTGAAATTCACCTTTCAAATTCATCCAATTTTTTTTTAAAAATGCACTGATATTAAGGACATCACAATAGTGAATGGGAAAATTAGGGTTTAGTTACTGATATTTCCATCTTCTAGGACAAAAGGAAGAGTATTTCTGAGGTATCAAGGAAGATAATTTAAGATTATACCTAGTCCAACACTTTGCTTTCCTGGAACAAGAATTTATTTTCTCAAAGAAATAGGAATTTCTCGTATTGTTAAAAATCTCTAGTAGCCTGTTTATTTATCCTATGTTGCCGAACTTACATCTTCAATATGATTTCAGTATTGAGGACTACAATTTAGAAGCAGCATTGACAGGTATGCAGAAGAGATTGGCTAAGAAATCTTTTAGAAACCATGTTGCATTCAACTGGTTGCATGTGCTAAAGAAGGTTAGTTGGAATGAACTTTAGAGATCATCAAACTCTTTGGTCTCAGGCTTCCTTTACATTTATAAAAATTAATTAAGAGTCCAAAGAGTTATGCTTACATTTATCAAGATGTATTATATTAAAAACTAAAAGAAAAAAATTAATGTTATTAATCCATTTAAAATAAAAATATAACAACAATCATTTACATAGTAACATAAATACATACTTAAAATATAAGCATATTTTTCAAAACAAAAGAATTTAAAGACTGGCACTGTTTTGCATTTTTGCAAATCTTTTAAATGCCTGGTTTTAAAAAAAACAGCTAGATTCTCATATGTGTTACTGCATTCAATCTGTGTGATATGTTGATTTGGTGGAAGTATATGAAAAATAACCATCTTCACACAGATATGAAGTTGGAAAGAGGCAAAGTGTTTTCATAGCCTTTCCAGATAATTGTAGCTATTCTTCTTTGATACTATATCAAAATTTGACAATAGTTTCTCAAAGGTTAATTGCAATATGTAATCTGAAACTTGACTATCAATGAACTTTTTGTATTCTGTTGCTTAACTCACTGGTCTTTAAATACATCTTTTACCAATGCATGATTTTGTAACATTATGCATTGGTTCATTTGGAAAATATTGATTCACTATGTTCTGCAGATTTTTGAAATGTTAAAATATTTCATTATTCAATGTTTTTAAAAATCAAATTTGTTAATACTACCACCAATCTTATCAGAAGAACTTTTAAGTACTGAGAAGCCATCAAGCCCATTGTGGTGGATACAAGTTTCCCAAACAACTAATTTTCTCTTGAAAGCTAAAATTTTATTAATGGCAACAAACACTTGCTTTTCTAAAATGACATGGTCACTTTGCTCATTTTTTAGAATATGCCTGCCAGCAACCAAATCTCAATAACCATTGTATGTCTGTTACTCTTTCTTGCAAGTTAAAATGACCTTCTATGAAAAAAAAAGCAGTAAATTCAGCTTATAAATCACAAAAGTGATTTTCCTTAAGATAATCATTGTACTTGAATACGTAGCATAAGTGCTTTATGTATACTTCCCATTTCATCACACAGTATTAAAAGATACATATGGGCCAAGAATTAGTAAAATCAAGTATTTTAATGTTTTATTATTAAACATTATTAAGTAAAGCTGGCTTTTTTTTCTGTGAGTAGTGATGATTAAAAAAATAATTCAATGCCTATTAATATAAGTTGATGCCACTGCCTTGATTTGTGTAAGACTCCAGCAGTTTTGTCCAAAATTGCTTTGCATTCTCAGTGTAAATGTCAACACTGTGAAAAAGGTAAATAGCACCTTAGTATTATGATGAAAATAATTTTGATTTTTCAGACCTTTGAAAGGGTTTTAAGGGTCCCAATGTGCCCACTGACCATATTTTGACAACTGCTTATCTACTCTGACAATCCATTTTGCAGCAAAAGAAACTATCTAGTTTAAAATTTTCAACAAAGAGGTAATATGTATCACAGTGAATGTGTAATGTGGTAAAGAGTGACTGAAATTAGTTTCTTTTTCCTCTTCCCAAAAGAAATACTAGTGGATAAGAAGCACAAGATGGTCGATTATAGTTCAGTACAGACAAATCTTTAAAAGCAATGGAATAAGCTTCCTAACAAAATAGAGATCTGTTGCTAGAGTTGTCAAAGTTAAGGTTGGATGACTCTGCCAGGGATGTCTGTAGAAAAAATTCTTACACTGAGTTGAAAATTGTACCAAAATTAGCTGATTATATAATCACCTAGAAACTTTTTATAACATTCAAATCGCTGGCCCCACCCCAAACCTATTGAACCAGAATCTCCTTGAGTGGGCTGGGAGTTTCCATTTTTTACAAAATACACAAGTGATTGTTAAAGCAGGCTTAGCTGTAGATGGTGTTTAATAACTGTTCTACCAGTTCTCTCCTAAAGTCACTATCACACCACAATTCTACAATTTAACATTGTATCAACACCCACTAGGAATTATACCCTTTCACTTTCATGTAACATTTCCTAAGTCTACTTAACACATTATAGATGGTCAGAATCAAGTTTTTTCTGAGTCAGAAGAGGAAGAATTAATGTTGTATTTCACCTCTGCCCACATGTGTAGCAGCTCAGTAAATCATAGATAGAATTGACTAAATCTGACACGTTTTCACAACTGTCAACACTTCATTGCTCTCCTGAAATAACAATTCAAGAAGATCTGTCTGTGAATAAGAATGGTCAGTATAAAAATAGTGTCTACATAAAAAATAAATGACATTATTTAGAAGAAGACAGCATGTCTTCCACTTTACAAAGGCAGCTTATTGCAATAAACCAAGACCAAAATATAGACCACAAACTTTCAAAACAGAATTTTAAAGAATCACTATGTGACATAATACCCAAAACTCTTGTCTTTTGCAGTCCTGACTACAGAAAAATTCCACATACTTCATAACTTTATACTTTACACACCATAAAGTAGCAAGGCCACTTGACCAGTGGCAGTGGATCAAAAAGAAATTTGGAATTTTTTTGTAACTTTTCACTCAATAAACTTGTTCTCTTTTATCTATTATCCTTCATGTACCCTGATTTTCTTAGCAAAATATACTTCTATGAAATAACACTTATTATTCTGTTTTTTAATACCTCTTTTTTTCTTGAATTCTGTCTGATTTCACATACACATGGTCTCAGCTTCATAACAAAAAGTCAAAGAAGGTCTTGTGTAAATAGGACTGGGAAAAACAGTGATTATCAAAACATAATCCTCAGACTCCCTATATCAGAACCACCAGAGGTGCTTATTAGAATAAATTTTTTAAAAAGACTGTTGGGTTCCACCCAGACCTATTGATTCTGCAATTTTGAGAGAATGGCCTAGGAATCTATTTTACAGCATGGTCCCCAGGTAATTCCTGTGTGCACTGAAATTCAATTACTGCTGGGTCAAAAGGCAACTGTGTTAAATGGGGATAAGCTCACAAAAAAATTTGTGCAAATATGAAAATTTTGTAACTCAATAAAATCTTTAACTTTACTGAAAAGATTCTTAATGATTTGGAGATTCTTATTTTAAAAAAATAAAATAAATGTTTTCTTAAATGTAAGGAAGAATTAGAAACTAGACATGGAATTTAACTTAAAAAATAAATCTCGGTTATTTTGGGGTATTAGTTTTTTTTTTTGTTTTCATTTTTTGTTTTTACTTTTAAGACCAATACAAGTAATTCTCCAGCAATTCAATTAACAATTCCAAAAGCCCACAGGATACAGAGCATGAATTGAGATCTCTGCGGATACAGAACAATAAAGCACAATCTCAGATCTCCAACTACTGACAATTTTGATTTATTGAAAGATAAATATTATAGTTAGTCTCAACATTTGTAGTGCATTATTGAATTCAGAAAGAGGATTCCATCCCTGCTGAGCTTTCTCTCCCTAACTCCAGCTCACTAAATAAAATGGCAAAACATTTAAAGAGCAGTCATTTAACAAAAGCTTGCAAATAAGTACTAATTTTTTAAACCTATAAATTTTTTAAATCAGTCTACTATTTTCTGTAAACTGATAGACAAAAGAGGTAGGGTTGTTTTTTGTATCTGTTCTAGGTAGTTAAATCAATTTAAATTTAAAGACATCTAAAGAGGGTCGGTTTTGATACACATTTTAAGAGATTCTTTTTGTTAACCACACTCAGTACCACTCCCTCTTAACCACAAATAATGACTTCAGTAATGGAGCTCTGTAATTTAAAGTATCAGGCAAATAACACCACATTACTTAGATGAGTTGACACCGCCTGTTGTGCAAATATGTACTTAGGATGAGATTATAAAAATAACAGATGCATTATCAACTGGATTCAGACCAGAAAAATTTATGTGAATGCAGAAAGTCAACATGGCCTGAACATAGCGTGTATGTAGCACTTTATATTTTCTAAGCATTTTTCAATTCATGAAAAAAAATTCAAAGTGGGAGAGATGCTAAAAGAAGAGAAAAATAAAGATTTGATAATTATGGGCTGATTAGCTAAGAGTCCCAAATCCTAGAGTAAATCATAGTTACTCTTCATTTACTGAATGTTCTGTGCCAGGCTCTGTGTTAAGCACTGGAAAAACAAAAATGAATGGTAACTTCAAGGAGTTCAAAGCCTAGTAAAGGAGACAAATAATCACAGCTTTGTGTAAAATATGTTAGGTGAGGAAAATAGGTTATAAAACTATATAATCTCATTTTCTGAAATAAAGAACATGCATAGAAAATGGGCATATTACCATTTACTTCCCAAGGTTATTGTAAGAATTAAAGATATGAAAATGCTCTCTAGATGGGCTATGCCTTCCATAAATGTAATTCCCTTTTTCCTTTTTCCCCGAGACTCCATTTAAATGTGCCCGAGTCACAATTTTCATAGATGACCTTGTGGTTAATGTAACCACCCACTTTTTAAAGAAGAATGTCTTAAGGGTACATGACTTTAGAGCTATGTTCTTGGCAATGCTACCTATCATCACACTCAATAACCATGTACTGCATATCCACGGATAGCTCAGGTATACACTATGGATTAGTCCTTCCCAGACCTAATAAGGACTTGTGCTCACTCTCAAAAACACAGAAACAAATGAAGAGAATCCTATAGAGAGATCCTACTTATCCTTTTGCAGTATATTCTTCATAACAACTCAAAGATTTCACTGTAAAGTCCAGAAAAATATCTGGCCTGGCATCTCTCAGAGATGGCCTCACTTCCTAAGTGGAAAATATCAGAGATAGTAGGATGAGATGCTTCTAAGTTTAAAGAGAAGGAAAGCGACACATAACTCACTTACGACCACATGACAAATTCATGACAGAGTTTCATTTTAAGTCAGAGTTTCCAGTTACTGGGCTTATGTCCACTTTATGAAGAACATAAATGTCTCCTGTTACTTCATCTGTAAGATGGGATACTCAGCATTCACTTCTCTCATAATATGTCAGTTTTGCTATTTTGTTCTGCTACTTAACTCATTTGACAAAAGACACTTTGTAAAATGGAAAAGGGTTAAATACCTGGATTTTGAAATGCATTTTTCCATTGCCAACACCTTTCCATCTCTCCCAACTGTGATCAACCACCAATTTCTGCATCTTCTTGACCTGGAATTTTCCTAATTTCACCTTCTTTTTCTGATCCACCATGAGATGATGGAAGAGTATGTTTATGGTGGTGGTGGTGGTTGTGTATACAGCTTTACATAGAAAAATTACCCTGCTACACACTATATAAATTTATTTTCCTAGATTACTGCTCTTGTGCCAGCATTGGGATAAAAAACCACTGACTTATTTACTGTGACAAGATGAAAAAAATGCACAGAGCTCTCTAGTACTCAAATCTCAGCCCTAAAGTTTATCCCCATCAACCGTTTCTACAAAATTCACAATAAAAAAAAAGACTAGACATTATTAAGCAAATTCTATAAGCCAATCGTTGTTCAATTGGTATTTATTTTCTCATTAAATACTCATCATTATTCCTTGAAGGTTTATTACCCTCATTTTATAAATTAAAAAAAAAAATGGGACTAAGTATTCACAAAGGTAGTAAGTGGCAAGGTTGACACTCAAATTCATAATCTCTGGTTTCAAAGATAGTGCACTTTCCATTTTTCATTTAGCATTCCTTAATAATTCAAATCCTATCCCTTTCAAAACCTATTGGTTCTAATGCTAAAAGAGCTTCTCTAAAAAAATTCTAAGTCCTACCATTTCTGTACACTGATCCTACTCCTGCCCTTCAACTGTCATAGAGTTCAGGGACAAGCACTATGCCAAGTTCACACATCAGTCTGTAATTCAAACCATTCTTGCATTGTCTGCCTCAGAGCAGCTTCCCAGAACAGTTCTGCTGGACAGAGGAAACTTTCTTCTAAAATAAAATAGAAATATTCATCATGTATATATCATATGTACTATGGAAACTTATAAATCCTAAAGAGATATATTTAAAAATCAAGAATATTATTTTATGCATTAATAATTTAAATTTGAGGTGGCTTCAAAAATTAGATATACAAGTTTAATCTTTCCAAGAATAAAACAATCAGTAAATTTTTAGGTTTAAAATGTATAATGTAAATATTACAAAAGTACAAAAATTAAAACTATATTATTGGCACAGGAATAATAGATCAATGAATGACAGAAAAACTAAAAATTGATAAGTTTATAGAAAAATTTAGTATATATGTGACAGTTTGAGTCAATAGAAAAATGATAAACTATGCAATAAATAATGTTGAGAATGGGAAGATACTTTAAAAAAATTGAATATCAATCTCACACTTTACCCTAAAATAAATTCCAAATAGATGTTTTAAATGGAAAAAATAAAAACATAAATAATACTCAAGAAAAATCTAAATGGCTATTTACACAGTCTTTAAATGAGAAAAATTTAAGCATGGCATTAAAACAAAAAATAAATTAATAAAATTGACTACATTGAAATTTCTTATGTATTAAAAAAAGGCCATTAACAAAGTTAAAAGACAGACCACAAATAGAAAAAATGTATTTTTTTGGTATGGTATGACAAAGGAGAATATTAAGAGTGCCAACAAATCAATAAGAAAAAAGTACAAAAATAAGCCACAAAAATAAGTAGAATATTTACAAATGAGAAAGTGGAAAAGCATATAAGCTTAAAAATGTATTCAATATCACAATTTTTAAAATGTTAAGTAATACAATTTATAACTCACTATGAGATAACATTTTAGCAAAAATTTAAAATATTGTTAATATTTAATATTCATGAGCATGAGAAATCTGGCTCTCTCATTCACTGGTAAGAGTGTAATATAGCACAACCTTTCCGGAGGTTAATTTCACAATTCGTATTCCATACATCGCTTATGTAAAAAATTCAAATAATATGAAAACATATAAGTAAAAATTAAAAGATGTTCTTTCCAATGTCTCCAAACTTTAAATGTACATGTCCTTTGATACAAAATTTTATTTCTATTTTATCTAAAGAAAATGATTGAACAAGTGAGTAAAGGGTATATGCACAAAAATGTTCATTGATTTATAATAGCAAGTTGTGGAAACAAAGGTCCTTCTCTAAGTGGAGTAGAACCATAAAACAGCATACAATACTGGCATTACAATCGTGGCATATATCCATATTTATCAACAAGAAAGATAACATCAGCCTACTGTTACTTGAGGGTGAGGAAAAGGCTAGCAAAGCATATATCTAAAAATGAGAGAAAATTTAAGTAAAACACAGTTCACTCACTAAGAATATTACATGTTTATTAAAATTTTTTATCTATAATTCAGAGTAATTGAATGAGAAAATACTTATGTTACAATATGAAGCAAAAAAAGGATAAAATATTTATATATTTTTAAAAAAATAAAAGCCAATGCTTAAAAAAAACTGGGAGGAGCTATAAGCTGTTAACAAAGGCTGCCCTTGGTTATAGGACTAGAAGTAAATTCTGTCTTTTCTTCCCACTTTTTGTATTTTCCAAATTTCTAAAATGCTGAAAATCTTTAATTGGAAAAAAATTAAGCAGTAAAGAAGTATGCAATTTTACTATTTTAGACAGAGTTTGCACTTGCAAATGTCATTATCTTGACCACCATTCAAAGTTTTTCTGAACTGCAATTAGCATGCAAGTAAATCTTCTTAATTAATAATGTGAATTCTAAATCCTAGATCCAAAAATAAGGGAAAGTTTACGTAAATGATATCCTATTACTAGGCATAATAGTATGTGGTGATTTAAAGTTTTATTCAGAATCCTAGAGAATACCATGGGAAAATGTTCATGTGGTATGTATCCACTCTATTGTATAATAGAGTTTTATTTTTATTTTATTTTAGTTTTTTTTTAGGTGAGGCAAACCTTGGATGACCTCACAGATTGCAACAATCTTGTTAATTTACAATCCCTTATTTTTTATTTTTTATGCCTATAGCACCTGGTCTTTCTAGGTGGTCTCCCATCCAAGTACTAACCAGGCCTGACCCTGCTTAGCTTCTGAGATCAGATGGGATTGGGCTTGTTCAGAGTGGCCTGGCCATTGCCTAGAGTTTTAATTTAGCCAAAAGAATTAGCTAACTTCCTTTGAGTCAGCAATATTCCTCTGGAGGTATAGAATAAGATACATTAACTACTTTTATTTGAAAAGTAACTTCGATTTTCTCATCTATAAAATGCACATAATAATACTATTCTGCCTCACATATTTTTTGCTAAGATTAAATGAGATATTTGTAAAGCAATTAGTGCAGTCTCCTGTAACTTACTCATAAATGATAGCAATTGTTACTATTATTGGCATGATTCCCTTTAAATTATTTCCTTACTTTCTCCTTTCTATTAGAATAGACACTATACAAGGCTAATCAGAATGAAAATAAGGATATTTTCTAAATTACAAATGGAGATGCATATATCATAATCAACTTAAAATAGTTAAGAATTTGTGAAAAATACAAAATTATATCTGGGAAGTTGCTTGTTTAAACCTTATTCTATAAATGTACATTTTTAAAAGAATGTAATGTTTACTATTGCTCTGCTCAACTAATTGTAAGCACACAGAACTTCAAAATAAAAGAAAATCTGCTATATTTGCATAACTAACCTCCTAGAGTAACAATTACAATTCACAGTATGAGCTTTTTTTAACCTCTTTTACTATTTAGTCCATTACCTCGTTTGCCACTAGAACAACATAAACTAGAAGACAGCCTAGTATAGTAAGAAAGAATGAAGTCTATGAGGCATACCTGGCTCTGTCAATTATTAGATGTATGACCATTATTTTAATTTCTCTACATCTTAGTTTCTTCGCCTAAAAAAAAAATATTACCTACCTCAAAAGATTTTTAGGATAATTAAATGAAATGATCTATATAAAATATCTAGCTATGTGTTGAGCATACAAATAAAATAATAAGTGTTCAATAATTTTTTGGCAATTATTAAACAGGGATCAGCAAACTTTTCCTGCAAAAGGCCAAATACTAAACAATTTAAGCTTTGAGGGCCGTATGGTCTCTATTGTATCACTTCAATTCTACTGTCATAAAGCAAAAGCAGCCATAGATAATATTTAAGTAAATGAGTATGGCTCTGTTCCAATAAAACTTTAATTACAAAAAAAAAAAGTAGTGAGCCAGATTTGACCACCTGGACAGTTTGATAAATCCTCACTTAGAGGACTGGAGATCCTCTAAATGTCTCTCTAATCTATGACCTCCTAGGAATACTTCTTCAATAATCATTTCTTCTATATCAGTGTTTTCAAAGTATGTTCTACAGAACACTCGATTCCCGAGATAGTAACAGATGTTCACCTCAATAAGATACTCTGATTGTGAAAACTTAGAAAACTCTTGGTCAAACAGATTTTATATCTGTAGAACTTCTTTATAAATTAATATATTTGGAAATCTCCAATATATTGAGTCATTATATTGGCCAAATTTTTTAAATGTCTATCCACTTAATGATGTAAATATATTAATAAATAAAACAAGCAAAAATCCTTGCCTTCATTGAGTTTAAATTCTCATGGGGAGGCAAATAATAATCAAAATAACTTAGTAATATATAAATAATACTTTAGATGGTGGTAAATGATATAGAGAAAAGTGAAGAACTTGGAGGATAGAGCATGCCAGAGTTGCAAGTATGATGAGTAGACTGTTCAGAGATTAAATGTAAATAGACAAATAGTCCAATTTTTAAATACTCATTACTGTATGGTTTATAAGAGGCACTTCTAAATCATAAAGATACAAAAATGATAATAGTAAATGAATTTTTAAAATGTAACATGCAAACACTAACCAAAAGAAACTTCTACTAATATAGAACAAGAATGATTTAAAAGCAAGAGTGTTACCATAGGTAAAGGCAACAGTTAACAATAAGAGTCTATTCACCAATTTATATACATATTATATATATAAACATATATTGTTAAGATATAATAATTGTAAATAATTCTAAATTAAAAATATTTAGCTAAATTTATCAGAAAGACAAAGCAAAATAGAAAAATTCATAATCAAAGTAAAGATTTTAAAATACCTTTCTTGATAAACAATAAAATAAGTGGACTTAAAAAAAACACAGGAAAATAATATGATCAGCAAATTTGACTTAACTGACATATTTAGAATGGTGCACCTGCAACAACTGCACAATAAACATTGTTTTTAAGCAAATATCATACAATCATGCTTCATGGTAAAATGTTGAAAGCTTTCTTTTTTTCAAATAGAGAATACAATCATCACTACTTCCATTCTCAACACTGTATTAGAATTCTTAAACAGTAAAAGAAGGCAAGAAAAAGAAATACAAGGTATAAGGATCGAAAAAGTCACATTGTCATTACATGCAGATGATATGCTGCCATAGATAGAAATTTCAAAAGAATCTACAGATAAAGAATTAGAATTAATAAGTGAGTTTGGCAAGTTTGTCTTATGCAAGAGTTTTGTACAAAACAGTACACTGCATTTCTATATACAACCCCAAGCAAAATGAATTCATAAATACTATTTACATAAAAACATTACAAATATCAAATATCTAACTAAAATTTCTAATGAAAGATATGCAAGACTTAAATGCAGTAAACTATAAAAGATTTTTGAGAATAAGTTAAAAGACTTAATACGTGGAATGCTATACTACACTCACAGATTAGAAGACTCAAAGTTGTAATGAAATTAATCTATCCAAATTAACCTATAGATTATATGCAATCCCAACCAAAATTCTAACAGTTCATTGCATGTATGTGTATATATATAATTTGCTAAGTTGATTCTAAACTTTATATGAAAATCCAAATACCCAATAAATCTTGAAGAACACAAAGGATAAACTTGATCTATCAGATATCAAGACTTATTATAAAGCAGTAGTAATTAAGACAGAGAGGAATTGGTCCAAGGAGAAGAAAACACTCCAAAGGAACAGAATGATAAACCATAAAAAGAAAAATAACTAAATAAATATAGGTACTTGATTTATAACAAAGTTATAAGTTGTCATTACTGAGCAATGGGGCAGAACGAGGTTGATTTTGTTTGGTTTTTCAATAAACAATGTTGGGCCAATTAGATATCCATATGGAAAAATAAAATAAAACTTGACCCCTCCTCACATCATACTAAAACGACAGTCCCAGGTGGTCGTTAGTTCTAAATTTGAGAGGTAAAACAAAAACCAAAGATTCTTAACCTGAAATCAATGAACTTCCAGGGATTCCACAGGAAAGTGTCACCTCAGTTGTACATAGTTGCATGTGTTTTCCTGGGGAAATTATCTATTACCTTTTATCACCTTTTAAAACAAAATGCACTATTCAAAAATTTTAAGAATGTCTTCATGAATTCAAGGTAAGATTTCTTAAGACATTGAAAACATTAGCAAAAATAGATAGGGTAGATAAATTTGATTATAATAATAGTAAGTATTTGCTGTTCATCAAAAGACAGAGTAAAAGGTATCTCGAAGCATAGGGAAATATACTTGCAAGACAGAAAAGATACCACCCCGACTTAAGAGTTCCTTGGCCCACTTCCCTACAGTCATCTTTAAAACTCAAAACCAAGCAAAACACATTTGTAAGATATATAGTATCAATTTGGAACAAAGGTTTTTATAACTAAGTTGCTTTATTTTTTCATAAATATAACTAAAAATTTAAAAAAAAAAAAAAGAGTTCCTCGGCCCACCCTGATTTTAGCCAGAGCTGCAATGGACAATTCCATATGACTTTACTAGTTTTGGCAAATATTTCATCTTAAGTATTCAGTGAGCACCCTGCCACCATCTGCTTCAAGACCTTCTCTTAAGGCTGTGGTAGTTCATTTAGCCCAGCACTAACTCAGGTTGGAAGTTGAAGGAGTAAACGCTCCTCAAGGGAACTCTCAATCATACTGAATAAATGTTCCAGACTCTCTTCAGGAATGCATTATGTGCTCTTCTCAGCAGTCCTCAGAATCAAACTCCTGATACCTATAGTGGTGACCTTAATAATAGCTTCTCCTTCTTCCCTGTCTCAATGTTACCACTCCCACTCTTCTAGTTTCTGGGATGCTCCCCAAATATCTGTACCCTGGTCCTTGTCATAGGCTCTACTTTTGCTGGAACTCTAAATAAGACAACATACAAACTGGTTTGTATCCAAAATATATTAAGAATCAGTAAGAAATCAGTAAGAAATCAGTAAGAAAAGGACAAGCAATTGAATAGAAAAGTAAGGAAAATGTTTTTCAAACTTTAAAAGAAAATTCACAGAGGGGATTTCCAAATAGCCAATAAGCATATAAAACTGTGCTTAACTTATTAATATTTAGGGAAATTCAAATTAAAATCATAATGAGATATTACATCACATCCACCAGAATGCTTAATCTACAAATACCAAGAATCCCAATGGGAGAAGGTGTATGATAACAGGAATTCTCGTGTACTGATGGTGAAAGAATAAAATAGTAAAACAGATTGACATTATCTAATATAAATAAAAAATACGCCATCTTATGGTTTAGCAATCCACTTTTAAGTATTTACCCAACAGAAATGCAACCAAGTGAACAAGAATGCTTATAGTGGCATTATTCCTATTAACCCCAAACTGGAAATTTCTGTCAACCGTAGAATGGTTAAACTATGATATAGTTATAAAATGGATTACGGTACAACAATGAAAATGAGTAAATTGCTGCTACACAATAACAAATATGGATTTCACAAATATAATACAAAATGAAAGGATCCAAACACAAAAGATATATAATGTATTATTCCATTTATATAAAGTATAGAAAATTGGCAAACCAAAACTATGTTGTTTAGAATGCATGATCTGGACATGAAACTATAAAGAAAAGCAAAGAAGCAATTACCATAAAAAAAAGAAGTAGTGACAACTCTACCTTTGGAGGAGGAAGAAGAGTAGTAGTTGGGAGGAGAGCAAAAAGGACTTCAAGGTTGATAGAAATGTTCTATTCTTACCCTGGGTGGTAGTTAAATGGGTATTTATTTTATAAAATAAAATATCTTTGTTTTGTGTACTTTCTACTTGGATATTATATTCTATAATATGAAGTTAAAACAAATTTGTTTACATGCCTGAAATTTAAACATAAGATAAACAATCTAATACAAAATAATAAAAATGCAAACTAAACTATTAGATACCAGGGTTCACCTATATGGTCCAGGGTATGGAGAAATAGGCATTCTCAAACATTATTGTCAAAAGTACAAGTTAGGACAGTAGCTATTAAAAACAATTTAATAATACCTATTTAAAATTTAAATTGAATATAACCTTTAACCCATATCCCATTTTTAGGGATTTTTCCTACACTTATATTTGCACATGAACACAAAGAAGACTCTACAAAGATATTCAGTGCAGTACTGCTAGTAATGTCAGAAGATTAGAACCAACCAAAAAGTCCATTAATGAGAAGGGACTAAATAAGTTCTATTATATATTTATTTGGAATGAGAAAGCTCTATATATATCTCCTGATGGGGATATCATGTCATTCATATATACAGCACAATTCATATATACAGGCAAATATATACAGCACAATTCATATATACAGGCAAGATACAGGCAAATATATATAAAATATATATAAAATGTATATAGAATAGAATAGAATAGAATAGAATAGAATAGAATAGAATAGAATACCATTTATGCTAAGAATACCATTTGTGTTAAGAAACATTTCATAGTCTACCTCTAGATGTATACAAACAAAATAGTAATAGACATGGCTTTCAGGGAAGGTACCTGAGAAACTCAGGAACTTACAGAAAATAAGTAGGAGATCTACTTTTTACTTGACACTTCTGTACCTTTATAAATTTTTACTACTATAAACATATGACCTATTCAATACATAAATAAATGTATTTTGGAATTTAGTTTCACAAAAGTCCTCACAGTCCCTTTGTAAAGTATGCTATCCTGTGTACAATTAGTATATTAGCTTTGAACATCTTTTATATTCCCTGGAGTCAATAGAAACGACTAAGTATAAGAATGAAGTTTGGGAATTTGTCATTCTGGTATGATGGTCTCAGTAGAAGGGAAGCACCTTTTAGATGACACTACAAAATATTGTTAGACAAAACAAAGATGAGAGGTATTTTAGCCCTATGTTGATGAATACCAGAATAAACATTATAAAAGATCATATAAATGACAGGAGAACAAGTCATGACTATGCCCAGACAGGTCTACTAAATATATACTCCCTCCTTTTGTAATTTTTAAGATTTTTTTATTTTATTTTTAACTAGGCATACTTGAGCAATAAACAATTCCTTCATCAAGCTGACTCTGCCCACTTTCTAGCATACATACTCTTTTGGAATGTAGTGAATATTTAACCTTTTATGCAAAAGTAAAACGGGTTGAATCAAGCAGATCATTCACTTCAACTTGACTCCTTTTTCTATAAACACAATTCAATGAACATGGCAACACCCTAGATCATATTAATAAGACATTTCATTTTAATACTCTTGAATTTAACTTTATTGTGGCTTTTATAAATGTCTCTTTCATTTCAATTAATCTCATATCTGTCTTTTAAATTAATTTAATATCTATGGACCTCATTTTATATACAATCATGGAGAGTATGAAAGATTTACCAATCTCACATCACATCAGAAAAAAACAGGAATGAATGACATCTGAGAAATGAAAATGTTGCCACTCCTAAAATTCAGAAACTATTAACTCACAAATTAGTATATTGCAGCATTGTTCTGACCCATTTGTTCAGATTTAAAGACTACAAACTCTTGAATTCACATTTAAACCAACAGTACTTATTTACTGGTTTCTTCAAATCAACAAAAATCTATTATGCTAAACTAGTTGAAATCAACAGCTTTATTTATGTTAATCCTATATATAACTAACTTTTTTTTCCTTCAACCTATATTAATTAAACACCTGATCTTAGCCTACATGAACAGGGCAACTCTTAAATTCTCCCAATATGCATTTCTTCAGATTTTAAATCTCTTAGAGGTAAAACCTGTATTTTCTCTTTCCTTTCATGAATCTAGATAGTACCTAGGTACAGAGTCTTCAATAAAAAATTTTATACCACATTTTAAAAGCAAAGGACAATTTAGTTAATCTACTTAGTGAAAAATATATATTTTGATAGCTATTAATTTACTAATCAAAGGTCATTTTAATAAAAACTCATTTTATGGTGAATTATGATTATTAGTACCCTGGCTCATGCTTCCAATAAAATATCCTTAAAGGATAGGTTAGTCTGAACTTATATGTTGTCATAATTGTTATAAGTCGCTATGTCTTAAAGGCTAGTACCACTATTACCTTAGATTTGAGGTTCATTACAGAGATGTAGCAATTAATTTTAATTCTCCATTTCCCAGTGTAGGTAAATTGATCAAGAGGGAGGGACAGTAACCCATCCTTCTTGCAGGCTAACTAAGGACAAATATAACAAAAATTTTTATCTCAGTTAAGATTCTAGTTATGTTGAAAAATAAGTTAACATTTTGAGATGATTGCCTGGGCAAAGGGAAAAGAATAGTAAGAGGAAAAAAATAAGTTTTCAGTGAAATATATACAAACATATTTCTTTGATGATTATAATACAAGAGGAGCTTCATTCTGAATGATACCTTCCTACTACATGGCAGTATACAAACAACCTAAATGCTTTCCCTGGAACTAACAGTATTTTTTTATCTTAAAATGTTATTGTCTGTTCTGTCACAAGAGCACATATTGCTTTCGATGATGATGATGATTATGGAGCTACAAATTTTACCACAGCTTCAGTCACCAATGCTCCCACCCATAACATATCATCCTCAGAAACCATCTGGTGGTTCTTCTGCATAATTAGGAAAATATTGAGTTAGCACTTCATACTCTAGGGAGGATTAAACCAACCTTTTTAAGCAAGAAAAATTCTGGCTAAGTCAAAACAGAATTGTAGTGTATCAATATTGTCTCTAAAAGAGTTCTTTATATGCCTAGGCTTTACTTGTTTTTGTTTGTTTGTTTGTTTTGTTTTTTATTGCAGTATCTGAACTCTACAAATAATATAGTATATTCTATAGAATGCTGGCAAAACAGATGTTACCCCTTGCATACACCTACTAAATTCTTATTCCCAATTTGGTTGTCTGCAGTGGTGAATCAGAATAAGGTGACTCAGTCAACTAATGACAAGAAATTTGAAGCTACACTTTGTCTCACACTGTTTACCTTGAAATAAGTCTATTAAGCTACTAAAATTTAAAAGCACAGGAGCTAGCCAAGTTGCAAAATAACATTTAGGATAAGACAACTGCATCATAATTTCTCTCTAATTGTTTTTCTTAGAACAGATGTCTGAAATGAGTTCCTCACATTAAAAACAAATGGGAGGAGATTAACATTTTGAACTATGCCTCTGACAAGCCCCTATAAGTGTCTTACGACCGTCAGAATTCATTCAAGAGGAAAGCAAGAAGCATGGCAAAACATAACTCAGCAAAGTATTGCACTTTATAATGTGTCTTGTTCCAGAACTGCATATTATACATATGTTTGTTTTTGTCCCTAACCTCTGAACCAACTGCTTGCCTAAGGACAATGGAAATCAACCAAAATTTAATGAGTGTCAGATACTTTGATGTACACCAGAAAAAAATGCATTGTAATGGTAGACAAAAGGAAACTACAAAAGGCTGTAGTTCCTAAGTGTGCCAAGGTACCCAACATGCCATGTTAAACTCACAGAAACACAATAGGGTATTTCTACTTTTCAGGGGAAGCACAGCAATACAAGACATTTGTTGATCACTCTGTAAACTACAAAGACAATCATTTTACAGTTTCTACTTTATTTCACACTACATTCATTTCTGTAACATCATAGCTTTGCAAAGCTGTTTTTCAGTCTTTACAGTGAGAAGCAACTATGCTAAAATCAATGCAGAACAGGAAATGAGGATGGCAATGCCCAATCTGTTTTCAGTGTTTGAAAAAGTTATGCAATGCACAAAAGACACACACATTTCATTAGGAATTGTGATTACTTAAGAATGAAATTGAAGTAGTGTTTTTACTTTCAGTTTACCTATATTATTTTGTCAAACAGCTACTAAGAATTTAGTATATAATACTTAGGTTGTTTTATCACAGCTTTGTACCAGAGTCACTGTGAAAAAATTTTCTGACACACTGTAGATACCATGAACAAAGAAAATTTGAGGACTTTTGGCCTTAGAGCTTACTTATGAATACACAAGACTGAAGCAATTAAAAGCAAATCACTGGTGATAAAGAAATATAACAAAAGTATCTGAAAATGCACTTTTCCAACCTATGCCTGAATAAACTTGGTCCACAGGAAGGGAATGACTCTGAGGTTCCAGTGAGCAAAATCAGTAGTCTCGATGTCACTACCAAGTAAGTCAGTGCCTCGAAATGCATATGCAATCTAAAAAAGGAAAAATGTGAAACAGAAGCAATGATACCTGAGAAAAGTAAATCAAAAGCACTCTAGCTACCAGAAGAAAAACTCACCAGAAATACTACATTGTGAAGTTAGAAAGTGACAGACTTAAATAACTATTTGGGCAACTTCACACTCAGAGGTATCCTGGCAGCATCTGGTAGTATTTCTGATCACAGACCAAAATATAACCAGGAAGTATACATGAGCTCATGAGAGAAAAAGATAACTAAAAAATAGAGAAAACAAAATTGCAGGACTTTAAAACACACAAGCAAAAAAAGAGGTAATTGGAAATAATGCAAAACAGTTCAAGGGGAAAGAGCCTCTCAACACAGAGTAAGGATCATAAATCTAAAACAACCTACAAATTCTCATCTAAAGCAGAGGAAAATAGATTATAGATGAGTCCAGATAACGCCCAAAATTGTGATGTCAACAAGAACACACTAAAACATTATAGCAAAACACAATGCCAATTGATGTGAAAGAATAACACTTATTCCACAAATAAAAAGGATGAGACTAGAATCTGAGAGTTTCACATTCCTAAGTGGCACACAAGATTTTTAATATAAAGTGAAATTCTATCTAAATGTAAGACTGAAAACAGTTAAAAAAAATTTAATGCCACCAAGTACATTATTGATACACTCTTGTGTTATTTAAATGAATTAGAGCCAATGGAGAATTTATCTGGGATATCTATACACGGTGATTTTACTAAAACCAGGTCAGACAAAGAGAAAACTAGTAAAAGCAGAGAAACACTGGTATGTAGGAGAGACCAAGAGTCCAAAGTTGTGCACTGTTTTCCTTTCTCTGCTACCGCTTACTGTGTAACCTTAGAAATGTCACTTAATCGTATTGTTTCTCAGTTTCCCCAAACTTCTAAACACATAACATGTAATATTTATTGTATTAGTGTTGTTTAAAGAATGGGATATGAGAGAGTGAAAGTTCTTTGAAATTATAAAATTCTACAATCAAGATATTGTTCTAATCACTCAAAATAGTACTTTCACTTCCCTACACAATCTTTAGG
Organism: Macroglossus sobrinus; assembly: GCA_004027375.1. Classification (NCBI taxonomy): domain Eukaryota; kingdom Metazoa; phylum Chordata; class Mammalia; order Chiroptera; family Pteropodidae; genus Macroglossus; species Macroglossus sobrinus. The sequence goes on from PVKZ01000280.1 coordinate 105,672, forward strand.
AAGAACCAGACATGCTAGCAAAGCAGTTTCAATACTCCTCATAGGTAACCTATAGAGTTTACATTCAGATCACACTTGCAGTGCTATCACTTAAACTCATGGCCACATCAGATATCCAGGTATCAAAGACTGGAAAAAAAAAATGATTGCTGCTGTGATTGGATCAAATAAAAAGAGCATATTAAAACTATTTCTGAATAACCACTTGTTTGCCAGATCATCTGCATTCTATCTACAAAATGCATCTCGAATCTAGAAACTAATCTACCATTAAATATTTCATTTCCAAATAAAATATTTATCATTATTTGTTATTTCCAAAATGATTCTCAAACTTAACTCCCTCCTAATCTTTCTTACTGCCCTAGACTAAGCCCTTATAGTCTCTCACCTGATCTTCTAAACAGTATAATTGATAGTCCTAGCCAATCTCTTATTAATTCATTGCCCACTCCTTTCATAATCTTTCTAGTTATTTTCCTTAAATTATAGTTATGATTACATCACTACTATGCTCAAAACCAACTAAGCCTTAGCATAAAGACCAAAATCCTTCCTATCCCTTCAAGGCCTTCATTAACCTGGCCACAATATCCTTCACAGTGTCATCATCTTGAACACAGGCAGAACTTCAGCCAAATAGGATTGTTCTCTGTTTCCCCAAAGTGAGTTACATTTTCCTACCTTTGGGCCCTTATTCCCATTCTTTCTTCAAAACAAGTGTAATGCTACTCCCCTTCACCTGTTGAATACAAATGCTACTTTCTCCATGAAGTCCTCCTGAGACTTAAATTTTCTAACTGGAGTTAATCTCTCATTCATTAGCATGCTCAAAAGTTTTGCTTTGTTTTCTAACAGTTTGTATAACACCTGTAGTCTCTTTTACTAGGTTATAAATTCATTAAAGAAAGATTTGTCTTGGTCATTTTAATTTCACCTACAAAGCCTAGAACTTCTCTGAATATCAGGAGCTCTGAGATATGACTTTTTAATTTAAATATAGTAACTTTCTGCAAACAAACTTCACTCAGAAAAATCATAGCTAAAAAATTAATAGGTTCTCATTCCCATGAAGGATGGAGGGAAGTATCTGCTATGCTGTGTGTCACATCAAATTATTTATCTCTTCTTAAATCATTGGCAACTTTTTTTAAAAAAAAAACTTTTAAAAAATGTACTTATGTTCTTTATTTTCAAAAATGCAACAGTAACTTTTATAATAGCCCTGTTTCATGGCAAAAGTAATATATCTGTCTTTTCAAAAACCTCTCTCTATTTCTTGAACTCAATTCTTGAACATAAGTCTTTCAAAAGCTGGACAGAAAAGTAAATTCACCTTTCAAGGCATAATTTATTCATATCTAAACAGACCTCCCTTTTATATCTATATCACTAATAAAATTCCTATTGCACCTTTCTTCTGAAGGCAAAGTACATGTGCCAGTAAGAAAGGAAGAGAAGAGAAGGCTACTGATTTCCCCACTCACCAGATTTTGAGAAAATGAGGCTCAAAGGAGAGAAATAACATAAATAAGCTTTCAATTTCAGTGGCTAGAATAAAAACCCAACTTATTATTAACCATGTCTTCCAAGTTCTATTCAATAGGTAAATTTCATAAAGAAAACCTCTCTTCTAAATTTCATGATGCAATACTATGTTTAAAAGATACTAATTTATCTGAATGTTAACTCATCATCTCCTCTATCAAGTTTGCTTTAAATAAGACTCAGATATTTAAAAAGTGACAAGAAAATCGAGACCTAGAACAGAGAAGAGAAATTAAGGTCACAGGATGAAACTGAATGCAGCATTAAGTTCAAGTTTTCCCCAGTCACCTTCTAAAATACTCTGATCCCCACAGACATGTATAAATGTAAAGAAAGGAAACTTTGGCAGGTTATATAATAGATAAAGAGATTTTTAAAGAGCTTTTATGCCCTAGCACAGTGGATGCCAATCCAAAGAAGCTCCAGCAGCCGAAAGGACTTTTCACTCAGAGGCAACAACCAGACTGCAGATATCACCTGTTCACTGCAAGTATCTTGAGTGGCATCTCAGTTACTTTAAAGAGGCTCATAAAAATTCCTAGAGCACTGAGAAGAGGAAAAAAATCAACCTAGGGCAATTAGTCAAAATAGAAAGGGTCACTGCCATAGCCATTTCATTTTAGGATCCTGAAAACCTGACAGCATCATAAAATTACATTTCCAAGATGAAAAGTTACTCCCAATGCCATCTGAGAATCATACTCAATCTACAGGGATCTAACCCACTTCCTAATACTTAACTATTTTCTTTATTTTCTTTTGCTATCATTGGGCCCCAAGCTGGAATCTGCTCTGAGAAAAGCATCTAATAGTTCTACCCTGAGTGAAATTAATCTATTACCTCTCCCAGATGTATTTATGTTTTATACCTGCTCAGTAATCCTGGAATGGTACAAGAAGTACTGAAGACAGAAGAAATCTAATATGTGTGGAAAGCCTACTGTCAGTTGTATTATGTTCCTAACTATCTGTTCTCACTCTTTAACATGTGACTTCCAGTGCTTCCCAGTAATGGAGTATATTTCCCTGCCGCGTTGCCAGACTTGAATAGGTGACCTGGCCAACGGAATATGAGAAGATGTGATATACGCCATATCCTTATAGAAGCTTTAAATGCACCTACATAGTTTGGTTCAGCCTTTTGTACTCCTGCCCTCTGTTAAGAGAACAGCATGTCCCAGATAGGGACTGTTCCTTCCATCTGGATCACAGATTGAAATGACATGTACCAAAGAGAGCCAAGCAGAGCCACCTGAAGACTCATGACTGAGAAATAAATGTTTGTTGTTTAAAGCCACTGTAACTTTGGAATCCTTTGTGACTCTAGCAAAGCAGATATATATGAAAAATGCTAACAGAAATGCTAACAGGAATTATACTGTAAAACAACCTCAGAATCTCAGTTGTGCTTACTACAACAAATTTTATTTCTCTGTTCACACTACATGTTGGTGGAAGCAGGTCTGATTCTGTGTCTCTGCTCTAGGCTGTGAGTCAGATTCAAGTCTGCTCCATCATATTCTTATTTGAGAATTCAGGCTAAGGATACATCTTATGTCTGAGACATGCTCTTCTTATAACAGGGGGCACAGGAATAAGAGGTCTGATGGAAACTTGCAATGCTTCTAAAAGATTCCGCTCAGAAATGACATGGCCAAAGTCAATAGGAAGGAGGAAGTATACTTCATCTATAAGAAGTGAGGAATAAATAATTGTAATTACTAGATAATATGCCACATTTATAATGTTTTAATCATTGTACTAGTTGCATTTTACCTAAGTTATATCACTTACACCTCATACCAACCTAGTAAGGAAGGCATTATCTCCACCTTTTAGAAAATTGTGGCTCAGAGAAGTAATGTAACTTGTACAAAAGTATTCTAAAGATGTGTGAGTGGAAGTCTGGGGCTTGAGGGGCTGGAGGTCCTAGTACAAGAATAGGTGACTCCAAAGCACTTGCACTTATGCCCACCCCATATTCACACACTGTGTTTTTCTCTGTAATGTTTTAAGCATTCACTTAATAGATGGGATATGTACTTATATAACATCTGTACTGGCTATAAAAGACTTCAATAACTAAATTTTCTAGTGAAATAGAGCAATGTAAGTATAGTAAAAAGAAGGAAATATTTATGAAAATATACTAACAGAAAGATAGACAGGAATGAGCAAAACAATGAAAAGGTATGTGAATGAGAACCCAAGGAACTGGAAAATAAGAAGAGAAATTGATAGCACTTCTCTGGGCAAGAACACTTACAAAAATAGCTTGCCTCAGGGGAAAACTTTTTAGACTCTGATTTCACAGGCCATAAGAAAAGCACCAGGGTGTTTCCTTTTCCTTTAAAAAGTGCACACCCAGTTTTTTTGTAGCTGCCTAAATACTACCATGTACTCACTACAGTGCTTGTTTTGAGACTGGCGGTCACTAGCTTGTGGTCATCAAGTGCTTTTCAGAATCCAAAAAACATGCCATCCATAATGCACCTGAATGAGCTGTTCTTAACATATTTAAAGAATCATTTTTCATCTGAGTCACACCTTTGGGGCTCCACACCATGATATGCTCTGCCTGCCAATTTCTACCACATTTGTAATTCTTTTTGAAATATTAACACACTATCATAACAATGTAACTTCTAGTTGTTATTGCTAATTTTTTTAATTCAACAATTTAAAACTGACTGGATATATAATTATGCCAGCAGAAAAGTTTCTAACCACCGATAAGTAGTAATTAGAGTTGTAGCAGCACACCACAGGATATTAATACTTGCAACAGAAAGCTGGAGAAACTTATATCAGGCCTCTGTGCCAGATAGCCAGACTGCTACTAGAGAAAAGGCAAACTGTCTCTAAATAGAATAATCCATTAACTAGTAATTAAAACATGTATAAGTATGTCATGCTATTTTGTTTGTGTATATTTGAAAATCCTGTTACTCTCTAACCCAATGGGGAAATATTTTTCAAAGAAAAACACCAAATATATTCCCAGATATGAGAAGAAATTTGGAACAGTCAGTTGTCTATACAAGCTGGGCCTGATTATTCTCTTGTTTAACTCCACCTACTTTTTCCCTAAATGTTTCTATATAGCTAACTACTCATAATCTTCCAGTGAAATGACTAAGCTATGTTTACTAAGATGGCTTTGGATATTTTTCTGTGAGTCAAAATGTCAAATAAATCACATGGTAGATTAAATCAGAAAGGATCAACTGGTACATAAATAATCTATCACAGAAATATTATCTTCATGCTCAGGCACCAGTAGGTTATTCTAGTTTTCAGTACTTGGACGTAGATTTCCACTGGTCCCTTTGATAAATAACCCAAAAGGGAGAAAAAATTTACTAACACAGTGTGTGTCTGTGCATACTCAGGCACAATTCATCAAGGTAAACCTACAATCTATCATTATTATTACTATTATTACTATTATTATTATCATTATTATTATTACTTACATGTGTGGAATGAAACTGATATAGACATATATCAATTTCAAATTAGTCAAAAGGTGACAGTAGGAAATCTATGATATATGCATAAAATTTCTTATTTGAAATTTGTGATTATGCAAACGAGAACTAGATGGAGTATAACAGAAAAAATATAGAGCTTCAGAGTTCAGGCAACCTGAGTTTTAATTCTAGACTTTCTACTGTGTGACCTTGGACAATTTACTTAATTTTTCTGGACTTTAGATTTTTTATTTCTAAATGAGATAATACTGAAACATACAGAATTTTTAAAATTAAGAGAGATAATAAAGATCATTGAACAAGTCTTAACACACGGCAGATAATAATGTTAGGAAATGTTTAATTAACTTGAAATGAGAATATATTTATAAATATTTTTTAAAGAGACAACTCAGAATTCTCTGGTCAAAGATAAAAGAATAAAAGCAATTTTTTCTAAACTCTTCTCCCTTGAAAACAATGAAAAAGAATGAAAAATGAGGGATGAGGAGATCCTCAGTGAGGCAATGAAATATCTACCTACAAGTTGAAACCACAAAACAAAGACTATATGCCAAATATATTTAAATCTAAACCAGAATAAAAGAGAATAACTGATAATTAGAAAAATAATGGAGAAGGAACATTTATAATTACTGATTCTCAAAATTTTTTTAAATGGACTTCCACACAAAATTACTTAAACATAATAGAAGAAAGTAATTCATGTCCCCAGGAAAAGTTAAAATATAGCTATTAATGCTTAAATATATCCTGATAAACTTCATATTTTAAAGGCGTATAGATAAAAAATAATCACCTGCAAAGTTGAAGGAAGAAGGGGTTGTTGCTGATCTCAGCTTTTGCCTCAACAACATCAAATGCCAGAAAAAAAGTGGAGCAAGATATAGAGTCCTGAAAGTAAGTGTGACTCAATAATGTTATACCCAGCCAAGCTATCCTTCAAGTATAAAAGCAAGAGTCTAAACATAAAAATATATAAACATATAAAGAATAAGAAAGCTTAAATATAAGAAAATACTACCTGAAGATAAAATCCAAGAAGCTAGTCCTAAAAGGTGAGCATTGTGAACTTCATATCCATGGACACCAATATGAGAACTCTCCTTAAAAGAACCCGAGGCTGGAGAGAAGAATCTAAGATAGGCATATATTCTAATTCTATCTGCATTTATTGACTTTTACTATGTGTCAGGTATTTCCACTGATATCATAACTAATCTGATGTATAGATCTCAGCAATGTGGGATAAATATCTTTTAATGAGGAATCTGAGGTTTAAAGTCATATGGCTGTTAAGGATGGGAATCTGGACATAAATCCAAGTCTTCTGAATTCAAAATCCTTTCTCTACAATGCTTCAAAACTTCCACATAAATCACTGAATATTGCAGGGCAGTGGGTGGTGCAGGCAAGGAGGGCTAACATAGTAACTAAATCTATCTTCTCCTTATATATACTCCTCTTGAGTATTTACACTTAAATCAAATCCACCTTCAGCCTTGGTCTTTCCAAATCAAAAAGTTATATTTTTAGTCTATGTGGGTATGAATTCACTCACACTTCCTAATGATTTTCTTGATTTCTTCTGTCTCTGTTTTTTTCTGAAAATGTAATTTTTTAAAAACCTGGCTTTCCAGTTTAGTTACTATATTGTTTTCCTTAAGGATAAGATTCAGTTGCATTCTGTTCCTAATAACCTTTCCTGATGATATCCAGTATTTCTTCCTATTTTTTGGAACTACACACAGAAACCTCTAAAATAATTCTGCTTATTTTAAATAATAAGAGTTGAAGTTTCACTATATTTTTATTAAACAAGAAGAAAAATAGGAATAACCTCCACTTTGGGCAAGTGGAGAATTTTTAGCATTTTCATCTCATTTACCTCTCTTTGAAATTTTTTGTCTATTATCCATTCTTGATTTGCATTTTACTACCTAAAAAGATTTGGAATAGGTGTTTTGTTCCAAGAAAACAACAGATTTCCCTGTATATTTTTTCTTCATAATAATAAAAAGTGACAAGTCTTAGAACTAATCTCCAAGGAACCCTCTGTTAACACTACTCTGTTCAAGAAAGGGTCTGTTTATTTTTATTTTTTTAGTTTTTTAATATAAAGTATGATCAAAAAATAAAGCAATGCTAACTAAATGGTTCATAATCTCATGACCTTATTCTCATCTTCACTGGATTCTATATTCAATCCTTCAAAACCAGAAAAGTTTGCTTGGTTTTATAAAATTCATTCAATGCTGGTACCCAATATACAATTGTATCTAGTAGTAATTTAGTTCAGTCAATAATAAAACCATTGGTTCCTACAATCTCCTTAGCAAATCTCAGTTACTGAGGCTTACTTAGAAATAGATGACTACCAAGGTCTCTCCACTATAATGATTCAAAATCTTTAAAGATAACAACATATATATATATCAGAATAACAATGAAATTACTTCAGAAAAACAAACCTAAAAATAATATTTCCTAATACATAAGTCCAAATAAAATGAAGTCTCAATATCAATTTCTGGTCTCAATGAGAAATGGCAGCATTCAAAAATATTCTAGCTTTTGAAACATGATACATCAATATTTTCAAGCATCAGGTACACAATGCTATGAGTTGTGAATTACAAAGATCTTAGAAAAATTTCACAGTATAGTCACCTTTCACAGGTGAGATATTCTGTTTATTCTATGGAGAAACATTTCAGTTTAAATTAAAGTTTGAATGTTTTGGTGACTGCTGCAATAAGGACACAAAAAGGGAAAGAGGAGAATATTTCACCGTGTTCAACATAATGCCAGTACAATATGAATTTCTGATAGAAATATTTTCAAGGAAATGAAATCACTGAATTAAAATTTCATTTAATATTGATGTCTATATCATCAAAAAATACCTAGACACAAAATTACACATCTGTTCAAAATGTAATACTTAGCATATTGATTATATTCATTCCGCAAAAAAAATGATAAAAATGCTCAACACAAATGAAAAGTATATGTCAGTACCTTGCAATGAAAACATAATATTGAAAATGAAATGAATATATCTTTAATATTTTTGGAATAATTTACTTCATGAGACTGGATAAGACGTTACATGACTTTGGTGGCTAAAAAACTGTATATTCCTAAAACTTAGGTAAAATGAAATATTACCAAAAAGCTCACTGAAGAGGATTAAGACCTTGTATCTTGAGATCTGAAAAGTCATATTCTGAAATTTCAATTCTGAAAAAGTCAAAGATGAAAAACATGCTTAAAAATCACCTATTAACTCCTTCCTGTCACTCCTTTCCAGCAGCAGTTGCTATATTTTCATCTTAAGATAAAGATGTTTAAAATGAAATAGATTTTAAAGATAATAGAGAAGCAACTCTCATTGAAATCATGAATCTTTGTCTTCAGTATAACATTAATATCTCTAACTTTTTAATTTACCTTATGAGGGTGCATGTTTGAGCAGGAAATATGTAAAAAGAAGTTCTCATATACCATAATATTCTGTCATTTGGTGACAACAAATTTGTTCAAATGTCATTTTTAAAAATAGAGAGAGCATTTGAGATCTTGCTCTCCAGTGTATGACATCAGTTTTGGCTCAAATAAACTCTCAGAAAATTTCTAAATAAATAAATAAATAAATAACCTATTCTTCCTTCAGTTGTATTGATATACTATATCAAAAAAATCACAAAAATGAACAGTTCCAAAGATCTTTTGAATTGTGATCAGTTTTTGAAAATCAATAACACTACATTTATTGAACACATGTTCTTCTCTTATCTACCTTAACATTACATATCAATCTACAGATCCAAAGCACATAAAGGTTCATATAACACATAATTAGGAATTTTAAAATGAATCAATTTAAGATCAATAACTGTCCATTTAAAGCAATGATTTGTCCATCATAATACATTTTAAACCCTACATTAGATACAATTAATAAAATGACACAGCAGAAAAGATGAATCCAACAAAATATATGGTCTTATCATCTTTTAATCTACAGATCATATAATATTAATTACTGATGGAGAAATCTTCATACAAAGAAACCTGGAATATACTTAAATGATGAATTCTTAATCCTGTACATCACAGAACTATGAAAATTTTTTAAACCAAGTTTCTTGAAACTTAAAAGAAATAAGCCTGCAGATAAAATTGATTTTTTAAATATTTTAAAGATCCAATCCCATGGGATCATATTTTTTCCAGCCTAAAAGACTTAAGTTTCTACTAGAATTTTGTCTTCTTATCAATAAAATGAATTTGAAATAAATGACTATCAAGGTCTCTCCAATTCTAAAATAATGAAGTTCTATAGTCTTTGGAGATACAGAAAGTCTTATATTTCCTCTAGGAAACATATAAACACACAAATGGATTTACTTCCAAAAGTTGTTCTTAGAATTTGGAATGTACTTTCTCAAGAAACAATGATATCAATAGCAGTTAGAATCCTATGCCAGTCCACTCATGGCAGAGGTGAGCAATGGATTATAACATTTTAATTCATAAGGAACAAACTGTCTCCTGACCCTCACTTCCCTACCACCCCAAGAGGAAGAAGAATACCACTGGGATGTCAGCAACAGTTCCAAAAGCTAAGCATAAGACTTCATAAAGCGTTATCCATCACACCTTCACCTGGAGCCTTAATGCCGTCCTCTTTTCCTCCTTCTACAAAGGCCCTGTCAGTGGAATCCTCATCAACAAAGTTATAGCCATGGCAATAATGTTCATGAAGCTGCCAAACAGGGAGAGGTTTCTGTAGATTTAAGCTGAGTATTAGCTAGTTAGAGAGTAACTTTAACCTAAGCCAGAAGCTGAGATGTGTTAATGTCTTTACATACAGTGATTTCCGTTTTGATGAGATTTGACTTGTGCATTGCAGAGTAGTTCATTATTTAGTACCTTAGAACTTTAGTCTTGAAACACTTGATGTTTGCTCACTGAATATATGGTCATTATGATCTTCCTAAAAAATATTACAAAATGTGCTTAGAAATATTACAAAAACCAATGGAATATCTACCAGATAATAGTGTCCATTAGTTTATCTGCAAAATTGACACAATTCTTTAGCTGGTAGACTACTCTCTAGGAAAATCCAGGCAAGATATGGTATAGCAGGGAAAGCTATTATGTATATCCATGTTCCAAGAATCAAGTAAACAAATCACTTATTTGTTGTTTGTTTATTTTTTAAAGCATGACTGATGCTTTAAAAAAATGGTTTTAAATGTTAAACAGAATGTTTAGTTTTCCATAAATGCAACAACGTTGGAAATATCTAAAATACAGGCAATGGTTATCCTGCTCTTCAAGTTGTAAAATTTTTCAAATACTGATTTAGGGAGTCATTTATTTTATAAAGAGCCTGATAGACAACTGTATAGCCAAGGAACAAAAACCCCTGAAAAAGGCATTGTGAATCAGGCATCTGTTAATATCTTCTTTTCTCAAAATATTCAGTTAGATAAGTTGTTTTCATTACTTTAATCTAGGACCTGATCCAAACACAAATTTCTGTAACTTAAATTTGTAAATGTTATTTTCTATCATGCTGGCACACTGTTATTCTCCAGATCACCCTCACATGAGAAGACTATTATCGATTATGAAAGCACAACAGGTGGGTCACATCAAAGGTCACATTAGTTTTGTTCACAGGCCCAGACATAAGGTTTTCATTAGCCTTAATAAAAACAGAAGCTAGTAGTAAAAACATATCATTGAAATAATATCTCTCTACATTCAAATGCAATAACTTTGTATACTAGAGCCTACCATTTCCCAATTCTGCTTCTGGTTATAGTAGCATGGTTATTTTGTGGTGTTAGTTATAAAAATAACAGTATAAATCATGACTTCACAAGCAAATTTCTATCGCAATTGTTTGAACTGTTAAGTCAAATGGATGATTCAGAAAAATCTTCCAAAACAAACCTGTCCCACAGAATTTATCAAGGTAAAAAATCTCAAGCACTTTAATCAACAGTATGACAAAGAATTTAAATAATTCCAGTTATTAATAAAACAGCAAATCAAGACCTCAGAATCAGTTATGTAGCTTCATTAAAATTCAGTTGGGCTAAAACATAAATATTATCCAATCTTAACATAACATGAACAAAAACACTCATTTCTGATGTAACCACAATGCTCTGCACCATTAGAATTTAAAAGTTTGTTCAACAAACATTTTATTTTAAAAACTGTGATCAATTCAGTGGAGCATTTTTTTTCAGTATCAGGGACCAATAATTGGTAAATGATGATAATATTTATATTACCTATAATCTACTAACTCCACTTCTAAAAAGGTGTAATGTTTCATTTCTACGTCAAGATCAATCAACACACACACACACACACACACACACACACACACACACACATTATTATAAGAAAACTTTTAAAAATTAATTAGGTAGAAATATTACTTGAGCACCTACAACGTGCCAGGCAAACTTTTTATCTCAAAAGCATGTTCTTTTTAGTAGTGTAGTCCTTCAAAAGACTACACTAACAAAGGAGGTGACTTTAACCAAAATTGAACAAACATGCAGCTCTCTAGAAATATATTTACTGTGTAGACCAATATATACCAGCATATATTTTTACTCAAAGTTTAACTATAATATCATTCTTAGAATTCAACAATATCAATAACTTGAGCCTCTATTTAAAATGTAAATGGCTATAGTATACATCTTTTTATCTAACCCAATAAAAAAATCTCAGCTCAATTTCCGTTCAGTAATGACATCACAGATGTAAGAGGAAAAAGTTTATGAGCTAACATATAAGTTTCATAGAACCAAAACTCTTGTTGATTTTTATGTACGTACATGTATTATGAGCCCAAACTTCAGGTTCTACTTTAATTCTTCATGCCAAATATATTCCCAATTAGTACAACCAGGCATAATTTGTTGTTAAATTAGAAAAATATTTTTATAGCTTTAAATTTTATAATTGAACCTTCTATGTGTCTCCTCATATGATGATAAAAGTAATGATTATGATTAAGATAATAATAATGGTTCACACCTATATAGCAGTTAGCATACACCTGGTACTGTCCCAAACACATTACATATATCACATCACATATATCATATTATATTTATCAAACATCTACATTATTATTTTATTTTAGAGATGAATAAATTGAAGCCCTAAGAGTTTAAGATCTTATCTTCCCTTCTATTTACCACACATACCTTTCATCTCCATTAAATGCTATGCTTTTAAGGTTGAATTTTTTTTAATTTAACATTGTGGTCATTTACCATGTTATTAAGGTAGTATTTACTTTAAAATGGCACAATAAAAAATTCTCATTAATAATTAACTAGCATTAAGGATGTATGTAACTTCTAAGATGAATTTATTAAAGAGGAATCCTAAATTCAGACACTACACAAGAATTAAGTTCTCTTTATTTTACATCAATGGAAGTTCAGTTTGACTTTTCTTTGATACAGTGATTCACAACTTCTACTTCAGACAATGGTGAAGTAACAGAACTTGATTAACCTTTGATCTTTACACAATTAGAAAACGAAATATATGAAACCATGATTTTCAGAATCTGAACAATAAGCAGTGCAGGACTACGATCCATGAGAAAAGGGAGATAAATGAGGTGAGCCTGCCTGCAATTATTTCTCAAGTCTTTAGGCCTCAGTACAGACAGGGGATCACAAACAGAACCCAGAAGTCTAACTGAATTGAAGAAACAAAGAATAAAGACCAGAGAGACCAAGATGGCTAGAATTAATAGAGAAGAGTACTAAAAAGAAGAATGCTGTGCAGGGAAAGTGATTCAGAAATGTGCAGAAGGGGTCCCATTCAGTCTTTGAATAGAGATCTGCATGTAGGTTAGAGGAAATTACCCTACTCTAGAAAAATAATCACTGGAAAGCAACAAATAGTTCCTATTCTCACCAGCCACATAAAAAAAAAAAGCTCATAATACATGTACATATATAAAAATCATCGAAAAGATCTCATCAAGTAGTGAGCCTAAAATATCCCTAGCACATGCTGCCTCACTAAAAAAGCTTAAAGGAAAGCCTCACTTAACTGATTCCAAGCAACTTTATGTGCCAGACACATCACAGTATTATTTCAAGGAACAAAACAAAATCTAACACGATATCATAAAATTCACAGTGTTCATTATTCAATCAAAAATTATAGGCCTTACAAAACATTACTGAGATTAAAGAAAACCTAAGTAAACAGAAAGACATCCCATGTTCACAGATTATAGGACTCAATATTGTTAAGATAGCAATGCTCCTCAAATAAATCTACAGATTCGATATGATCCCCATCATAATGCAATGGCCTTTTTTGCAGAAATAGAAAAACAGATCTTCAAATTTATATTAAACTACAAGGGACTCTTAATATCCAAAACAATATTGAAAAACAAGAACTAAGTTGGAGGACTCACACTTTCCAATTTCAAAATGTATTACAAAGTTACAGTAATCACAACAGCATGGTACTGGAGTAAGGACGGACATATAAAGAAATGAAATAGAAAATGAGAGTCTAGAAATAAAATTGTGCATCTGTGGTCAACTGATTTTCAACAAGGGTACCAAGACCATTCAATCGGGAAAGAAAGCCTCTTCAACAAATGGTGCTATGAAAACTGGATATTCACATGCAAAATATCTTTGCTGTGAACCATATACAAAAATAAAATTAACTCAAAATAGATCAAAGACTTTATATAAGAAATAAAACTATACAACTGTTGGAAGGAAACATAGGGGTAAATCTCCACAGCTTTGGATTTGACAATGGTTTTTTAGATATGAGACCAAAAGTACAATTTAAAAAAAAAAAAGATACGTTGGACTTCATCAAAACTGAAATTTTTGTGTATGAAAGGACACTATCAAGAACATGAAAGCCCATGGAATGGAGAAAATATTTTCAAGTCATATATCTAATAAGGGTCTAGTACCCATAATATATAATGAACTTTAACCTGAATGAGTCAACAATGAAAGGACAAATCAATTTTAAAATGAGCAAAAGATTTGGACATTCCCAAAAAAAATACATACAAATGGCCAATAAGCACATAAAAAGATGCTCAACATCATCATTCATTAGAAAAATACAAACCAAAACTACAGTGAGATAACACTTAACAACCACTAGGATAGCTATAATTAAAAAAAAAACAGAAAATATGTATTCATGAGATACAGAGAAAGTGGAATATTCATACACTGCTGGTGGGTTATAAAATGGTGCAGCCACTGTGGGTAATAGTTTGGTAGTTCCTATTATGTTAAACATAGAATCATCATATGACCCAGCAATTCCACTCCCAGATATATTTCAAAAAACAATTAAAAACAGATGTTTAAACAAAAACTTATACACAAATGTTCATAGCAGCACTAGGCAAGAACCAACCCAAATATCCATCTACTGGTAAATGGACAAATAAATTAAAGCTTAGTCATACATTGTTTGGCCATAAAAACAGATGAAATATTGATATATGTTAAAACTTAGATGAACCTAAAAATCTGCTAAGCAAAAGAAGTCGTACACAAAGGCAACAATGTATATGCCATTTATGTGAAATACTTAACTTAAAATAGGCAAATCCATAGAGTCAGAAATAGAAGTAGAGAAATAGAAAGTGGCTTTTTAAAAGATATACTTTTACTCTTGGGGAGATGAAAACACTCTGGAGCTAAATAGTGGTGATGGTTGCTCAATAGATGGAAGGAAACTAGACTTTGGGTGGTGAGTACACAATAGAGTGTATAGATATCATATTAAAGTTGTACACCTGAAATTTATATAAGGTTATTAACCAATATTACCCCAATAAATTTAATTTTTTAAGAAGTCATATTAGCTGAGATAAGCTGGGGACATTTGCATACAAGTGAGTCCAAACTGGAAGCAACATTAAATAGTAAATTATTTAAAATATAAAATTTTTATACTTCAAACCAAAAAAGTAATGGATTTTGTATGGGAAGTAAGAATGGAAATAATTTTTTTCTTCCACTTTTCAGTGTTTTCCTAATTTTCATAAATAAATGTGTACATATTTATAACAAAAATTAACTTTAAATAAGTAATATATTTTTAATTTCACTCTGTGGATTAATGTACAAGTTTTGTTTTTATCTGTTCACACCTAAGAGTCTATTGGTTTGAAGAGGTTCAGATTTCCAGTTCTAAAACAAATAAGTCAAGGGGATGTAATGTACAGCAGAGGGAATATAGTCAATAATATTGTGATAGCATTATATGGTGTCAGATGGTTACTGTACTTATTACGGTGATCACTTCTTTAGGTATATAAATGTTGAATAACTATGGCATATACCTGAAACTAACACAATATTGTATATAAGCTATATGTAAATTAAAATCTTAAAAAAGTCCAGTGGTCTGGTCAAATGAAGATAGTTGAGTCAAACACTTACTACACCCAACAATAATCAAAGATTTCCACAAGTGAGAGTAATTTTTCTAAACATATAGTAATAAGATGTTGCTATCCATGATAACTCATAAAGAAATGTACTTTATATTGTCCAATCCTGGGAGTTACAGAAGAGTAAGGCTCAAATCTTTGGCATACGAGAGTGTTTTGTTTTTTTTTAAAGAGCTTTACATAACATTCATAAAAGTTATAAATTAAGATCTAAAATATTAGAATAAAATCCTCTGTGCCATAAACAATCATAGCTTGCTCTGGGCTGACACTCAAAAGTTAAGTTGATTTGGTAAACATCATAGGACTATGACACAATTAGAGAACTAGAAAAATTAACAGGACACCATATAATACCTATCTAGAAGAAAATTTTTAAATCTCTGATATGAAATTATTTGAGAATAATACTATATGAATATGGGGTTCACTTTGATACAATGTATATTATATTTATCATTAAAATAACAATTATCAAGAAGCCATGTCAACAAAGGATTGAAAATCTAGGCTTTAAACCTAGGAATTTATCATCTTCAAAAACATTTTCTTTCTCTAACTAGTAAGTTTCCTCCTAATAACTAAACTACCTATAAAAGGAAGACACTTGAAATTATAGCACTTTAAAATAAAAGTGTGTAAACGGCTGCAATCTAGAATCTATATTTCCCAATGAAGGTCATATCTTTAAAGAGGCATTGATCCTAGGACCATCTAATGTAGATTGGTGTCCCTACTTCAAACAAAACCAAGATAAAATTAACAGTAGATAAAATGTCACTGCTGACAACAAAAAGATGAACTCTTATGCAGGTCCTTTACCAATCCTAAATTCTAATTTCACTGAGGACTTTATCTAAAAGATAAATAATAAACGACTTTATGTCAATGGACTAACTAGGGTATCTTTGACTCTTAATTTCACATACATGATACAGAGTATCTGAAGTGTCTTAGTATAGTCAACAAGGCTGAACAGGAAGTGGCAGCTCCTCTTTGGAGGTGGTACTCAGCCTGTTCAAAAGGAAATTCATCATAGGGATTTGCAATTTTAAGAGATAATAAATAAGAAAGTCATCATCAAAGCTTTCCTTGAAACATTATATGCAATGCTAGTCTCATTATTTCCCAATACTATCAAAAAAAATTGCACAGGAGGGAAAAGAATTGAGCCACTATGGACTAAGAGCAAATAAAAGTTTTTAAAGTCCTGTGACGACAGGTGTCTTAAAGCTATACTATGTTAGTGCTTAGTGTAAAGATCATACCCTTGTTAGTGGTATGGGAGAGCAAGGCATCAGCCAAAAAACCATAACAGGGTAACATGATTTTTTAATTCTTTTTTCTTTTACATATAAAATATAAATATCAAAAACCTGGAAATAGTATGTTAGTTTTTCGAATCAAGATATGAAGATCACAACCTTGAGAAATAAACATGTGTTAGAAAGCCCATCTGGATATATACCAAAACATATTGTTGAATTATTGGTAAATATGAATTTGTTCATAATTTTACTTAACCGGGTCAGAATAGTTAAAAAGGCATAGTCTCTACCTTCATGTTGTTCACAGTTGATTTAATTACAAAAGCAATAATTCTGGCAGCTAATTGTATAGTATTTGGTGCAAGTCTTTTTAGTCACTTCCCCAAAATTACCTAAAACTATCCTTACTCCCTTAATGATTGTACTGTACCATAAATGTTAAAGATTTCCAAAAATATGAAGCAATCATAAATACATCAACTTCTCTTTACACTTCGGCTATTTCCTATAAACTATTAAAATTCAAACTAAATCTTTTGAGAAAGAGGTCAGTCTGAACTGTTCCAATAAATCTTACATGTGATGAAAGCAGGAAGGGGGAGGAAGAGGCAAGCAAAGAAAAACACCCTTTGTACCTGCAAAAATTCAGCAGTTGTATGATCTCTTAAAAATCAGTTGTTCTGCACGTAGTGATATAATGATGGGGGAAAATGTAATTATAATTAGGTGTCTATTTTGATTCCTCTCTCCATAGTATCAGTATTGAATGTCATTTGATTTTGGCAAAAGATAAGGTCATTGACTGCTTAAAAGATGTACAGGATTACTTCTCTGAATGTTCCACACGGAAATATCTAAAAATGGAAAACATTTCAATCTCAATCACATTCGAGCTCGCAGGACAATTTACAAAATTCACAACCAAATTTAAATATATACATAAACAAACAAACAAATAGAATCTGTGGTATCAATACTACTTTAAAAATTCAATATTCTGAAAAGGAAAAGAATTTTTTTTAACTTATACATTAAAAAGTTGACAATGCTATGAAAACTCATTAAATCTTTCATAGTGTGCATTTACTGAATCTAAATTACCACTAATTAGCTGATCATCTCCCAAGATAACTATAATTATTTCTTTTTTTAATTATTTTTGCTCAGGTATGATGGGTAATTTAAGCATTCAGATGCCTTTCTTAAATAAAATATATTATTATCATTATTACATATAAAGCCTTTAAACATATCAAAACTTTTAGCAGAAGATTTTCACTGACCAAAAGTTCTATCACTTTAAAAAGTAGAAATATTAAAAAACATATAAATAAACATAAGAGCCTTCTATGTGCCCTTGACTAGTTAAGTAAAATTATGAACAAATTCATATTTACCAATAATTCAATAATATGTTTTGGTATATGTCCAGATAGGCTTTTTAACACACGTTTACTTCTCAAGATTGTGATCTCAATATCTGGATTGGAAAAACTAATATACTACTTCCAGGTTTTTGATATTTATACTTTATAAGTAAAAAAAAAAAAAAGAATCAAATGATGTTTGATTTAAAATGAGAACTTACTGAAAAGTACTTACTCAAAAAGAGCCATAGCTCTTAATTCTATTCCATAGTATCCTCTACCTCAAGCATCTAATAAAAGGTCATTAAACGAATATATGATCATTACTAGAAACAGATCGTTCCATAATAGGTTAGAATAGCCAGAATGACTAAGGATATTATTCAGTCATAATTATCAGAAATTCGTTATAGTCACAGTCTTAAAATGAGAAAGAAAACAAATCAAAATCACTGAAATTATACATCCTCCAAATCAACAACACTCTATGGCTGAAAAATATACCAAAGGATTAGATGTTTTGAAAAATATACCAAAGGATTAGATGTTCTAAAACCTACCTGCAATGCTGACCTAACTCATTTTTTCCTCAGAGAATATCACATTTTTCACATTTCTTCCTACTAAAATAAAAGTGCTCCAACTATGTCTTTTGGTCCAAATATCCAAATACAATTAAAGGGTAATGGTGGCGCCCTCTTTAAAGGTATAGTTCAAAAATAACCACTGAATCAAATGCAAAAATGACTATAAAAGCATTATTCAATAATCTAGGACAAGCATCTCTAACATTTCTATACTGATTAAAATATTTAACGTTTCAGATTGAAGTATCCAGTACCAAGCCATGTAATAATATAGCTTCACATTCAGCAAATAACATTCATTCAAATTGCTGCTAATATTTAAATGTTATTGCTCTTGAACTTTTTTACATCCTTTTTCATACAGTAAAATGCATGGGAAGTTAATTCATAAAATTAAAAAATGCTTACAAGTATTATTCTGTAGACAAACAATATTACATAATTCACAGGCCTGAGCTGTGGGCTTCTGCCATCAAATTAAGTCACTCCATAACAGGATTTTCTGACTTTATTCTCTAACTTTTCATTCTTATATACCACAATGTGATTGCCACACATAATTTTCCTTTTTCAGTCAGTTAAATATCTCCCAAACTTCAGAATTCCAGAACTTCTAATGATATTCTCAAAATGTAGTTTTCCAGTTAGTCTTATAAGCACACTGATTACAACTAGTAAACATAACTATGGGTTTTCATAAAGTCTCATCTCTTCATTCCTATTTCTCTTAAATACTAGAAAATGTTATCAAAGATGTCAGAAGTCTCCTGAGTATAATGAAAGTCTGTGTGTGTGTGTGTGTGTGTGTGTGTGTGTCCATGTGGAGTATTAAGATGGAGTATTAAGATGGGCAAAATAAGGTTAGGAAATTTTCCATATGGTATCTGCACTGCATTTCACAAATTTATTAAGCCCTTATGCTTCTCCAATTTGTCCATCAGTACCTCTTTCTCCTTTCTACCTTATACCATAAACTCTACTTCATAAAATTTACTTTACTGTTGGACAGTAACTGTTTACAATAAATCTGTTCCTCATCCAAATTTCTTCTTAACTAAAAACTACCCCTGGAATGCCCTCCCTAGCTACTCCCAGCTTACCAACTTTCCATTCTTTCATGAAGCTTCTGAGTTAACTAACATAAACTAGTAATTTCTACATGAGAGTTAATCTAAACATAAATTTCATGGCTTTCATTTACCATTCCATAATTACCATTCACTCATATATAATTCTCTTATGTGTCTATTTCAAATATCTTATTTCTCACCTGAAAATATTACCTTTATAATTATAAATTATAATATTGGTAATATTATTATTTATTATTATAAATGATAATATCAGTAATATTATTAAATGATAATAACACTAATATCAGTAATATTACTATCGTTATTAGCTCCCACAAGGCTATGGAAGTATTTCATGCCCTATAAAGTGCAAGAATTGTTCCTTTTTTAGATAATATGTCATCTTATATTTTGGATAACAAAGACATCTGATTAAGTCCTTTTGTTTTTTATGCTACATCAAAAGGACTTATAAATGCCTACTTAGTGATGTGATTAGCTAAGTCTACTAAAGATCCCTGTTAAGTTTCAGATGCTGGCTCTGTCCTTAAGAAGTTAAAATACAGTTTCAAAAATTTGCCGACCATTCAAAATAATTTTTTTACACAATGTCAGTTATCAAGAATCTCTGAGTATATTCTGACTTGACTAGATGTTTTGGCATTATGTAAATAGCCTCTGAAACTAAAGCAAGAAGAAACACCCTGGAAAAACATTTTCCTGAGCATTGATCATAGTAGGATTCATATAGCTCCATAAATTCTGCTGGCTGGCCAAAACTTTAAGAAATCAAATAATTTATTCTCAACTTTCCAACCTCCTGCCTCCATGGGCCAACCTTCCTAAGGTTCACCTGAAAAACTCCCTTGCTACCACCTGGGAATTTTTAAATCTTCTACCTGCTAACTACTCCAAAAAGACATTCTACCTTTCTGTGCCCAATCTTCAAGAAATGCCAAGGATTGCTCTCATACCATTCAAGTCCTACTGACTACGGGGAAATTATGCTTGCCTAAGTAGAAAGGATTATTTACAAAGAAAGAAGCTATTCACTATGAACGACAACCACTGGTCTGCAACTGAGAATTTAGTCAGGTTTCTCATTGCCCTTTGGAGAACTTTTGTCCAAAGCAGAAACCTAACTTCACTATATCTGTTATTTCTCAAGACTTCCAACATTCTAAAGATGAAGGGGTCATACTTTAGTAAACTGAGAAGGCAAGTTTAAGGCCCGTGTTTTTCAACCTTGATTAGACCAATGCTTTTTAAGTCCAAAGATTGAATGAACTAGTTGTGAAACCTAACCCTCATGAGCAAACTAGCCTGTTTAGCCATACAGTAAGTGTACCCTCTTCTGATTTTCCATATGGAGCGCTAATTTAAAAAATGAGAATTCTCAGCTAAATAGCAGCTTTTCTTTCAAAGTAAAACACAAAGCCCCTCTCACAGAGCTTACATTTGTGATACATCTGTAAAAAGTGATTTTTTAGCATCAGAAAGCATTTTAATTGTAGTAAACTGAACAATGCTGAAATTGTTCGAAGAGAAGATTAAATTTAATGAAATTCACAAACAACCCCTTTTAGAAAGTAACAACAATTTTTTTAACGTTAAAGAGCAGCTCATTATATCAAGACAACTCCATTGTAAAAAGCAGTCTGACTTCAATCACTGCATTTCTACATGTTAATGAACTTACTGTATAAAGCAGAGACTGAGCAGAAAAAAAGTAATAGGAAGACTGCCGTAATGCATATTTGCTAGGAAAAAAACCTTCTTTAATCAATAAAACACATTTCACTAGTACCTGAATAGTATCTCAAACTCTTTTCGAACAACAGAAAAGGAGATGATACTTTAAAATTTCTTTAAGACATTACACAGCTTCCACATTCCTGCAGTGTTCACAGGCTGTCAGCACCACTGTTTCAAAGACTTTTAAGTTTCAACAGATACAGTCTAGTACAAAGTCTTTGTCATAATAATTTCATTGCTGCCCCCTGATCAAACATAGACAAATCTGAAACTGAAAAGTGAGAGCCAACCAGTGACCTTTGATTAGAACCACAAGCCTCGTTTTAATAAAATGCCTCATTCACTACTCTTCGGTGCCAACAAGGGAGGTGTGTTACAGACTGAAAAGAGCAGTCAATACACCATTTACACCCATTCAATGATTTCCATTATTCACAGTTGGAATTTGTGATTATAGCAAGTGAGACACAGGTGTCTTAAAAATAGCAAAATCAAAACACAAAGTGCAGCTTTCTACCTTTAAAATAAATAAAATTACTTTACCCCTGTCTCTCAGTTATTTGCTATTTCCTTTCATGCCTTACTAATCATATTGTACTAATCTTTCCTAAAGTGTAATTTTCACAATATTTGTTGCTATTTCTTAGAGTCTAGGGAATGCTGGCAATATTTACTATTGAATTCCTAATTTTCCTAAGCTATCAGTGCACCATTCAAATGCATGTCTATAAGCTTATTTTAATTGAAGCAAAAATTTGAGATTTGGTTTATTTTATTTTGCCCTTTTTTGGCAAGGGAAAAAAAGAAAATTATTCAGACTACAGCCATAGTTAGCATATTTTGATGCCTAATATCTAAGAAAAATGGTTTAAGAAAATGCAAATCAAGTCCAGTTTGTTTTATTTTGTTTTATTTACTTAGATGCTGTGGGTGGGAGATAGGACAGGAAAGTTTCCAAAGCCAATTCATTCACAGACATCATGGATTCACAAAAGGAATGGTTAAAGCCAGTTAGAATTGAAAGTGAGAATAATCAGGGACATGCAAGCTCTACAGTAGATACCTTAGAGTGATCTCTTTAACCCATGACACTAAAATATTTCATCTGTTGTTCTAAGACCAGAGAGCTTGCAATGTAATTTCCAGTGTTATTGCTAGTATCTAGCACCATGCCTGAAACTTGGCAAATGCTTAATACACACACACACACACACACACACACACACACACAGAGAGAGAGAGAGAGAGAGAGAGAGAGAGAGAGAGAGAGAGAGAGAGAGAGCATAAAGCATGAAGCTATAACTTGGCCAGGATAAGAAGGTGGCAAAAATTGGAGAACTGATCCGAGGAAATAGTTTACCTAGAACTCAAAGTAGAAGGAAGGAAGGAAAAAGAAAGAATGGAAGGAAGAAAGGAAGGAATAAAAGTAGTAAATAAATAAGGTAATAAGAGAGGGAAAAACTCAAGAAGGAAAAAAGGAATATAGGGAGGGAGCAATGGAGGCAGGCAAAAGGGAAGAAGGGAAGAGAAGAGATACAAGTGTCTTTTGGTGTAATCAAAAATCATGCTATCTGGGCTACTAAGTATTGCTACCCACTTGCTTTAGGCACCACAGTTTGCCCAGTAGGCTGAACTGCTGTCAACAACTGCAGCTGTATTGCCTCACCTGTTGTACATGAATAGCCTCACACATGTCCTGACAAATCCTGAGATATGACTATAAGGACTTAGCTTAGGCAAATAGAAAACCCATGACTTTATTCAGTTGTTAAATCAACTGACTAGAACTCAAAGCTCATGAGGAAAGAAACTCTGTCCATCTCCTACATTGTTTTATCCACAGCACTTAGATCAGTGTCTAAGTAGAACAATAGGTATTTAACAAAAATTGCTTTAAAATTGGTACTGTCAACATTAATATTTTTAGGATCCTGGATAGACTATAATCTAGGGCAGCATTTCGCAAAGGATGGTCATGGGATCTCTGAGGGTCCCCAAGACTCTTCCAGAGGTCTGCCAGGTCAAAACTACTTTCATAACAAAGATAATATGCTGTCTGCCTTTTTCACTCTCATTCCCTTACATTTTCCAAAGGTTACATAATGATGCCATTCCTCTAAGAACTAATAGAATATGGCTTCTGTATTCTTATATTTTAAAACTTCTATTATGGAGACTTCTGTTTTGGGGAAGATAGAGAAGAACTTTTCCTTATTCATCTCTCTAAGTACAACATAAGAAGGCTCTAAAAAAATGGAAAGAAGACAGACTGGTTAGACTCATAGAACTCGAGGTAGGACCCTGTGGTAAATTCTCTGTATTTTCTTTTTGCCTCATGTATCCCAGACTTGGAGCTAAAGAAGCCAGCCACCTAGAAACACCAACAAACACAGAACCAAAAAAAAAAAAAGTACCAAGAAGAACCCACTCACTCTAGTCAAAGGACTAAAACAGAGGAAGCTTTTGGCAAGTCAGAAAATTTTTTGATAAGAACCATTCTAACTCCAGATAATGCCACAGAAAAAAACTGTGGTTCCATCCTGACCTACTCAAAGACTAAGTGGGGAACTAGACTTCTACTCTAATGGCTATAACACCCACCCCCAAGGAAGTGTTAAAGGCCAGGTAGGGCTCTGGGACTTTTCTTCCAACCAGCCAGTAGTAGCCACCCTGTCCACTTTCTTACCCTGTGTGGTGTATAAGTAGAGAATTTGTGAGGAGCTAGGACTTCCACTTTCACCAGGTAGGAAGAAGTTCCATTTTTTCTTCCCACTGGGGTAGTATCAGAGGAAGCCTAGTAAAAACTCAAAAATTTATCATTACCCAGCAGTACTACCTCCACTGTGATGTCAGTGAAGACCACATGGGGAGCTATAACTACCCATCCAGCAGTAACAAGGAGACCCCACATACACACAGGTAGGAAACCTGGACTTATATGTCCACCTTGTGACAAAGTAACAACCACCCTTCCCTATACTAGAACAGTGTCTAATAAAACTAGCTAAAACAGAAAGTTTATGGAAGAAACAGTATCATAACATAATACAAAATGAGTAAATTTCAAGGAAAAATCACTATCCATACGAAGAACCAGATAGATCTAAAGCTAAATGAAAAAAGATCTGAATGAAAAAAGAACACTCAAAAGATGCTAACACCAAGATATTAAAATTATCTGACATTTTAAAGTAGCCATGATAAAGTGCTTAAATGAGCAATTGCAAACACATTTGAAACAATGAAAAAAAAATGGAAAGCTTCAATAAAGAAATTTTTTAAGCCAAATAAAAAAAATAGAACTGAAAACTACAGTAACTGAAATAAAGCTCAAAGGAGGGGGTCAATTGCAGAACAGAAGGGACGGAATCAACGAACTGGAAAATAGAACAGAAATTATCCAATTTAAAGAGAAGAGAGGAAACAGACTTTGAGTATATAAACAGAGTTTTAGGAACTTTACGATCTATAGCAAAAGTTCTAATAGTCATGTTATCAGAGTCACAGGCAAGAAGAAAGAAAGTAGTTTTGAAAAAGTGCTCAAAGAAATAATGCTGGAAATATCCAAATTCTAGCCAGAGACAGGCATAAACCTACAGACTCAAAAGCTGAGCAAATCTCAAACAGCATAAATCTCCCCCTCAAAAAAAAAAAAAAAGAAAAAGAAAAAGAAAAAAACATACAAGAACATACCATAATTAAACTTCTAAAAACTAAAAAAAAAAATTTGGAAACCATCCAGGTAAAAACAGTACCTTACCTATAGAGGAATAATAATTCAAATGGCAGCAGATTTCTCATCAGAAACCAGAGAAGCACCATATTTTTCAAGTGCTGAAAGGAAGGAATTATCAACTCAAAATCCTGTACTCAGGGAAAACATCCTTCATGAATTAAGAGTAAATGTAACCATTCTCAGATGTAGGAAAACTAAGAGAATTTATAACCAGGAGACCCATCTCAAAAAAAATTGTTAAAAGAAGTTCTCTAAACAAAGAATAATCAGCAAAAAGACTGTTGAAACATTAAGAAGGAAGAAAAAAACAAGGTAAGTAAAATATGACAACATGGGTAAATACAATTAGCTGTACTTCTCAAGTTTTCTAAATTATATTTGATGGTTCAAGCACACTGTCTGATGTGATTCTAAATGTATGTAGAAAAAAAGATTTAAGGTAACTATAAATGGGAAAGAGTGACAGGAATTAAAGGGAGGTAAGGTTCCCATACTTTACTCAAGTTGGTAAAATGACTTTACCAGTAGTTAGCAATCAACAGAATTGTGTGAAAAACACCAATGATATAGAAGAACTCAACAAGATAAACAGATCTTGAAAAACATTTTAGAACACCCCATGCAACAACAAAAGAATACACATTCTTTTCAAGTACCCACAGAACATATACCAAGATAGACCATCAAGTAGGTTATAAAACAAACATCAACAAATTTAAAAGAACTGAGGTCATACAAAGTATGTCCACTGAACATAAAGGAATCAAACTGGAAATCAACAACAGAAAGATAACAGGACAATCTTCAAATGTTTGGAATCTAAGAAACACATTTCTAATTGACCCATAGGTCAAAGAGGAAATATCAACAAAACTTTAAAAATATATTTAACTAAATAAAAATTTAAATAGCAAAATTTGGGAACATAGCTAAAACAGTACTAAGAAGGAAATTTATAGTATTTAATGCATACATAAGAAAAAAAGAAAAGTGAAATGAATAATCTAAATTTCCACCACGAAAACCTAGAAAAAAAAAGAGCAAATAAAAGCAAGAAGAAGAAAGAAAACAATAAAGAGCAGAAACCAATAAAATTGAAAACAAGAAAACTAGGGGGAAAATTAATGCAATAAAGAATTGGTCCTTTGAAATGATTAATAGAAGTGACAAGCCTCTATCAAGACTGACAAAGAAAAAGGAATAAAATAAAATATCACTACAGACCCTATAGACATAGAAAGGATAAGTGAATAATACTGATACTATTAATAACTCTACACACATAAATTTTACAGCTAAGATGAAACAGACTTCCTTGAAAAACACAAACTACTACACTTCACTCCATAAGAAATAGATACTTTAAATAGCCCTGCAACTGTTATGGAAATTAAATTTACAAGTTTAAATACTTCCTCCAAAATTCCCCAGGCTTAAATATATACCAAATGTTTAAAGAATTAACACCAGTTCTATCAAGTATTCCAGAAAAAAAAGAGAAGGGAACACTATCCAATTCATTTTATGAAGCTAGTATTACCTGATAACAAAACCAGACAAAGCAAAACAAAAAAAGAACCAAAACAAGAAAGCTTCCGACCAATATCCTCATGAATATAAATGCAAAAATTCTTATCTTTTTGTCTAAAAATAACCATTGAAACAAGTATCTATGGTAATCTACTCTCTTCTTGGTGAAAAAAATAATAATAATTTAAAAGTAAACACAATGATCAACATTAAAGAAAAATCCAATGCAATAAAGATCAATTGATATATCCCACATAAACAAAAGCTTTTGGGGTCTTAAATAATTTTCAAAAGTGCAAAGAAGTCCTGAGACCAAAAAGTTTAGAACTTCTGATTTAAGATACCAGGTCTTTAGTTTACTAATAGCTACCTGAAATGTTATAACTACCTGTGGTGCTATATCTGAAGCCTTCAAGAGTATTCTGAAATATGAGCAACACTTCTTTAGGCTCATCTTCATTGAAATTACTTTGAGAATCTAAAAATATTGTCATCAGCCTTTAAAATATTTAACTTTCACATGTCCTACAGGAGTTCGAATCCTGCCTTGATGATAACAGATTTTGAGGAATGAACAACACTATGTAGTACTGAAATTTGGTCACCTAAAGATATCTTTGAGAAGGTGCTGAGGAATAGATTAGGTCAATCAAACCTATTATATCTCAACCAATTGGGAGCTCAACCAAACCCATCACTCCCTATATTTTTCAGATATTCCTATTTATGACTTCAAGATATAGGCATCAAGGTTCCAGGCAAGATGGAGGAATAGGTAAACGCTGTGCTTGCCTCCTCCCATGACACATTAAAATTACAATTAAGTTAAAGAACAATCAACCTGGAAAACCATGTAAAGTCTAGCTGAACAGAATTCCTATAATTAAGGATAGAAAGAAGAGGCTATATTGAGACCAGTAGGAGGGCCAGAGACACAAACCAGGCTGGCCCCATATCTGTATGTGGCAGTTGAGAACCACAAGAGATAACTCAGTTGCAGAGGTTTCCCTTGAAGAGCAAGGGACCCCAGCCCCACACCAGGCTCCCCAACCCACGGCTCTAGTACCAGGAAGTAAAGTGACCAAAAAATATGGCTGTGAAAATCCATGGAAATTTCACCTGTCTGGGTGAAATGGAGGGCTGTTGGAAACCCAAGCACTCTCTGAAAGGGACCTCACACAGACCCACTTGCTCACAGACATACCAGAGACATACAAGGCAAGGCTGAGTTGAGGGGCTTCAAGGTGAGGACTGGAGGGACAGCCACCATTATTCCTGTATCGAGCCCTCCTCCCATGCAGCTTACAGATGGGTGCTTTCTTTCCTGGGTTGAGCCTTCCCCCCACACCACAAAATCTGAATCTGCATTGGCCTGGTGAACTCTGCTAGCTTCACCCTGACGACTCCCTGGTACCCCACCTCACCCAACTGGTGCACTACCTGAGGTACTTTTGGTGGCCAGACAACCAGCCCCTCCCCATGTAGGGCAGGAGGCTCTTTCAGCAGCAATCAGCAGGTCTCAGCTCATGCATTACCAGAAACATTTCAGTGACAGGCAACCAGACCTGGCCCAAGTTGCAGTCTTTCTTGGACCAATCGTGCAGGGGTCTATATGCGGAGACTGCCTTCAGTATGCCCTGAGACTTTTGTGAGTGGCCCCAGGCTCAGCCTTGGCACCAAACCTTTATCATCATTAACATGGTGAACACCACTCAGCCCACTCTGGTGATTCCCTGGGACCCCACCTCATCTAGCATACACCCTGAGGCTCTTTCAGCTGAGCCTTATGGACAGCCAGCAAGTGGCCTCAGTGTTTGTGGTGTCTGAGCCTTTTGCCAAGCTATAAATCCCCAATGAAGAGAACTCCTAGTTTACCAGTCATAGATTTATTTGTAGCTACCCAAAACCTGGTAATGGTGGCAGCTGGTCTCAGTTAGCAGGCTGGCCTCTCCCATCTGCCTCCAGCACAGGGAGCAACCAACCATGGATAGCTCTGTAACTCCTACCAGGTAGCCTGAGCTTGGCCTGTATAGGAGCCCCTCCCAAAGGGCCCATAAATCAACATACCCCAAGGCTGGCTTCAAACCACAACAGAGCTCTACCTGATTAGTCTCACAAGCAACATTACATGAAGGACAGTCTCAATAGGCACATAAACCCACTAAGGTGAATCCTATTCTGTGGGGTCAGCTACCACAGAACAGGTCATACTCTATTGGCATGGCCAATCCTCACAGATAATCAGCCTCAGAGTCAATCCCACCCACTGATGTGCCAACAGCAGTCAAGACTCAACTACAACAAGAGGTGCTCTGTCTGAGCACCTGGCATAGACACACTGCACTGCTGGGCCACATCTACAAAATAAGGCTACCCAACCAAGACTGAAAGATCTTGGTTAGCAGATCTTCCTAATACATAAAAATGAACATATAGAGGCAGCCAAAATTAGGAAACAGAAAAACATATCCCAAATGAAAGAAGAGGAGAAAACTCCAGAAAAAGAATTAAACAAAATGGAAGCAAGTAATCTACCAAATACAGAGTTCAAAACACTGGTTATAAGGATGCTCAATGAACGTAGGTGAAGACTCAGTGACCTCAGTGAGAACTTTAACAAAGAGATAGTAAGCATAAAAAAGAACCAATTAGAAATATAGATTACAATGACTGAAATAAAGAATACACTAGAAAAAAATTAAGAGCAGATTAGATGAAGCAGAAGATCAAATCAGGGATGTGGAGTACAAGAAAGCAAAAAATATCTAACTGGAATAGCAAAAAGAAAAAAGAATCTAAAAAAAATGAGGCAGTTTAATGGACCTCTGGGATAACATCAGACATAATAACATTTGCATCATAGAAGACCAGAAAGAGGAGAGAAAGAGAAAGGGATTGAAAACCTACTAGAAGAAATAATTACTGAAAACTTCCCTAACTTGGTGAAGGAAATGGACATGCAAGTTCAGGAAGCACAGAGAGTCCCACACAAGATGAATCCAAAGAAGCCTGCACTGACACATATCATAATTAAAATGCCAAAGACAAAGAGAGAATCTTAAAAGCAACAAGTCAAAGCCAACTAGTTACTTACAAAGGATCGCCCATAAGACTGTAAGCTGATTTCTCAACAGAAACTTCACAGGCCAGAATGAATAGGCCCAAAATTTTCAAAGTGATGAAAAGCAAAGACCTATAACCAAAACAACATTACCCAGCAAGGCTTTCAATTAAATTCAAAGAACAGATAAAGAGCTTCCCAGACAAGAAAAAGTTAAAGGCACCATCAAGCTAGTATTATAAGAAATGTATTAAGTCTCCTTTAGGGACTTATTTTAAAAGAATAGAGAAAAAAATAACATAAATATGAATAATAAAATAATAATAACTGTACTTATCAATAATCACTTTAAATGTAAATGGATTAAATGCTCCAATCAAAAGACATAAGGCAGTTGAATGAATAAGAAAACAAGACCCATACATATGCTATCTACAAGGGACGTACTTCAGGATGAAAGACACACGTATACTGAAAGTAAAGGGATGGAAAAAGATATTTCATGCAAATGAAAATAAAAAAGAGGTGGGGTAGCAATATTTATATCAGACAAAATAGACTTTAAAACAAAGGTTTTATCAAAAGACAAATAAAGACTTTACATAATGATAAAGGGATCAATACAAGAAGAGAACATAATCCTAGTAAACATTTATGTATCTAACAGAAGAGTACCTAAATATATAAAGCAAATATTGACCAACACAAAGAGAGAGAGCAACAGTAACACAGTCATAGTATGGGACTTTAAAACCCCATTGACACCAATAGACATATCTTCCACAAATCAACTGTGACATCACATAAACAAACTGAAAATCATATGATTGTATCAATACATGCAGAAAAAGCATTTGACAAAATCCAATATCTATTTACAATTAAAAACTCTCAGCAATGTGGGAATAGAGGAAATATACCTCAACATAATAAAGCCCATACGTGACAAACCCACAGCTAACATCATAGTCAACATGGACTATCTAAAACTGTTTTCCTTAAGATCAGGAACAAGACAAGGATGTCCACTTTCACCACTTTTTTTTTCAACATAGTATTGGAAGTCATAGCCATAGCAATCAGACAAGAAAAAGAAATAAAAGGCATCCAAACTGGTAAAGAAGAAGTAAAACTTATTTGTAGATGGCAGGATATTCTATATTGAGAACCCTAAAGATTCCACCCAGAAACTGTTAGAACTGATACATGAATTCAGTAAAGTAGCAGGCTACAAATTTAATACTCTGAAGTTGGCTGCATTTTTATACACCAATGATGAACCACTAGAAAGATAAATTAGGAAAACAATCTCATTTACAATTGAGACTAAAAAGTAAAATACCTAGGAATAAATTTAACAAAGGAGGTAAAAGACCTATCTTTGTAAAATTATAAGATATTTAAAGAAAGAAATTAAATAAGATACAAATAAATGGAAGTATATGCTCATGAATAGGAAGAATTAACATCATTAAAATGACCATATGACCCAAAGCAATCTATAGATACGAGCCAATCCCCATCAAAACGCCAATGGCATTTTTCACAGAACTAGAACAAATAATCCTAAAATTTATATGGAACCATAAAAGAATAGCTAACAAATAGCCACAGCAATCTTGAGAAGAAGAACAAAGTTGGAGGTATCACGCTACCTGATATCAAACTATACTATAAGGCTATAGTAATTAAAACAGCATTTTACTGGCATAGAAATAGACACAGACTAATGGAACAGAATATAGAGGCCAGAAATATTCCCACACCTATATGGTCATTTAATCTATGATGAAAGAGGCAAGAAAATACAATGGGGTAAAGGCAGTCTATTTAATAAATGATGTTGGGAAAATGACAGATACATGTAAAAAAAAAATTGGACACTTTCTTATACCATGTACAAAAATAAACAAAATGAATTAAAGACTTAAATGTAACACCTGAAACCATAAAATTCCTAGAAGAATATATAGCAGTAAACTTTCTGACATTGCTCTTAGTAATATTTTTTAAATATCTCCTCAGGCAGGGGGGACAAAAGAAAAAATAAACAAGCAGGACTACATCAAATAAAAAGGTTTTGCACAGCAAAGAAACTATCGATAAAATGAAAAGGCAACCTACTAAATGGAAGAAGATATTTGCCAATAATACATCTGATAAGTGGTTAATATCCAAAATTTATAAAGAACTCATACAACTCAACACCAAAACAAAAAAAAATCCAATTTAAAAATGGGCAGAGGACTTTAATAGGTAATTCTCCAAAGAGTACATACAGATGGCCAATAAACACCTGAAAAGATGCTCAACATCACTAATCATCAGAGAAATGCAAATTAAAGCCACTATGAGATATCACTGCACACCTGTTAGACTGGCTATCATCAATAAATGAAAAAACAACAAATGTTGGCAAGGATGTGGAGAAAAGCGAACCCTCATGCACTGTTGGTGGGACTGAAAATTGGTACAGCCACTCTGGAAAATAGTTTAGTGGGTCCTCAAAAAAATTAAAAATAGAACTACCTAATGACCCAGCAATTCAATTCTGGGTATTTATCCAAAGAAATCCATAACACTAATTTGAAAAGATAAATGCATTCTTATGTTCATTACAACACTATTTATAATAGCCAAGACATGAAAGCAACCTAAGTGTCCATCAATAGACAACTGTATAAGGAAGATGGAGTATGTGTATACAATGGAATCTTATTTGGCCATAAAAAATGAAATTTTACCATTTGCAACAACATGAATGGACCTAGAGGGTATTATGCTAAATAAAATAAGTCAAACAGAGAAAAACACCATATTATTTCACATATTTGGAATCTAAAAAAAAAAACAAAATAAATGAACAAACAAAACAAAAACAAACATAGATACAGAGAACATTTTGATAGTTGTTCACAGGAGAAGGGGTTTGGGGGGATGGGTAAAAAGGAGGAAGAGATTAAGAAATACAAATTGGTAGTTACAAAACGGTCGCAGAAATGTGAAGTACAGCACAGGAAATATAGTCAATAATATTGTATTAACTATGTTACCAGGTGGGTACTAGACTAATGAGGGGGGGAGTCATTTTGTAAATTATATAAATATCTAACCAGTATGCTGTACTAATATAAAATAATACTGAATGTCAAAAATAAAATAAAATTCAATACATGACAAAAAAGAAATAGGCATCAAAACAGCATCTGACACACCCTTTAGGAAGTATAATTTTTAAAAATGGAAAATAATAAGTGTTGTTAAGGATATGGAGAAATTGGAACCTTCATACACTGTTGGCTGGGATATAAAATGGTGCAGCTACTGGGGAAAACAGTTTGACAGTTCCTCAAAAACTTAAACATAAAATTACCATACAACTCAGCAATTCCATTCCTAGGTATGTATCCAAAAGTACTGAAAACAGGTACTCAGATAAATATTTGTAAATGTGTGTACTTAGCAGCACTATTCAAAATAGCCAAAAGGTAGAAACAACCCAAATGTCCATCAATAGATAAATGGATAAACAAATTGTGGCATATACACAATAGGATATGATTCAGCCACAAAAATAAATAAAATACTAATATATGCCACAACATAGATAAATCTAGAAAACATTATGCTAAGTGTGGGGGCAGCTAATCAGAAAAGGTTACATATTCTATGAGTCCATTTATATGAAATATCAAGATCTGTAGAGACAGAAAGAAGACTGATGGTTTACCAGGAGCTGGGGAGGGGGAGAAATGGGGAATAACTGCTTAATAGGCATGGGGTTTCATTTTGGGGTAATGAAAATGTTTTGGAACTAGATAGATGTGGTTGAACAACACTGTAACTATACTAAAATGCCACTGAACTGTTCACTTTAAAATGGTTAACTTTAAGTTATATAAATTCTTCCTAAGTAATATTAACATATGAAAATAAGGACATATATACCTGACCTTAAGGTAAGGGGGTAAAAAAAAATTCAAATCGTATACATAAAATGTTGTAGCTGAGAACTCTTCACCCAGTCAAAATTACTATTCCCTCATAAATGCTACTGCAGCCCTGCCCGTTAACTCCATCAAACTATTCATCACATTATAGAAACTGAAAATATTTCTGATGACTTTTACACTGCCTGTCTTCACTCTCCCAATATATCCATTTTTACCTTCCTTCATTGTCAATCTTCCCTCTCCCAGTTGTGCGTTTATTCAGAGCAGTAACAATTTATTTTTCATTTTTATATCCTTGGGGTCTGGCACAGTGAATATATTCAATAAATTTGTTAAATGACTGAAAGAAACAAATTAATAAGTGCAATATAGATCTTCATGTAAGCATTATAGAGGTTGAAGGACATTATCAAATTATCTTCTGCATCTTGAGTTCGGTTTTATTACACCCCAAAGTCAGATATTTGATTGTTGAAACTTTTTAACAGGCCAAGCTGACTGCAATTTTCAAAGACTCTTGTGAAATTCTCAAAAGCAAAATCTGAAATTTAAATTAATTTAA
The DNA here is from genome assembly GCA_004027375.1 of Macroglossus sobrinus. NCBI lineage: Eukaryota > Metazoa > Chordata > Mammalia > Chiroptera > Pteropodidae > Macroglossus > Macroglossus sobrinus. Next base: position 140,128 of record PVKZ01000280.1, read on the forward strand.
ATCACTTTATTTTTAAGTAAATAAATATACCTTAGCAGGTTTCTTCTAAGTTAGGGTATACCTCAAAATTAAACAAAATACAGTGGCAATATAGTAAATAGTCAGAATTCACTCTGTGTTCTGTTGCCCATTTAAAAGGCAAAAAAATTCAAAGATCAACAAAAAATTCTATTTAAATGTTTATCTAATTATGTGGTAAGAAAAATTACTTTACATATGAGAATTATAGAAAATTGTAACTCATATGATCACCACTTTAAATATTCTCACCAAAAATTAGAAATATTTATGATAAATTTTGTTTTTTAGATATATAGTATACCATCTGGCATAAATGGGGCTATTTACTTAAAATGGTATTGTTTCTCTTACATTGTATGATCTTCACAGTCGTCTCTGGTTTGAATGTTTTGCCTTAGTAAAAAGAAATTGCAGCTAATTAAATAAAAATAACTAAACCTGAAGCTAATACTGAGCTCTTAAATCATATCTCAGTAATTTAATTTTTATAATGGTTTTAACTTTAAGATGAACTGTTCACTTTTGGCTATCTTGGCATTTACCAAATATATATTTATCGTGCTATAAAAACATCAATTAGAGTATGGAATAGTAATAACAATCTCTAGTTCAGAGAACTGTAGAAAATTGCCAAGAACTACATAATATAATTATAAGATTCTTTATATAAACAAATTTGAAACAGATACAATGTGTGAATTGTGCTACTTTTGCAGCAGGAAGGCAAAGATAGTTCAAAACAAAACAAAAACAAAAGCAAAAACTTCTCTGTAAACTTTCAGCCTTTGAACATCTTTTCTTACCTTTCACTACCAAATAAAACTGAAAACTAGATTTTGAGGATTCACCTCAGTTATATGACCTGTTTACCAGTAGAACTTTCAAGTCATTTTTGCAGCTACTTATTAAAAGAGAAACAAACTTATTATGTTATTTTAAAAGGTTTTCTATGACTAAAACTAGGTTTTTATTGGGAAAAAAAATCTAAACGCATTTCTTTAAATAAGTTTAACTAATTAATATAAGCTCAAAGAAAAGTACCCAAATAATATAAATTTGCAAACAGCAAAGACAAAGGCAAACTCACCCACCCGGAGAAGTTTACCTTTCTGTGATTCCAATCTAAGTCCTGTAATGCTTTTAAGTTTCAATTTAATAGTTTATTTACTGAAGCCTACTCTGATTTCCTGTAGCTGATTTTATTCTTTCTCATCTCTGAAGATACAATCTTAGCCACACATGCCATCAAGTGATTATATATTCTCTTGTATTGCCCTAATAACTATTAAGTTCTTTGAGTGCAGAGATGTATGCCAATTATTTTTTATCCCCATAAGGTCTGGGACATAGTCAGTACCTAATAAATATTTGTTTATTTGAAAAAACAGGTAACATATATTTAATAGGGCTTTCTGACTGCTTAGGGTTTTTATATTGGAAGAATATTTTTAAAAAGCGATTATGTCTCCCATAATATACTCTCCAATAAATTCTCTAAAATGTATTTCCCAGTAGCTTTTAAGTTAAACACACAAAATTTTCAAAAATAAATAAATTTCAAATATGATTTTTTAAAAACATTCATTTAGCAGCCCCTCATGAAGGGCTGACTATACCTATAATCTGCTCTCTTGGGAACACTGCTACTGAGGAATTGTTTTATAGACAGCGAGGTGAATCAAATTAAAGTACTCATACGTTCCTTTGTTATCATATGAAAAAGATGAAAAATTTTTATAGTCCTTCAGTTAATAAACATACTAGAAATTTTCAAATACACTTATGCTGCTTTTAGCCAGGATATGGCAGTGTTTCTAAACTATATGTAACCTGTTTGCAGAACAGCAATTCAAAGCATTTTGTTAGGATGCCTGTAGTTGACAAAAGTAAAAGGACTGAAACAATATAGATAATATAAATATTTACATAGGATTACTACTTTTAAATGAGTTAACATCTATCCCAACATTCTCCCATTTTTTCCCACCAAGTACTACTGTTGATTTGAACTGTAACATTTTTTTTTTAAATATTTAATCTACTGAAACATTTCTAGAATATAAAATTGCAAGGTCTTCAGAGAAGACACTATAGCATTTTCTTAATATTCGGCCTGTTATTTCTTTTGATTTGTTACTACTGCATTGTTATATCAAAAATAAAAACAAAAACTTTTAAAAGGTGAAAGCATTTTTATACAATCAAATTCATTTCAGACCTGCAAATTCAAGTATCTCTTTCAACAACTGTTATGAGAATTGCAGTAGAGCTCCTTGGGCATTTTATTTTAGAGTAATCATTTTTATTAATATTTAAAGGGTGTAGCAATAGTTCCCTGTGCAATTCAATCTGTAAGAATGAAACTATGAGATACATGCCAGAGAAAAGATCTTTAAATTCAGCTTTTTAAATAACTGTTTTCATGATTATATTACAGATTACTTTCGACTGGAAGGAAATTATCTTAAAACATGATCAAACAAACAAGTACCTACAAAAAAATTTCTTTTTTGTTCCAGTTACTTTTCAACTGACAATATTAGTATTATATTATCTAAAACAAATGTATCATAATGTATCATGTATATAACTGAAAAAAGTTTTATTTACTACTTTAAAAATAAGAACACTTTAATAATGAGAACATATTCATTTTAATATATGATTTATTTGCTTAATCTCAAAAAAAACTATTTATTATCTAAAATGTCCAGATACTGAATTGTGTTTATACAATTAATTTTATTTCATGATACCATTATAGTAATGCTATCGTTATAGCAAGTCTGATTTCACTACAAAAATTTATTTAAGAAATACTTGAAACCACAATGCTTAATTTATTTTTCTCAAATTTATCTCAAATAGAAAGGCTATATAAACAAAAATGACTAATAATTTTTCTCAACATTTAACCAAAGTTAGCTTTTTCAAAAGACAACATTGTAATCCGATTTTTAAGTTACCTATATTTATACAACTGCTATGAAAAATTAAGCCTCTTTAGTTACAAGACTTTTCATCTCTTTACTTGCTATCTAAATTGTACTCCTGTAACTTTAATAGGGTATGAAGTTTGATCCTTTTAACTAATTAGTGGATCAGCAAGAAGGAAGTCAAGCAATTGCAATTACTGTCCACATGTTCATTTATATAAAATATTCTGCAGGTCAACCAAACCACTTTTACTTCACAAAAGGCTGTTTTTTCCTTATTCATAATGTCTTTCTGAAAATTATCGACTACCCTAGCATTAATATAATGGCCATTTGCACTTACTTTAGAAATAAAAGGTAACTAAATTTGGCTTAAACAAGCAGAGACTAAGAGGCCAGCCTATAGATCCACTGTATGTGCAACTTTCTTTAAAACATTCTAATTCTGTCTCTATCTCTTATAATAAAGTCTGATCATATATATTTAATTCCATTCTTTAAAATTTCAGTAGACAACTTCAGTGCTAACCGACCACTGCCCTGTCAGAAAATCTTTGATGTCATAGCATAATAGCTCCTGAAAGAACAGCACTAATACTTAATGTAACATGAAACCAGGGCTCTGCAGTGGGGCTGTCTGCTGTCAGGAACAAACAATTTCACTGCTGTTCCCCAGAAGTGACAAGGTTGGGACCTATCTGTACAGAAACCCTTCACTACCAACAGAGATTTATTTGTATTAGGAACAAAAATGCCACCTCATTCTTCTAAATATGCCAATCTCTACTTTGAAAATAAAAATAAATTACATCTTAATGTCAAACAATGCATGTGGCTCAATTCTCCTCTTGAAGTCTATATATTACACACTAAAGAAGACCTCTGGTGTTTTCAAATAATTAATAGGTCAATTGGAAATGGCTAAATTCATTACAAAGAAACAATTAATGCACTATTTCATTATTTCAGAAGCTTTACCAAACATGTTTCAGACTTTTATTACATTATTGGGTTGGAAATGACTATTTGGTACTTTCCCTTAATATATTTATATATGATACCAAAATAGCCACTTAAGGCTAGTTATTTCAGCCAAAAGACACATCAACAGGGAGAAAAAAAAATAAGTAAAATAGTGCCTGTGAAGACAGTTAATAAAATAGCCAGTATATTGATTTCTTTTTTAACCTATTAACAAACTGAAAATGTGACAATTTCCAGACATATTACAACACCTACAAGGGAATCAAAATAATACTATTTAATTAATATTTGACCAAAAATATTTTAAATGTCATCTATTATGAAACGGTAGGCATATCTGTTCCTCTTCTGAATCCTTTAAGCCATTTATTGTTTGTATTGCTCATTTAACAATTAACATTTTGACTTCTCTGTTATTATTGTCTTTAACTGTTATTTAATTTTCTTAATGTTATATAAGAACCTACAGGAAAATTTATAACCTTTACTGGAATACTTTAAAGAGAACAAAAATAGAGATATATAATACATTTATCGACTGGAAGATTCAATGTTATAATGGTATCATTTCCCTAAAACTTAACCTATTAATTAAACATAAACTGAATTAAAATCTCAACAGCTTTTGTTTATGGGACTTTACAAGTGAAATATAAATTTATATGGAAACGCAGGGCCAAACTCCCAATCACTCTTAAAAAATAAGAACAAGGTGGCAGAAGTTACTCTAAAAGATAATAGACTTATTACAGAGCAAATATAATTAAGCCAGGATTGTATGGGTACAAGGATAGACATACACATCATGAGAACATAATAAAAGACTCCAAAATAGATCCAGGCTTATACGGGCATCTGATATATGACAGAAGAAACCCTGCAGAGCAGTCAGGAAAAGATGGATTTTAATAAGTTATCTGTGACAGCTGAATACCCTTAAGGGTGTGTGTGTATAGGGGGTGCGGGGTACAACCACATGTCTATATCAAATAATATCCAAAATAAAAAAGACCTACAGGTGGATTAAAGACCAATGTGAAAGTCATTGGAGATTATCTTCATGACCTCAAATAGGAAAGAATGTCTTAAACAACACAAGGGAACAATTAACCAAAAAGGAAAAGATCAATAAATATCCAACTATTTAAAGTTAAGAATGTCTGTTCATTGAATGAATCCATAAAGAGTGCAAAGACAAGCCAGGAGTTGAAAACGATATTTGCAGCACATAAAACGACAAGAAATCACATAGGATACATAAAAATCTAAAAATCACATTTAAAAAAAAAAAAGACAACACAATAGAAAAATGAGCAAAAGACTTGAATAGGCACTACACAAAAAAAGAAATCTATTTAATAACTTATTAAAAAGTGCTTAATATCATTAGTAATCTGGAATGCAATTAAAGCCATGAAGAGATATTACTATACGCACAGCAGATTGGCAAAAATTAAAAGTCTGACAACATCAATCATTGGCAAGGATGTCAAGCAATGAGAATGCTCATAGGCTATTAGTGGAAGTATAAACAATCACTTTAGAAAAGAGTTTAACATTATCCACTAAAGATGAACGTAGGCATACTCTTTGACCCAACAATTTGATTCCGGCATATATAACCTGGAGAAACTTGTACATGTGTTCATAAAGCTTTATAGCAGCACTGTTCATAATAACCAGCAACTAGACACAGTCCATAAAGAATATAAACAAACTGATACACAATAAAAAGCAATTAGTGAATTAAGATTTCAAGATGATATATATTGAGCAAAAATTGTAACACATAAAAAATAGATTCTGCATAGTTTATATTATGCAAAAAAAGGAAAAATTAAACTATATTGTTCAGAGATGCATTCGTAGGTAATAAAACTATAGAGCAAAGGAAGTGACAAACATTAAATACAGAATGGTGGTTACCTCAAAGAGAGAAAGTGGGGTGTAATTATGAAGAGATACAAGTAACTTCTGGGATAATGTCACTGTTATTTTTACCTGGATGTAGGTTACGTGGAATTCACTTTATAAGTATTCATTACACATGCATACAACTATCCTTTATACATTTTGCATGGTTATTTCAGATTTTAAAAATAAAGAATAAATCTACTTCACACAGTTATTGTGACTATCAGTGAAGTAATGTATTTGAGAAAAGCTCTTTGAAAACCACAAACTACACACATGCTCATTTTTAAAAGTTTGATAAGGATGGGACCACGCTCATTCAAAGACCAACCAATAACCCACATGGTATAAATCTTCTACCACAAAAACATATTTTGTCACTTCAAAGTAATAAGACATGTCTTCTGTAATATCATAAAATGATATTTAACATTCTTCTTTTAGAAATCCATTCCTTTAGATTAAAACATTATCCTTTTTAAAATCCAAATACATTTTGAGAAAATATACTCAGGAAAGAATGAAAATGTTTTTTGAGTATTTTCACCTCTTTCTTCAAAACTAAAGATGGAATTGTTCTGATTTAACCAAAATTTATTTAAGTTGTGATTCTACTATCGTAAAATTCAATAAAAACTCTACTTGTTATTTTAAGGAATAAGCATATTTACCCCAAAAACTTGAAAATTCATATCCGAAAAGATATTTGCACACTGAGTTTATAGTAGCATTATTTACAGTGGCCAAGACATGGAAGCAACCAAAGGGTCCTACGATAGATGACTAGATAAAGAAGCTGTGGTGCATATATACAATGGAATATTACTCAGCCATAAGAAAAGATGAAATACTGCCATTTGTAACAACATGGATGGACCTCGTGATAATCATGCTAAGCAAAATAAGCTAGACAGAAAGAGTTGAAAATCACATGATATCACTTATTTGTGGGATATAAACCTAAAAGCAACAAATGAACAGGACAAAAAAACAGACACTTATGGACATGGACAATAGATTAGTGGTTACCAGAGGGAAGAGAGGAGGTAGATGGAGTAAAAGGGGTCAAACATGTGGTGACAGAAAAAAATCTAACTATGGGAAGTGAACACACAATGTCAATATATACATATATGCTTTACTGTTAAAATGTACAGCTGAAACTTACCAGATTTTGTTAACTGATATGCCATAAAAAATTAATTTTTTTAAAAAAGGAATCAGCTACTACAATAATTCACTACCTTTAAATATATATTCAATATTTTCATGTAATAAATAAATGTGAATGTGAACACATAACAACTTCCTTGGAAATCAATTTCATGGCTAAAAAATATATATATAGGTTTGTTTGAAATTCAAAGATACCTTCTCTTCTTTTAATGCTCTACTTCTTTCATTAAAATAAAATTTTAATTAAGGTATAATATAGAAAGAAAAGTGCACCAATTTTAAGTTCAGTCAATGAATTCGCACAATAAATTTATACATATGTATTTTCCCATGTAAGCACCACCCAGGCTAAAATAAAAAAACATCCCTAGCACCTGAGAAAGTCCTCATATGTCTCTTTCCAATGAATTACCCATTCCCAGTGATAACCACCATTCTACCTTCTATAATTGTAGTCATGCCAGTTCTTGAGTTTAATAAATGGAATCATAGTACATATTCTACCTCCTATGTCCTCTAATCTTTATCAAGCTCTATTTCTTTCTCTTTAATCTACTTTTCTATGTTCCACGTGTCTGTGAAATTCATTCATGTTTTATTACTGTGTAGTATTCCACTGAATAAGTATACCGCAATTTATGCATCCTTTCTTTGGTTGATGAACATCTGGGTTGTTTACAGTTTGTGGATATTGTAAATAAAATGTTAATGCAAAAAAAATGTTAATGTACCTGTCATGTATGCCTTCTGGTAGCTATAAGTACTCGTTTTTCTTGGATATATATCTAGGAGTTAAATTGCTGTCATAGATAGGCATGTGTTTAACTTTTGCATATAATATCAAATAGTTTTCAAAACATTACAATTTACACTTCCACTAGCAGTGCATGAGAGTTTCAGTTGTTCTGCATCCTCATCAACATGTGAGACACTGTCAGTCTTCTTAATTTTAGCCTAAATGCTCTATTTGTTAATTTTATAAAACTCGACATATTAGTAACTATAAAACAGAATATATAGCATCCTTCCGTCTTCAAACTGTGATCCCAGTCAGCAGTCCTGAAGAAAAGCACCAATGATATTATCTGGTGGCTTGTTAGAAATACTGAATCTCATGCCTCACCTAAGAATCTGCATTTTAATAAGATCCCCTGGTGATCTGTATACATAATAAAAAGGAAAATGAACCTCTCTGGCTGATAAAATGTATAAAATTCTAGAATGGTTAAAATATCCCCCTACAAATCTTTCCAACAAAATCTCTATGAATGAGCATGGTATGTTTCTGTGACACATATCTTACATGAACTTAATTAGTGGTACAAGAATCTAGAATATAAAATTACTTATACGGACAAGAGGTTATCATTAGGACTAAACATGAACAGGTCCTATTATATTAACTTCTTTGTTTCTTTGTCAGAGTGCTTTATTGCTAGATGAGTAATTCATTTGAAATAATGTATCTGAATTTCAGCAAGCCATTTAACAAATGGTCTCAAATACCCTTGCTATATTGTAAGTTTCTTATAGTAGGGCACTTTTTAATTGCCTTTTGTATCTCTTGCATCTATCTGACATAGAAGACACTTAAATGTTTGTTGAATTTATTTAATTAATTAAGTCTTGTGGCTATATAAGTAAATGCAGGTTAAATGCTCAACAAAGTTTCTAATAACTAATATGTTAAGTGACAGAATCAGAATCCAAAAGATCTTAACAAAAATTAAAAACATAAGGAATAAAAAAAAATATAACCACAGATATGGAAAAGAAGAAAATTAGAAAATATTATGTCAACCTTATGCAAATATTTTTTTAAATCTACAGAAAACAGATTATTTTCCTGCAAAATGTAAATTCAGGAAACAGTAGATAATATGACCAGACCAATAAATACTATTAAATATCAATTTATTTTAAAAGTGTGAAGGTGAAATGGTTTTACAGGTAAGATTTTCTTAACTTTCAAAAAAACTGATAATTCCTATGCTTTCCAAAAGACAAATATGATAGTAAACAGATAAATCATATGCTTTCAGAACACAAAAAGAGAAAGTTTCAAGTTCATTTTATGAAGCTGACATGATCCTACTATCAAAATTCTATAAAACAGCACCAAAATAAATGAATCATTGATATAATTCATATATACAAAATTTAAATTCAGCAGTATGAATGTATATATGTATAAACTTATACCATAACTATTTGAGAACAAAGATAGTTAAGCAACAAAAAATTTGAGAACAAGGATAGGAAAGCAATAGAAAATTTATCAACATGTTATACAGAATATTAACAAAACTAAGGGAAAATTTTTTATCAATAAATGCTAAAAAATATTTAATAAAATTGTAAAATCATACAAAATCAAAATGTCTTAATAAAGAAAGATCAAATGAATCTAACCAAAGAAAATATATCTAGAATAAATGCAAGCTTCTGCACTTAGTTCCAAAAACATCAGCAGTTCAAGTATAGGATGGATGAGTCATGGTAACTAAAAGGCTTGTGAGTTTTAGTTGGCAGTAAGATTAATGAGTCAACAGTATATTGTGGCTTCCATAAGCATTTAGGCTCCTTTAATAAAAAAAAAAAAAAAACATGTCATCTAGAACAACAGAGGTGATAATTCCACAGTAAATGTAGTGGTTACACTCACAGATTTAAATACTGACCATCATGTTTTAGCAATGTTACTTTAAGAAAATTAGTTAATTCCTGAGTCTCAGTTTCCTAAATTGAAAATAATAATGCATACCTCACAAGGTTAAGGTAAAACTTAAATGAGATAACATTTGGTACATAATATTGTTCAATATATAAAAAACAAAACTTTTAAACAAGTTGTCCAAGCATTCTTTCATTCAACAGTATCTACTAAATGCTATTAGGTTCCAGGCATTGTTCCAGTCACTAAAAATTAAACTAACAAACAATATTCCTGTCCACAAGGAGCTTACATTCTGGTGGAAAGGAGGAAGTAATGTCTCTATTATTGCTCCTCCAGCATGGTCTAAATGATCATGTATATAAAATCATACCACAAAAAGAGTGATCAGAATGAACATTCTTTCAATTCTGAGGTTTCATTGATACAGAGACTGTGGGGACTATAATTTCAGGTTTAAATACTATAGGAAATAGTACAAAAGTACTATAGAAATGCATTCCCAAGTTCTATTCTATCTATGATGCTTAGAAGAACCACCATACCACTGCCATCTCCTCCAGCACCATCACGATGGTACTGCTACCTACAGGCTACCCCTCTGGTTTCACAGCTTTCCTATCAGATACTGTATATCATCTGTCCTTCTAGATGCTGAACTCATAACTGCCTCCACTGCCTTAGCTATTTTCCTTTCCTCTACTGGTGCCTTCTTCATCAGGGAAACAGCATTGAGTCAATAGTGCAAAGAGCTGAGCTTTTGTCATCAAACCTGGGTTCAAATCTTAGATCTAACATGGTCAATCTGCTGCTTCCATTAGGAATCTGCTGGGACTCAGAGGTTAAGCCTGCAATCCTTGGCCATGTTTGTCTGAGGCTGAGGCCCTTCTGTGGGGTGCCTCCTAGGTCCAAGGACACTGGAGCCTACATCAAAAAACCTTGAGGGAAATAAAGTTACCGACTCCCCACCCCAATCTCAGCTGCCTCCGCTCATAACCTTTTAGGGCCTAGAAATCAGGTCTGCAATCACTAGCCAAGCCAGGCTGCACGTGGGCCCTCCTTGTGGGCTGCCCTATCTGCTAGCTACTGCCTCTTTAAGTTCACCACTGCTTCTTCAATTACTGCCACAGTCTTGAAAACTCATACCCAAACTCACTCTTTACTCAAATCAACTAGTCAAATTCTGACACTCAAAAATGAAGATATTAGCATTATAATAAAGAAAATTTAGTTTTGATAGATTTCTGATTTACAGTTGAAGAGGTTCTCAAAGTACCTAGAACTATAGAACAGTTACCACTATCTCTCAAAAGTACTCTGGAGTCACTGTGTTGGGAAAAATTTAGTATGATTTCACATTACATTCTACTAGTTTTTTTTTTTTCATTTTTACCCCTTCAATAAAATATTTTGAATATACTACTCTTTACTTTGAGCTAGATTCTCCTTTTAAAGGCATTTACTTTAATAAAAGCTAATAGTTGCATTGCACCATATGCCAAGCACTGTTCTATGCACTTACATTTGCACAGTCAATCCTAAAGCAACCCTAAGAAATGCATACTATTTTACAGCTAAGGAAACTGATGTCTACAGAAATTAAGGCAACAGGCCCAATTTTGCACTGGTAGAGTATGCTCTTAGCCACAGTGCCACAGCTCGCTTTACCCCAAACCAATTTTCCAGCACTGTACAGGTAAGAGAAATAAAATTAGAGTCAGCAAATGATTTCTACTGTTCAGAATGCTTTACAAAAAAAACTAAAGACAGGCTTTAAAACAATCTTAAAAGTGAGAGAGGGGGCAGCAGGATGAAATTCAAGGGAAGAGGATATTTTTTAATTTGGGGATAAGGGGAAATTCAAAGTATCAGTATATTCAATATTATCTTGACACTTATGTCAAGATATTAATTGACATCTATGCAATCTATGTATCTATATTCAAGTTGAAATACTACTAAGTGTTTAAAAAGAATTTAAGCATCTATATCTAAGAAGAAATTTAAGGTGATCCAGTTGTTGCTTAATGGCTGCTCACCATCTACTTAAATATATCACTTTCATGTAGTAAAACACCCACTGATAGATAATTGGCTCACTGGCCTTCCTCTACACTGCTGAAACAGATAGAAACACATCAATTCAGAAAGAAACAGACATGTAATAGAGAGCGGGAGAGTTTTTTCTTTAAGAAAACAGGTAATTCTCTCAAAGTACAGAGAGATCTATAGCTGCATACAATAAATGTCAGAGGTGGTGGCCTATAAGCCATGAGTCACTCATCAGTGACCTTCATAGACTTCACAGTGCTCTCCCTTAGCAGGAATAGACCCTTATAAGTAAAAGAATGCAAAAGATAACACATGGATCTTCAAATGGAAATGAACTTTCTCACTGGTCCAGAGGAAAGAATTTGAGTTTCTGTATGTGAATGTGAAGCTGAAAGAAATATAGGCAGTCCTCATTTTGCACTATACTGTGTTAACTAAGCCTACTGTATATTGGAGCCAGGTCCTCACTTTGCAAGGTTTTGAGAACCATGATATCTGAACTACGTAAAGCTGAGGTCAGAGCTATGCAAAGAGAAGGTATCATTCTGTTATACATGATTAACATTAATATCAAGCCATATAAAGCAGGGATGACCTTAATAGTCAAACCCACTGAAATTCAACATCACATAACAGTATGTCCAGTTCCTCATTATTCCAAATATCCAAGCTTCTGGTTGTCTAGCTTGTACATTATCTGGGGGAAATCTCATTATTTACTTGCCTGTTATAGGCAGCTGTATTATACAGCAGAAATACCATGGGACTTCTGGATTTAGAATATGGTCTGCCACTTAACAGTTATGTGACTTTGGGGAAGTTATTTTCCCTCTCCAAACCTTAATTTCTTTGTCCACAAAATAAGGATAATCACATCTACCTCCTAGAGTTGTTGTGCAAATGAAATGATAAAATAATAATCACTAATGTTTAATGAGAGCTTACAACATACTAGCCACTCATCCAAGTGTATTTTTTATATTGAAACCTCTCAAAAACTATGAAACAGGTTATTATCCCCATCTTATGAAAACACCCAGAAATACGTCTGGTGTATGGCAATTGCCCAATATATATTTGGTAATATGTATCTATTTCATTACTCAATATTGCCTCCATCTGTGGCAATGAATAGGTATTGAAAAAAAATGAGAAAATCTGTAATCTGTTCATTTTCAAATGCTTCAAAAAATTGTTGGAAGGAGAGAATTAAGTTCTTAATGAAAAAATAAGGGAGGGTGTGAGATGCCCACCCAATCCCCCCCACACCCCCAAGATTCCTTTGTCCTCCTCTTCCTGAGTGATAGTTGCACTCTAAGATTCTGGAAGAGGTTAACTAGCAGACTTCAAAGACAGCCAACTCAGTTGGTGACAGAAACCATACTCAAAAAACCTGGCACTGGCCATAGCTGCCAGCCTGGCCAAACACATGCAATGAATCAATGGCTGTGTCCCAATGCCCTGCCTATCTCATCCAGCCCAAACACCTTCACAGACACAACCCTTCAGAGATGTTAATACTTCCTTCCTAAAGTTCTCATTAGCCACTTTAGGTTAGAAAGCAAGAGCAATATCTAGGATCACATTATGGAAATGCATTCCATCAAAGTTGTCTGGTGAGAGAAGAGAATAAGTTAGAAATATTTTACAGTTTTTGCTCATGAGTCCACCAGCATAAATTCACTTATAAAATTAAATCTCTAGCCATTTTTCACTTTAGAAGGCAGTGTGGACATGGTGCCTTGAGAGTGACATACAGGACAGGGAACTTCATTGAAAGTTTTGTGTAAAGAGGCAGCATGGACCCTTATCCCAGAAGGGTATAAACAGCATATCAGAGTGCAATCTCTTTGGGGATCCTTAAGCTTCCCATTCTACCAAATAAGAAATGAATTCTATGAAAGAACTGACTTAGCCAAAGTCACCCAAAGTCCATTGGCAGAGCTGAAACTCCCAAATTGGGTTCCTGCTACTATACCAGGTTGCACAACTATTATATTAAATAGTGAAAAGGGGAAAAGAGAGAAAAGAACACTAAAGACAATATTAGCCTATAGCTATCCCTCACTGCTGCCTTACTCACTTTTCCCAATTCCACTTTGTTATCTAAATCCAATGAAGGCTGAATATAGAAGCAACAAAGAGCCCCTGGCCATATGAGGGATGAGTGATCCTCCATTTGGTTCCCCCACTGCAGCAAGATGATAAACACACTTAACTATGGAACCTCACTGACTCCTCCATGCCAACAAATGACTAAATTGGTTTGCCTTAAGGAATAAAAGATGGCTTAAATCTGTTTCCTCTCTCAAACTAAACCCTGTAAAAATGCCACACTACTATCTTCTGAACCCCAATACTGATAAATCTGTAGCCCACTTCCTGTCTCAGGTTTTCTGTGACTGGCTCTATTCTTCAGAGGGATCCTGCCCCAAGGGAGTGTTCTCTGGAAACAATGCTTCTCTTCCTTGAGCCATCACACCCTTGCCTAGTTTTCCCATTTACTTTTATATTTTTGTGGTCTGTAAAGTAGACCCACACCTCCTAGGAGTATACTATAAATATACTTGTGTATATTTATTTATTTTAAAAATAAAAAAAATTAATCTTTTCTTAAATCTAAATACAGATTAATACTCGGGGTCTATATGTGAAATGTACCTTCTGGTTAATGTACCAGAAGAAAAGAGGAGACTGATTATAGACAATACTATCTAGTTTTAACTAAATTAACCCTGAACAAATGCTCAAATGGTTTTAAAAGCTCCTTCCAAAGAGAACACAGTTTGAGGACAATATTAATAATACAGGCCTTAGTGACAATCATACCATGACCAAGTAAACACTTATACTGTAGTAGTAGCCTTTTAGAGACCACAATACAGGATAAAACAATGATGATCCAGGCAAACCTGACAAGAAATAGGTCAAGTTTTTTTTACTTATCAAAAAAAGAATTTGAAATATAGATTTATATCATTAACAGTATACCTTACCTATTTTACTTTGAGATATTAATAAGAACATGAAGCCATTACAATCAGTAAGACATTTGAAAAATAAACATATATGAATTTTTGCAATTGCTGCAATTTTCACAATAATATTCACACTCATACAATAATTCAATATTTTACAAAATTTCGCCAACTGTAATGTTAAATGTTTAAAAACCTCTTTTGAGATCCTTAGATAAAAGACAAAAAGCCATATGCTATTAGAAAAGCACTTGTTCTTCCTGTTGCTATAAAAATGCCTGAAATAATACACAGAAGACAATATAACAATAAATTTAAATGTATTCCCATGCTAAAAAATCAGAGTTGCCACATGCAAAACCATAGGTAACCATTCACCTAAAATGCAGTGTGAATGATGTCCTCTAGGTTTGAGCAGTGAGTACTGTAACAGTGTTGGAAGCTACAGAGAAAATGTGGCTGAAGATGTAAGAAAGAAAGTTATGTAGAATGACTGCTTTTCAGATAAATGAATGTACATGTTTAACATGACTCAGTTTATGGTATTTAAAAAGGCAAAGTGCTACTTTTGAGTGAGCCACTAAAATATGTACCAATGAAAATAAAATCTCAACAGTGTTACTTTTTTCAATAAAACTAATTTTTAGGGAAAACTGACAAAGTGTAACCACTGGTGAAGTGGTTGCTCTAGCTAGGCTAAAGGAAAAAAACAGAGATAAGATTACAGAAACAGCACCATGGACTTCACTAACTACATCATTCATAGCCAAGCAATTGCAACACAGTGTTGAAACCAAGTGCTACATGATGATGCAATTACTTTTTTAAATAGACCTGTAAAACATAGTAAAATCATTACAATTATTTGAAGTGAGATGTAACCATGAGAACTGTTTGTACCACCCAGAGGGTCCCCTGCTTATCTTATGGCAAAGTTTCCAAACTTAAGATAAGGAACTAAAAAATTAGTATACCATAAGTGCTGCCTTTTATGTGATGACAAGGTGCTGTGTGTGTTACCAAGTAGCTAGATTAGATAGATATAGATAGACAGAGAGACAGAGACAGAGAGACAGAGACAGAAAGAAAGAGAGCGCGAGTGCATACATACCATCACATAAACTTAATCTGTATCTTCAAGGTAAAGGTGATATTTTATCATAATCAGAAAGTAAATGCTTTTCAAAACAGATTCATTCTATGAAAAAGTATTTTGAAAACATATGTTTGGAAACGATTCCATCACAGTGTGATTTTGTTACCAAAAAATCTATGTCTATCACCTATAAAAACTCTCATCTGTTTTCAATTTAAAAATTGGCAACAGAATATTCTAACCTGTTTAATGATGTTCCAAAGAGTTTCAATAGGTTTCAAGCCCACTTATTAAAAATATGATAATGCTATACCTGCAATCTCATTGGCAAAACAACTGATTGTTTCCAGGAAAGATAGAGCTTATTAGCCAAACTTTTCTTTTTAACACCTATAGCCAAACTTTAACAAAACTTTTTTTGCATAAATTGTATATAGGATTAATAAATTGGTATAACAATTTAATAAGTGCAAACAAAGATGTACTTCTTCCATTTAGATCTCTTTTTCTTTCTGAGGTATCATTTTCAGCTGTGGTAGCAGTAAAACCATGGAGCAAAGTAAACTGAACTTGGAACCAAATCTTTAAATCACTTTATCACAAAGCGTTACATTAAGACTTTTAAAAATAACAAGCATATTAAATTATTATTATACAGTGTGGATATGCTGGACAAAGAGATATGTGGAGGAAACACATATTATTTATTTTATATTTCTTTTACTACCTACTTATGAGTGTTTTATAGCATTTATTAGCACAACATTACATGTATATATAGTTGCCCCCCTTATCCACGGTTTCACTTTTCATGGTTTTAGTTACCCGCTGTCACCCATGGTCCAAAAATATTAAATGGAAAATTCCAGAAATAAACAATTCATAAGTTTTAAATTGCACACCATTCTGAGTAGAGTGATGAAATCTCATTCCATCCCACTCAGTTCCTTTCTGAATGTGAATCATCTCTTTGTCCAGCATATCCACACTGTATACACTACTTGCCTGTTAGTCACTTAATAGCAGTCTCGATTATAAGACCATAGTGCTTGTGTTCAAGTAACCTTTATTTTATGAATTAATGCCACATTCACATAATTTTTATTACAGTATATTATTATATTGTTATATTAAAAGACATTAATTATTAGTTATTATTAATCTCTTACTGTGTCTAATTGATAAATTAAACTTTATCATTGGTATGTATGTATAGGGAAAAAACAGTATATATGAGGGTTAGTACTATCCACAGTTTCTGGGGTCCAGTGGAGTTCGTGGAACATATCTTCCATGGATAAAGGGGTGAAACTGTAATTTCAAATAAATGTGCACAAGTAAACATTTTGCTCTACCCAAAAAGTTTGGATACCACTATTCTATTATAGTGAGAAGTTCTCCCAAATAAGCCTTGAAATTATCTTGCCAGAGGAATCCTTACAACTTGACCCTTACCAACAACACTTTCCAGTTGCCCACAGGCTATCCAAACCACCCAAGATCACTATGTCTTTTCCTCCTTAAAAATCCTAAATTCTGTTCCTTTCACCTCAGCTACTGTAAATGCTACATTCACCCCAATCAGGCAAAGAGGATTTCAACTAGTGCTACTATGTGAAAACATTCAAACAAACATTTTATTAATAATTAAAAATATTTTCAAGATGTATTAGCAATATACTTATTTAACTAAATGGAGGCTTCATTTGAGACAATCTAGGATGACCAAATAACTTAATGCCCTTCTTACTAAATTTAATAAAATTATATTTGTTTACAAATTATCTCAGGTATAAACTTATTACATAAGCAAAACCAAAGACTATATAATCATAGCCTCATAAAATTTAAAGGACAAGTGATATAAATACCCTATTTTATTGGCATTTTAATAGAAACTAGTGTACAGACAGATTAAAAAAAACAAGAAGTGAATAGCTCAGAGATGTGAAAGTGATGCTAACAAAATATTTTTTAATTAGCATACAATGTGAACGGGTATACTTTTCCATATACTTTACTCATATGGCTCCTGATAACACTGAGTTTTCCATGTGGACATAAAAAAAGAAATTAAATGTAAAACTTCACAACTAAGATATGGCTAATTATGAGTACTTTGGAAATGGTCCCAAGGTGTCATAATTAAAACCTGAGCTATATTTTACTCTTTCCCTACCATGCAGGGGATTACAAGTCCCTAAATTCATTAGTCCCACCCTATTTAGGCTGCTATATATATCTGCCTCAGAGAAAATAAGCATGTTACAAAATGCTACATAATTTAAAAAACATAAGTATTTAGTATGCATGACTCTGTCCTAACATACCTGTAAAACACACAAACCTACACAAAAAGTACAAATAGAAGCATTCTCTGGAACTGTTGTCTATAAAAGCTTAAGGGGTCTCACCTTAGAAAAGCAGAAAATTTATTTTAATAATGCCTTAGAATATAGTAGTAAAATAAAAATTAAATATAACATACAGTGTAGTTGTTCCAAGATTAAAATTTTTTTTAAACCTCAATATATCTATTGTCAATATGCATCTTTATTGTGGGAAAGGATTACAGCTAAGAAATTTTAAAATAGTCCAATTTTCTTCCAGTCTGCATTTGGATCTTCAGACTTAAGAGTAAAAATGTTCCTGAGATTCAGTTAACTAATGTGCTGTGTTCCAAGTTAAACTTTGTTCAGTTGCTGTATCATTTCAATTTTTATTTTCATTTTTTTTTTAGATTTTTGCTTCTAATTAAATAACTCAACTGAAAGTCCTAAAGGAAAATGTTCTTTAAAGCATCATAACTAATTTAATATGACTATGGGGGTGTTTTTGAACTGTTTTATAGAACTTTCACATCATTTCTTACCTCTTTTTACTCAGCTTCAGAGCCTTTCTTTATAATGAAGAGATTTCACCATATTTTTCATGGTATTATCAACACTGCAAGTACCCAGCATGCCAAACCAGAGGTAAGGAAAACAATAGGTTAAGGCCATTGGAAGCCAGAAACATAATTTCTCCAAACTATGTCACCACCAAACTCTTTTCAGAAAGTGATTAAGTAACAAAGTCATGTTAGCTGCAAAATTACAATAGGTATGTTTAATTTGAAGAAACAAGTTATTAAACACCAGAAAATTTCCAAGCCAAAATCAGAAAAGAAGGCTTGTGAGATCAAAAAAAAAAGCATTAAAAAATTTATTTAAAAAACATGAGATCTCAGATTACAAAACTAAATAAGGATGAATTTAGCATCCCCATTTGAAATTTCTCAAGAGTAAAGAGGGATTGTTGCTACTACTACTGCTTCTGCTATTGCTGTTGTTCTACCATCATCACTATATAATAATAATTTGTTCCAAAATATTTGAATCGCCAAAGATTAATTTATGTCCATATTATTCCTCAATTTAAAAAAGAAGTTATAGACTATGCCATTTTTACAGCTGGAAAAACTTAATTATAAATAGGAGGTACCTAAATATTACCTGTAACAAATAAGGGAAAATCAGAAATAACAACCAGATCTAAAAATTTCCAGATACTGCTTTTTCGCTTTACTATGCTTGCCAACTCAAGGAAAAAGGAAGTTCTTTACAGTGCAAGATATAAGGTTATATTAATTCATAGTCCTGCTCATTAGTTTGTTATATTAATAAGCCACTTAGTTTCATACTTAGTTGACATATTGGAAGGAAACTAATAGTTTGAAAAATTCTTCTGTGCCTTAAAATGTACTCACATTGCCTCAGACCACAAAACTGAGCTAAGAAAGAGAAGTGCAGAGGTTAAGGTGCTAGCCTATGGCCACATCACATTCATGACAGACATAGCCTTTTTGTCTATATATATTAGTGTCTCACAAAGACATAAATATGAGACATTTCAGTATCAGACTTACAAAATAGTCAGTACTACTATCATATGTTTCCCCCAGGTCCAATGCTTTTCAGGATGTTACCTCAAACAGCCTATTCCTAATCATCCTTTAAATCTCAGCTCAAAGTCCACCTCTTACCAGAAGCTTTCTTTGACACAGGTACTTCTGTTTTTATATCTCTCTCCATTGTAGCAACTAGCACACCACAAACAATTACCAATATTCATACCTTCTCACAAGGACCATGTATTTTCATTTTTGATATCATGTAATCAAGTGATTCCTATCTTTTCACCACCAAGGATCCTTTTATTAATCCTTCCTCATAAACCCCATATTTTGAAAGACTGCTGCCTATCAAAAAACCACACTTCTTACGTAATAATTAAATATTTTCCAATTTTAGTAATCAAAGACATATATAACTGATATTTAATACTTCTGATCAGCATGATATTAGTCATTTACATTGGCATATGGGAAATGCAGCATTGGTTTGGCTCTGGAAATAAGTATAAAGATAAAATAAATGAGAACTGACATTGTATAGAAGAGACTAGGGGAAAAAAGAGGGCCAAAAAAGCCAACACTAATTTATGACATACAAGTTTTGTTTGCAGTGAAGCAAAATTCACTGAAACATTTATTCATATCAAGTAGGAAGTTAGTATGACTGGTAAGATTATCTACCCTGCATACCTTTTATTGAATGAGGCAATGAATATGAAAGCACTCTGAAAGCCGAGTTCCATAAAACATAAGAGAATTAACGGTCCTTTTCACGCCAAGGTTCTACTACTGATCACATAACTACTGTCAATTAATCCTAACACAGTTGTCCAGAACTGTTCTATATACTTCTATATCCTGTATCTTCAATTTTAATCTTCCCAATAACCCGATCTGACAAATTCTATCATAATTCCCATTTTAAAAATTAAGAAATTGATACTTAAAGAGATTGCATAAATTTTTAAGGTCACAAAACTAGTTTAGGAAATAAGACTTCAAAGGAAAGATTCAAGAAGTAAAAAGTGAAAGTTAAATTTGGTTTTCTCACCTGCAGTTTTATCACTCAAATGAAGAATATGTGTTTCCATTTTTTCTTAAAATGAAAGCAAGAGAAAAAAAATTAAGATGTGTACATTTGGCATAAAGAACTTGCTGGTGTTAATCACTGAAATCCATAACCAAAGAAGAGTATAAAAAATCTCATCTTTGCAGGCTTTCAAAATAAAGAGAGCTTCTTAACTGATTAGAATGGGGAAAAGGGGGATCAATATACTCTCAGGATGAAAGATGAAATAACCTTTTGAAAATCTTTTCCAGTCCTTAGAAATGGAATTTTCTCAAATTTTGAGAGCTGGACATCCAAACCCTACATTTAGTCAGTACTCTATCCCCAGTCTGACAGAATACTAATGAAGTCTCCTTTCTAGGAAAGAAAGGAAGGAACATGTACTGCTGTTTGTATTTCACATAAGAGGAAAAGAAACAGGTCATGTAACTTGCCAAAGATTACATAGCAAGCATATAGTGAAGCTGAAATGAGAAGCCAGATCTGTATAATTCTACATATGGTACCACTTCAACAGAAATAGATAACATGTTTTAAATATTTATTTTATATCAAGTCCTGAGTTTAGTGCTTTACATTCATTTATCTAATTTAATCATCATAAGAAAACTATGCCGCAGATATTATTACTCCCATTTTAGAGATGAAGAAATGGAGGGTTAGGGATTACACCATGGTGGTAGATGGGGCAGTTGACTTTTCCTACATAGAAGGTTCACTGCCCATGTAGATAGCTGTAGGTTATTTCTAAGAAAATAACAACATCCTTTCCGTTTGATATTCTTTCTCGGGAAAGAACAATGAATTATTCTTTCTTAGGAGCGTTCTTCTCCAGTTCTACCAATAATCTGTTTAGCACCATGACAACTGTACCTAAATTTCCCCACCTACTTAATATTAAAAGTTCTCGATAGAAAAATTTTTTCAAGTAAAGACCTGTGGCTTGGAAATGCCCTTCATGGTGCCCAGAACTTAGTAAGTGCTCAATCATGTTACTCAATGACCTGTTTGTAAAGTATAAAAGAAAATATTTGTAACCATGCATTGGAATTTGTTCCATTTGAAACCTATGCTTCTCAAAAAAAAAAAAAATCTGTTGCATTGCATTTCCCTCTTTCCATATATAGTGCTTCTGTAGCTGGAGAAAGTAAAGCATCTTAAATTTTCTTTGTCTGATTTTAAAGAACTACTTTTCAGAAAAGCAAAGAGACTGTGCTCAGTAAAGTCAAAATCATGAAGAGCACTAAAGTCCCTTTCTGCATTTCAATGGATATATTAAAGATTGACAATTCAGTTAGTCTCCTTAAGGTGATTAGAAACAACAAATTATTAAAGATAGCAGTGATAACAGATCATTTCAAGGGTTATCTTGTGAGAAGAAAGAGATCAAGAAAGAACTTGAAATGAGAGAATATAGAATGTTTGCATAGACGCTAATATGCACCTCATAGAACGTAGTTTGAATTTATCTTATATTTATTATGCATATGTCATCATTAAAAAGCATCATTTCAAAATACTTAAGCAATTTTGATCCAAAAGTTTAACAACACAAAAACTCTTAAAGGATTCCATAATATCACATTTATAGTCTTAAAAACATGGTGCTTCAATCCAGAGAAATCTTTTTAAAGCTTTATAGACCAGGAGAGTTTGGTAAATAAAATATACCAGTGAATTCCCTGCCACATGTGCCAGAACAGAATGTTCATAGAGCAAGCACAAGTATGGAAATAGAAAATGTAGAAAATTACAGAGCAGCAAATTCAAGCTAGTTACTAAAGATGCAAATTTTTCTAAAATATATATAACATTAAACTACCAATTGTTAGATTTTTTTATTTCACTATTTTATTCCAAATAACTACTGGTTAAGATGCTAACCCACTTCTTTATAAATAGAATCAAACATCACCCTATAAATGCAAAGAGATAACTCTTTAGGTAAATATGACGATTTCTATCATTTCAAATCATTGTTTTTCACTTTAAGTAGTAAGAAAGAAAGAGAATTCCATGGCACATTTTCATGCCATTAAAAGGTAAAAAAGAATATTTCAGAAATCTTTAAACATTTTGAAAAGGAATTTTTCCAATATTATGTACTATGCAAGTTAATGAGGGTTACTAAATATTAGCATTATAAAGTAGAAATAACTGGGAAGTTGGTTTTTAAAATGTGGTTTATTAGTTTATAATAGATTACAGCATCCACAATTAAGTTCAGAAAATAATTCACATCTTTCCTAAAGATGAAAGGTTTTTTTGAGTGAGTAGTAGAATATATTGATATATAAGGGGTCTTAGAAGAGCAAGAAGAGATTCTGAATATAAACAAGCCATCATTCTGGTAAAAAGAAATACAAACAACTAGAATAAAAATAGTTGATGCACAAAAGCCATAATGAGGGGGTAGCTCAAAAAATAACTTCTACTTTGAATGGTTTGGATGAAATACAAATTATCCATAGAAAAGTGTGGACTGGCATAAATGTTTGTACAAAATTATAAGTGTATTTCAAGAAGTATGCAAGAGGCAACCGCCTGCATGATGCACAAGGTCCCGGCAATGCTCTGCTTAAGTGCTAGTGCACAGAGTCCAAACCACTGCATTTTAATTACCATGCAGCCTCAGATATATTGCCTTTGATATGGAAATGTTCTTGTTCTCTCATCTTCACATATGGTCTCATGCACAGAAATCTTTATCTGATTCATAAAAAATAAACTAGAATCCAATCTCAACACCTGACCTCAGAGCTTAGAAGTTTTTTACTAAGCATGGTGTCACTATAAAAAGAATGACTAATATTGGTGTAAAGTTGGATATTTTGAGCAATGATATGAAGGATTTGCAGTTAAGAACTGAATCGATACTGTTTCTCTGAGGTTTTAGGGTTTCATGTTCACTTTTTTGAGACTACCACAGATTTGAGGAAAAACAGACCAGCTACCTTTTTTTGGAGGTAAGAGAGTCCATAGCAGATTTAAATGATATTCCATTTTACAACATCCACCAACATTCTTCGATTGATACTTTTATCCAGATTATGACAATGGATACTTACAACTTAAAAAGTACTATCAAAAAATATAACACAAGTTTAAAATTATTTCCACATCAACTAAATATCTAAACAAAATAATTTGCTGAAAAGCTTTTACCCTCTTCCACAGAACAAGAAAAATAAAAAACACTTTTCCTACAAATAAATAATGAATATATAATAAGAGGATGATGAAAGTTTCTGATATAACTCTACCAAAACAATTAGTTTTCAAATCACAGTTGAAGAACCTCGAGCGAAAAGGATAAGCTATGCATTTAAAATGTGCTTACATCTAATAAAAATTGCTCTTCATAGACCAGACTGAAGTGCCAGAATTTTTCTTTTACTTGAGTATGTTGCGAATCAGAGTATAATCAGTAGAAAATGTGGAGTTAGGATGAAGATATAAAATGTTCAATACATTATTTTCCTTGTTTAGAAAAAAATAACAGGGTAGAGCCATATTTCTTAAACAAAAAGCAATCCAAATACAAAGATAGTCCATTTTCTCCTCTAAAAAGCAATCAATATTTGTTCATTTTTTAGCAAGTTTCTATAATAAAATCTGATTTCATTAAATCTCATATACCTATATAACTTGATAATATTGAAATAATCTAGATTAATTTTAAAAAATATAAACAGTGATATGACCCATCTAAACTCCTGACAGCAGATAATACATCCCATCTGCAAATCATCTTGTTGTATGTTATCTGTGTTTTATCATTTCTAGTACCTGTCTGTGCCTGATATGGTACTCTCAGACACATTAGCTTGATGGAATGTTTCACTTGACTTCAAAAACATCAATTGATATTTATACACCCCTAAACTATATTTAAACAAACAGCTCTTAGATCAACCAAAATTTTTGTTGTACTGTACTATACTTTCAGAGAATGCTGTTTGTAAACAGTGAAAAGGTATGAATTCTTTCACTAACAAGAGAATTCTTTCAAACTTAGAAATAGATATATAATCTAACAAAAGTGAAAAGTATAGAAAATATTAAAAGAATTAAAGCCAATGCATATTAAAACTTAACAAAAGTTCATTTATTCCAGTACTTATTGTGCTAATTTAAAGAGATTTAAAAGTCATTAATTTCTCCAATATAAGATAGATATATGTGTAGCAATCTTACCAGTAACCAATAATCCAATAATTTCTTCTAAAAAGCTAAATAAAAACAGAAATTAAATCTCAATAATCCCAGCAAAATTTATCACTTATGTACTTAAAGGAGTATATTTTAAAGCCTTACAAAGAAAGGATTTGCCAGGTATGTTAGCATATTTTTAACATATGCTTTTCCCTTACTAAGAAAAATATCTGTTGCTTTCCGCTACTAATAAAATAATGTCCAACAGACAACATAATATTCTTACTGAATATCATTTCTTCTAGGTATTTAGTTACTGAATCCATTATAGGATCAGCATAATGTATAGAGATTGATACTGCTTTATTAATTAGTATTTTTACATTTATTTTTCTTTATAGTATAGTGTTATAGTTACACAATATACTATTATAGTAGTTTGTATCATGTTCCATAATAATAAACTCACATTTTTTGCATTTAAAAAATATATACACACCAGGAGAAAGTTTCTTCTCATTACTTGCAAAACAAAAACTAAGAACAACATCAAATCGGATAAACGATAAACAAAAAAAACATTTAATTTTGCTACTATACATAAAGGAATATGGTAGGAGAGCAGAGGAGAAAGGGGGTGTTGGTAGTACATGAGAAAAGCAACACAGAACGTCAGTTTGCCTAGGGAATTAATGGCCTAGCATTTGTCTAGATCCTGGTTACTTACTGCCTTTAGTCAAACTAGATCTAATAAGTTTAGCACACACTTGTTTTCATAGCCTGAAGGATTTTTTTTTTTTTGGTTGCTTGTCATTCTTGTTGTTTTAGAATAAGGACAATCTCTCTTGATTTATGAAGTTTTCAAAAATGTAGGAGAAAAAAATCTACATGTCATTAGGCCTTCTGCCCATGTGCTCATATGTGTATATTCGGGAAGACGTTCTTAAAAGTATATAGCTCATACATTTATGGTCTGGTAAAGTTTTAAAAATTCAGTCATAACTTTCTCCTACTCTAAGAAAATAAAATATTTCATTGGTTCAATAAAAAGCAAATGCAACTAAATATAACCATGTCCCTACCTGCCACCTGAAAGGTGCACTCTTGCTGCCATAGAAAAGCTAACCCTATCTCACTAAACTTATGAAAGATTTAGGATGTTTGCTTGTTTGTTTTAAAATAAAGAGAATCTTCTAGTAGGTATCAAACACTCTGAGTGGCCTAAAAACAAAGGGAGAAGGTGAACTGATGAAAGTGTCTAAGCTGAGTGTTGAATTCCAGTGTAACTGCACAGGGTGACAGAGGAAAGGTCATGTTCGTGGCTACAGAAATCTGGTTTCTGCCAGGGAATAGGCAAAATCTGACCTGAGGCTGGGGTCTGGGATGCTAGGTAGGAAGCTCAAACACCAGTCTGAATACAGACAGGACAGGTCACTGCTCCTACCAACCCCAGGCTGAACAAGAGTTAGACTGCAAGAGACAGCAGATCTTTCAAGGCCCGCCCCACAGTGAACGCTAGCAGCCCCAAGCGGCTAGGCCTGAAGGGGAAAAACCTTAACTGCAATCAGTTCACAGATAGTAATTTGCTGAGAGACCTCTGGGGTGGAGGTGGGAGGGAGCACAGAGACAGGTGAATAGTGAAAAGCCTGAAGCCCCTACCCAAGCCAGGACACCATGCGAAGCCTGAGCTGGTCCTACTAGACTAGGGCAGATAAAGGGGCACTAGAACCCCTCCCCCATGGGCGGGGTGTGCAGAATAGGTATATTGCCAGATTTACTCTGCATCCCCTTTCCTCATTTAGTCTGCACCCTGACGCTGGTGTCTGCTTTACCCCGCTAACCAGTAGTTTAGTTCCCTCTCGAATGAAAACTAGAGATGAGAAAAAAGGAAGAGAAGAGGGGAGGAGAGAGAGAAATCAAATACAAGGCTACTTGTCATAGTCTCCCCTGGTGCAGGGGCCTCCCGGGGTTGTCCTGACCACTTCGGCCCTCCGTCGGGAACCCTACAGCCCAGAATGGAGCTGAATGGGCCAGGCCGGCCAAGCCCGTGCCCACGGGCCTCGGGGACGAGGTGCTGAGTGCGCAAGCTAATTATACATGTGGCATTTGGGCAGCCGACTGTCCAGTGACACCTTACCTTATGAGGAAACGTCAACCCAAGCAACTGTTCAAAACAAAATGCCATCGCGGGATCAGCTTCGCCAGCTCTTGGCCGGTTCGGGGTTGCTTTTCCCACAGCCTCTCACACTTAGCACAAGAATGTGGCCTGGGGAGGCCAGCCGTGGGAGGGCTGACCAGCAGGGGGCGGAGGGGGGGCAGACAGGCGGGGCGGTCCTTGCCAGGTGTCGGTCCTGGCCCCCCTCGCCATGGACCAGCTCGCGGACCCGATCACTTGACCTTTTTATTCACCAAACCCACCTCCTAGAAATAGACTGGGCGGGGCTGTGTCTGTTCTCCTCGGGACCCGGGAAAAACCTGGGCATGTGACTATAAAGGGCAGAAGAGAGCAGACCCTGGGGAGGCGGGGGAAAGAGGGCATTCTCGCATCCCGACTCCACTGAGTTGTTGTTTGGGCCGCCCAGCCAGCGCGGAAGGCTGGCCGCAGGAGTGCGCGCCGGGGTCAACCGCCCAGGACATGGACAATATCCGAGTGCCCTATTGACAGTGCCGTGGGAGGTCCGGAGCCCAGCCCAGTTTGCAGCAGCGACGGCTTCGGACCATCTCGAGACCGAAACTTCAAGCACGGCCCTCAGAGGAGGTCACACACAGAGAAGCAGCTGGGGACAGCCCATCTCTCTAACAACCCAGCCCGCTAACAGAGTCGAAGACTTATTTTAGTCCCAAATAGAGGCAGCATTCGATATCTGGCAATTCATACAAATAAACGTTTTCAAACTTAGCCTAAGAGAGCTTAAATAAAACTCGACACACGCCGGCAACAACCATCTATTATCTGCTCCAAACACACCAATTCTCTTTTTATCTTAAAGCTCCGCGGAGCGCCTTGGATACAGCCCGGTGAACCGAGCTAATCTGTCCACCGCAGCCGCGGGCCGCTCCTCCAGAAACCCAAGCACAACCCCAGCAACCTTTGCACAAGCCCCTTTTCCCTTCTCTGACCGGCCCTTTAAGGGAGAAAGCAAAAAGCAGCCCCCAGGGAGCTGCCAGGCTCGAGCTGGGCCCCGTATGGGTGGCAGCACCGCCCCGGGCCTGGGCCGAGCCCCAGAGCGGCGGATCTCCACGGGTCTGCAGAGAGGGCAGCGGGCGACCGGCCCCGGGCAGGGCGCCGAGAAGGACGAAGGGCGCCGGCGGGGCTCTGGGACGCGGAGTAGGAGAGCGCAGGGCGGGGAAGAAACGTGCCGGCGACCGTGCACCCGGCCTGCGGACTCGCAGGCCGAGCCCGCCTGGGGCAGGGCTGGGCGACAGCTAACACGCCCCCGCAGGACCTGGCACCACTGCCCAAGCGTCTCGAGCAAAGAGGACCACAGATTAGCACTTAGGTTTCGGATTGTCTTGGAATCCGGTTTGTTTATTTCTAAAGAGATCATAAAAAGTCACGTTCAAAAATTGGGGTAGAGGGGAAGAAGAGAGAGCGCGGAGGGAACTGCGTACAACTCACGCCGGGTCCCAGGAAAGTTACCACAGAGCGGAGGTGGGGTGAGGGTGGGCGGAGGAAGCGTACGGGTTTTCTAGCGACCCGGGTTTTCCTTATGAACTCCCTCCGGGAAACTTTACCCCGGCGGAGAGCGCGGCCGAGATCCTCGACTTTCGCCCGCCCTCGCTCAGCATCAACCCCACAAATAGCCAAAGTTTCCAAACCAAAATGGGGGTGGGGTAGGGGTAGCGTTAAGAAGCCCAGAAACCCAGCGTGTTCTCCCCACCTCCCGCACCTCGAGCCTGGCTAACACTGAAGCGCTCCAGAAAACTGCGCCGTCGCAGTCACACAGTGAATCAACCCAACACTTTTCAAGAAAACAAAATATTCGCTGGGAAACTTACTTTGCATTTAGTCTCTATTCTTTGGGGGGATGCAGTTTAGGTCGGCTCGTAAGGGAAGCTCGTTTTGTCCAGGTTCGATATTGTCTACTTATGGATCAGCCCTTGGGTGAGGGTTTATTTTAATTTATGGCTTATGCATTCTTTTAAGGTCGATTTACATGACCTCCGGCTACAACTAAGACAGCCGAGGAGGGCACTCCAGTCGTCAGTCGGCCAAACCCACAATTAAAACAGCCCTCCCCCTAGTCTTGGTGTGACTGAGACTCTCCTGGGGTAGGCTGGCTGCCTGCTTTTCTCTTTTTTCTCTCTCTCTTCTTTCTTCACTTCAGCATATTTTTCCTTCTTTCTGTATGTCTTTCTTTTTCTAATATCACGAAATAAGATGTGATATCAGTTTGAAAGTTTCGGTATAACTTTCTCTAAACCGAAGCCTGCAGCGATAACGAGATACAGCGCTCACAAAGCCCTCAGGATGCTGCCCTCTTGTGGGAACTAAAGGCATTTCCACCCTGCGGTCCCATCTGAACCCTCACAGAGCACACAGGCATATGCTTACACAGAGAAAGGGAGGGGGGAGACGAAGAGACAAGAGAGAGAGGGAGGGAGAGAGAGAGAAGGAGAGAGAGGGGGAGAGAGAGAGAGAGAGAGAGAGAGAGAGAGAGAGAGAGAGAGAGAGAGAGAGAGAGAGAGAGAGAGAGCGCTACACACGCAGGCACAGAAGCTTCTTCCATCACACACTTGCGCAAACTTCAATGAAATACCTACCTCAAACTTCACGGAGCCTTAAAAATTCATTCTCTAAAGCCACCTGACTTCTTTTTCATATCATTCCCGGTTATACGTATTAGAATATCTATACAGGGAGGCAGAGAAGGAGGAATAGGTGGGCCGAGAAAGCGGACAGATTTCCAGGAGAATACTTAGGATGGCGATAACAGCTTTCTGTTGTCAAAGGTTGCGTTGTCTCTTTCCCCGTCCCTTTTGCCTTAGTGTCCTACGCACAGTTATCTACAGCTACAACATGTGTTTTCTCGAAGTGGATTTGGAGGCTGGGGGAGGGGGGCAAGAAAACCAGAAGCCCGCCACGCAGATCTGTCCGCGCCTCCGGGACAAGGCACAACTCTCCGAGAAGGGGACGCATCTTGGAGACCCACGCGTCCACCAGCGAGCGACAGGCGCTCGGGCCCTTTTCTCAGCCTTTACTCCCCCGTTTGCGTCGGCCCCGCTGAGCGCGCCCTCCTCCCGCTCCTCCTCCCGCGTCTCCCCTCCCCAGCCAAGTACGGAAACCCGCCTGAGCTGGGCAGCCGCGGCTCCCGGCAACCAGCGCCCTCGCAGGGCTCCGCGCGCTCAGCTCTCGTCCCGCCGCCTGTCCGACCCCAGTCCCTCAGTCCCAGCTCAGGAAAACTAATCCTGGAGCTGCCCGGAAAGGCAAGAGCGGAAGGCGCTGGGGGTCGGCGGCCCGGCCAGGGGTTCCTGCCCCTGTCCGCTCCGGCTCCCCAACAGGTAGCTCACAAACGGGCCGCGCGCTCCGGCTCTGCCTCCCTCTCTCTCTAGATCGCTCGCTCCGTCCCGGTTACCTGGGCGGGCTCCAGGATGGTACCGCACGGGAGGGCTCCTTGTGCGCTGCGCCGCGGGAGTAAATAGCATTAAAGAAAAAGGGAAAGATACAAATAAAAAAAAAAATGTAAGGAAGGGAAGTCGATGCTAGGTCAATTAGCACAGCCTGGGGAGCAAGGGAGCAGAACCCCCCAGCGCCGCGGCCCACGCAGCCCGTTAACTCAAGTCTGCGGGGGTGTCCCGCTCCGGGCGGGGGGAGCGCTGACCCGCAGAAGTTTGCCGCCGGGGTGCCGGGAGGTGCGCGCAGAGCGGGGTGACTAGGGGTTTCCCCCTTGAAACAAGTGAAGGCGATGGTTAGTGCTGTCAATCTTGGCAATCAGTGTGAGCGGCCATGTCGTAAGTATTCAAAGCATTTCCCGTCGTGCAACATCAGAAAGTGAGTGGCCAGGGCATTGATCTGAGCGAAGGAGAGGAGGCAGGGCTCCCCTCCCAGACAACACAGGCAAGATGAGACAAGAGGCGAAGGAGGCAGCGAGCCAGGCAGGGAAGCTGGGAGGGAGGGGGGAGGGCCGGGGGAAGAAGAAGGAGGGGAAAGCGGGAGGCTAAGGCAAGAGAGCTAGAAAGAGAGGGCAGAGATCGGCGAGAGCAGAGGTTGGAACTGGAGAAAGCGTCTCGGAGAACAGAGTGAAGAGACTACAAGAGAAAACTGGAAGGGGACAAAGAAGAGGGAGAGCTAGGATCTGAGGGGAATGGTGACAAGTATTAAGTGGGAGAGAGGCTGAGGAGTAAGGGACCCAAGGAGCGCTACTGGGGCTCAGGCTGCTGGAAGGAATCAAGAGGAAGGCAAACTGAAGTGGGGAAAATGTAGACAACTGGGGAAAAAGGAAGGACAAACTGGAGAAAAAGGAGAAGGTAAAGTAGAAGGAGAAGACATAGGGGTGGTAGTTTGTGCTTTTATAAAGTTAGGTGAAAGAGGAAGAATGAGTTGAAGATTAAGAAGTACTAAGATGCAGAACTGGACCACAGAAGTGAGTCATGGGAAATGCAGAGACGAGAAAGAACAGGGGCTGAAGCAGACCAGGAAGAAGGAAAGAAGGATGAATAATAAGAAGGATGGAGGAAAATGAAAAAGAGAAGTGCTCAAAAGACAGTAAAGAAAAGATGCAGGAAGCAGATATAATGAAAGCACACTGTAGGATCTCAGTAAACGGGCTAAGAGAAACATTTCAAAAGATGAAGGCGGAATTAAAAGAAAAAACAATTGACATAGGAGATTCTTAGCATATGCAGATTCTAGAGGTCATATGTGGATTATAGAGTTTATAGGTTAAAATTATTATAAAAAACAAGATGTACAAACTACCAAAGAAAAATAATTATAACTTCACAATTATAAATAAAATAGTTCCACATGAATAAGTTTGTATTACATGGAATTAGATGGGTGACGTATGTGTATTATCTCAACTGTAGAGAAAAAGATTTGGAGAAACAATTTCAAGAGGGGTAGCTTGGAAGTTGTAGAAGATGAAGAGAGTTTCAGTCACCCAGGACAGCATGTAAAATTGCATCAGTCAGATGTAGAAAATTAAATTAATAAAAGACTCCCCCCCCCAAAAAAAAAAAAACTCTTCATAAATTAAATATTCTCTTTGATACATGTAGGGTAGATAAAAGATTTGAGGGGTATATAATGGCCTAAAGGAACTTTATCTCAGTGCAAAAATGCTGAGGGACTGGGAAGGAAGAGAATAATCATAAAGTCATGTAGTAGAGAATCAGAGTACAAGAAATGAGAAAACCAGCTTTGACAGCAGCAGACACAAAGCTAACTTGAGGCAGTGTGCAGGAGGTGAGGCTGGCCTGCCTGAACCCAGGCCCCAAGAAACAGACTAGGTTTGAGAAACTGAGATTACTGGAAAGTCAAAATTACATTAAAGCTGGGAGAGAGGTTCTGACATATTAGCATAACTTGCAGAGATTTGTGGAAGAGGTTCTTACTATGTAGAAATTGATATGAGATGGCCACTTTGGGATGCTGTATGAACAGGGACTTTGTGAAAGAAGATATAGACCAGGAGGAGAAGAGGGGTCAAGAATTATGACTAAAAAATTTATGACAATCTGAAGTTGCCATTTTGAGGAAGACCTACCACAGATTAAGTGATAAAAGATAAAAAGAAAGTCTCATCTTTGTTACATAAACTTTAATGAAAATGAAGAGAATAAGCAAGCACAAAGATGAAGCAAGCTATCAGTCTTATGCTGACTTCTTAAAGTATATACCTGTTTGGTTTCATATGAATTCTAGACAAGAGAAGGAAAAAGATAGAAATAAAGTTTGGGATGAGCACCTCCAATTAGTGGAGCAGAAGAAATAACTAGATTCTTCTACCCCCAATAGGAAATCTGATGCTCGAGGATTGGAAGCTTGGAGGCTGTAAATTAAAGTGATTTGATGACTGTTGGTTAGGAGGGCTAGTTCCCAACAAGAAATTTTGTGTCCCCATTGCCCACAGCAACTTTCAGGACTGAAAAGCCTGCCTCTTGGCGTGAAAGCCTAGAGGCCAGCAAAGAAGATAGATGCCTGGCACCATGCACGCCAGCTCCTTCCACTCTGGCTCTCAGAACGGCCATCCTAGCCTTTGACCTCAAAGGCCCAAGGGGCAAATCCAGATAGTGTTTCTAGCCTAGACAGGGCCAGTTTCTTCTAGGTTTTTGTTTTTGTTTTATTTTTTGTGAATACTGTGGCCTGGTCCAGCCTTTGAACACAGAGCCTCAAGCACCTGGACCACCTATCCTGGAACTTAACCACCAGAGCCAAAAATTCTCTCCAAAGAGGTTGAAAATCCGACGAACTGTCCTAAATGCCTTGCAGAGTTAAGGCAATGAGAAGACGGGGTACTTTAAGTCCCAAAGCCTGAATCTTTAGGGAAGAGCCACCAAGGGAGGTGAAACATCCTGGACGGAAACGCTGGAATGTGACCAGGCTCCTCAGAGTTGCAGCGACAACTTTGATTTTTCAAAGACCAGCGCATCCGTCTCTTTAAATAGCACAGCATTAGGGGATCTGGGGGGTTAGACTGGCCCTGCCGACAAGATGCAGGCCACTGGAAGGGGGTAAAAAGAAAAAGAAAAAAAAAAGGCGACCTTATCAAGATCTCTGGTAGCCAAGGCCCTGACGGTGGGCCGCAGTGGACCTTTTGGGAAGAAGCAGCAGGAATCTTCTTTAGATTTTATCTAATAAAGTGATATCACAGTAGATTGATAAGGCGGAACCCACAGCGGGTCACAACACTGATCCCTAGTCTAAGGAAACAAAAGTTTGGGGTGTCGGTGCCGCACTTCAGGCTGTGCATGGGGTGACACGTGGCCCTAGGGGTGGGAATGCGTCCTCGGGATTTCCTTTCTAGCCTCCGCCACGACTGTACAGCTCAGGGGGTGAGGCAGGGGGTGCTGAAGGGGGTTCTACTGTGGGGCTCTCCACCTGGTCGGCACTGGCCTGAGGGCTCCGAAAAGTCCAGGAAGTAGCGGAGGACACCCAGGCACCGCGGCCAGATCCCGGCGCACATGGGCTCACTTTCCCTAGGGATTCAAGCCCTGCGTGGCGCAAGAACCCCGGGTGCCGAGCTAGGGGAACCACGCAGCAAAGGAGGAAAGAGCAGATGGAGACTGACTTACCTGCCCGCAGCTGTCGCTGCCTCCGTTCTGTCCTGGTGTCCGTGGGCACGGCAACCAGCAAAGGCAACTCGGCTTTGCTAAGTTTGGCCTCGCACCTCCAGAGAAGAGGCGCGAACCCGCAAAGGGAATGCGCGCGCGGTTCCTGGTGAGAGGTCCCCCTGAACTTGGGAAGGGCAACGCAATGAATTCTGATCGAGAAGTTAACATTTAAAGCACCCACGAAAAATCATAACGACTGTTAAAACCTCAAATTCTTGCTCTGATAGTCTCCTTACACCAGCCGGGCGGGCAATTCAGATTTACATGACTTCATCTTAAGGTCGCTAACTTCTTTCAGGAAGGGCTTTACAGCTACTGTATAAATAGGACAAATATAAATGTCTTCAATTCTAAACCACGGGGAATAAGAACTTTTACTGAAACGAAAAATCAGTGAAAGAGAATTAAAAATCAAAAGTTGAAAACTTTAATTACAGCACGGAGAAAAGTTTTAGCAATTGGTTTCCTTAAACAGGGATAACAAGCATACCAACACTCCTGCAGTCCATCGCACTTCATTTCAGTTTGGTGTAACCAAATAACCCGAACTCCCAAATAACAGTGCCCTTGGGACTCTGCCTCAAAAGGTCGGAACTCGTGTTTCAACAACAAAAGCAAAAAAAAAAAAAAAAAAACTGTGAATAATGCTCTACGTTCTTTAAGATGTCATTTTGCAAAAGGACAAGGCATTGTCCCCCGACTTTAAATGGATACAGATTAACATTAAATTTCATTTGAATCTGTGCGTCATCCTGTTGGGAAGACCACAGAAGTAACGACAGTAGCAGCAGCAGCACCGTCACAAAGGAGGTGGGGAAAAGTGGTAAAAATGCATGAACTTTTTTCAAAGAAAAATAAAGATAAATCAAAAATAAGTTTTACAGATATGTCTTTCCTGGCTTAGAAAAGTTAATTTTAACTGTGCTTCTGCTGTCTAAGTTGCAAAGCCGAGGCTAGGGGAGTGCGTGGCTGGAATCTGCATGCTGATAAGAGAAGGCTGATGTACTTACAGTGACAGAGGGCAGGCTGCGGGAGAAAAGCTGTTTGTGTTAGCCTGCGAGCTACCCAGGGCTGCAGTGAGAGCAGAAGGGAGGAGTGGGAGTGCCAGTCTGCGTACACCTTCACCGCGTCTCATTACATCTGCCAGCCTCTCTCCCTCTCTCTTTCATTTCCACATTCCCTTTGTTCCTGAAAAAAAAAAATCTACACGTCACATCAGAGTCCCCAGATGCAGTCTACACCAAAGAAAAAAAATGAATAATTCAATCAAACTGTGCATAGTCTCTAAGGCAATAAATCTATTGCACTTAAAGAAACGAAGGGTAATTACCACCATGGAATTAGAATAAGGCCAAAGACCAGAGATCTCGTGGAGTCTCTGGGTAAACTCCCTGGTCAGATAAAGTTTCATTTATTTAATCCTTTTGACATCTCAAATGAAAAGTCAGAGAAAGATATTTAACTTATTCTAGAAGGATATTCACTTCTTTTTAAACACATTTTAGAAGAGGGTGAAGAGGAGAGAAAGCCTTGGGCGTACTACCCTGCTCAAAAGCCTCCCGAAAGCAGCAGCATAGAGCAGGCAGAGACACGAACCAAGACAACGTGTCCGTGGAGGCTTCCAGGGTCCATTCCCCCCCACACACACACACACACCCCTCCGCCACTCTCCCTCCTCCACTCCCCTTTAATCAGAAGAGGATCGCGCTCCACTCTCACCCACAGCCTCGTCATGAGGGAAGCTGGAATCTGGGAACTTACCTGCAGCGCCAAGACTTAGCTAAGAGAAATCGCGCTTCCCTGCCACCAACACCCCATGCCATCCCCAAGCACCCCTCCAAAGTCCTGTAACCATCTACTTCTTCCATCTGCATAAGGGAAATTGTAAACGGGACTCCCCCAACCCCCACGATTGAATGGAAGCTCTGTACTGTACCGACTTCTGGATTTGCCCTGGGTTGAGTTTAGGGAATGTCTGGAAAGAAAAAAAAAAAAGAAAGAAAGAAAGAAAGGAAAAAAGGAGGGGGGCAGCTCAAGCCTTGTCCAAGTTAGTCAGAAGACTGTTGTTAGGCAGGAAAGAGCCTACGGGAGAAACAGCTGGGATGCAGACTGGCTATGGAAATCTCAGTTCTAGGAACCATGTCCTTTCATCCAGGAGGTAAGACTGTGTGACTGTCGCACGTTTATTCTTTCGTTGTCTGTGTGTCTTTCTTCCCCACCCCCAAGGACCCCTCCCACTTGGGCCAACCGGCATGCACCCCGGAGAAGGGCACAGCACGACGAAAGGCTATGTTTCCCCAGTCTTTCTACTCATAAATTGTGGATATCACTGAAACGAGATTAGCAAATCTTCCACCGCTGGCAGCAACCACCAAACCCTCTGTCCTTCTCCGGGTTGCGCACGGGTCGCGGCATCTCAGCACTGTGGAGAGGTCCGGGGCTGCCTGAAGGTTCAGGTGATGCGGGGAGACTCGTGGCGTCCCATACGGGTTCCGCCAAGGGCTTTTAACCCATCACCACCTCCTGTCGCCTCCACGCGCGCACACACACACACCACATATTACACCACACACACACACACACACACACACGCACACGCACACGCACGCACACACACTATGCCATTCTGGCCGAACTCCTCATCTAAACTCAAATCCCTTAAATAGTCAATTCAGCCGGCTTGAGAGCAGCGGGTACACTAGGATCATACGTGGATGAACCGCGAGGGTGCCAGCCGCCAGCTTGGCCAAGCTTTGTTTACGTGCCTAAGTCGCCACCTTGAGGTCGAGCGGAAGACTGCTCCTGGCTCCCGGCTGTCGAGATGAACCAGGCTAACACCAGCCCCGCAGCGTTGGCGACAGCCTGAGACAGCTTGAAAGGGAAGCAAACGGAGAGCGTCCCGCAAGAAGACTGGCCGCAAAGGCACGGCCCGCCCTCCAAGACCCGGGATGAGAAGAGTGAGGGTTAAAATTGCACACTAGCTGAAACCAATAACCGGGAACCAAGCGAAGGCGCACTCTTTCAGCAAAGTACAAAGCTTCGGACCAAAGAGTCTGCAGCCCCGAAACTTCAAGCACTAACTCTCAAGGAGGGTGGAGGCAGGTTTCAGAGGCTTAGCTTCTGCTCGGGTAATGCCGAGGATAGAGCTCCCTTTTGCCACGACCTCAGCTCAGCTCTGTCTCCGCACTTCCCGGAGCTCCTCTCCCATTTGCTCTCCACTCTCCCGGCAGGAGACAAAGGGACTCAGGGGCGCGGCCAGTCCCGAGGTCACTAGCAGTGGGTAAGGAGGGGGCTCCTTGACGAGAACTGTGTGAGAGCGACACTTAGGCAACCCGGCCTTCTGCTGCGAAAGCTAGACACTGAGCTCTGTAGTCGCCCATTTCTCAGAAAATCAGGCCTTCTGATTGTTAACAATGGATTCAGTAAAATAATGATTGTCAATTATATCAGAGATTTTCACCGTTATCTCTACAGAAACCCTTTTACACACACCATTCTTTCTGCATTTGCGCTTTGCTTTATAAGGACACCAAGCTTAAGAATACCCTATCTAAATCCTGAAATAACTTGTGTTTCTTCTTTGTTATGCCTGGACACTGCCTGCAAGGCTTGGGGACGTCCCCAAGGTCACTCCAAGTCCATCTTCCTTCTTGAACTGTGTCCCAAGGGTGCCTCCTCGGTCATTTCCCTTCTGCTTGGGTGCATAGACATTATTTAAATGCAATACAAAAGGAGAATTTTATTTATCTCAAGAAAAAAGGACACTCAGAAACTATCTTGTGTAATTGGAGGCCATAAATCACCCCATCCTGACTCCGGCTGGAGTTTTTCAGTATTTTGGTCAGAATAAAAAATAATAATAATAATAATAATAATAATAATAATAATAATAATAATAGAAATAAAATTTAAAAAGAGAACCATGACAACCCTGAGCTAGTACTGGACAACAGGAAAGAAGAGAAGCAACAGGCCCCCAAGCCAGACCCCATTTCCCTGTTTCATGCCATAGCCTAGCAAATTAACATTGGATTGCTCTTCCACTCATGTGGAAAGCTAAGTGTTATTGAATACAGTACTAAATTTTCCCAGGGAATCCCAATTATAGAAACACCTGTGTTAAGTAATGCTATTCTAATCCACTATGAAAACCTTAAGTATGTAATAGCCCTCAAATCATCTCATTCCTTAGTCACAGTGGGGTGGGCCAACCTCATGGAGGAACATTTGACTTGTATAATGCCCCCAGAGCCTTATCTCAGAGGGGCTTCGGTTTTACCATAGTAATCCTGGCAGTTCATCTTCTCTTAAATGGAAGGATATACACATAAAGCCTAATGTAACTGACAGAAACTAAGACTGGATAGAAACCTCATATAAAGAAAAATCAAATCAAAGGCCAATGACTATAAAACTGGAACACATAGCACACATGCAACTCCATGATTTTTAAATCAAAACCCTAACAACATAAGAGAATTTCTCACTATTCTGTATATATGCTTCACTTTCCTATAAATAGAATTAGTAATGGCAAAATATAATGAAATAAAACCACTATAAAAGGAATGTGGTAGAAACCAAAAAATTATAAGCCTAATATTTTAAAATGACAGACCCTAATATTTTTCAAATGCTATCTGAAATATATTATTTATTAAAGAAATGATTATTTTATAGCTTAAGCCTGTCAAAACTAATGCCACTAAAAGATCCAGATAAAAAGTGAAAGGTTTTCCTGTCATCCAAATGTTAGTTTTACAATGATACATAGCATTATATTTCTAACGAAGTGATGTAGATAATTACATAGGTAAGGGTGAATATCATAAAAACCACAGATAGAAAAAATGTAATAACGAGTTATAGGATAATTCAACCACAGAAATAAACTTTATTTGCTAAAATTCAAAATATCCCATACGGTAGCATCCTTCTGATATATTGTGTTACCTTTTCACCATCAAGTAACACTGTTAAAGCATTTACATTCTCTCATATGTGCTTCTCCCTTCTCTCTGTTTAAAGAAACACCTCTTCCCAAATCTGAGGTTTACAACTCACTAAAATGACTACCATATCTTTCATTATATATTTTAGCCATACCAGAAATATTCAGTAAATCATATAGATTCATTCCAGTATCTAATAAAAGGGACACAATAATAATGCTGTGAAACTGCTCATTGATAAATACCAAACAATAAAACAGTAATTTATTAATATTACTGTCTTCAACTTTGATGATTTACATTAGAAATTTTATGCTTTATATATTTTATGTGTTAGCATTGTTTTTAAAAACTGAATTTGATTAAATTCTCTAATTTTAAAATTTGTTCCTGAAAAATCTTTCTTCTAAATTCCAGATTGCTACTTTTAAAATTTCTAAATAATTTCTTGTGTGTGTTTTTAAGTACCAAAAATACATTAAAGACTTTTGCTTGTTTTCCACATTTTTATTCACATTTAAGTGTGTGCCAACTGCCTAATATATGCAAAGCAAATTAAAAGTGTATTAACTAAGGATCTCTCTTTTATACTACTATAATTTAATAAATATTAATTAAAAGCCTATTGTACATATACTGAAAATTAATTTTTACTGAATATGCCAAAAGAAGAAGTATTCTGTTTGATATAAGTATATTTGATGATTATATGTGTTTCATTTTATTAGGCTTATACTATTTAAATTACCCCAGATATTTTTATTAATCAGCAAACTACACACATGTTTAAGTTTTTCTGACTTATCAAAAGATATATCTAAAAAAAATCTTTATTTAAAAAACAGAATCTATAGTTATAAATTAATTCTAAATAATGTATTTTACTCATTTTACTTTTAAATTAGTTCTAAAAGAAACTTCAAACCATATCTTCAAATTAGTCTTTAATATAATTGCTATGTAAAATTATTGCTAAGTTTTACGCCTTCAACATGTATCATAATCATGTATATATAAGATAAATATATTATCTACCTACAGTCAAACAAACAAATGAAAGCTAAAAAATGTCAATGTTTCAAGTATCTGGATTTTTGCTATTATTTAAATAACTCGTTGAATTTTATCAAATTTTTAAGTTTTCATCAAGATGTTTTGCATTTGGTTTGAATATGTTATCTTTTAAATGAGGGGGGTGGGAAACAACTTTAAGAATCTGCAACAATGATCATCCTTGTGTTAATTCATGTCTGTTTAAGACAATAACAAAAAGCTTCATTTATTTACACTTAAAGTTCTAGAATGGCAGACTTCTGAAGAAAATAGTTAAATTCAAGAGCTCAATATAGAAACCTTTTTACTTGTATACGATATGTTAACCTACTTTCAAAGTTGACGAAGTTTAGTACTAAACTGAATATTAAGCAAATAAGTGTTAACTATGTTCACTAGAATTAGCATATTTCAGATTATAGTTTATAAATTTTTAAGAGCATCAGCATCATGATATGGTTGCCATAGAAACTGCAACAATGTGTCATTTCAATTAATTTTATATGCAGTGATAAGGCCTAGTTCTACATCACTTCAATACAAGTTTGAAAAGCAAAGACTGAAAAGCAGTATAAATAGCGAATATTGAGTTTCCAAATTATACCAGTTTAGAAACTAATAAAGTATGAGGCTTTTTAAAAAGAAAAATACACAATGCATTCCAAGTGCACAAAAGGATAGCATTTAGTAAACATTATAAAATGTTTTAAAATGAGTACATTCTGAAACAAGTTTTTATAAACAATCAACTACTTCTCTTAGTATTCCATACTCTTCTTACTTAGGTTTATTTATAGGTAACAAAACTTATTGGTTATTACATATTGCTTAATAATCAAATTACAGATGCTTTCTCTATTCTCAAGAGATAGGTACATTTCCTTTTACACTATAAATTCAAAAAACTCGTGCAGAATTTTATTATTTTTAAAGTAATTATTGCAACATAAGTTTTTCATTAAGAGGGGACAATATATGATTGCAAAAGCCTTCTTAGTATATCACTGCCAGAAATATTCCATTGACATTAATGACTCGATTACCGGAACAGGAAAAGCTTAAGAAAGTAAAGCACATATTTCCTAAAGAATAATATGGCAAATGATTTGGAGCTCTAAGTTAATTGTTTCTTTGGTTAACAAATACCTTTTCTTTATATTTTCTGTCACTGTACATTTCAATATGGAATATGCCCAAGAAAACTCTGGTTTGAAAAGGGACACTACATTTAAGTCTATATTTATCATGCATCTTCTTTAGGTATAATATAGCTTTTGCTGTTAATAATTTCAATTAATTACTACAAAGTAATGTCCTCAAAATATATATAAAATATTATAATCCTAAAAGCAATTTTTAGAAAATAAGTGAAGACAGTATGTGTACATTTTTTAAATGGTAAAGAAATAATCTAAAGAAAAAATAAACATATACAACTTCTTATTTTTGATAGGATTAA
Organism: Macroglossus sobrinus; assembly: GCA_004027375.1. Taxonomy (NCBI): domain Eukaryota; kingdom Metazoa; phylum Chordata; class Mammalia; order Chiroptera; family Pteropodidae; genus Macroglossus; species Macroglossus sobrinus. The sequence goes on from PVKZ01000280.1 coordinate 181,818, forward strand.
GAGGATTCCAAGAAGCATTTAAATCCCTAGTTTTCCTAACAATTAACAATGAAAAACAGATGTTTACAAAGCTGTTTCATATGCTGTCTTAAAAGACGATAAAAGATGGTTTGTGGATAGTAAGAACGAAGAGCCAGATAACTGCTTGCCGGGTGTATATTTAAAAAGCATTTTCATTGGCTTAGTTATTGTTAATAGTGAAAGAAAACATTTTGTGCTGCACATACTGTATGACTGTGACTATAGAAAACTGCCATCATAAAGTCCTCAAAAACTCTTAATTTACAAAGATAATAATAACACAGAATTATTTCACTTCTCTGAATGATAACATTTGCATACCAGGACTGTGTACAATATACTTATAATGCACATTCATAATAACAAGGACTTCTTAACATTATAACTACAGCATATGATCTATGCATTAGACCATCTATCATACAAGTTTTACTTATTGGTGTGACAGTGTAGTCTTACTAAGCCAGGTGTTAGTTGTCTAGACAATTGAAAACCAACCACATTACTACATCACCGTTGTGAGAAAATATAATGATAAAATTAAAAACCATGTGACCCTGCAAGGCAATAACAGTACTATCTAGTAGTATCTATCTGGTATTATATTGGATAATGTAAAATAAGTATTTTAGAAGCTGTATGTTATAACCATGAGCCTACGTTACAAAAAATAATAATAATAATTGGTGTTTAATTGTTTTTGATAGTATTCCTTGAACCAAGCACATACTAGGCACTTTTAAAATGTTCGATTTTTTTAAATATTAGTTTGGGCACTTTTATTTTTGAATATAAATCTTAATGAATCTTCTTCATGAAGGATTTATCGCCTGCCTACATCTCTGTTACTGTATATTGGTATCTACTATAGATACTAGATAAATTCTAATTTTGGTTATTGTCATGTTGTGTCTTGTTCTTATTCAGCAGAGAATAAACACATCCTAATAAAAAACAGAAATATGGTATTTCAATTGTCCACATGGGTTATTTTCTAGATTTACTCTTGATATGTTTTATATATAGTCAAAGTGGAAAAAGGTATTTTTGAAAACAGAGGAGACAGGTACAATATTGTAACAGGTACAATATGTAACAGTACCTGGATTGGCACAAACTGAGCAAAAATATCTAATAGGAAAAATTTCTGAATATATTAAAACATTTCTTAAAATTAAAATTTTATTTAATATGAAAAATGCAACAGAATATATAATTATTTGTCCTTAAATTTTATTAAATATTCAATAACCTATAGGCATTTATTTATGTAAATATTATAATTGAAATTGAATGTATTTTACAGTGAAGCTTCAATTATCTCCCACATTATAATACAGTACGAAATATATTCATGTATTTGACTTCTATCAATTAAAAAAGTTTTTAAAATGTAAGTCAATTTAGTGGTTACCTGAGTGAAAGGGGAAGAGGGAGGTATATAGGGGTAAAAGTGGTCAAACATGGTGACAGAAAGAGATTTGACTTTGGGTGGTAAATACACAATGCAATATACATATATGTATTATTGAATTGTACCTAAAAACCTATACAATTTTGTTAACCAATGTCACTCCAATACATTTAATTTAAAAAATAAAAATAAAACAGTATGCAACAGAAAAAAAGGAAGTTATTTGTAATAATATTACATAATATTACACTTATTTACATGAACATTACAATACATATTAGAAGCATGACACTTTACATACAAGGAACAAAGAAACTGCTTAAACCAGCAACATTTTGTTTCTTGATATTATGTTAAAAGATTGTTAAAGTCACCAACAGACTTCTATAATCTTATCCTTAAACTCAGGTGTAATATATTATAGGACAGAGAGAAATCTTTAAAATGACATCAGTTTTCAAAATCAATATCAATGCAAAATCTCTTATTTTAAGTTTTATGAGTGAGATTCCAATGTTTTTGCTCATTCTTTTTAAAAGTTTTTATAGACTAAGATTTTATCCATATTGTGTAAGAAATAATTTTGCAAATCAATGAGACAATTCTTTCACTGATATTTTCTTATGACCATACATTATCTATCTGGATATGATGGAGAAAACTACAAGGCCTTCCTGGGTGACAGAAAGCAGAATATAGTATAATCACCAGCAGTGGAAAACCCTTTAAGTGTAAGATACACTCAAGATTTTGACCAAAATCAAGGAATTACATTTAATATCAATAAAACTATATGTGTATGTGTATGGGGTAGATAATAAAACATAATTAACTTTTAATTTTTAATCTTTTGACCTAGAATTTGAGCAATTTTGTGGCTTTTCCAAATACAAGAATACTAAAATGAAGTACCAGTCAGAGTACTTCAGGGTACATTCTATATACAGGGTCTGCTCTTTTTTTTTTAATTCATTAACCATTTTTTGCCATAATTTTATTTGAGCCAGTTTAGTTGCGACTATCACAATTTTGTGAACTTATTCTTATTTTAAATATATGTCTCACTGTTTCACAAATTATTTTTGTGTAGTTATTAAAAATACCATTTCCTTTTTATCATTTGATAAATCTGAGCATTCAGATTTCATTCTGCTTTCATCTGTGTGCTTATATTTGGAATAGCATGCAATCTAAATTTTTTTTCTACCAATATGAACAATAGTTCATCTTGGAATTTTAAATAAGATGTGTCCTGAAATTAGCAAACTTGTTTTTGATCTCTTTTTAATTAGTATTTCACAAAGTTATACAACAGCTAATATTCTCTCTAGTTACACAGGAGTGCTCATGTACTACTTACAACTATTTGATGGTGTCCTTAAGTAAACTAAAATTCTTAAAATGAGAGAACAATTTATCCAAGCTACATCAACTGGTCAAGACATGAGTGCTAAGACATAAGAAGAGTGAGAATAATCATGGTATTTGGATTCCACAGAACATACAATTCAGAATCATCACAAGTCATTCCAATAGATATAGACACATTAAAATGTAGGGTCATTCAAATATCACAAAATACAACCTGGAAGTAGTGGGAGTAGTATCTCAGTTTTCCAGATGATATAGGGTTATACATAAAGATGACTTAGAGAGTATCAGATTGTTTTAATATTACAGTTTTGATTTCATCGACTATGTATAGACTCTACTCTAAACAAGAGACCAGCATATAGTTTAATAAACAAGTTTTTAAAATAATTTATACAAATCATTCAACTGCAGAATTTTTTTAGATTACCAAGTTTATAGTACCTTTTAAAACATCTGTTAAAAAAACCCACATTTAAAGTCATTTCTACTTCCTAAATACTACTTATATATTTAGTAATGAGAAAATTAAATCATCTTATAGTAGACATTCTAAGAATGTCTATACACAAAGATTCCCATAAAATTCAATCAGAAAGAATGACAGCCATCTTGACATTTTTTTAGATTCAGTATATAACTATCTCATGTGACTTCTTTTTTTCCCAGGATCTGATTATTTTTAGGTCTAGGAATATTTTCACTTATTTCTGAAAATCACTGAAAGGAGCATTGCCAGGTCATCTTTACCTACTTTGCTTTTCATTTTAAATTAATTTTAATTTTTGATAATAATGCTTGCAGAAGGTAAAAAATAAAAATTTCCCAAAAATCTTATATTATAAAACAATGGAATCTCTGCCATACCTTTCCCCACCCCATTTATATGACCCAAAGGCAATCACATTCAAGTCTTCTCAGTGTTTCTTTTGGTATTTAACTGCACATTTCTAACTAATGTGCTTATAAATATATTTTTAGTTTTGTACATAAACTGCTTTTTAGTTTAAAAATTTTAGTCATTATTATCTTCTTGTTTTGGCAGGTGAGTATTTAATTCTTATATATCATCTCTCCCACCCTCCCAACATAATTATGTAACAACTCTTAGCTAAATCAAGTCAATGCTTAACTTACATTATCACATGAAGTAAATTTTACTCATTGCTGAGCCAAGTAGTTTACTACAAATACATGTCATTTCTTTTGTAATTTTTTGTTTTTCTTATTAAAAGCCTTTTTATAATACTTTACTTACTTTTTATGAACCTATCATCACTTTTTCCACATGTTTTTGTCTATCAGTATTGTTTTCCAAATTGTCAGATATATAAGATAAAAATTTTTCTCAGAAACTGTAATGGTCAATTTTATGTGTTGATGTCACTGGGCCACATTATTCTGGATGTTTCTGGTTTGGACATTTTTGGATAAGATTACTATTTAAATTGGTAGACTCTTGAGTAAAACAAATTGTCCTCCAAAATGTGTGATTTGTTTAATAGAACATAAGGATGCATGAGAAGTAAATTTCAGTTGTTGCATATCTGAACATTTATCTACCTCATGACATTCAATTGATAGTTTGATTAGGTATATAATTCTAGGTTGAAATTTCTCCTTGAAAATTTTTGAGCATTGCTTTATTGCACTCTAGACTTCAGTGTTGATATTGAGATGTCTGCTTCCTGATTCTAAATGAACTCTTTTTCTCTCTCTCTCTCTCCCTACGGAAGTTTTTGAGATCTTATCTCTATCTTCATTGTTTCATAATTTTACAAAAATGTACCTTTGTATAGACCTTTTTCCATTAATTGTCCTGCGTACCTGGATGCTCTTCCGATCTAAAAAGTCATGCCCTTCAGTTCTGGACACTTTTCCTATATTATTTCTTTTTCTATACTACTCCTTTTTCTATTCTTTTCTGGAATGCCTATTAGTCAGATATTGAAACTACAATGATTTTTTGAATGATTACTTTCTAGGTACTGTCCATTTTCAAAATCTTCTACTTTCTGGGTGCTTCTGAGAAAGTTCTCTTCTCCTGATAAAAGGACAGAACTTCCTGAAGAAAAGCTCTTTCCTCACTGCACCTCCCAGTTTTCTAGTTTTAAATGTGGATCTGATGCCTGGAGTGGTAAGAATCATCTTACAATCATGAGGCAATACAAAAATGAAAGGTAGCTCAAATATTCAAAACAAGTAGAACTGCTTCTGGCAGTATCAAGTACTCTATAAATATTTGTAAAATGAATAAGTGTTCAATAAATAATTAGAGTGGCAGGGCAAAAAGATAGAAAGAGTCTAAGACTAGTAATAACACTGCACTGCTATAACAGCCCTAAATTTCTAAACTCCAGACTTATTACATGAAATAAGTAATTGTTTTCATTGCTTAAGATACTGCAGCCAAAAACATTCCTTACCATTAAAGACATACTATAAGTATTCAGTTAGTAGTAGATAGTATTAGCCTTATTCTAGATGTCATATTATTTAAGTCTACTATTAGTCTCATTCTACATATGCAATAATAATTTTATAATACTTGCAGCTCTCATCTGTGAGTTCTCCACATCCCTCTAAACTTGTAGAGCTTGACCTGTGCACTATTTCTAAAAAAAGATTGATCTGTGCTTTCAACAAAATATCACAATGGGAAGATTTGGCCACTGATTCTTTTTTCAGACAATATTATTATTTATGTTTAATCGCAGGTGTTTGTTTAACAACTAAGTCACTTTGATAGTCATGCTTAACTTACTATATCTGATCTCTGGATTATTACCCTTTTCAAATTAATTTTGGTAGTTTTAAAAACAATAAGCATGATAGTATTCATTATAACTAGTGGGATAATATTGAGATTATTAAGAAAAAGTTAATAAAACTAAACTTCCCATTTCCACCTCCCTAAGATAAGCAAAGTTAATAGTCTTCATGTATTTTTCATAAGTATCTTCATGTTTATTCAAATATATATATAGTGTGTGTATATTGAAGATATATTCTATATTTGTTAGAAAAATGAGATAATACTATTTACATTATTTGCAACTTGCTTTAACAACACTGAAAAGATATTCCCTCAAATTTAAATAAAATATATTCTGTTCATAGCTGCATATATTATAGTTGGGTATTCTATAATTATTTATAGCCTTATTTGCTACTTTTTATTACCATAAAAATGTTTCAATAATTATCTTGTATTATTGTTGGTTTTTTTTGCTCTAAGTTTGACTTCCAAAAATAAACTATTAGATTTTTAAGTATATATTTTAATAGTTACTATGTGATAACCTTCAAAAAAGTTGTAGCAATTTACCCTCCCAATAGGATTCCATCATTCTTTCAACATTGAATATTATCACTCTTTTCTATTTCTGTCAATATGATAACAAATAGATTGTCACTGATGTTTAATTTTATTTCTCTGATCATCTTTTTATATGTTTATTGGCTATTTACATTTTTCTCTTCTGTAAACTATTTGTAATCTATAGCAGACTATGTCAATTGCCTACTCATCAGCCATGCCCACATTACAAAAATAAAAATATTTTTCAATGTTTGAAATTCATCTGATTCCATATGTACATCTTTAGTCCCAATGTATGAATATTGATTATTCTAAAATAATTAATTCATCCTTCATTCATTTATTCATGTAATAAATATTTACTGAGCACCTACTGTATACCACAATGAACAAAGTCATTATCTTCATAGAGTTAATCTTTTAGAGTAAAAAGATACACAGGCTAATAAACAAATATATATAATGTCAGGAAATGGTAAGAAGAAAAAAATCAGAATAAGAACAGGCCAGGGATAAAAATTAGGGAGTTTAATATTTCATATAGGATAGTCAAGAAAGCCCTCTCTGATGACAAATAACCTATACCACTTCGCAGATAGTGCAGGTACCTTATAAATGAGTATTCTCCATTTCTACCTCTGTCCCTTTTAACTATGCTGTCATTCATTTCATTAATCCATAAGCTACAATAACCCAGTACATTGTTGCTACTATTATTTTAAATGAACAGTTATCTATGAGATCCTTTCAGAACTAGAAAAGTAAAAGATTTTATTTTGCCTTCATTTATTCCTTTTCTAACAGACTTTCCTTATGTAGATCCAAGATTCTGACCATTTTCTGACCATTTTTATTTTCCATGAAGAATTTATTTGAACATATCTTGCAAGACAGGTCTACTGGCAATAAATTTCCTTGCACTTAGGAGTGACCAATGTGATGGAATCCTAGTCCACGGAATGGGAGCAAAAGGAATGCACACCTTTTCCACTTATTGCCTATAAGAGTTGCTAGCTCCAACCCCTAGCAACTTCTCTTGCATAGTCCTCTACGTCTGTCTATTATAGCAACCTTAAAAGTCACATGTTAAATATGGCAGGGCCAAAATAATGGAAGAAGCCTGAGCGCCTAAATCTCTGCTTGGTTGAAAGCCACCCACTAATCCAGAACACCTGTTTTGGATTACCCTGAGAAAGAAAGAAGTAACTACTGTGCTAAACCACTGGCAAATGGAATTTCTCTGTTAAATCAGCATGACCCTAATACATTATTCAATAACGTTTTGTAATATTATCTTCAAAGACTCTTGCACATCTTCTGTTAGATTTATTCTTAGGTATTTATATAATTCTACTATTATAATTAGTCATATTGCATTTCTAATGCCTTGCCACTAGTTTATAAATATACAATTTTTATAATTCTGTATAAAGTAATATTGATAAATTCTAATTATAATAACGTATCTATCAATTAATTTTGGTTTTCAAAGTAGATAATCATATTATCCAAAATGATCCTTTGACATCTCAGTTCTCTCTGTGTCTATACCGCTAGACTCTGAATTTTTTTTTCTGTAAATCTCAAATTCATGTTCTTTTGCCTTTTCCTTTTTCTCTAAAACTAAAAATTGGTCATTTAAAAAGGAGGAAGAAAGGCCAGAGCCACAGTCAGGGCCCAGGAAATGGACTCTCCCACCGCCCACTTCCCTCTCTCCTTCCCCAGTTCCCCATGGCCTCCTGGGGTGGGAGCCAGTATAAAAGAGTTTATAGACAGCCTCCACACAGTGTCCATATTTTATTCTTGATTATAAAGGGAATGCTTTTACTGTTGCAAAATTAAATGTGATATTTAAAGTAGGATTTTGGGTAGTATCTTATCTCAAATTAAAGAGATACCCTTCTATTCCAGATTTGTCAAGCTTGTTTTTTTTATCATAAATGAATTTAGAATTTTATCATGCAATTTTCACCATTTATTGAGCTGCTCATGAGGTCTTTCTCATAATCTTTTATCGTATTGAATTATTGGAGGACAAATTGCTAACTGTCACCCTGTATCCATTCTTCCTTCTTTCCTGTGGGCAACAGGACCACCTTCAATTTTAACAGTGCTTTTGATTGTTCAACAAGGCCAAAAAGGTGAGAAGACTTTCTTGATTAAAAAAAAAAAAGTCAGGTTCTCTAAGCACAGGGTTCCTCTTCTATACTGCAACCTACTGTACGTTCATGCATCGTCTGGCTCTCATCATGTCACCCTGTTGGAATTTGAGCTTCATACACCAACATAAGAAAATGGGATACTTTAGCTACTGATTTTGCTGAGAGTTATAAACTATCCTTTGTCTCTGATCTATATAGTTTTATATATTTTGCCAATATCTATAAAAGTGTAACAGGCTAACTTGTTCACCTGCAAGAAGAGTTAAATATCAGACCCTTTATAGTTCTTGACAATCCTCTAAGAGATTTCATGCATTATATAGATGTTTTATTTTATTTTTATTTATTTTTGTTTTACTTTCATTTTTTTTAAAGCCTACAGCACCTGGTCTTCCTAGTGGTCTTTTTTCCAAGTATTAACCAGGCTCAACCCTGCTTAGCTTCTGAGATCAGACAAGATTAGGTGTGTTCGGGGTGTCATGACCATAGTAGATGTTTTTAAATTTCCAAATATATGATATTTTTTCTAGTTATATTTTTCTTATTGATTTCTAACTTAATTACATTGGGATCAGAAAATTAAATATTAATTTAAAATTTCAGATTATTTTCTGACCTACTATATGCTCAATTTTGAAATACATTCCATTTGCCTTTTGAAAAAAATTAGTATTACCCAATTATTGAGTAGAATATATGTCTGGTCAATTGGACCTCTTAATTGTCCTCTTCAAATTTTCTGTATCATTATTACATTTGGTCTGCTTGATAAATTACTGAAAGAGGTGTGTTAAGATCTTTTATCAATTTATACTTTAAGTGCTATGTACTTTGCATTTACATGTTGAAGCCATGCTACTCAATGGGTAAATGTTTAAGAAAGTAATATGTTATTAGCATTTCATTCTGTTTTTTATTATGTAGTTACTCTCTTTATCTCTAATAATTTTTTTGCTTAATTTATTCTGTTTGTTAATAAAGTTACATTGCCTTTCTTTCTGATAGTATTTGCCTGGTATATTTTTTAATATTCTGTTTTTTTTAAATATCTCCCTATTTTTTAAAAATATTTCCCTATTTTTTAAAAATATCTCTTATAAGTCCAACATACACAGTTGAGATTTTCTTTGTTTAATCTAGTATAATATTTGCCTTTAAGTGATGAGTTTAATACATTTATATTTAATATAATTGCATCTATATTTGTGCTTATTTGTACAATCATATTGTGTTTTCTATTTGTCCTGCTTTTTCTGTTTCTTCTTTTTCTTCTCTCATTATTTTGTTTTAAATTCATTGAGTTACTGTCTACCAGTTTGGAAGTTTGTATAAACTAAGATTAGTATTAGCTGTTAACAATCTTTCTAATATAAAACAAAAGAATACAAATAACAGTGACTAAAACAAGGTGGAAATTTATTTCTCTTTCATTTAAGAGACTTCGGAGATAATTAGTCCAGAGCTGGTATAGATTCTTTAACATCATCAAGAACCTGCATTCCTTCTATCTCTCTGCAGAATCATCCTAGGCCATGGCTTCTTACTTAAAGCCATTCTCTTGGTCCAAGAATCTCTAAGATGGCTGCAGAAGATGCAACTATCTCATTTACATTGCAGAAAAGAGAGGAGGAGAAGGACAAAAGGGCCCATCTCTCACCTAAAAAATTTCTTTTGAGGAATCTTTTTGGAAGTTTCACACTACACTTCTGCTTAACTAGATCTAGCATGGGAAGGCAGAAAATTTAGTCTTCTGACTGGGGACACTAGCAACCTAAATAAAACTGAGGTTTTGTAACAAAGGCAAAACTCTTAGAAGATCACTTAGGAAAAAACCTAGGTGACCGTGGGCATGGTGATGACTTTTTAGATACAACATCAAGGTCATGATCCATGAAAGTAATAGTTGATAAACTAGATTTCATTAAAAATTTAAAACTTCTGAAATGTGATACACAATGTCAAGAAATGTGCTGAGCCAAAAATAAGAGAAAATTTTTGTAAAAGACACATCTGATAAAACATTGTTATTCAAAATATACAAAGGACTCTTAAAACTCATCAATAAGAAACAACCTGATTTAAAAATGGCTAAAGATCTTCACAGACACCTCATGAAAGAAGATATACAGATAGTAAATAAGTATATGAAAAAGACCTCAACATCATGTTATCTAAAGGAAAATTCAAATTAAAAGAACAGTGAGATACCACTATACACCTATTCAATTGTCCAAAATCCAAAAAAACTGACATCACCAAATGTTGACTCTCATTCATTGCTTCTGGGAATGCAAAAACAGTTTAGCCACTGTTGGAAGGCAGTTTGGCAGTTTCTTATAAAACTAAACATATGCTCCTGCAGTTGTACTCATCATATGATCCTGCAATGGTACTTCTTGGTATTTACCCACAGAAGTTGAAAACTTATGTCTACAAAAAAAAAAAAAAACTTCAACATGAATGTTTATAGAGGCTTTATTCATAATTGCCAAAACTTGGAAGCAACCAATATGTCCTTTGGTAGGTAAATGGATAAAGAAACTGTTGTACATCCAGATAATGAAATATTCTTTAGTGCTAAAAAGAAATGAAAAATCAAGCCATGAAAAGACATGAAGGATATGTCTTAAATGTACATTACTAAGTGAAAGAAGCCAATCTGAAAGACTACATACTGCATAATCTAAATTACATTACATTCTGGAGAAAGCAAGACTGTGGAGACAGTAAGAAGATCAATTGTTGCCAGGGGATAGAATCGGGAGAAGGGGAAGAGAATAAGCAAACCAAAGAGGACTTTTAAGGGCCCAAATTATACCAGTCTGTGGCCCGACCAGATATAAAATACAAACTCACTAATATAAAAAAAGAACCACAGAGAGACTATAGAAACAAAACTATCATACTTAAAATTTTAAATTCAATTAGGCTCAGCTAGAAAGATAAAGCTGACGTTTCCTAGACAATAGCCCAGAAAGAGAAAATATGAGAGGTTAAGAGACACAGAATATTGAAATCTAATGTAAATCCAATTACGAGTTCAGATAGAAGACAGAGAAAGAGGTTGGACGAAAGCAATATTTAAAGAGGATTTTCCAAAATTAGTGAAAGATACCAATATACAGACTCAGGAAATTCATCAAATCCTAATAGAAACAAATATAATATACCTACAATTGTACACACTGTACTGAAACTGCAGAGCACAAAAGACAAAGAAAGAACTTAAGGACAACACTGGAGAAAGAACAGTTAGACTAATAGCTGTTTTATGGTCATAGACAAAGGAAGACCAAAGATATAATATGTTTGACAATAATTATAAATATTAATTTGCACATCCAATGAAATTATCATTAAAGAGCAAGGACAAAAATATATTTTTCAGACAAATAAAAATGAGCAAGTTTGTAACTAGCTACCCTTGTTAAAGGCAATTTTAAGGGATTCACTTCAGGAGGCGGTAAAGTGATACAAGATGGAAGGTCTGCAATGCAAGAAAGAATGAGCAATAAAAAATTGGCTAAAATGTGGATCAATCTAAATAAATACCAAGTATAAACATTAATAATGTATAAGGTATATGGATAAAAACTATCCATAGAATTAGAATATTAATTAAAAGTTAGGAAGTGTCAATCAAAGTTAAAGTGTTTTAAGTCCATATACTGTTTGAGAGAAATATAAATTAGATTGATTTTCTTTAGATTTTATATGTTAATTACAAAAAAAGTAGAATAGAATGTATAACTTCACAGGAGACATAAATGAGCCAGAAACAACACTCCTTAGGGCAGTGAAAATTATATGATACTATAATGAAGATATTTTTTTAAAAACCTAATAAAACAAGTATTATATTCTGTAACTATGCTAATAGATGTTAACTAGATATTGTGTCAATCATTTTGCAATATATACAAATATCAAATCATTATGTGCACACCTAAAACTAATACACAATACAATGTTGTATGTCAATTATACCTCAATTTTATATATTTACATAGATATATCCCAATTATATATATATTCCAATTTTTGCAAATGGGCTTTGTATGTGTTGGTTGGGGCATGCCTTCAAAATTTAGCAAGTCCGTTTACAACTCTGCCATACTCCTCACTTTCTACTTGCACACAGCCTAAACGTCAGCCAGAGGTGATTGCTTAGGGCCTTTTGGGGTTTTTTTCTGAGAATGAGCTCAGCTTTGTACATGTACTTGTCCTTCCAGATTCCCAGGAACATGTGGGGGCTTTTCAAAATGTTTATTTCCCAAAACATCTCATTCCTTAATTTTCACTCTCAACTTTTGGGGTAGTTTATTGCTTGCTCTAACTCCATTGGTGATTCTATCAAACATCTTTTTTCTCAGTGTGTTTCATTTTGGAGAGTTTCTATTACTGCCATCAAGTTCATTAATGTTTTATTCAGGAATGTCTAATATGTTGTTAATACCACAATGTGGATTTTTTACAAATCTCAGACATTGTAGTTTTCACCTCTAGTGGTGAAATTTGTCTTTTTTTAGACCTTCCATGTTTTTGTTCAGTCTTTCCTCTCTCTTCTTGAACATACGGAATACCATCATATTAACTGTTTAATGTTGTTTTCTATTAATTCATTTCTAGAGAACTCTAGTGATCTAAAGAAGGTCCATCTTGAATCTACAGTTGGTGTTATTTTTTAGTTTGTTTCAATTGATTGATTGTTCACCTCTTATTACCTAGGGTTGTACTCTCTTGCTGTTTTACATCTCTGCTAAATTTTTATTGGATGCTAGATATTGTGAATTTTTACCTTTATTGGTTCTGGATATTTTTGTACTCCTACAAATATCCTTGAGCTTTGTTCTAAGAAATAGTTAAGTGACTTGAAAATAGTTAGATCTTTTTGGGTCTTGTGTATAAGTTTCACTAGGTAGAACTAGAGCTGTATAAAGCTAATTTTGCCCCCCTGGTGAGGCCACCCTCTTCTGAGTTTACTACCTGATTCCCTATGAATTATGAGATTTTTCTACTCAGGCTGGTGAAAATCAGAACTAGTCTCATCTCTGTCTGATCACTGAATATTGTTCCTTCTAACCCTTTATAATTGGTTCTTTCTTTGGTCTAGAGAGGTTTCCTCACTGACACACATGCAGTGATCACCATGCAACTGCAGATTCAAGATGGACCCTCTTTAGATCACGAGAGTTCTCTAGAGAGAACTTTAAATAAGCTTTCTCCACAGTGACACTCTACCTTGCAAACTTAATGACTTTTATCAGAATTTGGCTCTTTGTTCTTGCTGGGTTCCTTTCTGTCTTCCCTTCACTGAGGTAAAAATTCTCAACCTCAGAGTCTAGTTTTAATAGTACAAGAGCTGCAAGGTAAAACAGAATTGCCAAGAAGGAAAATTCTCTATAACAGTTCAAAATACTAGTCCATTATACATTTATTATTAATAATAGTCATCACATTACATGGCTTAATTCCTCTTTGTGCAATACAGGGAAATATTATCTTTAGAATCTAAAAGAATTGTCACTGCTGGCCACTTCCAAGTTGATTTACCTGGGACAAGTTACTTAAACTCTCTATTATCTCATTTGCAAAATAAGAATAATGATATGTGGCCTGTGAAGATTAAATTAGTTATTATATGTAAAGTCCCTGACACCATACATGATATATAACAGCACCTCAATAAGTGTTAGACTTTAGTAAGAAAATATTTTTAGTGTCAAAAGAATTTTTTTTATTTAGTTTATCGGGGTAACATTGGTTAATACAATTATATAATTTTCAGGCGTACATTATAATTTGACATCTGTATATTCTATTGTGTGTTTACCACCCAAAGTCCAGTTTCCTTCAGCTATCATATATTTGATCACCTTTACCCAATTTGCCCTACCCCTACCCCCTATATTTGACCCCTTTTACCCTGTCTACCTCCTCCCTCCTCCCTCACCCCCACCGTTTGGTAACCACTAGTCTATAGTCCATGTCCATGAGTCTCTGTTTGTTTGTACTGTTCATTTGTTGTTTTTTGGTTTATATCCCACATATAAGTGAAATCATGTGATTTTTAACTTTTTCTGTCTGCCTTATTTTGCTTAGCATGATTACTCGAGGTCCATCCATGCTGTCAAAAATGGCAGTATTTCATCTCTTCTTAAGGCTGAGTAATATTCCATTGTATATATGTACCACAGCTTGTAGGACACGCTGATTGCTTCCATGTCCTGGTTACTGTGAATAACACTGCTATGAACATCAGTGTGCAAATATCTTAAAAGAATTCTTTAAGTGACTCAAATATAGGCTGAGGCTTTATTTGGTTGATAGGCATCAGGGAACACCTAAAGATGAGGTGACTCCTCGACTGAAACAGGGTCAGGGTTTTTCCAAGATATGGGAAAGTATGGGTCCTTGTGGTTTTTGGTTTAGAAAGCAGGTTATTTATTTGTTTGTTTTTACTCTAACTGAAACTAGAGATTGGAGGTCACTCCTATTTTCATGCCTCTGTTCAGGATTAGCAGGTACAATCCTAATAACCATCAGAACAGAACTGTCTGAGAATTGTTTCTGCAAGCTATATAACTTATTAGCTAGTCAGAGTTCACAGGACAGGGGAGGTAGACAGCAAAAAGAAAGAAAAGAAGGCGACAATAGAAAACAAGGGAAAAACTAGAGATGCTCAGTCATGTTTGTTTTAGACCTTTTACAAAGGAAAGAAAAATAAGAAATGTTAGAGATACATATGTTAATGAGAACTTACTTATAGTCAAGAGAGAGGCAACCAAAACAACAGAGGGGAAAAAAAATCATTTTATCCTTGATCTGAGACTAACTTTTTAATATAACTTTATGATTACAAAAGTAATAAATTTGAAAAATAAAACAAGTATAGAGAAGAAAAAAACATCACCCAAGATAACCATTATTAACCTTTTGGACTATATCTCTCTGTTTTTTCTATGCATTTTTAACTTAGATATTATCTACTCCCTCATTATCTGGTTCTGGAGACCTAAAGAATATTTCCCCATTTACTTCCCTCTTCAAATTCATTCTCATTCTCTTGCTTGTGTGCTAGCTCTCTCTCTCTCTCTCTCTCCCTTCTCTCTCCCCTCAAAAACAAAAACAAAAAATATATATATATATAACAACAACAATAAAAACCTTTAGTAAGCAGATAGACCTCACTGAAGACATATTGGTAGGGTTTCTCCACAAATAAATAATTTAGAATCTGCCTTAGACGTTTTTTATTCTCCCAAACTCCTTCTTAATATAGCCTGCCCCAAATTCCTATGTAGCTCCCCTTCCTGGCTCTGCTTTTACTCTTCCCTCTCTGTAGTGCTCTGTTCTAGCTCCCACATTCAAACTTACATACACAAACTCATCATGGAGATCAACAAAACAAAAAGCAGTTTACCAACTTTTGAACTTGAACATCCTGCTTGGGGTCTTAAGCCTCACTCTGAATAGCTTATTAAGGTATTTTCTCCAAACAAGTAGTATAGGACTCTCCCCAAAAGGTGTTTGGTAAATAATATTTTCTCCATATTATTACACATATACATACTCATTCACACATGCATTATTATTTTTATGAAATTAGCATTATCCTAATTATAAAGTTTTACATCTTACTTTTGCAGTCTACTTGATATAGTGAGCATTTTTCGTTTTCTTATGGATTCTTCATATAGCTACATAAAATTCCATCATACAATAAACCACAATGTTATGCATTAGGTTGAATCATATCAATCAATTTTTTTGTATGTCAATAATAATCAAATATCAGCATTTGCATATGGTTCAATCTAATAACTATTCCCCTACTATTGGGCAATTAGAGTGTTTTCCCATAATAATTAATGCTATGATTATATATCCTTCTACACAAAACTTTGCTGTTATCTCTGGCTAACATTTTAAGCCCTATTCCTAGATGTGGGATTAAACTAGGTCAAATTGTATAAATAAGTTTAAAAAATAATATTTTCCATAAAGATTTTACCAAATCCCTGGTATTTCAGGAGTATCTCCATCTTAATATCCTGGACAATATTCTTATTACTAAAAACCTGATACTCAACAAATAGTATTTTATAATTATTTGATTGCTGGTGAGAATAACCAATTTTTCATTTTCATTCACTATATATAATCTTAGTTGCATGTATAATTCTTCTAATGATGTCCTGTGCCCAGTTTTTCGATTAGTATTATTTTCAAAATAAGGATTTTAATCCTTTGTTTATCATATTTGCTGCAAAAACTTTATGGCAATTTGACATTTATCTTTTAATTTAAGGATTGGGGGAAGGCATACAGAAGCTTTAACTTTTAATGTAATCCATGCAATCCCATTTATTTTTTTATATTTAAATAGTCCCTTAAGACCAGAAGCAACTAGATGTTTTTCATCACACTTACTTAAACATAATAAAAATTATCTTTATTCTAAAACTATACCCCAAATGTAAATGTTATGGTTCACAATATTAAAGCAAATAAACAAATATGAATATATCTGTATATTTCCTCATAATTATAGAATCAAAAAATTCAAAACCCATGTTCTAACAGTAGAGCAGAAGTATTATCTCCATATATTGTGAGAAAAACACTAACAATTCTATCCTAGATACCAACATCTTCCTTCAACTCAAATATTATTCAATTCATGCCCATGGCATAGTTTCAGGATAACTTATTTTAGGATAACTTTTGGTCCTAAACAAAGTACTAACCAAGCCCAACCCTGCTTAGCTTCTGAGATCAGACAGGATAAGGCATGTTCAGGGTAGCATGGCTGTAGACAGCTCATGTAATTTTCTATGCTAGAAAAGTAATTAATTGTCCTAGCTGAGCATTACTTTTTATTTTTTTCCCAAACCATGTACCTGACTTGTTTTCAACATAGTGTGTATATCACTTCTAACACAGTACATGAGTCCTACATTACAGAACCATTAATCAATCCCCCCAATCCCTTTCTACTCAGTTTTGCCAAACTTAAAAAAATCAGAATTTAATATTTAAGACTATGACTTCTGTACCATAGGAAAAATAAAATACATGATAATCCTCTAAAAATAAAATGCTTTCTAATCTCATAAAAGTAGAGATACTATTTCCAACAAAATTTTAAATCTTTACATAATTTTATTATATATTCAAAATGTCAAAAGTCTTATTATTTATGCTGCCATGTATAATTGACAAGTAGTAAAATCATGGCATGAAAGAACCTACAAAATATAGCACTTGCTTAAGTTCATCTACCACTTCAAAGTCATAGATCTTCCCAAAAAGCAGCCATTTTTCTATATGTAATTAACCACAGGAAAATGATCTTTAAAATTATATTCTCTAAAGAGTTCATCAGGAATAAAAAGAAAACTTTCATCAATAAGTATTATTTCCACAGATCTACTGCACTGTTATTTTAAGACAGGTTGAACAAAGGTAAATTCTGCATTTTACACTTACCAAATCTAGAAATAAAGACAAAATTCTATTCAACACAAAAATAAGCAAAATTTACTGTAAATCTTAAGACCTAGTAATCTAATAAGTCTCCTAACTAGAAAAACTAGAATGTAAATTTAATATAGAATAAAATGCGGAAAAAATCACATCTGAGTGAAATATTTTCAACTCCAGAATAAATCACTATGCATTTTAATTCCATGTTAATGTATCTATTGTATAAGTAAGAGCTTCAGAGAAAGACAGGAAGTATTAGGCCACCATTATTGCCCAAAGGCAAAAGAGATATTTAGCCCCTTCAAGTAGCGGTGGTTCTACTGTTCTAAGAATATGTGATGTCTGAATTCTACTTGGGAAGCACTGTGGTCTCTGAGGTGATATTTAGAAAGAAATAGAATCCGACAATAACTACACAGTCATTTAGTTTTACTTTATGGTTTACTGTTTGTTGTTTTAATGTCTAAAAAGAGAACATTTTAGAACGTACCACTGATTATAAACAAAAATGTATGCTAATCTGTGTATTTAAAACCTAAATGTAACCCTAACCACAAATGGTGGTTAGACAAATGGTAATAACCAGATCTTTATTTCACCCTTTAGTTCTGGTCTCAGATCTGCTACTAATGATCTAATTAGACATATAACTTTGGATGAGTCATCTAACCTCTCTGAGCTTAAATTTCCTAATATATAAAATGAAGATTTTGGACTAGATGATTTCAAATGAACTTCTAGATATAATATGATAATCTTAAAACTATAGTCCATTCACTTCTAAACATTCACTGAACATCCATTATATTCTAGGCACCAGGATATATGTTGACTATCAAAAATCAATTCTACCATTTATTAAATGGGCACTGTAATAAATATTTTACATACTCTTTCTCATTTATTTTAATCTTCACAATAGTTTTGGGAAATAGATGTTATTATAGCTTATTTTATAGCCAAAAAATTGAAAGCTAAAGGGTTTCAATAATAGCTAGTTAGTATAAGATTCAAACTCAAGAAGCTCTGATTCCCAATCCCATGTTTAACCAGAGCATCATGCTGCCACCAAGGAGTTTATGGCCCAATATTTCTCAAAATGTAATGCTCAGATCACCTGCATCAGAATTACTTGGGGTGCTTAATTAGAACGCAGATATTCGGGCTCTATTCAGGATCTAGTGAAAACAATTATCTCTGAAGCAGAGCCTCTTTTTTAAAGAAGTGATTCTGCTCAACTGATATTTATGCAACTAATTCCAAAACCTACCATATCACTCATAATTTGTCTACATTAATTAATTAAATATTTAATGAATGACCACTATGTACAAGTTGTACTATGCTAGGCACTGTTAGATGCAGTGCTGTATGAGACATCTGTGTTGAATTGCAAGAAAGACATTGACAATAAAACACATATGAATATCTACAGTGCTGAACATTTGTGGAATCCTTGAGATCTTACCTTAACTGCTATAATTGCTGCTCTGTATTTGCTTTTACATTGTTTAATTTATGCATGTATTATCTTTGTCAAACAGAATATGAATCCCTTGGAGATTTCTATCCATTATTATTTTCATTTGTTCTCCTGGAAAGTATTATTAAGTACCTACTGAGTGCTAAACATTATGTTGACACTAGGACTATAATGGTAAGCAAAAATCAGACTCAGTTCCTTCACAGAGCTTATGGCCTAGCAAGGGAAAAATCCATTAATCTAATAATCACACAAATGAGAACATAAATCCGTCAAATGTAGTAAGTGTAAATTGCTACTATAATACATGACATAAAGAAAAGGAACACTTGGCTAAAAGAACTTAAAAAAGAAATTTGGTCAGAGAAGTCAGGGAAATCTTCTCTAAGAAAATAACTTTTGAATTAAGATCTGAAAGATATGTAGGCAATAATTAAGTGAAAGGAGAAGAAACAAGAATTAAGTATCCAGGAAAAGAGTACAGCATGTGAAAATACGTTTGTGGTAGATGGGTACATGGCCAAATCAAAGGATTCATAAACAGCAAGTAAAATGAGTAGAGAGAATGAAAAGATGCTAAGGAAGTCATTAGTGGTCAACCAGTGTAGGGCTTTGTAGGCCACGTGAAGAATTTTGTCTTTATCCTAGAAACAATGGCAAAGCAATGATGGATATTCTCCATTTGTTCTGCTCCATCCCTAGACCCATTCTCCACTTAGAGCCCTGGAAGACTGAAACCATTAACTGCATCACCTGGACTCCTTGTCAAATGGCTTCTATTTATACTTCTCCAATGGGGAGCACCTGCAGGAGACTGGCAGAAAGAAAGAAAAGAAAGTCAAAGTGTTTCTTCTCCACTCTCATTCTGCTTTGGAGTTTCAGCTCTAGTGGTGGTTACGTCCCTGAACAATGGCTCCTGCCCAGCAGACACTCCTTGAGTTCTGGGCTCAGGCTCGGATAACATTGTTTCATCCTTTTGTCCCTTCAGGCCTGGGAATGGTAATGCCTTCCTCCTGTTCCTGGTTTCCGGATGGCTCAGAATTCCTTGTTGATTTTCTTAACTCTGCCTACATCTCCTTTTATTAAAGCCTTTTCCTCTGATTGGAATAGTTTCCTGCTAGGGCCATATCAAGTGAGGCATTTAATCCTTAGGGCCTAGTAAGAAAATCTACACAAAGTGACACTCAATAAAAATTTGGTAACTGAATGACCAGATTAATTTACTCTAGTCATAGGACACTCCATGGAATTTTCTTTTGCCTTTGTTTTCACTACTTTATTCTTAGTAGTTGGCTTTCTTAATTACTAAAAGGTTCTTGGAGAACTGATGCTATTACCGTCATACAGATTTCTTGCCATCTAAAAGATTAGGGTGAACAAGGCCTTTGTAGTGTAAACATAAAAAACATGAAAAACATGAAACTGGATGAGAGAGACGTGAATTTAGTTCTTTGCTCTGCCATTTAATAGTAATATGTCCTTAGGATGTTCTATAAACTCTCTGAATCTCTGTTTCTTATGCAAAATAGAAATATTAGTACTTATCTTGCAAGATTCTTGTGAATATTAAATAAAATAATGTAAAGGGACTGATAGAAAGCACTTAATAAAGTGGTAGCTACTATTACTGTTACATTTAGTTAATCTAACGTGAAAAAGTTCTTAAAATTGACATATATTCATGGTTTTTAAAAATGGTATGGAAGACTATAAAGTATAAAATAAAAATTAAATGCCCCCATTTCTTTTCTTTACCTCCCAATTCCACTTCTCAGAGTGCTTTTCTTAAATGCTGGATATGTATCTTTATAGATATTTTCTATACATATAGACTGCATTTGGAAAATGAAGGAATAAATCATACATTTTGGGAAGGGAAAGAATCAGCCCTCCTCCTTTCTGATTGATATATTCAGAAGAGTGTGTACATCACAACAATCCCCAAAAATTCAGACACCACCCTAATAACAATACAACTTGCAAGAAACTTGTACAATTTGTAAAATAGAATGAGCAGACTGTTATTTTCTCTGGCTAGAGAATTACTTGAATTAATCTAAGATAGGATAGTGAATACTTCTGATTCTCAATACCAACACATCAGGGAACTGAAAAAAGAGGAAATAAAGCTCATTGTCCTAAAAATACTGGGACATTGGGGACACTGTCCAGAATGGTTCTGATCATTCTACTCAGAACCTAAAGACTCAAGTTTTTTTCATCAGCCTACAGTAGTAATTTCCAATCACTTACTGCAAAAAAAAAAAAAAAGTGAAGTATCAACTTGCTATGAGTCAACATATTAAAGCAATGTTTTTCAAAGTGTAGCCTGCAGATTACCTGCATCATAATCATTCAGCATACTTATGAAAAAGACACCTCTAAATCAGAATCTCTAGAAAGAAGGCCCAGGGATCTCTCCTATAACATATGTCTTAGGAGATCCTTAAGCAGCTTAAAAGACTGAAAATGAACTATTTAAGGTAAATAAAAAACATTAAGAGTCAAATTAACATATACACATAAGGTCCTTTGAATGTTTAGAGCAAAAAGACAACATCTCTCCCTTTTCCCTACTATTTTAATTCCTAAGGCCCCAAGCTAATCAATAATCGTATTTTATAGTTTCTTTCTAATGGGTTATATATAAATCACCACCTTCATTTCCATTCTTGCTGCTCTAGGGCAAGCCCTTTTCATCTCAAACAGGATTACTTTTCCTTTATAATAACCTTTTCCTCTTCCAATTCATTCTGTATACTAAATTAATGTTTGTAAAACTCCATTTTTATCTTTTCTTTGTACAAAAGCTTTCAGTAGCACCAAATGATTAAAAAATAAAGTTCACAAAGCTTAGACTGTCAGTCAAAGTCTCTCACATGTGACCCCATGCTAAATTTCCAGGTTTATTTCTCATTCTTCTCCCATACTAACCCTCCACATTAGCCAAGCTAGCTTTATTGAATTCCTGTGTGTGGCAAAGGCAGCTAGATGATCATTAAATATCTTTTCCTTTCTGAGCACAGTTCGACTACATTTCTCAGCCTCCCTTGCTGTTTGAAGTATGTAGCTGGCCATGTAACTGAATCCTAGCCAATAGAATGTAAGCAGAAGTGATAAATTCCATTTCTAGGACAAAACTTTAATTACCAAGTGTACTCTTCTACACTTTCCCTTTCTACCTGAACTAAGGGATGCAAAAAAGCCTGGATTCCTGAATCATTATATGATAGCAACTCACCAAACAGTTCCAACCAGACAAAGACTTGGACAATTACATGAAAAATAAAGTTCTATTGTGCTTGAGAGAGATGGCATTTTTAGAAATAAAGGCAATGATTCATAACCCCTACAAAAGGGAGACTCTATAGACTATAATGATTAATTAGCTAAGGGCAGTAAGGAAGAGAACTCCATAGTAGCAGAGAGAAAAAAAGGCAAAGAGGGTCAAACTTTTCTTTTGCTCAAGACTTCAGAGGAATGTGTGAGTGGTGCACTATATGTTACTACAACCTAGAATGGCCTTATTAAACACACCTTGTGGATTCCTACATATGATCTTTGGCTCATAGAATCTTCCTGCTGGAAAATTCTTTACAACATATTAAATCCCAGTTCAATCCCTTTCTTCCTTAATGTCTTCAACCAGTCAAGCTCACAGATCTCTCTTTCTATTGGACTTCTATAATATATATGGTGCTATATTATATATCTAACCCATATTATCTTGCATTTTAAAACCTTTCATGTAAAAATATCTTTTCCTCATTCATATTAAAAACTCCTAAATGGCAGAAATTGTTCTTCAAAGATCTGAATATTTCCCAGAGTTTTTGTATCTAGCTGAACATTAGTGCTTAATGAATATATGTTGAATAGACTTGAGTGTGTCGCTTTTGGGAAAGTAAAAGAAAAATCCTCCAGGAGAAATTGCTTTAAATTATTGTTAGAACAAAGTAGGAGTATACATAACCTTTAATATAAAAAATAAAATACATAAATATATAATACATATATACTCTCAAAAGGAAGTCTAGCAGGAAGTCTGAATTTAGGCACTAGCTCTAACTCCAAAAATAAACCATTTTACCCATGCAGAAATCAACCTGCATGCCAATGATAGAGTGATATGTGAGAGGAACATTCAATAACATTAGCATGCAGCTCTACCTGAAATAAGATTAAAAAAAAGTACATGTTTGAAAAAGAGAGATACTAATTAAAAGTTTTCTAAAATAACACATTATCTGGCTCCCAAAGTTAGTCTAAATTTAAATACTTAAGAAATTTTTAAAAAATATTTTAAAGTGTTTTTGAAACTTGAAAATATTTTATTAATAATTTGAGAAAGTTCACAAATGAACAAATGAAAAAGTTAAAACTGATGGATTATTTGTCTAATTGTATTTTTAATTACATCAATTATGTACACTAATGTTCATGCTATTTTGCTAGCCACAATACATATCAAAACGAACTCTCAAATCCTTGTCTAGAATTTTATATTCTAAAGAAAAGCTTCCATGTGTTTTTTAAATGCTATATTGTTGTTTATTAGGAGAAGTAACTTCTCTAAATTGCTTCAACCTTTCTATGAAATAAAAGTATTTCTCCATGTACCAGCAAGTAATGAGTATGCTACTTGGGAAGAACATGGTGACTATGTAAACTGTTAAATATACTCGATATTATTTCCTGAATCAAACCATTGGGAGGCACTTCTACAAACACCAGAATGCTCTTCTTACAGATCCAGTCCAAAGATACTGGCTAGCTTTAAAATTTAGTCACTTTTTCCCATTAGTATCCCTCATTCCTTCTGGGTATGGAGAATTTGGAAAATTCCCCATGCTAAGCCTAATGGCCAGTCTTCTTGTTTCCTTGAGTCCCCAAACTTCTGAAGGTATTTGATGTCCCAGGCACCTGCAGAAAGCCTGTGTTGTACTGTAATATTTTATGAACAAGGAAAGAAAAATCCTGAATATTGTATTTTACATCTCAACTGAAATAGTCCACGTCAAAGAAACTACCTATGCAATAAACATACATATAAAATTCTTGCCCACATATCTCTTTAAGGAATAGGTTTCCCTTGAACATTTAGCGAATAAATAAATATTTTTAAAAAACAATTATTATAAGGTCACAAATGGCATGAAATTTGAGTTTGCTTCCCTACAGCATTAAATATGTGCCTTATATATCTGTATTTTAACAAGTTACATAGTATGTGCATAAAATGTGTTTTCCTACACACTGATCAAATCATAGTGATCAGTGTGATACAATACATGGAAAATACATAGGTTATAAATGTGGATTAATGATTATGAGGATATCACAAAATATTTCATATGCTAATGTTATATGATCAAATTACAATCTTAAATTGGTTATGTAAAATTCTCAGAACACCTGGTAATAAAATCATTATTATTTTTATGAGTGTATAATGTCTCTTGACTGCCAGAAACATTCTTTTAAATTTTTGTTTAATTAAATAATGGCTGGTGAATATTTTTTATGAAAAAGACTATTCAAAATAGAAAAAGACCTCTCTGCCAACTTCCAGCCTAGAGGAATTTTTAATTACAAAGACTTATTTAAATTACAAAAATTTTTTTCACTTTTGCATTTCTCAGAGTGTTTCATAATAATATAAACTAGAAATATAAGCTGGAAAGTAGAAGGGAATGCTAGTGGAAAGCTTGAGTGCTATAAAACAAATTTGATATATCTTTGACTTTTACTTCTCTCTCCACAAAAACAAACTTACTTTGTGCTTAGTTGTTTATTTCATCTTTTACAATGTGCTAAACCTGATAGCTTATTTTTTAACTTTTTTCCTTGGAGAATCACTTGTGAGTTACAACACAGAGGAATTTGTATTTCTCTCAATAGTATCACTCTGTAATACACCTTGCAAATAATCTTCACATGTTTATAATTTTCTATTTTTCTCTCACTAGCAGGTATTCAATACTTGTTAAATAGATGAATAGATAAAGCTTGGTGAAGTGTCCTAACTTCTATCAATTATACTTCTACCTTAATCTCCCAACTTTGAACAGCTCCTATATCAAACCAACAAGGCTAACCTGCTATTAAAACCACTGTCAATTATACTCAGAATCAGTTACACAAAGATCAATACAATAAAATTCCCCTTAGAATTAAATGCTAAAGAAGAGTTTGTATCATTTGATAAACAGGTGTCTTTCCTTTTTATTGGATAACAATACTATGATTGTCATTTATTCTGGTTTATCTAGAAGCCTAAAACCAAATGTACTCAATTCAACTAAATGATCTCCAATTTATTACCTGAAAATAATTTACTTTGTTTCAAGAATTACGAGTTTCCTTTCTTAAGTGTATGGAAACCTACTATTTGCAAAGTACTATAATATATAAGACATGGCCTCTACTCTCCCACTTACATTTTTGTTGTTCATTACAAAGCAAAAAATGCAGAAGGCCAAATGGGTAGTAGAATGGCAACAAGCTAAGCAAACAATAGCAACCTTTAAAAAAATAAGTAACCATTTTTTAAACATCTTTACATCAAGTACTTTGGTAGACATTTATGTACAGCACCAGGACAACCTTGCAAAGTAGGTATGCTCAGGTTAGTGTAAGGAAACAGGCTCTTAGCACAAGACTTGGCACAGAGAAGGTATTCCATAAATAACTTGTTTAATGAATAAAGTCTAATGAGGTGCCCTAATGGCACGGGGACTGTGTTAGGGTAA
This sequence comes from Macroglossus sobrinus, assembly GCA_004027375.1. Lineage (NCBI taxonomy): Eukaryota > Metazoa > Chordata > Mammalia > Chiroptera > Pteropodidae > Macroglossus > Macroglossus sobrinus. The sequence goes on from PVKZ01000280.1 coordinate 207,832, forward strand.
GACATTATATATACCTTAAGTTTCCTACAAAATACCCAAATTCATAGTTCATAGGTTAATAAATCTAGATCGAATTCTTCCAAATTTAAAGGTGGACTTTATAAAACAGTTCAGAATTCAATTCTCCTAAGATACAAAATGATAGAGAATGTTGAGGAAGGTAAAAAAATTGAATTTTCTGGCAACAATATTCAAATACTATCTTGGTAGCTTTTAAAAAATATTTAATAACAAAAAAATCTATTTGACATGAAGTAAACTAAAAGAAACTAGAGATCATCTAGTTGTCCATTGAATCTTCTGCTCATACTCAAAGAAATAGGCAGTTCCCTATATAATATGATAAAAACATTCCCTTCTCTTAGAGAAAAAAGTCAAACTTTCTAATGAGATGTCTAAACTCCATCATTAATATCTTTGTGTTAAATAGTGCCTTTTTCTTGTATACTTCTTTAAAAATAAAAGATCTTGAAAGGAGGATAGTCTGACATCCCTAACCTCTTAGAATAAATCAGTTGATCAGATCTCAGAACTAATAGAAAGGGCCTGGGTGTCTGATGGGATGGTGATGCTGGAGGAAGAAAAAGAATGAGAACAGGGCCCATGAATGCCTAAACAATTGAAAACAAAAGAATAGGTCATGAATATCACTTTCTCTCACTTCCTCACATATCTTTTCAATCCCTGTCCTTTTCATCTACTTAAACTCTCTTATACTTATTTTCCTTTTTCCTTCAACCACCTCTGACACATCCAATTTATTCTCTAGTTTTTAGCTCTCACACCCACTTTCTTTCTTTCAAAGTAAATTATTTGCAGCACACAGAGGACTATCTCTAAAGTGAAATTTATCTATAGATTTTTCATTTTTCCTTTAAGCACCTGTTGTCCCTATAATGCCAATCTTAACTTCGCTCTCTCATTCCCAGAAATTCCCTATTCAAAAATAAGAAAGGAAAATCCTATTTAAACACTCCAAAACTGTCCCGTTTATCTGCCACCTGACAACCCATGGTTTCTTCATGACGTCTTCCCTATCCTCAATATCTCCTTTAACTCCCCTTTCCTCACTCCTTCTACCCATATCTTTCCAGAACTCTCATAGAATGCTTTGAAAGCATTTACATAACAATTGTATTGAGATATATAATTCATGTATCATACAATTCATCCCTTTAGAGTGTTAAATTCAATGGAGTTTAATATATAGTTGTTCCTTGATATCCATGGGGGGATTGATTCCAGGACCCCTATGGATATCAAACTCCACAGATACCCAAATTCCTTATATAAAATAGTGTAGTATTTGCACATAACCTACACATCCTCTAATATACTTTAAATCATCTCTAGGTTACTTACAATACCTAATACAATGTAAATGCTATGTAAATAGTTGTTATACTGAATTGTTTAGGGCATAATGACAAGAATAAAATGTCTGTACATGTTCAGTACAGCTGCAATCATCATAGACTTAACCAGAAAATACACATCAGCAACAAAACATTTTTTTTTTTAATTTTTGATTCAGTTTGTTGAATTTACAGATGCAGAACCTGCAGATACAGAGGGCCAACTGTACTCACAGAGCTCTGAAGCCATCACCACAATCAGTTTTAGGACAGCTTTATGACCTCCAAAAATGAAACCAGATATCCATTAGTAATCACTCCCCATTTTCCCCTCCTCCACTCCTGTGCTAGACAACCAATGATCTTCTTTCTGTCTCTACAGATTTGCTTATTCTGGACATTTCATATAAATGGAATCATTCAATATGTAGTTTTTTGTGACTAGCTTAAACTTCCAAAAATTTTGCTTGTATTTTTCTTTTGCTTCTCCTTTTTTTCTTCCTTGTCACTAATGTACACATTTTATCTTTCTGCTAGACTTAAGTTCCTTGAAGGCAAAACTGTCCAGGGAACACTCTCAATGACTACCACAATCCCTTATAAATAGTAGGTACTTGATAAAACTATATTGAAAATAAATGTAAGGATGAGTTTTTATCACTGTAACTTCTTTTTTATTATTATTTTTTTAAATTTATTGATCTTACTCTTCCCATGTGACTTTTTATTGTGAATCATTTTCTTTCTACATAAAAAGTACACAATAAAGAAAATAATTATAGACCATAATTACTGATTAGAGAAATAAACAAGTTATAATACTACAGAATTAGGGGAAGAAAAGATCCCAGAATCCCAGATAACCTATCTATTAATATAATATATATATTATAGAAGATTGATTTTACCTTTTCTAATGGGAGGAATTTAAGGATATATATATATCATATATAGGTAATATATATATAAAATATATATTCTTAAATTTCTCCCATTAGAAAAGGTAAAATCGATATTATGAGCATTAATGCTTGGATAATAAAAAAATTCATTAAAAGTCTGATTCTAATCTAATATCCACAATCTCATGTGTATTGAAAAAGGAAGTAATATTTAGATAACATTATATTGTTTAAAAGTACAACTCTGTAATCCAAACTGATCACATCACTTCAACCAACTTAAATTCAGCCCCTGATTTCTATAAGGCTCAGGGATAGTATGTACTTTGTTTTCCTAAAATTATGAAAATTAAATTGTTTTAAATTAACTGGTGGAGTAAAACATTTTGTCTTTGTTGATAAATTTACTATTTTAAAATACTTTTTATATTATTTCGCTTTATAGCATTCTATTAGAAAATCATTTTTTTCCATTACACTTGGATGATCATAATAAATTATTCTAGGCAAAAATTCTATCTGTACATTAATTTTTAGTCAAGTTCACGATCATTCCTTTCTCTATTTTACAGGTTTATTTTTGCTTTTGGATTTTTTTCAGAAAGACCAAATACACATTGGTGAACAAATATATATTTCCATAATACTATTATTACTTCAAATAAACAAAATAATGAAAGGTGATTCTTAAAGGCAGTGGCCTAATTCCTGTTTATATCCCAGTTCTTTATTCTTCCCAAGTACTCCAAAATGTCAAATGAAACATTTAATATGGAATTTCAGCTTTAAAGCTCACAAATAAAACAAAAACAGTGTTTTTTTTAAATGTCACTTTTTCCATTTTTTGTTTCAGCCCTAAGAAATTAGATATAGTTAATTTTAAATGTACAACTTTGTACACTATGCAAATCATGTCTGTGTGTCTAAGAAAAATAACAAACTTAACGAGAAATGTTAAAAAAAAAAGTCAGAACTCATTAGTTTAAAGATACATAGGAGCAGCCAAAGATGACAAACACGCATAAAATTCAAAACATAGTGGGAAAGGGAACAGGCACCGAAACACATAAATCAGTGTTTTGAATTCTTTTTCTCTGTAGGTATAATTGTACCTTAGTTTCTTATAATGATTTATTGAGGTAAATATTCTGTATGGTTTAACAGCTACAGCTTCAAAGTGGCAGGCACAGGCTCTCCTTTATTCATGAGGCAGCTGAGTATTGGGATGTGAATTCACTTCTGTATTCTGCGACTTGGCAAAGTTTGTTTTTAAGGTCCTTATAAAGAATTCATGTTGATGCAGTCTATTCAAATGTGAAAAACACTGTGCTATAATGAGTGAAACAGAAAACCTTTACAGTAATTCTGGAGAAAAAAGTAAATAACTGAAATAAGCCACACAGAATTACTTTCAGCAAAGTAAAGAATGCCCCTGAGTTCATCTCAATCATTTTTTCAGATTTGGGGATGCCTATACATTCCATCATTGGATGGGCTACTAAACTAGATGATGAATCTAATATCAATATAAAAAGGAAATAGAAATAAAATTAAGTCTCAGTTTGTAATATTCACAAAAGGAAGTCTTTTGGGTTGCTTTTGATTTGCACATGCTATTGCTCTGGGACCAAGGTACATGCAACAGCAACCAATAATACAAGTTGCACAGTAGATTGTTAAAACTATCATATAGCAACTTTATAGCTTGGAGGGAGGAAATGAGTAAGTACATTAGATTTACCAAGTACAGTACATTTCCTTTGAAAGCATCAGGCCAAAAGAAGTTACACATGGATACTTAAGGCACAGAGCCCTATCTTGGAACTCATTGATTTTATGCTTGTCTATGCCAAGATTTTCAGTAGGAAATTTAGATATCTTCCAAGAAATACATGTACCTTAGGTGTATAAGCTTGTCATAAAATGTCAATTCAACCTGTCTGGTCAGTGGTTCTCTGGTACAGCCATACTCTTACTCATCTACCAGAGTGGTTTTATGATTCCCCACAAGATAGTTTGCCAGTTTGGGGTATAGGTGCTAACTAAAAGTAAATTTTTTAAAATATATAGTATTAAAATGTACCTACATTTTTTGCAATGGGATTCTCTCATTTTTAGTTAATGCAAATTGGGCTTTCAGATTTCATTCAACTGAAAGAGTTCTTCACATTAGAGAGATGCCACCAATAAATGGTCTCTACCTTTTCATGATTTTTTCTTTAAAATTACAAGTTACCTAAAATTTTTGCCTACTAAAATTTAAAGCTACTCATTAAATTATAAACTTCTAAGTTATCTGCATAGAACCTAATGCAGCCATGCATGGGGTAGATGATCAGTAAATAAGAACTTAAATGAGATAGTAACTTATTAGTTTGAAATGGCTCTGAAAAGTTTTATCAGTTTTCAAATGACATCTCTTTTTTCCAGAATAATTTTTTAACCAAAACATACTAAATAAATACTATAAGGCATGATATTTTGATACTATACTCTCAGGTAAAAACATTTACCAATTTATTCAAAATAATAATTTCTAGTCAGAGAATATCATCTGGAAAATTTGCAGTATCTCATGTTTATATGACCCAAAATGTTCTATATTGCCAAACAAGAATAAAGAAGTAGCATCTTATACAACTCTACAAGTGTGCTATAATTTTATATTAAGTTCATGTGAAGGCAAGATAATCATGAGCCCCTAAAAGGCTAAAAAATTGATGGGGAAAATGGTGCAGAAAGATGAACATACCTTACAAAGAATGAATACCTCATACTCATTCACCAGCCACTATTCATTAACAATTATTCTTTTATTCCTTTTGCAAGTATAATAAACCTTTATCACTTTACGTATCTTTTATATGTTTATGTTTATATTTATAGTTTATGCTCATGTACATATAGTTTTATTATGTATATATAGTTTATGTATATGTATTTATATTTATTTACTTCAAATGTTATGTTACTTATATAACCTTGTTTTCATTGTTCCTCAAACCATGTCTTTTTCTATCTGAAAATATTTGGGTATCTTGGGTTGAGATAAAATATATAATAACTTTTACTGTCAAAATTAACAAAAACATTTTTTATTATATAGCTTTTCACTGAAAAGCAGAATTTCCAGAAACAAATTAACATTTTTAAGCAAGGGATAGGTGTAATCTAAGTTCAAAAAGGCTTCACAGATCTATAGAAAAAAAGGAATTAATATCGGCTGAGCATTCCAAATTTGTCAGGCACTATCCCAGGTAAACACATGTTAATTTATCACAGAGTTCACACTAACCATATGAGAGAAGTATTGTTATTCCCTTTCTGAAGATGAGAAAACTGATATTGAATGATGTAAAATGTAATGTTCGAGGTCACACAGCTAGTAAGTAGCAGAGCCAGAATTCAAATCAAATGTTGCCAAATCCAATGGTCATTTCTCTGTGCTTATCTTAATTTCATTTCTCACCAGCATTCAACACAATCAACAACTTCCTACTTCTTGAAACACTGTCCTCTTGGCTTCAAAATGCCATGCTCTCTTGGTTTATAGCATCTTCACTAGCCACTACCTCTTGGCCTCCACTGTTGAATCCATCTCTTCTACCTGACTTGCAAATTCTAGGTTCCTCAAGCTAAAGCTCCCTTAGACTTACTCTTTTCCTGGATTAGTTCATCCATTCCCATGGATTTAAGTAGTATTATATGCTAATGACTCCCAGATATGTATCTCTAGCCCTAACTTACACGAATTTTAGGTTTGAGTATCTAATTCTCTCATTTTATTTCTTGCCATCACCACCTAAATATCTCAAAAACATTGGAAACTTAATGTGTGCAAAGAAGAAATCAAAAAACAAATTATGATACTTTCTTACCCAAATCTATCTTCCCTGACCTGAGCAGATAGAAATTGCTCCACATCTCTCTATCTCCAGCACTACCACCTTAACTCAGGTCCTCCATATTTCTCACCTGGACTATGCAACAGCTTCACTTCTACTTTTGAACCTCCTATAATCCATTCTCCCTACTATATAAGGTGAGCTTCTTAAAAACACCAACTCAATCACTCTTCTGCAAAAACCCTATAATAGCTTACCATTGCACTTAGGATAACATCCAAACTCCGTATCATGATGTATAAGACTCTGCCTACATTTCCAATCTCATCTTATCCCATCTCTCCTCTTTTCACTACACTCTAATTCACATTCATCTTCTTTCAACACCTAGAAGACACTAAGCTTTTTCAAGCTTCAAGGTCTTTTCAGATGCTGTTCCCTCTACATAAGACACTTCCTTCATTAATTACTTAGGTAGCTCCTTCTCACCCAGTCATTCACTACCTCAGGATGACAGTCTCCAACCATACTGTGAAGAGGCCCTTATTTGTTTCCCAATGGCACATATATATTTTGTAATTGTTTTATGTATTTGTCTTTTTGTTATCTACCAATATAGAACATAAGCTCCATAGAAACTAATTAGTTAACTTCTTTATAGTGCTAATTAATATTTCCAGTGACTGGCACAATATAGCTTCCAATAAATACTTGCTGAATGAATGCAACAAGATGTATCTGATTCTAAATTCAATGTTCTTTCCATTATAAAGTATCTTGGAAATCATCTAGTCCAAACCTCTTATTTTACAAATGGAAAAACTGAGATCCAGAAAAAAACAGCAATTTTCCTAAAACACGTAGTAATAACTGAAAGAACCACAGGCTTTCTGACTTCTGATTAAGATTTTTTCTTACATACCACATTACCTTATGCTGATAAGCCTCACCCAAAAATATGCCTAAGAACTTTTCATAAAGTGTTCAAAAATATTAGTAAAAACTTTTACAACCATTAACAACCTCAGCTAATGAGAAAAAAAATTAAAACAGTAGTACATAAAGCATTTAGTTGTCAAAATCTTTTAAATAACTGTTTTTTAACAGAAAATATAAATAGTTTTCTATTTATATTACATAAATCATTTACTTCACAATATTAACAAAAATTATATAATATGTATAACACATTTAGAATAATCTTTCTTAGAAAAATCATATTTTGTTCATAAAAATGTACTGTTTTCCTAATAGCTAGTAACTCTAAAAATCAGACAAAATACAAAATTCATTTAACTTTGAAACTAAACAAGAAACTAAGCAAAGTATCTACAGTTAATAATAACTACAAATAAAAGAAGAAATAATCAGACTCAGAAATTCTATTCTGCCTACTTCCATTATCTAATCACTAGTCTGCAAAGCATTTAGCCATGTGTCTATTTACTCAGTCCATGAAGCAAGCAAGGCAGCCTGCATTGTCACAACTTCATATTACCTCTAACTTCTTCCACTCCTCCAGATCAACCTACCTTTTGTCACCTGGTAACTGATAGAGGAAACTTTGGTCTAACTTTTCTTTACCAACAACTATTTACTTCCCTCATAAGCACATGATATCCATACTCACTATATATTTAATTATCCATAATAAAAAGATGGAAAAATTAACTTCTGATATTAGTCATTTAGTCTTTAAAAAACAGCCATGTCTTTATCTACCTCCTTCCTCATCTTCTAAAGAATTCCACGTAATTTTTCAAAAGTATTAAAAATAATAAAATACAAATTCTCTTTATTTACTTTCAGCATTATACTATTTATTAGTGCAAATGATAAATATTTCAGCTATATTATAGTTCATATAGGTTTATGTAGACTATCCTAGTAAATGAGGCATTATTTACAACATTGTTCTATAAAAAAATTACTTCTATGAAACTTTTGTCTGATTTCAACTTTCCTAAAGTTACTATGCTAAACTTTCAAAACTCAATCTTAGTCTGTTAGAGCTGTACAACAAAAATTCTATAAACAGAGTGCTTAAACAATAAATGTTTATTTCTCATAGTTCAGGAAACTGGGAAGTCCAAGACTGAGGTGTTGGCAGATTCCATGTTTAGTGAGAACCCACTTCCTAACTCATACATAGCTGTCCTTTTGCTGCACCCTCACATGATGGAAAGGGCAAGGAAGTTCTTGTGGTCTCTTTTAACCTATTTCCCATTTGCCCCCAGAATACTCACTGGCGGCACTTGTGGCTGCAACATTTACCAAGATAACTCACGATTACAGTGCTAACCTTACCCCCAAAGTTTGACATGAAATTTCTCGCTTTTATTATTATTTTTTCATTACTCCAGTATATCGATAGTCTTTGGAAACAAATGATATCTTTCTACTTATAGCATTGTGGGTTTTTGCTTTTTTTTTCAGCAGAAAAGAAAAGCTTTTTTAGAAGGAAAAGTACACTTCCAGACATGGAAGCAGGCCTAAGCAAGAGAAGCATGGCTTAAAAGGCTGCATTCTGTTTTTAGTAATAGTATTTCCATTTACAAAATACAGTAATTCTCAATCACTGAAAATGTCAAGTTGTAGAAAATGCAGCATTCCTATGTGTAATGTTAAATTAATACTGGCAGCAAGCTGGACTTTTATTTTTCTAAACAGGAAATGGGTTAAAAGGGCACTAATCCCATTCATGAGGGTTTTGGCCTTATGACCTTATTATCTCCCAAAGGTCTCACATCCAAATGCCATCACACTGGGGATTAACTTTCAACATATGAATTTAAGGACACATAAACATTCAGTCTATAGCAAAGTTCTTTACACATAATCAGTCATGTTCATTGTTTTGTCCTCATAAAAATTTCACAATTATTATATATACCTTTGTTATTTACCTACCAGTTTTCTGAATGTTCTGCCTTTAATTTTCGTTGGGTGTTTTTAGTCCACCACATATGTCTCTTTGCTGCTACTCATTAGTATGCAAGTTACCTCAGAATATGCTGAACTTCTATAGGTTTCAAGGCTCTGATTTAAAAGTTGTCATTTATAATCTGGCAAATAGCCCTGTTGAAAAAGTTTCAAAAAAATAAATTTCAGTAGTAAAGTTCAGAGCTTTCTTACACACTTTAGAAATTCAAAATCCTATAACTCAAAAAGACTAACAACCCTTTATTAGTATGCATTACAGTGGAATACTCCTAAAAGCAGGAGTAAATAAATCATGTCCACTCTACACAGTGTGAAACCTTCTCCCATTCTATCATGAAAAGCTTTAAACCTGTGCTAGTCAATAGCAATCTGTGGCTTATTGGGCACTGGAAATGTTACTAGTCTTAACTGAAATGTATTGGAGTACAAAATATACAGTGAATTTTTAAAGACTGAATATAAATAATGTCAAATATTTTCATTATCTTTATATTGATTACATATTTTGAAGTACTATTTTGAATGTTAAAATACATTAACATTAATTTTACCTTTAATTTTTTTCCAGTGTGACTACTAGAAAATTTTAAATTACTTGACTCACATTTATAATTTATATTATATTTCTATAGAACAGCACTGGTCTCACTGTGGTAGAGTTCTACTATACCTAGAATGTTTATTCCTCTTCCTCTTACAAAAAATAAAACTCTCCTCATGATGATGATAATGATGATAATGTTAATAACAATGATAACACCTTCAATTTTACCACTTTCAAATACATGACTTCATTTGATTTTCTCAATTTTCTACTTTGATTTACTACCTCTCTCCATATCAACTCTTGCCATCACCATCTAGAACTCCTGCATTTTTGTAATACTTTGGTGGGGGGAAAATCTATTTTCCAGAAATGAACAGAAAACAGAACAAAAATATCAGGACACTAGTAGATAAAGCCTTTGAAGATATTTCGATTTCTATAGTAAATATGTTTTTGGTGTTTCCTTTCCCCCAAAGAAAAAGCTTTTAATTAATGTGTTGTGATGAATGGCCCAAAGAAACCCGGTCCTCAAATGAAAATATATACTTTAAACAAGAATTAAGAAAAAAAAGGAAAAATAGAACATCATAGGACTAAATAATAAATACTAATCTCCTTTCAGCTCAAAGCAGAAAGTACTGCATATTCAAGAACATTATAACAGTACTTAGCCAAGGGAGTAAAAAAAGAAAATGAAAACAACAGTTCAATGATTTTGAAGTTTTACTTTTTCCCAACCACTGTCAGTTCTCCAAAGAAACAGAAATTAGCAAAAAAAAAAAAAAATCCTTTGTTCTCCACTGTATCAAATGATAGGTAGTGAGAAATTACATCAAAGAGTAGTGACCACTTCAAAAATAAGCATTAGGAAGCTTAATCAGTACCATATACAATTTTTCTCCTAGGAATGTTCAAATACTTCATATTAGAGATCATTTCATTCCAATAACCACAAAGAAACTGTTAAAATTCTACAATCTGAGCCAGTGGAAGTATAAATTTGCACATGCACTTTGGAAAACTTTTAGACATTATTTTCTACTACTAAGCATATACACAACAGTAATACTCATACACTCATCAATAGGTGAATTCATACAATTGAATATTGCACAGAAATAAAATGAACCAGCCAGTACTGCACAATGACAGTGATGATTCTCACAAATATAACATGTGTAAAAGAAACTAGATATAAAAGAATACATACTGTATGGTTCTAATTAAATAAGCCCCCAAAAAGGAGAAATTTATGTTCTTATAAGTCAAGACAGCTATCTTTGGAGAGAAAGAGAAGGTAGTAATTCGGAAGGAAGATTTAAGGGACACTAAAATGTTTTCTTTCTTGACCTAGGCAGTGGGTACATAGATATGTTCATTTTGTGACAATTAACAATACACTTACGATTCATGCAGTTTTCTATAGGTCTATTAAATGTCAATAAAAAGGTTTATTCAAAAAATAAAATTCTATGGTCATACTAAAACTTTGTTTTATATTATCAATTAAATTAAGACATCATTTGGAATTTAGGAATATTTTTGGAATATACAGAGGAATTAGAGCTTAGGCAAAACAGAATAAACCAGTTTTGCTGAGAGAGTTTAGGTGACCTGACCAACATGAAATTAATAGCAGCAATCAGACTAAAATTCAGAACTTTCATATTATACTGCAAGATTTTTAAAGTTGTTAATTTAAGTAGAGTGACACTTCGTTAGAGAGATCGGAATTCACTCTACAATTTTGATGTTTTATAATGCTAAAAGGACAAAAACTACAAGTCACTGAAGGTCAGTCATTCATTCCTCCATTTCAGTTATAATAAAATAATGAATAAATCATGAAAGAAGGGAGGAAAGTCACACCTGGCATTTTGGTGAGAAACTTTATAAGAATTAGCAATCCATGTCCTTTGAACATGAAGAAAGATATAAAACATGTGTTCAACCAAATTCTGTATTAAAAATGGAATAGTCTCAATGCACATTGCCTCTTTCTCTTTTATTTTTGTAACATGTTCATAAACAAGTTTAGGAGCAACAAAAATCAGAGGTATTGATTCCTGCTGGAAATGCACCTACTTTTGAGCTACCAGCAATTCATAAAATTCAAGGATAAACCACTTACTCTCTTTGTTTCCCTCAGACTTACAAATATAATAGAAATTTTTCCTTTTTTTTAAAAAAAAAAAAAAGCTCTTTTTCTGCCACATATTTAAAATAGGCTATGGTAGGTAGCATCCTTTATGTCTAGGCTCTTTCTATTTAATTTTTTCTAACTATTTGTTTTGGGGGAAAGGAGACTTCTAAGAAAGCTTTCATAACAGGTTCAAAAGTACAAAAGCCATTGCAAGCTCCAGACATTTGTACCCTTTATTTCTTTGGTCCTTGAAAGGGCTTTTTAAATGTTAACAGGACTGCTTTCCTATACTGATATTCCAGGCTTCATTTCCTTTGTAGTCTTGGGTTCTTCCCTACCCTCAGTTCCCTGATAACCTCCATGCCAGTTTCTTTCTTGAAACAAAACAAAAAGAAGAAAAAAAAAAGATTTCATTCATTATGAAGTGTGTACAGGCAGACTTCTAAGATCACATACAGAGTGCCACCTCATAATTGAGAGTATTAAAACCTATTTGCTTTAATTTTTTCTATATTTGGTTGTTTCACATACGTATTTAACATGTTTTCAATTTTTATTTATTTTTTATGGTGACATTGGTTAATGAAATTCAATAAGTAACATACTTTCATTTTTAAAATGATTTCACCTGTAGTTATTAGAGCTAGTATAACTAACGAGAACCTTGTAAACTCTCCTTAGAAATGCTGAAATACAATCTTCAAAAACTGTCAAAAAGGAGTTCATTTATATACTTTTAAATTTAAAAGAGAGCTTAAATCAATATAGGATACAGTATTATCCTATTTTAAGAAATAAGTCTGAAAAACTGTAGTCCAAGGTCTTAGCAGTAATTATTATTTCTGTATGTGAGATCATAATTTTTTAAATTTTCTTCTTGCTTATACTATATTTCAGTTCATTTTAAGTATACATGCATTGTTCATAATAAGGAAAAATATTACTCCTAGTTTAAATAATAAGTGCTGTTTTATTACTTATCTGTACATCATATGGGTACTTCTTAAAAATTATACATACTTATATTTAACTATTTATATGTGCATTATATAAGCAGATAAAAAGTCTAAAGTATAATTTCCAAAATGCTTAAAACATGACTCTCATGTAAATATTTTTTAAAATGAGACAAAATATTGTATCCGAGATTTTATTTAACTTATTAATTAATGAGGAAACCAGTAAGAAGTAAAAACCAATTCATAATAGTATTTGACATACAGAGATTTATATTCTCCACTTGACAAAATCCATTTTCATTACCAAGAATCATTGCATTGTTATAGGCAAAAAATATTTCATTATTTTCAGTTTTCTACCATTTAACCTTTATCTAGAGTTATAAAATAGCCAAAACAAATGATCAAAAGTGCACACTCATTTAGAATCAGATAAATCCTGCGGGATCTCTAGACATTCAGCATTTCCTTAAAATAAAACCAAGTAATCACTTTTGTCCATTTCCAAGTTTTGATAAATTTTTTTAATATATTTTACTAATTAGTAAACTGAACAAAAACAGTCTCAGTTAAAATTTAAGTTCCTCGAATACAGAAAGCATAGTGTCTTTTTCTTATGTACCCCCTCAAAATGTTTGTAAAGTGTTCTGAACTTAATATATCACAGGTACATCACAAAATAGTTGAGGTAGTACAAACATTAGAAACTTCAGACCAGTTTAAATGATGGAACATTAGTAAATTATAAAAAAAAATTTATGAAATACTGTTATACGAAACAGGAAAAGCTACATAAAGAAATTATGAGTAATTTATATGTATGTAATATAAATCATAATTACAAACACAAATGTCCATAAAGAAACAAGCTATCAAACAAAGCATGATCAACTCTCAGTTTTTCCATCAGTAAATGTTTTAAAGTTGAGAAATTTTTAAAGGAGAAAAATCTTAAAACTGAGAAAATTCCCTCTACTGAACAAAATTCTCCTGTCATCTAGAAATGATTATCATCGTCTAAATTTTACAATTGAACTACTAAATCCAAATCATAGAAGCATAGCTTGATGGAGAAACTGAGGCCCAAAGAATTTCTATGACTCTCCAAGATCACAAAATTACTTAGATATTCAACAATACTTGTTAGTGTAAAAATTATAATTCACAATAGTTTTATGTTACATAAAACTAGATTATAAACATAAAAGTATTTTAAGCATTACTGGACACAATAGTAAATGAATTAATTACAAGATACAAGCACATTAAGAGAATCCTCAATGTTTATTTTCTTGAAAGAGAATAATTTCTTCTTGGAACTAAGCATCCCAAACTTGCAGGAAATAGATTATTCCCAAATTTTCACTAAATGAACATCAGGTGTACCTTGTGTGAATTAACTCTATGTGTAGCAGCATAGTGATTAAGTACATAAATACTAAAGCCAAACCAGGCCATGAGCGTCACTATGTTTAGATATGTAATCTGGCTAGGTACTTAACCTTCATATGCCTGAATTTCCTTGAGCAATTTTTAAAACCTGTACATGCCTCAATTTTCTCATCTGTAAAATGAGATAATAATAGGGCATACCTGTGTGAAGATTATACAAAATAACATGTAAAACACTTAAAAGACTGGGCACAAAGTAAGCATGTTTGTCAAATCAGTACTTCTAAAAATGAGGTCCTCAAACCAGCAACAGCATCTGGAAAGTTTTTAGAAATGTAAAATTTCAGACTCACCACAGTCCTACTGAATCAGAAACTCTGGGGTAGGACCTGACAGTATAAGCTTTCACAAAAAGTCTTGCAGGTGATTCTGAAATGCACTAAAATTTGAGAGCTATTAGTGCAAATTAGTAAGATTTTTATCTCTTTCTTTCAAGACTTAAATATAGCCATTAGTATACTTGGTGTTTTACACACCTTCTCTTTTGTCACAAAACTAATCAAAGATTGGGTTTCTAAACTGAGGGCAACTTCATATCCACTGGGATAATTATAACCAAAAAGACAGATAATAATGAGTGTTGGCCAGAATGTGGAAAAATTGGCCCCTTCATACATTTTTGGTAAGAATGTAAAATGGTGTAGCTACTTTAGAAAATGGTCTGACAGTTCCTCAAAGAGTTAACTATAATCACATGACCTAGCAATTCCACTCCTAGACATATACCCAGGAGAACTGGAAACACGTTCACACAAAAACTTGTATACAAATGTTCATAGCAGCATTAGTCATAACAGTCTAAAAGTAGAAACAACCTAAATTCCCATGAAGTGATGAATGAATAAACAAAGTGTGGTGTATCCATACAATAGAATCTTATTCAGCTACAAAAAGGAATAAACTACTAATACATGCTGTAACATGGATGAACCTGGAAAACATGCTAAGCGAAAGAAGCCAGTCACAAAAGACCACATATTGTATGATACCATTTATATGAAATAGCTAGAATAACCGAATCTATAGAGACAGAAAATAGATCAGGGACTGCCTAGGGCTGGGCAAGTGGGAGGAAAATAGGGAGTGACTGCTGATTGGATACTGGGTTTCTTTTTGGGATGATAGAAATGCTATAAAATTGATTGTGGTGATGGTTGCACAACTCTGTGATTATATTAAAAACAATTTAATTGTGCACTTTAAATAGGTGAATTATGTGGTACATGAATTACAGCTCAATAAAGCTGTTGTTTACAAAGCCTGAAGGCGTGTCAAAATATTGATGAAAAACATACATAATATAAAAATTGATATAATAACAATAACCCACACCTAAACTCTAAATTATATTATCCTGGAAGTGAAGAAGGGAAAAACTGCAAAAGTAAAGGTGCCAAATTCTTCACACATATAGGGTCACAAGACACTGAGGTACTATTTTACTCTTAATTGGAATAAAAAGTAAAATGTAACCATTAATAGTATTAAAAACTAAATGTGTATCCTCCAAATCACTAGAAAGATTAGAAGAAATTATACTTAGATGTTAACTATGGTTACCTCAAAACTATGACAGTTTTAAATGACTTTTATTTCTTCTTTATACTTTATTTTCTACATTTTCTACAAAGGATTTGTTTTATGTTTGTGTAAGTCTGTTTATCATTGTGACCAACTTTTTAAAAATCCAACTTAATTTACTTTTATTTATTCATTTACTGTTAATTTTTAATAAATTAATATAGTAAGATAATTTAAAATTCAAAAGATACAAAAAGTTTGGTGAAAAGTCACCCTGCTACCAGTGTACCTCAACCCCTTGGCAACCATCGTCCCAAGGTTGGAGTCTACAAACATTATCAGTTTCTTGGGTATCTTTGTGGAAATATTTTATGCACACATATTGATTCTTTTCTGGATTTTTAATACAAATACATTATACTGTTCTCCACTCTGCTTTTTTTATTCAACAATATATCTTGGAGACTGTCTCAGATCAGAGCTTCCTTTTTTTTTCCTTTTCTTTCTTTTTTTAGGCGAGGCAACCCTTGGTTGACCTCAAAGATTGCAAGGACCTTGGCAGTTTACAATCCCTTTATTTTTTTTATTTTTATTTTTTTTACGCGCCTATAGCACCTGGTTTTCCTAGGTGGTCTCCCATTCAAGTACTAACCAGGTTAGACCCTGCTTAGCTTCCAAGATCAGACAGGATTGAGCTTGTTCAGGGTGGTATGGCTGTAGACTTCCCCTTTCTTTTTAATGGGTATATGGTAGTCTGCTGTATACATTTACCATAAATTATTTATTCTCACATTGACATATTACTTTTATAATTGGCAAGAACAATAAAGTAATTTTGGAGAAAAAACTAGAATGTTCTAATTCTAATTTTCCCTAAAAAAAAATGGGTATCACCATTTATTTAAACTCATAATTTCTTTGACAATTATTAGAATATTGCTGCTTTAACTATAGACCTTATGACCAGAAGATACGCATCAACAACAATTTTACTGAAGCAATTTCATAAGAAAATGCATTTTCATCTTTTTCATTCTTCTTTTGAGTGTCTAGTTATGTATAAAACAACCACACCAATATTTATGACACCACATTGTAAATTACAGTAGTACAGTGGTAATTCTAAATGTCCAATAGAGTGGGAATTCATCTCATCATCATCAACCATCATCCACTACAAACATTTATTTTTTATACCTTACCTTCAGGATTCTATATTAGGCCCTACAGTTCCATTTATATTAAGCTTTTAAAATTAGCTTTGAGGTAAATTTCATCTTAGTTCCCACAGTTGAACAATGTATTCTTTATTTTCTCCTTGGCTTCAATGACACTTCTTTACTTTCCTCATTCTACTTCCACATCTATATTTTAATCTCAGGTTCTTCTTCCTCATTCTATCCTTAAATGTTCCCCTCCACACCCCAAGTATGTCTCTTTTACATGCCTGACCAAGCTGTAAACTCCTCGAGGTAAGGGACTATACATAATCTATTCTGGTTTTCTTCAAATTTAGCACACTGCCTAACACATACTAAGCACCCTATAAAAATGTTGATCTATATTGCCACTAGAAAATGTATGGGTTTTTGAGTTGTAGAGACTTAAGGAATGAATCCCAGCCTAGCCACTCACTTATTAGCTATATGATTATGGGCAAGTATTTAACTTTTCTTAAGCTTCATTATCGATAAAATTTCTTGTAAATTATTGTGAAGTTTTGAGATTAATTATAAAAAGCACCTAGCAAAGTGTATGGTGCATAGTGAATATTAAATAATATTTATAATTATGGCTCCAGGAATTTTTTTTTAGTCTCAGTAGCAGGTTTTTTTGTACAGAACATATTCATCATAGTTTTTATTTCTTCTTTAGTTTTGTTAATTATGCTCAGTTATGAGTACCCTCAGTTGAGGGAATATTAATATATGTACTCAACAAACATTTATGAATGCCTACTACACATGCTAAGCACCAGGTATATAAAAAAAGAGGACAGCATGGTTTCTATTCTCAAGAAGGTATTCCAAAGTTCTATTAGCAACATAAGTTTCCTCTCACTTATTTTCCAAGAAAGGACATTGCTGAGTTTCTGGATCTTATATGAGATACCACTGTTACATTATATAATTTCATACTTCTAATATTAATTTAAAAAAACTTAACTACTCCATGACCAGCATTGTGCTAGAAGGTACAGAAAGAAGAAATAATGATGCAACAGTCCGAATCTGGAAGAAGAAATTTCAGAGTTACACCTGGTAGAGTAGCTTCTTGTTTTGTAAGAACAAGAGTATTACCCAGTTTCTATGCTATATATGCATTTCTATTACACTGTGTAATTTCATCCTCACCTATAGATACGAAACAAAGTAAAATCTGATTAAATAATCAGTCTCTATTATTTCTTATATTACCTTTGGGGTTGTGATCTTGTTTTGTAATTTGAAGATTTAACCATACAGGTGCCAACAATTCTGGTGAAGAAATAAAAAACAGGTTGCTAGCTCATTAAGCTTTTCTAGACTTTCACTAAAGTTAAAACTATTCAATAACTACTACTAGCTTATTGATCCTTTTTTTATTCAGAATTCTTTTAGGAGTCTAACTTACCTATTCAGGCAACTCATTTGTTTACTGGTAATAAAGCTTAGAGTTCTAAACTATATATTAATAGTCTATCAAGCCCTTTAGAGGCAAACTGTAGTTTATCCTAGAAAAATCTGTAACTTAACTGTATTTTCATTGTAATTATATAATCTTTGTAGAATCCTATTTAGTAGGCAACATATATTAATTCATAGTAAAGAGCAAGCAACCATTTCCAAAAAATACTTTTTCCCCTCATGGGTTTACCCTTCTCCTCCTTGATTTGTGGTTTATTTTTACTATAGTACTTGAGTAAGATGACCTTATTTGGTTATAAAATATGACCCTACCTGATTTTTTTTATATCATCCTAATTGGTATTGTTATTCCTTTGCTTCCAAAATACAGGAGCAGAATTTGGATATATGACTGCATGAAAAGCTATCTTCAACTGGTCACGGTTCTATAAATGGTTCAGTGATTGAAATCTGGGGAAGTAATACTATTTCTACACAGGCAGCCAAACTAAAGTAATTGCTGAGTTCAGAAGCCAATGTTAAGTAGTTTCACAGGCTACTTTCAGTACCAAAATGCACACTAGATCTGTACTGTCATTCCACTTACTGATTTTTGCTTTAAAAAAAAAAATCATACTTTTGACCAAGATCCAAAAGCTTCGCAGTAAGGAAAAGGATCCTGACAAGAATGCTAGGGTTGAAGGAAGCCAGGTCCAGGCCTGGTTAAAAATTCAGACACCTCGCTAGTGCATAAATAAATCTTCAGTATCCAAATAGTACCTTTAAATACAAGGCTGAGTAGATTAGTGTTTGCTGGGAAGATGGAGGAATAGGGAAGGACAGCTTGGAACTAGATAGTGGTGATGGTTGCACACTGTAAATGTACTAAATGCCAATTAATTACACACTTTAAAATGGTTGTTATGTGAAATGCACCTCAGTTTAAAAAATATATTTTGTCTACTGAGCTCAGAAGCTAAGCAGGGTGGGGCCTGGTTAGTACTCGGATGGAAGACCACCTAGGAAGACCAGGGGCTGTAGACCCTTAAAAAACAACAACAACAAAAAGGATTATAAACTGACAAGGTCCTTGCAATCTGTGAGGACAACCAAGGATGGCTTTCTGGCCCAGAGGGACTTCACTTGGTGAAGGACCCCAAAATACAATGCCTGCACACCAGCAGCTGGGTCAGATGTCTCACTTCACACAAAGCCCTATGGAAAGCTTACAAGGTTTCCCCAGGTAGACTCTAGTTACAATAACAGCCAATTAACTAGCACTTTAACAACATATTGAATTCATTTCGATGAGAATGAGAAAGCAGCAAACTATTCATCAGAATCTTCTAGAAAGCTGTACTCGGGGGTCATCTAAAAATCCCCACGAGCAATAGAGAACACCAGGGTGGAAACAGAAGAAGCCATTTTTTTTTTTCAAGGTTTTTTGTCTTGGGAGGTTACTCGTGAGGATTCAAACCTAAAACATTGCATTTAAACCTAGGTGCTTAACTATGACGGACACATATGCCAATGTGTAGTGGCTCAAAGTGAAAACTGAAAACCCTCTTTCTGTGGCGACGAAGCTTTGCCACAACGCTCACCGCCATACCCACCCGCGGGAACGTTCCCTTCACCAGCCGAAGAAGGAGGGGCCTCAGAGGACACTCCCGCCACACAGTGCGAGCTGCGCCGCTGTGCTTCCTGGGAATTGTGGTTCTAGTCACTAGTCTTCTCTCTTGTTAAGGCCAGTATGGAGTGAGCCAGAAAACTACAACTCCCAGAGTGCTCCGGAGTCGCGAGCGGCCGCGGCGTGACGACTGTGGCAGAGAAGACCCGAGGGGCTCTGCGTTCTGGAGTGGCGCTGCTTGGTCGGGTGGCAGATCGCAGGTTGCTGGTGTCGCGGCTGAGGAGAACGGCGAGTCGGTTCGGCATTTGCGGTCTGGTCCTCGCAACGATGAGTGCTGCCAGGGAGTCCCATCCGCACGGGGTGAAGCGTTCAGCCTCCCCAGACGACGATGTAAATAACAATGGCGGAGTGGATGAGGGTTGAGGCCTACTAAATGTTGGGGTAGGCCGGGAAGGGTGGATGTAGATGGAGGAAGCGCCTGAAGTGGCCAGAAAAGGAGGTGGGTACGAAGGAGGGGGACCCAGAGAAATAGGAAATGTCTTCCTTTCTTAATTGAGGTCAGAAGGTTTGAGGAGGTCCACACGGTAAGAGCCATAGGCTTGCGTAGGGAGGAGGATCGAAGAAGGAAATCCTGTATGGTCGAGAAGTGAAAGAGTGTAGTCGAGGGATCATCTTTGCCTCTAGAGGCTGATGAAACCTCTTAGTCGGGCCCTTCTACTAAGGATAGAGATGGCAAGACCCTGTTTTAGGCTTAAAATGCTCTTGTGACAGTGTCAAGATGTTGGCGCAATTTGGGCAGATTTTTGGCCAGAATTATTCTTTGCAGTGTACTGTTAAGAATCAAACTTAACTGTGACTGTTAAGAGTAAACACTATTGAACAGTATTGAACGGAAAATTTGTATCAGGGGGTAATTTGGTACTGGTGCAAGGTCTTAGACGTTGAGACATGGAAGTCGGTTTTGATGTCAAGTACCTCCCTCCCCCCCTTTTTCCCCTTCTCTCCCTCATTCTCTTCTCCCTCCCCCTACCTTGTCAGTTTAAATAGGAAAACATTCATTCCTTAAAGTAATGCATTAAATACATATTGCTATGCCAGGTGTTGGGAATTCAAGGTGAATAAATATATGCTTATCCTAGGGCTTTTTGTATATTTGTCCTAGCTCCTAGCGCATCGTCATGGAGACCGCAGTAATCAGTAAATGTAAAACTAGGTGGTTAAATTCATTAGGAACGTTAGTGGGGAAATTAGGGGGAGAGGAGCCTGGAAAGGTCATCTTCCAGGATGGTAAAGGGGCAACATTAGTTTTATTTCTGTTGTTGTTTAAAGTAGTATTAGCTTCTGAATGTGTGGAGTTTTTTATTTTCTATAGTGCAGGTCAGTGCCTTTCATAATATCTTACTTTGTGAACCCTAAAAGGCTTACTGAATACTACTAATGCATCAGTTGTAGCAAATGAAATGATGTTAAGACCCACCCCTCTTTGGGTGGGTAGTGGGATTAGGTCCAGAATAGTAAAGCTCTTTAAGGAGATTGATTTTAGCTTTGCAGAAAGATAGGTAATCGGTAAAGATCTGAGGATGAATAGTTTTTGTATAGTGAGATTTATTCATACCCACCCTCTGCATCTCCCTACAACTTGCTTTTAGATCTTGTTAGAGTAGTAATCTAGTACTTCTCAGGAATTTAGGCTTTTGAATAACCTGGGTCCCATTTTAAAAGCTGTTACAGTGTTTTCTTCCTGATATTTAACTGTGACTTCATTGCTAGAATGTTAGGCACCTGTTTTGCTAGAGTCAGAGAAGTAATCTTTTAACTTTTAACTTGTCAGAAGCTATTGGTAATATTAACTTGACAGAAAGGTAAATCTCTACAGTTTAAACTAGATGAGGACCTTCAAGGCCTTTTCCTATAAATATTGTCTTGGAAGGAGATGGTTATAGCTGCAAATCAAATCAGAACCTAGAACCTTCACACACTAATCTAAAATTATGTTGCTAATTTTATAGTGCAGTACAGTAATGTATCCCTTGATAGTGATTTTTTAAATATTTTTTCATATTTTATTTTTGCTGGTAATTGGGAGTTTACTTGTCTTTAAAATATTTTAAAATATACATCTAAATTGTAGAAAATCTAATAACATGTAGTTAGCAGTTTCTAATGAATCTCTGCTACAGGTAAAAGACAAAGTTTTCTTTACCCACTGACTTCACATGTTAAATGGGGGTAACAAAACATATTTTAAAGATATTAAAAGTAGATATTAAATCACGGAATCCAACTCTAGGAAAAAGCTGATAGTGTTTTATGTAAATTCTAAGACAACTACTATGTATATTGGAGATAAATTGATTGGAGTTTTATAGTAAAGGGTTTAAGGATGGTGACAACTTAAAAATGGTTTCATTGATTTGATTAGAGTGGAGATATAAAAATTATCTGAAGGGGTAGGAGGAGTGGGGAGATTAATTTTTGTGACTGGTGGAGAACCTCTAAGAATGTATCCATGTGCATTTCAGAATGCAGCACTTGGACAAGATACTTGCTGTTGAATGCTAAGGTCTTTAAAAGGAAAAACCAGAAGGACTTCATGATTGAAAAAAACATTAGGTTTATAAATTGTAAGTGATAGGGTTAGTTATGTAAAGACATAACATTTGCTCTTTTAATAAAGAGTTTGAGAAAGTTTTGGTTTTTGGACAATTGTTCTAGTTTCATATATTTTTATAACTGTAGTTCATAAACTACTTTCACATATTCTATCTCATTTGATCATGTACAGTATGATGTGGAAAGAGCAGATTTAAGGCTAGAGGATCAAAGCAAGTCTCTTAGGCTCTTTGCCTCAGTGCCCTTATTTATTAAATGGACTTTTGAGAGAATGTCAGTGAAATGTGGTTTGTAAGTTATAAAACACTATGCAATTTTTAGATGTTGTTATTAAGACAGTCTTTTAAAGAAGCCTCTCTATGTCGATAAGAAATTATAACTAAGAAGTTAAATGATAGGTCCAGGCTCACAGAGAGCAAGTAATTTAGTAGGAATCAAAACTTAAGCTTCACTGGTACTTTAAATGTGATTAACTGTATTGAGCCAGAAATAATTAAGAACTAACTGGTTTGTGAAAAGATAGGAGGTGTCACATGGAAAAGTAGAAATTTGGAGCTTAGGTAGTCAAAATCATGAGAACATATAAGTCCTCACCAAAAGGAATTTAGAAGGGCTTATAAGTGGGTGTCCAATGTGGTACAAATACTTTTAACTCTCATATGCTCAGAAGTTACATTCTATGAGTCTTTTATAAATTTCAGAAGTAAGACTAAAGGGATTGTGAAAAACAGCTTCATTAGAAATTTTGCTATGAAATTTCAACCATAGCAAACAAAATTTTTATCCCACAATTTCGTGATATATATATACCCTAAATGATTAGCATCCTTTGAATACAGCAAACTGTTTATCAGTTGTCATGTATGAAACAAACATATAATTTCAGATTTCAAATCTATTTCTAATAGATTTTAGCTTTATTTTGAAATTATTCTAGTTTTTGCATTTGCATAATCAAAATACACTTGTAGAATATTTTGAAACCTTTGATTGCTCCTCATTTTGTGTTGAAAAGGGGGTTGACTTCTTTGCTCCATAATTGTAAAACATTTTCATTTTTA
Organism: Macroglossus sobrinus; assembly: GCA_004027375.1. Taxonomy (NCBI): domain Eukaryota; kingdom Metazoa; phylum Chordata; class Mammalia; order Chiroptera; family Pteropodidae; genus Macroglossus; species Macroglossus sobrinus. The sequence goes on from PVKZ01000280.1 coordinate 231,406, forward strand.
GATTTTAGATTTTATTTTATTTTTAGATTATAAACTCAATTAGAATGATCAATTCGATGAATGTTTTCATATCTGCATTCTTTGTAGTCACATTTGTATGCACACCTGTCTTCATCATTTTTCCACTTAAAAACCATATCAAGTAAGTTTTGGTGTACAAATGTCATAAAAGATGAAATAGTCACACATCTTTTTAGAAAAACCAGAGAGTTCAGACTCTTATTGCCAAATATTGCAAGATGAAGTCCTTCCTTTTGAGTGACTCTCTAGAGTATATTTCTTTTTTGTCTCCCCCACCCCTTCTCTCATTGATTCCTGGAGAAAGGTTATCTGGAATTTCATGCAAAGACACATAGTCTAAGATTTTTGCATATACAATTAATTGTATCATCATCATTAGTTGAGGGTAAACTCCCTGTCATTTTTGATTCATCTACTTATTCAAAAATGCCTTCTATCAATTTTCAGTTTTTTGCCCACCTGCCAATATGGGTAGAAATGAAAATTTCTGAATTATCAACTGTGTCCAAAGAGAGCTAGGAATAAGCAACAGAGGAGTGAAGTCTTGAAAAATGATGTAATACTTTCGACCACACTATGAGAAAAGTCTTCTACCATTTTTCTATTATTATTAGTCATTTTTACCATAGTTGGAAATGATTGATTGTAATGAAATAATGTTTACATTTTTTTGGAAGACGTATGGAATAATATGAAGTTATTGCATTTGTTTCAAGGTGTAGTGGTAAATAACACTAGGATTTCATAGTATTTCTAAGGTTTATAAAAGGGTTCAATATTTGATATTGGTTTGACCCATTTGACAATTTTAAGATAGAATGAGTTTTATTCTGTACATTTAAAAAATAAGTAAATTTTCTTTTTGTTTTTTGGAAGACTTCTAAGAAAGAATGAAAGTCAACATCCTTACCAAAACTAGAAGAACTCAAAAAGGAAAAAAAAAGCTAAATTTAGGCCCAATAGACTGATGTCATACTGTCCTTTAGAATATCACTAAAGCCAGAGTTTTTAACTTCAGCTATCGACTGTGGCAGCCTTCTGGGTTCACAGTACTAGGTGCTCTAGGGCGCAGAGGCAGTAGGTCTCAATGTGTGATCCCCCACATTAATAGCATCCTTAGAAATTTGTTAGAAATGAACCACAGCCCCCCACCTCAGACCTACTGAATCTGAAAGTCTCTAACAAGGCCTCCAGGTGATTCTCATAGAAGCAAACTTGAGAACCAGGGTTCTGGCTGCAAAAGAACTAAAAGATTCCACCTTGAGGTAACAAAAGGAGTGCAGAGACTCCTCTACTTAAAATGTGGTTACATTCTGATAAACCCATTGTAAGTTGAAAATATAAGTCAAAAATGCAAACCTGACATACTGAACATCATAGTTTAGCCTGGCCAGTTTCTACTGAATAGGTGTCATTTATGCATCATCAGAAAGTCGAAAAATCTTTACGTTAAACCATCATAAGTTGGAGACTGGCTGTATATTTTAATTCAAATATGATGCATATGCTTACCTTCCTAAGCAAGGATGAATCCTGTTTATAGTTTAAACTGGCAGGGAAAACAACAATTGACTGATAGAATAAGTTTTTTAATATTATTATGCAAAAAAATTAATTGATTTATTTTCCAGCTTGGATCTAGCAATTGGGAGGCAGCAGACTTAGGTAATGAAGAAAGAAAACAAAAGTTCTTGAGACTTATGGGCGCAGGAAAGGTAAGCATCAAGATAATATGCATTTTTATCTTTTCTGGGAAAATAATGTTCCTTTTTGTATAAACAAGAAGAACCGAATACACTTGGATCCCATTTTCCTGTTCCACATGATTATTTTAGGCTTTGGGAAATATAATTGACCTGAGCACTTAAAATTTATACTGTTTCTTAGGATTCTCACTGCCTCTGGGCAGTAAGTTTTAGAGACTATATAGAGAAAAAACTTGGTTTGAGGAGACTCCTATGGAAGAAAGATATTAAAGATTATGATTTGCCATTTGTTTGCCTGATGATTTGATACAAGATATTTCTGGGTAGACCAATTGTTAGGATATTTTATATCTTCTTCTAGCCCTTGAAGTAGGAGCCAAGGGAATAGTCTTTATCAAAATTCTAATTTTTAATTGTTCAATATATTTTGAGAAATCCCTTTCAGTTTGATCAATATAACAGAAGATACAAAATACAGGTGCCAGGAAAACATCACCTATTGGAAAAAACTCTTTTTGTTCCTAGCAATTCATTTTTACGTGAAAATACAGTGATCTCTAGGTAATTATTTTTTGTAAGCAAGTAAATTTATTTTCTTAACACTGTCCCAGTGGTCTTCCTACAAATTTAGTGTGAAAGAAATAGGAAAACTGTCTTCTCTGTTAAGATTCTTAAAATGAAATACTACTTTTTGTGTTTTGTTATTCACATGGGAATGTGTTTGCACTGTAGTAGGTCCTAGGCATGGAGGGCAGTTACATATCAATAACATGTTTGGAGCCATCATGTAATGGAAGAAACCAGATAATAACAATATGGGATTATAATTGCTTTGAAAGAGCTGTGCACATAGTGCTGTGAATCAACAGACAAGGATAGCTAGCTAACTGTGGCTTAGCTGAACAAGAAATCTTCGCATAGAAAGACTTGATCTGAATCTGAAAGGATGAGGAGTTACCCAAACTACAACAGTGAGGTAGGGAGAGATCATGAAAAAAAACAGATCTATACAAAGGAAGCATTTGTATAATATCTTGTTAATCCAGATTTCCCATAATTTGTAATTTGTTACAGAACATACAGCCTAAGGTTTGTCTTGGTTTGTGCAGTTAAAAGATTTGCTAAGGGTATATAAAGTAAGTAATAGTTTAGGGGTATGCTCAACCTAATAGAATGTAAACTCTTTAGTTAAGAAGAATACACAAATATGAAGTGTATAAAATTAACCATAAGTAGTCAGTTATATCTCAATAAAACTTGAGAACAAATTGAACAATTAAAAAAGAAATATGACTCCTAGTAAATTGGCTGTTTAGCATACCTCAGATTCTTTTTTGCAGCCACAAAGTATATTCCTAATCCTAGCCAGCTACCATGAGTATTTTATTGGTCACAGAACTACCTGGAAAGGTATGAATAGGCAAATAGTACTATCATCCTAGAATAACTTGATGTCGTCATATATTCAGATCCCATTAATGAGACTGCAATGGAAAGAAACAATATGTTGAATCATTGATTTGCTCATGTATTAATGGCATATAAGGCAATAAGCATTAATCTTGAAGCTTTCAGTAGTATCATCTTTAGGTATGGACAGTGTGTCTCATCCTTGCATGATAGGAAGATTTGTTATTTCCTATATCTTCACAAGTGATTAAGATTGCTTTGCAAAGTCACTCTGTTTTAGTGAACAATTTCTTTGCCTTATGAAACAAATAAGAACCATGAAAGAGTGAATTGGAACTGATAAATGGAGAGCGACTATGTATCCAGATCAGTTGGTAACTTTGAATCAGATATATTTCTATATTTTATAGAATTAGATTGTTTCAAATTGTATTTTTGACAGTATGAGATTGGGTTTTCATTTGTAGTCAAAGAATAATGAGCTAACTATTTGTGATGTGTTGTAAATAGTAATGATTATTTCAATTTATATTGAAGATCTATCATTTAGTTCATTATAAATCTTATTTCATTTTTATCTTATGAAATAATCTCATTTACTTTGTCTCCATGAAATATGCCTGAGGCATCAAAAAGAGAAGATGGGAAAATTAGAACAACTCATTTCATTGGCCTTTTAGGAAAGAAAATGTGTAGATCACTAAATTTTCTAGTTATCCTTCTCATTTAAAATTCCAACTTGAGGGGTGGCTCGATAGTGTAGTGGTTAGCACGTTTGCTTTACATGCAGAAAGTCCTGGGTTCGAGCCCCATGTTGAGCCATGGACCATCCCTGGGAGCCCCAGGCCCCAGGGCATGCCATGAGCATGTGGGAGGAGACGCTCCCCTTTCAGAGATCTAGTTCATAAGAGGAAATGCAACATCTATAGGTCAGGGGTAGAAGCAGGGAAAGGGTGGAGAGGAGGTGGGGAGACTTACAGAAGAGGGAGAAATTAATAAAAAATAATAAAAATAAAATAAAAAATCCAATTTGTTCTTTCTACGTACACTCTACTTCCTCTGTTCTGTTTATTTGTGTGTGTTATTCATGGCATTTACTACCTTCTAAGATATTATAATTACTGATTTCATTTCCTCTTCCTGTACATATTGTTGCTAGAATTTAAGTTCAATAAAGGCTAGGATCTTAATGTAATCTTTTTTCTGTACTATATCTCAGAAGCCTGGAATAGTGTCAGGCACAGAGTAGACACCAAGTAATTATGTTAAATTAGTAGTCTTGAATTCTAATACATTTTCTGCCTTACAGAAAGAACATACTGGCCGTCTTGTTATAGGAGATCACAAATCAACATCTCACTTTCGAACAGGTAAGAAACTAAAATATAATTAAAGTGGGGGTGCTAAATTTGAAATAAGAAGTATTTGTACATATTTCACTATACTCTAACTTTTGCATATAATTATGTTGATAATTAAAATAATAGAATCAGAAATGTATATAGTATATATAAACATGTTACATATATTGTGTGTGACATATATATGTAACAATTGGTATGTATTTTGATTTTTAAAAGATGAAGAATATACATCAATATGATATTCTAACCATGAAAGACCTTTCTGTCTTCATTTTTACTGATTCACAACATATTTTAATTATAGTGAGATTTTATTCCTCATCTTGCCAACTATAGTATAGAATTTATATTTTTTTATTTTATAAATTATTTAGCATATGATATAGTTGGCATGTTATACTAGTTTATAATTTATATACTAAATTTTGCTCTGAAATTTTTAAAGACTATAAACTCATCGCAAAACCTGAAGAAGTTAATTTTTTTTTAATTTTGGGTGTGAAAATTTTAAAAGAACTGAAAATGAATTTGGATTTGAATTGTTTGCTGAAAAGTGAAGTTTTCTCCTATGTAAAACTGGCCCTAACCTTGGACCTTAATAACAATAGGGCATAATGACCTTGTTATATTTATATTTAACAAAACTTTTAATTATTAAGTCAACTTTGTACTGATCTAGAATATGTAGCAATTTTGCAAATTGATAGGTCTTTTATGCTGGTGTTAAACAATTTCAAATTGATTTGCATCACTACAAAAGGCTAAAAGAGTCTGAGCTTGCAGAATGGATTTAATATATTTAACTGCTGCATTTATTCTTTTAAAAGTGGGGCTTTATGAATAAAAATAATGCAAAGCACCAACATGTCTAATTAAAATGTGAGATCCCTCTTGTATTACAAATTAGAATGTCGAGCAGACAGCTCTTATTGTATTGTAATGTCTAGTTCTTGCATGTTAGGTTCATCTGTAGTTAGTTTTCTGTTTCATAACTAAAAAACAATAGTATATGTAAAAAGTATATATCAAATGTTGCATGATAAAATAAGTTTATGTTACTTCAAAGAAAGGCATAAAGGAGAACCATTGTAAGGTTATTTAACCATTCTGTCAGAATTGCATGTCTTTTCATTAGCTTTTGTTTATAGGATTTTTGTATGTGACTAGAAGAAAAATTTCAGGAGAGCAATTAGACTATAAATAAGCTAAAACATAATGCCCAGGGTTCTTAGTAATTTATATTTACAGTATGAACTTCGGGCCTTTCTTTCTGAGACTCTTGGGTCTGGTGTGAATTATCACATGGAAATATGTAAATTCTTCATCTTTCATAAACACTTCTCTAGTTCAGAGGATTGGTTCCCAAAGAAGTAATCATAAAATACAGCTTTTAATGATTTTATGTCCATTAGGTAACTATTGATGGTATGGAAATTCATTCACAAAATTAATTATAAAATTAATCAGAGTTGGAGAAATCAGCCCTTGAATATAATAGCATATGTATTATGGGTTTTTTTGTGTAATCACATATTTTTATTAATTTGACTGAAATATAACCAAAGTACACTGGACATGCAGGGGAAGAAGACAAGAAAATTAATGAAGAACTGGAGTCTCAATATCAGCAAAGTATGGACAGTAAATTGTCAGGAAGATATCGACGACATTGTGGACTTGGCTTCAGTGAGGTAGTAATTAATGTATTTTCACTAAATGGGAAGATACTCAATTTCCAATTTGATACCATTTATTTCTGTTAGATTACTGTAGCAATCAAGAGAGCTTTCTGATACCAGTTTAATGTAAATTCTGTTTAGATAATCACTGGGGCACATCTTCTCCCCCCACCCCCAGTTATAGTTGCCATGAAATATTAGTTTCAGGTGTACAGCTTAGTGATTAGACAAGTTATATACCTTATGAAGAGATTACCACGATAACTGTGGTACCCATCTGGCACGATACATAGTAATTACAGTATTATTGACTATATCCCTTATGTCTATTGTATATCCCCATGACCATTTTGTATAACTGGCAATTTGTACTTCTTAATGAGTTTTATACTCATCTCCCCAGCCTCTCTCCCATCTCCTGTGGTTAGTTTGTTCATTTATTTTCTTTAGATTCCACATATAAGTGAAATCATACAGTATTTGTCTTTTTCTGACTTATTTTGCTTGGCATAGTATCTTCTAGATCCTTCCATGGAATATTTTATTTTATTTTATTTATGGCTGAGTAATATTCCATTGTATATATGTACCACATCATCTTCATTCATCGGTTGATGGACACCTAGGTTTGCTGTCATATCTCAGCTGTTGTAAATAATGCTGCAGTGAACATAGTGGTGCATATATTTTTTTGAAATCATTCTTTTAGATTTTTCTAGATGAATACCCGAAAGTGGAATTATTGAGTTATATAGTAATTCTATTTTTAATTTTTTTGAGGAGCCTCCATACTGTTTTCCATAGTAACTGCACCAATTTGCAGTCCCACCAAACGGGGCATGAGTATTCCCATTTTTCCATATCTTTAATTTTAAAATTACCTTTTTTTTACTCACACACCACCACCACCACCCCGCATTTATGTTTTTGTCATTAGTTTTTACCACTTGAGTGTGTGTAGGTTTCTGTGTATCCCCTAAGGCACATCTTAAGTAGCTCTGAACATATAAGTGACATGAAATGTCATACAAATACTGGTTTGAGAGAATTCTCAGTTTTCAAAGTCATTTTTTTTTTTTTCGTATTATAACTGGTTAATTACTCCGAAGTAATGTAATATATAAATTACGGTTTCCACATTTCCATGCATCAGTGGTTAACTTGCCTTATTTACTTAAAAAAAAAAAATTGTCTTCTGTTGTTTTTAAACAGGTTGAGGATGAGGAACACAAAGGTGAGTGGTCTTCAGAGTCCTAAAACAATCAAGGCCCAGTATATCAAACACATGGAGATGCCCAAGTCCTCAGTTCTCTTCCTTTGACAGCCTCTGGTCATAATAGAATCTTATAACTATTGATTTAATGGCTAGGGAATGGGCTGTCTTAAGACTGAAAAATATTTGGGTCTTTCCTAGTGTTTGTACTTGAAAATTGTATTTAAGAGCTTGTCGATTGGTGTTTTAGGTAGAAGATCATGATGGAGAAGATCATGTGCCTGGAGATGATGATGATGACGATGATGATGATTCACCTGATCCTGAAAGTCCAGATGACTCTGAAAGTGATTCAGAGTCAGAGAAAGAAGAATCTGCTGAAGAACTCCAGGCTACTGAGCACCCTGATGAAGTGGAGGATTCCAAAAACAAAAAAGATGCAAAAAGCAACTATAAAATGATGTTTGTTAAGTCCAGTGGTTCATAACTCCCAAACACTTGGTCTTTGTATTAAAAGTAAGCCTTATTGTTATAATGCACAGTGGAGGACTGCTTATAGAGCACAGACCTTTGTATTATAATTTTTAAAAAGGCCCTTTTAAGTAATTACAAAGAGTGTTTGCTTTCAGATGCCATGGGTTACACTTTTATGGGCATGACTAAAACCATTTTTGTAAAGAGTAAGAGTTGTATTAAATAAGAAATAAATACAGTACGTAATTTCACTTCATATTAGCATCATCAAACCTCTAATCTCACTGTTTTACCCCTTCAAATAGATATAGGGGAGACATTTTTTTGTTTGATAGCTCTTTTTTGGTTTCTTCATATTCTCAAAGTTTATTTGATACTGTGATGTGTTCATGGAAAATTATACTTTGTTATAGTAGAACTATTCATCATGGATATTTCTGCTTCCAATAACAGTCTAAATGTTGGCAAAAGATTAGGTACTTAGTTTACTCTTTCTGATTCAGCTCTACTCTTTTTGGACCAAAGCAGCATGAGAGCAAATACTTTTCACACACCTGTTAGTTTGGGATAACAACTGTCATACATTTGAATGCTATGATCCCAAGCAGTCTTTATATAATTTGAGTTATACTGTATGTTAGATTTTTGGTAATATCTGGCCAATTTTTACAGAAATTATTTCTCTGATCATTTAGCCTTATTAATTTAGGCATATGTAAAACAATATTTTAAGGTTATATGTCACCAAAGTTAATTTCCTTCCTAAGTCCTAAATAAAGAGGAAGCAGTTTTCCGTATTTGGTTGTGATACCTTTATCCTCATCTAAGAATGAGGAAAGCTTATTGAGCAAAAAGCTGAAAAATTCTCCATTTTATCCCAGTGCTGTTTACCTTGATTATCTAATTCCTATAAAGTAGTATTGCTTTCTGATTTTATTGCTACTTCTGTTAGAGTAAGATTAGAATCATCTGCTGTTATGTGGTTGATGTGTACAGCAGATTTACACAAACTGCATTATGGGCTAGTTAATGATCTTCAAGTAATTGGGTCCAAAATATTAATGTTTCTAAGTAACATGTTCAAAGCCTTGAGTCAAACCTGTTTGTTTACTGAACTGTTATACCTAGATACTTAAGTGTTTGACATGTTGGGTTTTTTAAATTATTCCTGTCATTTTGAAATTTAGAATGTGTTAGAAGAATGTAGCAATTAGAATAGGTGATTTCTGATTTATGCAACCCATCCTACAATATTTTTCATATTAGGCTCCTAATGTTTCTTTTTTTTTCTTATTTTATAATAGGTACTACCCGATATCATAAAATACTGAGTAAGTGGGTAGTGGACAGGATGTATGACATTTAACAAAATTTAGTTTAAACAGGTTTGGCTTTATTCAACAAATTTCGCTTTGGTTACTGATTTCCAAATATCTAGTCTGTAGAGAGTTGCTTATTACAGTTCATTTAAATAGAAAGTGAAGACTGATTCATGTTTAAGAGTAGAAGAGTCAGAGACTAGTATTATGTTTAAAAAGTATTTTCATCAATTCAGATATGCTGCGTTGTTTATAAATTCTGGTTCTTATATGTAAATAGAAGAGCCTTCTAAAATAACTACTCTGAAAGACCTTTTCTTCATCTCCAAAATAGAGAAATTCTCATTAAATTGATTTATATTATTGGATATTAACGTAATACAGGGTTGGAATAAATTTAGGTCTGTTGGTCCATGTGGCCCAGTGTCCCAGCACCACATTAAACATCATGGCTGTCTTTTAAGCATGAACATTGGGTTGTTGTTTTTTTTCCTTATCAAATTGGGGGAAGAAAACATTAAAAGAAGATAGATGCTATGCCATCTTAATATCCCTGTTTAAAAAGTACCACGTTAGGGAAATACAAATGTTCAGTGAAAAAACACACTATTTATTTTAATGGCAACTTATCCCTATCACTGATAATTTTTTACCTAAAATACTTCTCAAGTGTTTACTATACCAATGATCTGACAGTATTTTAAAAATATGTTTTATCAAAGTATAGTTTTCATACAGTATTAGTTTCAGATGTAACAGTGATTCAACATATAAAGATACAAATACCACACTAAGTCTAATTACTGTCACTACAGATTTATCACTTATTAACTATATACCTCTCACCTTTTTCACCCATCAGCAGTTCTTTGTTTCCATGCATCTCTTTGTTTTGATTTTAATTCGACATAAGTGAAATCATGCTGTATTGTCTGACTGACTTATCATAATACCCTCTAGGTCCATCCATGCTGCAGATGGATTTCATTCTTTTTAATTGGTGAGTAATCTCTGTATAAATATTCATCTATTGATGGACACCTAGGTTGCTTCCATATCTTGATTATTGTAAATAGTGCTGCAGTGAACATAGAGGTGCATATGTCTTTTCAAATTATTATTTTTTTCCCTTTGGATAGATACCCAGAAGTGGAATTGGCTAGGTTGTATGGTATATCCATTTTTAGTTTTTTGAAGAATTGGATATTTTCCATAGGGGCTGTACCAGTTTGCAGTTCTACCAACGGTGCACAAGGGTTCCCTTTTCTCCACATCCTTGCCAACACTTATTTTTTAACTTTTTAATAATAGCCATTCTAGCTGGTGTGAGGTGGTATCTCATTGAAGTTTTGATTTGCATTTCCCTGATGATTAGTGACACTGAACATCTTATGTCCATTGGCCATCTGTATGTCTGGAGAAATGTCTCCATGACATCTGTCCATTTTGTGATTGGATTTTTTTTTTGTTACTGACTTGTATGAGTTCCTTCCATATTTTGGATATTATCCCCTTATTGGATGTATCATTAGCAAATCTCCCATTCATGAGATTGGCTGTTTTGTTGATGGTTTCCTTCTCTGTGCCAGAAGTGTTTTAGTTTGATGTAGTCCCATTTGTTTGTTTTTTCTTCTGTTTCCCTTTTACAAGGGGACATGTACAAAAAGATATTACTAAGACTGATGTCAAATAGTACTACCTGTGTTCCTTTAGAAGTTTTATAGTTTCAGGTCTTACATTTAAATTTTTAATCCATTTTGAGTTTATTTTGGTGTAAGAGAGTGGTCTGGTTTCCTTTTTTATAATGTGTATCCACCACCACTTATTGAAGACACTGTAATTTCTCTGTTATATTTTATTACCTCCTTTGTCATAATTGACCATGTGAGGATTTATTTCTTGGCTCTCCATTTTCCATTAATCTATGTTTCTGGTTTTGTGCTAATACCATACCTTTTTTATTATTATAGCTTTGTAGTATATTCTGAAATCAGGGATTGTGATACATGAAACTGTTATTCTTGGCTGTTTCTGTTCTTTGTTGATTCCCTATAAATTTTAGATTACACTCTGGTTCTGAAAAGAATGTCATGATATTTTGACAGGAATTGCACTGAATCTATAGATCCCTTTGAGTAGTACAGACATTTTAACCCTTCCAATCCCTTTCAATATATATCTTTCCATTTATTTGTGTTCAATTTTTTGAATGTCTTATAGTTTTCAGAGTACAGTTCTTTCACCTCCTTGGTTAAATTTATTCCTAGATATTTTTTTCTTTTTGACATAATTGTAAATGGGATTGTTTTTTTTAATTTCTCCTGTTTATTAGTGTAATGTGACAGATTTCTGTATATTAATTTTGTATCTTGTTACTTTGATGAATTTATTGTTTTTAATGGATTCTTTAGGGTTTTCTGTATGTATCATGTCATCTGTAAATAGTGACACTTCCTCTTTTATTTCATTTTGTTTGCTCTGTCTAGGACTTAACAATGCTATATTGAATAATACTGTTGAGAGTGGACATCCTCATCTTGATCTTAGGAGAAAAGCTTTCAGCTCCTCACCCTCAAGTATGAAGTTAGCTGTGGGCTTGTCATAGATAGCCTTTATCATTTTGAATCTGTCTGTCTCCATGTTGCTGAACATTTTTATCATAAATGGATGTTGAATTTTGTCAGATTTTTTCTACATTTTATTGAGATGATCATGAAATTTTTATTCCTCAGTTTGTTAGTCATATATCACATTGTTTTGTGGATATTTAACCATCCCTGCGTCCCTGCTATAATCTGACTTGATCATAGTGTATCTATGTTTATCAGAGATACTGGCCTATAATTTTTTTTATATAGTGTCTTTGTCCAGTTTGGTATCAGGGTAATGAGTTTGGAAGCCTTCCTTTTTTTTTAGTTTTTTGAAATAAAGAAAGCTAGATAGTAATTCTTCTCTAACGTTTGGTAGAATTCACTTGTGAAGGCTTTTGTTGGAAGTGTTTTGATTACTGCTTTAATTTCATTGCTAGTAATTGGTCTGTTCAGTTTTTCTGTTTCTTCATGGTTCACTGTTATAAGTTTATCCACTTCTTCTAGGTTGTCCAATTTCTTAGTATGTGATTCATGGTATTGTTTCATGATTTTTGCTATTTAAATTACATTTAAAGTAATTATCAGTCGGTATATAGTTATTGCCTTTTAATTGTTTTTATTGTTTTTGTAGTTCTGTTCCCTTTCTTGCTTTCTTGTATGTCGATGATTTTCTATAGTGTTATGTTGGATTCTTTTCTCTGTATTTCTTGTATATCTTCTATAGATTTTTATTTGCAGTTACCATGTGCTTCATATATAGAATCACAAGATTTATACACCCTCATGTTTTTTGTCAGTGTTTACCTCTTGTACATGTATTTCTGTGTATCACATGATCTTCCTACTTTTGTCTCTTAACCTTTGCACTAGTTTTATGATTGGTTAATGCACAGCTTTTACTGTTTTTGCCTTTATGAGAATTTTTCTTCTATATTTTCTCATTCATATTTTTTATCTTAAAGATGTCTGTCTAACATATCTTATACTACTGGTTTAATGGTGATACACTCCTTTAGCTTTTTCTTGTCTCGGAAACTCACTCTCCTTCAATTATAAATTATAGCCTCGCTGGGTAGAGTAATCTTAGTCATAGGCCTTCCATCACTTTGACTATTTCATGCCAGTCCCTCTGGCCTGTGAAATTTCTCTTGAGAAATCAACTGATATAGTCTTATGGGAGCTCTCTTGTACATATAACTATAAGGGTGGTTTTCTCTTGCTCCTTTTAAGATTGTCTTTATCCTTTGACCTTTAAATTATGATGTGTTTTGATATGGGCCTCTTTGGATTCATCTTGTTTGGGACTCTCCGGACTTACGTGACTATTTCCTTTGTCAAGTTAAGGAAGTTTTTAGCCATTTTTTCTTCCAGTAGGTTTTCAATCCATTGCTGTCTCTCTTCTGGTATCCCTATGATGCAAATGTTGAGACACTTGATGTTGTACCCAAGGTCTCTTAAACTATCCTTTTTTAAAAATTATTTTTTCTGTTCCAATTGGGTATTTTCTGCTACCTTATCATCCAGGTCACTAATTTGATCCCTCTGCTTCATGTAATCTGTTGATTCCCTCTTATGTAGTCATTTCAATTGTAGCTTTCATTTCTGACTGGTTCTTTTCTGTTTTCTGTCTCCTTTTTTTGTTTTATATCTCTACAAAAGTTCTCACTGAATTCATCTATTCCCCTGAGTTCATTGAGCAGCCTTATAACCAGTATTTTAAACTCTGGTAGATTGTCTGTTATTTTAGTCCTTTTTGTGGAGTTTTGTCCTGTTTTTTTCATTTGGGACCTGTTTGTCCCATTTTGCTGACTTCTTACATTTTCTGTGTGCTAGGTAAATCTCTGTCCCCCAATCTTGACAGAGTGCCCTTATGTAGGTGTCCTGTGGGGCCCAGTGGTGCAGTCTCCCCGATTCCCTGAGCTGGGTGGGCCCTCTTGTAGTTGGGCCTTGATTACTGTTGACACATCAGTGGGTGGGTCTAACACCAGGCTTTGAAGGCAGGCTGTAACTACAGTGGATGAGCTGTTGTATGGGGACTGACTCCATAGAGTGGGAGTTGCTTTAGTGGGGCTCTAATGCCAGCTGAGTCTGCTCGTTGGGTGGTTCTCTGGTGTGGTCTGAAGCCAGCCACTTGGGTGTTTTGGGTATGAAATTACTTGGAAGGGGCTCCGGTGCAGGCCAGCATCAGCCACCACTTGTCCCTGACTTGGTTCCTCTTGGTAGGAACTACAAAGTAATCTTTACTACTTGCACTGGCCTTGGGACCCTTCAGTGGGTACCATGATGTAAGCTGAGGTCAGTGGCCACTTGTGCCAGGCTTGTGGTCTCTTAGCTGAAGCTAGATTCCAGTTCAAGATAGGCCAGCACTTGTAGCCAGCCGATGAGAGTTAAAATGCAAGTTGAGACCGGTTGCCACTTGTGCTGGGCTTGGGGCAACACTTAGCAAGAACTACAAGGCACACGGTCCGGCTGTGGCTTGTTTGGGATACCTGGGCCTTTGAGAGATTTGGGGGAAATCTACAACATGAGCTGGTTCTAAAATTTATGAGAAAATACAAAAGACCAAAAATAGCCAAGACACCTTGTGAAGAATAAAAACAAGATAGGCACCTTGCTTTTCTGGATATCAACACTTATATGAAACTCAAGTTATTAAAATGATACTGACATAATGACAAACAAAAGAGCCTAGAAATAGATTTACACATATATAAATATTTGATTATGACAAAGATGGCACTGTACAGCTGTTGGAAATGATATATTCTTCAATAAGTTGGATATCCATATGGAAAAATGAAACCTGGTGCCCACTTCATCTCACTTAAAAATCAATTCCACGTACGTTAATATGTGAAAGGCAAAATAAACTGCTAGAAAAATACCATAGGAAAATATTTTTATGGCTTAAGTATAAGACTTTAAATGATGCAAGACTAGAAAACTGTAAAAAAGATTTACAAACTCGATTACCTTAAAATTAGAAATTTCATCAAAAGACATTGAAAAGGCAAGTCACAGAGTGGGAGATATTTGCAGTGCATATAGTTGATAAGAGGCCCTGTCAGATTTTACGCTCCACTGAACAGCCTCTCAGCACCCATTCTACTCTAGCTGTTACTGCTTCAGGATGTCATTTTAGCTACACCTCTCATTTAGCTGGCCCAAATGTGGGGTTTATATATGAGTCAGTCGTGCATGTGGGATCTGGAGACATGAGAGACTTAATACGCCAATGGGGGAACCCTTGATCAATGGGAACCCTAAGCTGGAGGATACTCTTTCAAACTTTGGGTGGATCATTTTGAGATGCATTTTATATGGCTCTCCAGCATGTCCCAGTGAGATTGAACTCAAGTTTCACACAACAGTGGTCAGACTGATTTGAGAAGACACCTTTCTATTTTCTCCCCTTTTCCCTTCCATTTTTGTTCCACAGGATCATTTTCCATATAAATCACCTGCCTACAAGCTCCTGCCTCCAACTCTGTTTTCCAGGGATAACCCAAGGTAAGATAGGCTTATATCCAGAATCCATACAAATCAGCAAGAAAGAGATACACAAACCAATAGAATGACAAGAGACTTGACAGATACTTCACAAAAAAAGCCAAATTTTCAATGAACATTTGGAAAGATGCTCAGTATCATTAACCTTTTCCCCTTTAGGAAAAAAGTACAGCTTGCTGCTAGCGTTACCATCAAACAGGAATGCTATATTTTCTAGGATTTGACATTTTCAGCAATTGAGAAGTACTATGTTTTTTGTAAGTGGAAATACCACTGCTAAAAATAATGCTATAAATAGAATGATATTTGTTTCTAAAGACTTATCGATATACTAAAGTGATGCAGAAATAAAAGCAAGATAGTTATGGCAAATTTGGAGGTAAGGTTAGGACTTTAATTGCGAGATATTTCGGGGTAAAAGCTGCAGCAACAAGTGCCTCTAGCAAATATTCTTGGGACAAATGAGAAATGGGTTGTTAAACAGGGAAATGCTAATAAACCTATTTCATATATGTCAAAACGGCTAAAAAAAAGTTTTGTTGAGTACATTATCTATTGTGTAACAAATTACCCCAAAAATTAACAGCCCATAAACATTTATCTCATAGTTTGTATGAGTCATGAATTTGGGCTTAGCTGTGTACCTCTGGCCATGGGTCTCTCACAAAGCTGTAATGAACTTGTCTGCCAGGGCTTCAATCATCTCAAGGTCGACTGGTGAGAAGACACACTTCCAAACTCATCTGTGGCCGTTACAGCTCTCAGATACTCCCTGGCTGTTGGTCAGAAACGTCAGTTCCTTCCCCATGGGTCAATTCACATGACTTACCTCACAGTAAATAAGCAAGAAAGCAAGGGAGGGTGCCCAAGACAAACCATGGTCTTTTTGTCACCTCGTCTCAGAAGTGACACCCTGTTATATTGTCTTATCCTATTCATTAGAAGCAAATGGCTAGCTCAAGCCCACACCTAGGGGAAGACTTATACAGGGGATTGGTGGGGACCATCTCAGAGGCTGCCATCACAGCAAGGATGTGTAGGAATCTCACATACTGGTGGTAGGACTACAAATTTATACAAATTTGGCATTTTCTACCTAAGTTGAAGGTATTCTTATGTCCTAGCCAACTCTACATCTAGGTATACTGCAAAAGAAATATGGTACATGTGCACCAAGGGATATGAATAAAAAATGTTTATAGCAGCATTATTTGTGATAGCTCCAAACTGGAAACAGATGTTCTTCGATAGAATGCATTAATAATTGTTGGACAGTCCTACAGTGGATACTTACTATATAACAGCAAAATTAATGAAATATAGTTACATGAATGAATATCCTAATCATGTTTAGTGGAAAAAAAAGCCAGAGACAAATACATTCCATTTGCACGCATTTCAGAAAACAAAACTATATATAGTATTTGGTAATGCCTACTTAGATAGTAAAACTATTTTAAAAAGGCAAATAAGTAGTTACCACAAAAGTCAGGAGGGTGGTTATCCTTTTGGGGAAAGGGCCTACTGTGTGCTTCCCAAGGGGCATGAACAGGGCTTGTGGCATTCTGGCAAACCGACTTCTTGGCCGAGGTGGTGGTTACACACCTATTTGTTTTCTGATCATTTACTGGGCTGTAGTTACTTTGTAAACCTTATGTTATATTTTGCCTTAAAGAGAGCTTTCATAAAACCACATACAAATCCACATTCTATTATTCAGCCATGCACAAAAGCAGGCCTAGCAGAGGGCCTGGCCTGAGGTAAGTGTTCAATGTATGTGAGCCAGTTCTGTTTTCGGGACTATTTCAGGAGGAAAATCCGGTCTGCCTTGCCTCTTGATGGTGCCTGGTACTGGAAAAGAAAGGAAGGCAACAGGGCTGTGCCTCCAGGCTATCTGCAGCAGTGTTTAGCCCGAAGGGAGCTGAGGCCTCTCTGCCAGTCTTCTCTCACAGGGCAGGAGGCAGGTGTGAGGCGGAGTGGACTGGCTGATAGGCCCTGGGGTCAGGAGTCAGAAAAAGGGAGCCTTTTTTGGAGCAGTCGCTGGAGCTTGGCTCTCGAGACAGCCAGCCTGCCCCATGTGACTTTCAGGAGAACATGCAAAAACCGTCTCTAACCTGCACCCCCACCTCTGCCAGAACTTCAATGAAAAGGTCAAGGGAATTTTCCTCTCCTTTAAATGGAAAGAATCTTCTTGGACCCAGAAAGAATTATTTATCAGGTGTTTGCAGCACTCCGCATGCCATTACAGGGCCCAGTGTGCTCTGAGGTACAACAGACAACTTTCTTCCTGAAAGCTCAGTTTATAGGCCAACTTCAAAGCCCAGGTCCTCAGAGCAGGGCACGCAGCTCCAGTTTGGGAATTGACATCAAAAGGGAATGCACAGGTTGATCTGATGGCGGGGTGGACAGCCACAGGCTACAGGGGGAGACCTCAGAGGATTCGCCTGTCCTCAGTCCCTGGAGAGTTTGGGGAGGCAGCCTGGCAGTGGCACGCGGCCTTTCGAACTCCAACTTCAAAAGCCCTGGGCCATTGCTTTAGCAGCTGCAGGCAACTGTCTAAATTGGCAGACAGTTGTTGGAGGGCAGAAGACTGGGACAGAGAAAGAGCAGATGACCCCAAACCTGTTTATCCTTCTGAGTCAGGGAAAGACAAGGTTTAAATGTGGAAGAACTCCATGGAGCCCTGCTATTCATAATAAGGATCACATATGAGGGCAAACCAGCACGGCGACCACTGGCTGAGTGCTCCCATGCCAGGGACAGTGCTTAAGGGTGACCTCATTTAATCACAGTCACCCACGTAAGGTAGGTACTATTTCATTTTTCAGAGGAGGAAACTGAAGTTTAGGGAGGTTCAGTGACTTGTCCAAGGTCAGAGTTAATAAGGGCAGATTTGATTCCACAATCCCTACTCTTATCTACAACTCAAAGAACTTAAAAATAGAGCACACTAGGGATGTTCTCTGGAGGCGAGAGTATAAAACATGGAACAGAACAGAGACAGGTGAAATCGCCTGAAAAAGAGGGAAAGCTCCCTGGCCAACAGGGCTTGACTTGTTCATTCTCTCATTCATTTAACAAATTATTTCTTAGCACCTGCTTTGTGGCAGACATTGTTCTGGGCACTAGAGATAATATAATGAGCAAGACAATGTCCTTGCTCTCATGAAGGTTATATTTTGTAGTAGAGATAGACAATAAACAAGTAAAGAATGAGAATGTGATAGGTATTAACTAATTATAACTTAAATGTAAGTAAATGATAATATGTTTATTTTTGCTATTGTTTCCTATGGGGCCAGGAACTATGCTTCATGTTTTCTATGTAATGACTCATTTAACCCTCATAACCACTCTACTGAGGCAGTTGGTATTATAAATCCTTATCTTACAGGTGAGAAAACAGGCATGGAGAGGTTAAGTAAATTTCCCAAGATCACAGGGCTGGCAAAATGGCACAACCAGGATTAGATTCTGGGCAGCCTGGCTCCAGAGCCTGTGCTAGTTACCTCTGCCTCTTTTCCATGATATCAACCTATTAAGAGCAACTGGCCAGCCATGGCCACATAGAAAGAGAGCACCTGAGGGGCAGTGCCATCTTATTCTGTCTCGAGATGAAGCCTGGGTTCAGAAATGTGGGCACCAATTCTGTGGGATGGGGGCATCCTGCAGTGGTGACAGCAGTCAGGCTGGCACTGCTCTAGCGACAAGCAGGACAGACCAAGATTTCCTTAGTCCCAAGACCACCAGGCAACTTTCCAAGGAAGACCTGACCTCTTCTGAGGAAGGACACTCCAGCCTCATGGGCATTTGATGTGGGCAGAGAACACTAGTATCCTGGCAGCTGGGTTCTTAACCAGTTTTCTCTGTCTCCTGAGCTCAGTCAGTGCAATCGTAGCCTAGAGACAGTCTCACTCTTGGTGCTGACAGATCTGGTTTCTGAGCCCCAAAGCCTCTCCTTGGGATCCCAGGCGATGCTGTCAGATCTAAACCACAACAGCTGCTCCCAGGCATCAAACACCTACTATTCACTAGGCACCATGTTAGGCACTCTCCCCTGGGTCTCTCTTCAGGCTCTGTGAGTTCATGGTTCTTGGCGGTGGCAATCCTATCACAAGTTACCCGGGATCTGGGCCCACAGGACAGCTCCACCTACCAAGGTACAACAGCCAACGTAGTGGTGAAAAGCTCTCTGGAGTCAGATACGAGCTCAAACTTCCTCAGTCGCTTACTAGCTGTGGAACCATTATACCTCCGTTTCTTCATGTGTAATATGGGAAAAATAATACCTACACCTGGGTAGGCTAGATTATGCAATAATAGAAAGTGAAGCCTAAAATCCCAGGAGATGAATGCATCAATGTTTATTTCTTATTCACGCAAAGAGAGCTGTGGGCCTTGGGGCTCTCCTGGGCACCCCTTCCAAGTGGAGACTTAGTACCAGTCAGCTTGCAACTTGTGGTTACACCATCGAGATATATGTGGTTCCCAGGTGGACACTGCAGGAGAAGAGAAAGCTAAAAGGAATGCACTGGCAATTCAATGCTTCAGTGTGGCTGTCGGGAAATGAACAAAGGGTCTCAAAAGTAGACAGTCTCCAAAGATGGCCACTTATCTATTCCTTCCCTTCCTGCCTGTGCAAGCCACTCTCCCCAACAAGAGGCAGGCTGTTTCCCTCCCCTTTAATCCAGCTGACCTTGTGCCTTAATTGGTCAAGAGAATGTGAAGGAAATAACCCTGTGCCAATTCTAGACCTACTCACTCTTTAAAAAGCCTGGAAGCTTTGCTGTTCTTGGAAGCCAGCTGAGATAAAAAGTCCAACAACCTTGATGCCTTCATACTATAAAAAAGACCAACCGGCCACACAGAGTGAGATGCCCAGCCAGCTCCCAGCTCATCCAGCCATCCCAGCTGGGGTGCCAGACACATGAGTGAAGGAAACACCTTGGACATCTCAGCTCCCCCATCACCACATGGAGCAGAAGACCTGCCTAGCTGAGCCCAGCCCAGACTGCAGAATCATGAGAAATAAGAAGTTATAGTTTTGGGCCAGTTCACTATGCAGCAATAGAAAGAGGATATGTGTGTCCCTGAGGGTGGGGGAAGGGGAGACATTAAGAATGTGTCTGAGTCCCAGGATGAGCTCCTGAGCAGAAGCTTGAAGTAGTTCTACCCAGGCTCTGAGTGAATGAGAGCATATGTGCCCTGCTTTGGGGCCTAAGAGACACAAAATTGGGGAGCAAAAGTTCTGCTGTGTGTGCAGACTGCAGCCTGGGTTGGCTGAGCTCTGCGGAGTGAAACATTCATCTGGCACTTCAAGGAGTTGCAGCCTGGGGCAAGGGCTGCAAGGTAGGCAGGGGGTTCTTCTCAGGGCAGCACAGGGGGAGTGGCTTTGCGGCCAGAAGACATCAAGAAGCTGCAAGTGAGAGAACTCCAAGTTGACAGGACTACCGTGAGCTCACTAAGATGAGCCTGGGGACTCCTGGAAATGCCCAGAGGACACCCAGGAAGAGGAACCCCCTGTGAGCAGAAGGAGGCAGAGGTCATGAAGTTGAGTTGTGACTGTCCTTGGGACCTCACGTGTGCCCACCTGGCTAGTGTGGCCCCAAGAAACACAGGAAAGAGTAGGAAGGCCTGAAAGTGACAGCCAAAAAAGCTGAATTCAGAAGCTAGGTGAAATATTCTTGGGGACTGCTGGAACTAGGCGGGAAGAATCTGAAAGGGGCTGGTGTGGGCAGAGATGCCCAGAGAAGTCCTATTTATTACTGTGGTTCTAACTGTTTCGACCTCCCCAGGCCAGACTTCTAGGCTGGAGCTTTGGCAAGGACACTGAAAGGATTTTGCTGAGATGCCCAGGCCCTGGGTTCTCTTGGCACAGGACTCAATTTTCCAGCTCTTCCTAGGAATGATTCATCCCTGAACCCAGATTCTTGGCCTGGGAAGGAAGTGGTTTCTAGATCCAAGAGGTCGCTAGAGGCAAAGAGAGACTCGGACCGACAAAGAACCAGGAACTCAGTCAAAGGAGGCTGTGTGCCTTCAGTGGGCTGGGACAGCCTGCTCTGTGTGTGTGTGTGTGGTGGGGGAGGGGATGAGACTGTGTGGATGATTCCAGGTCCCTGGGCCAGAATTGCTATGGACCACACAACTAGCAAAATGTTCCCAAGACATCAAATCAGCTAAAGATTGGAATGGGGCTCAGTGGGAAACCATCTGCGACTAATTAGTGATGGCAACCCAGAGGCTGGGGACAGTGGCAGCTTGTCACTCCGTGACCTCCGCTAAGGGACTGTACCTCTCCGTCTCACTTTTAAAGTACTACATAAGAAAAGGCAAGTGGCTGAGCAGTAAGGAGCCCCTTACTCATGGGGACAAAACCCTTGTCCATGAGGAGCGACTAGCAAGAGCTTCCTGGCTCTCCACATAAAAGGCTTCAAGAAGCTCAACTAGGAAGCCTCTTCCCTGTCCCCTAAGCTGTCCCCAGGGTGCTCAGAGAGATCTTTTTTTAGGGTATGTATGAGCTGTGCCACAGCCGGGGCTCAGCCTCTCACCCCAAAGCACAGCCCCTCCTGGTTGGTCGGCACCCTCCAACCACACCTGCACCCTCCGCTGAGCAGGCATGTCCACCCTTACTCATGACCTCACTCAGCCTCATCTGCATCTGACATCCCTTATTGGGCTGCGGCAGAGAATACTCAACAGACTCATATTAAAAATGCCCTTTAAAATTCAAAAGCTTTGAACTAAAGAAATACCTAGCAAAGTTTTCATGGAAAGTTCAGATCTGCTGGTTCAATTCACTACACTTAGATGCACCTTTTCGAATAATAGGGAAAAAATGTAACAGGGTCAGACCCAATCAATATGCTTGTTCAAACGGAATTGCGGGGACTGTGATGTGCACACATTTGTACTCTGCCTTTGTACCCTGCCACTCGCTCTGAAGAAAGGTTTCTTTGCTCGGAGAGCAATGAAAGTGGTCGCCTTTGGAGTGGAGGCAGCAAAGCAATGGCATGTTTACCGGGCTGGGAAGGGCTGCCATTTTTCACATCCCCCAGCCTTGCCTCTTTGTTCTTTTCATAACGGCACAGAATCCACATGGGCCAAGTCCTTCATGCACCCAGGTGTCTGATGCTGAAGTGGAAGCAGAGGGCTCCCAGCATTTGCCTGCCACATCTCAGAAATGTGATTTGCGGATTAGACAAATAATTTGCTGCTTCTTTCCCACCCTTGGTGCGAACAAAAAGACTTGCCATGAGGTACTGCAATTGGGAAAAGCGCCCAAAGCTTAAGATCGGCTCTTGTCTGGCTGAGTCAGGGTCCACATCTGCCTACTCCCCACCCCTTCCACCCCCAAGCGACCTTCGGCAGATAGAGGCTTCCCTGGCCTTAGACTACAACCTACAATAGCCAGGAAAATTCTGGAGAACCCAGCTTAACTGAAGACGGCCAAGTGGGGAAGAGCGCTAAGGGCAGTTTCCGCCCCACAGCCAGACACAGAAACAGGCAGATTGAATGATGGGAGCAAACAAAGGGCTGTTTTTCACCATCACCATCAGTTTGGGCATAATGTCAATCATCTAAACACTGCTCTGGACATGTCAGGAGGCTCAAGGGAAGATTAGGTAAAGCTTTTATTCCCAACCCCCATATTTCAAATTAGATCTTAAAATGTTTTCATTGTTTTCAACCTAGGCCCAGGTTAAAGTTCAAACTCAGGAGTGGATATCAACAATAGATGCAAAAGCAGCACACTCACGTCCCCTTTTGTCAACCATAATCCTATCATTTAAAACACTGCTTAGGTTCTGTGGTCTCCTATAAATAAGCAAAGCTGACATTGTGGACCACATGGAGTCTCCCAGTCGTCCCCACCTGGAGGGTCCCTGGTCAGCGAGTACTTTCACAGATGGCCCCATCTTACCTCAAGTAACAAGAGTCCTCTCGAGGGGGTTGAGAAGGGGACTATGCCATGTTGCCCGCTTACACATGATGCAGCCGGAATGTGCCTTTTCCAAACTGCTCATGTTCTTTATGGAGTCTGAGTTTGGGACCTGTCATGCTCTCTGAATATTGAAATTTGGGCCATGCTTCTTACAGAACAGGCTGCACCTCTTTCCTGCTGGAGCTGGAGAGAATGGTTAGAGAGTCACCATGTTCCCTCTTACACAGGATTGTGTGTGTGAAACAGAAACTAAGACTACCAGTAAGAAAACCACTTACATGTTTTCACGGAGAAAAGGTCTACAGACAGCAAACTGTGTTAGGGGTATTGCCCCCTGTACCTTGTTGTTTCTCTTTTGCACTCAGTCGTGGAGGAAGCCTCCTCCCTCTAACCCCCTTCCATCCCTTATGGAGATATCTCCAAGTAATGTTTAAAACAAAAGAGTGCTTTTTATTTTAAAATTCAAAAAGAGATCGGTAGCTAAAAGAGCAGCAGTGTCCTCTGTTCAGAGTGCCTTGGAATCGATTTCCCCCAGTTTAAATAGCTGGAAAGTCACTCTAAATCTTGGGTGCTCTTCTTGGCAAGGGAGAAAAACTGCTATAACAAACTTGGAAATATACACAACCCTAAACTGAACTGGCCTCTTGCCTTCTGTTTTAAGCATTCATCACAAGTCAAAATGAATTAAAAACAAATCCAGTTTGCAATGGTCCGTCACTAACCCACCTCATTGGCACGAGCAGATGGTGTGTGGGTTGGAAGGGGGCCACTGGCGTCCCTCCTGCTTTCCTGGGTTGCAGTCTGCCTGCCAAACCAGCCCCACACGGAGTCCACAGCCTGGTGGCTCCTCCACGGGGGTGGGGGACACCCCGAGCAGCCATGGGGTTCCAGAAGCACACGCCTTCTTCCCTCAGGCCTCCGAAGTCAATCAAGTGTCAAGGAACTCTCATCAGGACAAACTTTTCACAGGTGAACACAAGCAGGATCAAGAGCTGACAGTGGGGATTTTCCAAAGAAATGGAGAAAAAAACTAACACAGGCCACTCATGAGAGCCAGCAAAAGGCAAGAAGTCTATCAGGTTAATATTTTAATCTGTACATCACATTTTTTTTTGCAAACCATTACACTTTTATTTAAATTAACTTTTCTTGCAAAATATTCATTTCATTTTTCCAACAAAATCTTATAAAGGCAAAAATAAAATCTTATTTTGGCAAATGTCATGAAGTCGATACTGGCAGCATATGGAGTTAGTTAAAAATAGACGTCAATTTCTAAATATAGTCAAGATTTTTTTCTGACCATAGTCAAAGACAAATTTTCACTTAAAGTGTGGCTCCACCCAATGGAGTTTTTTTTTTTCTTTAAACATTTTCTGTATGCGAAATATCATGAGCTTATGACTTAAATAAAGAGTCTGGCTTGGCAACCCCTTCCTCATTTTGGTCTAGAAGTCAAGTCGAAGTCCTGCCATCATGGCCCTGCTGGCTGCTGGGAATAAGGGATGGTGGGGACACACTGCCAGCCCTCCTGCCACCAGGCCAAGTCCTGGGAAAGCTGACTCAGGTTCTCCAAGGGCAGGCAGCAAAGCTCCCAGGATCCCTATTACAGGCCAGTGTGGTGTCAAGCAGGTTTAGGTGGGTGCCACCCAGTCTGGGTGTTTATTGCTTATGATATAATAAAAGGTGCTTCCTCTCACCTTTTCTATATTTCCAAGTGTATTTTTTTTTTTTTAATTAAGCAAACTACTGTTTTTTTTCTTTCTGAGAAGAGCCCTTTGCTGAAAGAACCTCATGGGCGGTTTGGGAGCCAAAACTCTTGACAACACTGTTGCCCTGAAACCAAACCCCAGGGGTCAAGGCACAGACTTGGGCTCCACACACCATCCCAGTAGAGTGTGACACCCCAGAGCAGGTCATCAGGCCAAGGGCTCCTCGCCCCGCAGGATGCACACTGATGAGCCTAATGCCGGAATCCACCAGAGGAATGTTTTCAAATCCGACCTTCATTCACCTGAGTTCATTGTATTCTGGAGTGGCCTCTGCTTACTCTGCCCTTCTCCCCCACACTCACACCCACACCTATCACCCGATGGCCCCTGGATTTGTATGTGCAGCTCCAAAATTATGCATGCTTACCTTTCCAGCCACTCAGCCCTTGAGGTGAAATTATAAAGTATATTCTTATTTAAAATAGTGTCAGTATTGTAGTGTGTATCAAAAGTGCGTTTGTCATATGTAAAAAGGAGTGAACTAACACAAGTCGTGGGGGGTGGGGGTGAGGGGGAGGACCTAGCCCTGTGATTGACACCCACAGTTGGAGGGCTGCTCCCTCCCTCAGCCAGAACCCCTGCTTGGCTGCAAGGGACTTCCTTGGAGAGGGGAAAGTCAATCTTCTCAGAGGAAGCTGGTTCCACCGAACCCTGGCTCCAGATTTCTCCTCCGCACGCTGCATCACGGGTCAGTCACTGCCTGGGCTGGCGAAAAGCACAGGAGACAATGAGAAACTGGCAGGACCTGCCCTTGTCTGGGGAGCAGGCGGTGGGCAAGTCCACGCACACATGTGACAGGAAATGGCAGGCTGACAGGCACAGAGTAGCAGAGCAGAGGGCTGGGGCAATGCGGCCGCTGCAAGGGGACCCTCGGCTTCTAAAACGCACAGGCACTCGAGCCCACCCTTCCTCCAACTCGGCCATTTCTAGGCAGATATGTGCTGGCCCCTAAATTGGGTCCCTGCTCTGACGGAGCAAAAAGCCCGAGAAAAGAAGGTTCTGGGGTCCAGTTCTGGCCTTTCTCTTCTTTCACTGAGTGACTTGGGGTAACTCTGTCAGGCCCCAAGAGCCTTGTTTTTTGTTTTTTGTTTTTTTAATCTAAAATCAGGGTGGTCATACCCACCCCCTAACGAGGATTCTGGGAGGTGAGAGGAAATGCAAATGTGCTCTAAAAAGAGCATTAAACACCTATTTCACATCCACGGGGGCACCAAAAGCTGGGAGAGGATGAGAGCTTCGCCCCTGCCTCTGACTTGGACAGTGTCACCACACTCGGATCTCCAGGAAAAACTGCACACCGGACCATGGCCCCAGCATGTCCCTGCAGCCTTCACAAAATACCCAGCTGGAGCATTTCTGCATGGTTCTTCAGTCACGGGATCTCTATTCCATACCTCCCAAGAACTGGGCCCAAGCAGGCCGGCCCCTTCCTTCCTTATCAGGCTGGCAGGGCCTGTTGGCTCCACTAGAGGCTGGGTGAATGCCTGGGCTGGTAGACACCTGCCGAAAATCATGTCCCCCACCCCACCCCCCTATGCACACACTCTGTCCCTCACTTCACGCCCTTGTCCTTGTCCAAACACCTGGAGCTCCTGAGGGGGGCCCAGATGAGTCTATGGGTAGGGATGGAGAACAAAGGTTCTGAGCTCACAGAGAAGGGGTTCAAATCCTGGCTCTGACACTTACAGCTGTGACTTCTTGGGCAAGTCTCTCAAGGTCTCTGAGCTTCGGTTCCTCATCTGTAAAATGTGAGTGAACATCTTCATAGGGTTGTTGCATGGATCAAAGGAGATGCTTGGCACAATGCCTGGCACTCCGTAGGTACTTAACAATGTTAATTGTGAGTATATATAAAGAAAAGAGAGCGGAAACCCCTACAAAATGATAGTGAGGTGAATATAGAGAAAGGACTCTTGAGACCTCTGATCTGACCTATCCCTGGCAGGGTGAGGTGACTGGGCTCAGAAGCAACGGGCTCAGGCCAAGAACTCGCCACAAGACTGGATCAGACGCCGGGCCTCTCAAATCCTGGCCCCATGTTCTTTCCCTAATCCCACACTGCCTCTCATCACTTCTGCTCACATGGGGAGGACTCAGAAAGGCTAGTGCCGAGGGCCAGTTTTACATCGCCCTGGGCAGCCTCTCCCTGAAGTTTCCCTTCCTCTCCACCCTAAGGTGCTCAAGTGACTAAAAGGGCCGTCCTAGTCCTTGCTTGGGCACTGATTCCCTGTGACCTACAGTGAGACCACAACCCCTCATGGGGCCCCAGTTTCCTCATCTGTAAACTGGACTTTTTCCAGTCTTCCAGTTCTTCAATTTCTTTGGACAAAGACCCAAGAGGCTGAGCTAACTCTTCCTTTCCAAGCAGCCCTGATCCCCTGCACTCTCCTGCCCAAATGAAGGAAAGCAGGGTGCGGAGGGGTGCAGTTTAGCTCTTGAGATTTTTGGGAGGTGGGAGGCTTGGATCTTACAGTCTCTACTTCATTAGAGCTACTGAGGATGGAGTTCCTAAAACACATGAGTCCCGCACCTGCCCACCGGTCCAGGTGGTCTCCCCAGCGGCCGCTTTGCTACAGGAAGGAAGCGTCAGCAGGTGGCACTGCAATCATCTCAGCAACGGAGGGGGTAGGGGCGGGGCATGCGCAGCACCAGGGAGGGGCACGCCAGGCAGGGGCTCTTACTTGGAAGGTGTTAGACAAAGGTGTAGTGGAGTCCGTTGCTTAAGGGGGGGTAAGGTGGCACGGTCCTGGTGGACAGTGGGGCGTTAGGCGGGAGGAGGGCCAGCTGCTGCGCTAGACGGGCACACAGGAATTAAGCGGTGTGTTAGGCTCCCCGTCTGTTGATGCAGTGCGAGAAGCCCCACTTGGCAGGGCTGAATGACGTGAGTCCTGCTGCTCACCATTAATGGTTTAGGTTTGTGGGGCGGGGGCACATCTGTGGGGCCTGCCGATCCCAGATATGTCTCTGGGATGGGAGAGTGAGCAAGAGGGAAGCAGGGCTGAAGCACAGGTGGCCACTGGGCGGGAAAGTGAGGGAGGCCCTGCTAACTGCTCCGCTTGGGGCCTGCTGGTGGTAAGAAAGCCAGGAACCGTCGGCCCACATGGGTAGAGCAAGCACAAGCTGGACAGGAGGGCGCTCATGGTGGTGGTGGTGGGGGTTACCCCCACTGGAACCCTCGGCATGGGGAGGAGCTCAAAATTGCTGGGATGGGCCACAGGGAGCCCAGGATCATGAGAAGTAGGGGTCTGGGAGAGCCATCTCCTGTCTCCCCTGCCACAGAAAGCCACACTGACTGCTCAGCCCACTCAGCCCACTCCAAGGGAGTCAGGACAGCAGCAATCTCAGGGACTCTGTGTAGGATCAGGACATGGGGGCAGAGAACAGGCTTCTGCTGAGATCTTGGCCCCTCCCCTTGTTCTTGGTCACTCTTATGGCTTCTTGAGGCACCATTAAAACTCTGCTTCTCAGACCAGACTCCCCAGGACAGGTGACCTCAAGGCCCTGCTCCCTTGGTCACTTCTAGACCCTTTGGCCAGGGATGGAATACTGGTGGGGACATACAGAGCTTCAGGCTCTATGACCACACCTCTCCAGAAGGCCTAGAGCACACCTGCCAAAGGCATCACCTAGCCCACAGTGACCTCTGCATTTGGGGAGAAACTGTACCATGTGAACTGTGAGGGCACACAGAGGGAGGGCAGTGGTGGGTGGAGGGGAGTCAGGAGTCTCTTTCCTGGCTAAGAAAGCCATTTTACACATGCACATGTACCTGCAGACCCTGGCATGCAGCACATACACATATACACGTGCACACACACACATTCCCTTTCCACGGTACTGTTTTTATCCACTAGCCAACAAAGTCCCACTTCCCTAGTCCTGCTTTCCAGCACACGTCACTCACCCTAAGGTAATGGCTTTGGGATTGGAGACCAAAGCAGGGGTCCCAGGGAGGACAAGAGGGCCCCATTCTGCCTTGCAAGAAATCCAAGCACCAACGGCTCTGCTGGTCCCCGTTATGAAGCCAGAAACCACAGCCTTGGCCCCTGGCTCAGAGGCCTGAAAAACCTGTTCTTAACCAACAATCTCAGAGAAAGCAGAGTAGTGGCCTCACCCCCAGACTGAAGAATGAGCAAGGGAGACCCCCTCTCCCAGGCCTTCCTCTGACACTCCCCAGATGCAGGCCCCTCCACTGCCTGGCCTGCCCCACGTCACCTTCCGAGCCCTGTGGTGTTTATGGGACAGGAAAACATAACACTGGCTCTTGACTACCAAGCTTGACACCTGGTTTTCTATAGACCCCTTGGCAGGCCTTGTGGGCCCTGGGCCGCAGGGGCAGAGAACAGGACCCAGCCTTGGAGGCTGGCTTCCATGGCCTCACCTGCCACCTGCTTGCTGCGCTGGGAGGCCTCAGAGGCCAGGGCGTAGGAGATGTTGATGATGCGCTCCTGCTCCTGCAGCTGTGAGTCCAGGTCAGCCATGCTGTTTCGGTCCTGGCCTGAGGCTGGCTGCAGGTTGCACATGCTGCAGGGGGGCCAGAAAGCAAGCTGTGGGCCCCTGCCACCCCGCATCCACCCCAGGAGAGGAGGGTCTTCCTGGCTTAAAGGATCTCATCCTTGCAAAGGTTATCAGATAAAAATGGTCTACACTCTCTCTAGACACAGGTATGGGTGCTTCTACCCAAAGACCTAAACAATCACAGCTTTGTTCCTCCTCTGGGGAAAATCACAGACCTCAAGGTAAGAGCTCCAGCTCTGGGCTCCTGTTAAATACAAGTGTGAAACAGCTACCTGAGGTCTGAACGGAAGGCCCTCAAACACCAGGTTTACATTTGTGAAGCTATGAGAGCTGAGGGGACAGGAAAGCTACTTCTTAGGGGCCTATCACAGCCTCCTGGGAAATGGCCGAGGTTCTTGGCACTTCGGGACAAGTCTGGAGCCCCTGGCTCTAGTCTGCAGGTCTGTGTGCGAGAACAGGGACCTAACGCTGGGAACCGCAACTGTGTCCACTTTACTGCCATACTTGGCTTCATCCCCACACTTGCCGGGGTCACGGGACATGGGATAAGCCTTCTATGAGTGTTTCAGTGCCTCCCAGATAACCCAGGCAAGCTTCCTCACCGACTTCTGGTGACATGCTGAGTGAGGCCTGGCTAAACACACACCTGGACCGGGCGAGGATGCTGCGGATCTTCTCGGCTTTGCGGTACCGCTCCTGCAGCTCCTCTAGGCTGGGCGGCTCTTCAGGATCCAGCTCCACGTAACGCTCAGGGATGGGGACCTTCTCTGGTTTGGACAGCTAAGGAGAGGACCAGGAGGTGGGCAGAGGCTCAGATGTTTGGGTTTGGGACCTGCTCCCCACCCTGTCCTCCATGAGGAAGGACACAATGCCCACAGAGGTTAAGTGACTTGTCAAGATCACAATGGCAGTCCACAGTCTATGTTCTTTCCACTACACCAGATAAGCACCTACAGGCTGAAGGGAGGGGAGGGGGAGCCAAACAACTGGACTAGAAGCCCTCAGGATAAAATGATCATCCTCCATGCCACCCTCAACGTGATCTGGACCTTGCCAGCCTCTCCAGCAGCACCGTCGTACCATGTGGCCTCTGTCCTTGCTCGCTCCTCTGCCTGGAACACTCTTCCTCGGTTCCACTGACTCTTCCTCATCATTCCGACCTCAACTCCAGATGCCTTCCCTGACTGCAGTGTTATTCCCTCCTCTTTTCTGTTTGTCTCTCCACTGTCTGTGCAAGGACCTTGCACCTAATAGTGTATCACTAAATACTCCTTGGACAGGTAGACAGATGGGTGCATAGATGAATGCGTAGGTGGATGGGTGGGTGAGGTGAGTGGATGAAAGGATGGCTGAGTGGATGGCTAGGTAGTTGCATGTAAGGAAGTGATAGTAATTTCTGTCTCTACAAACGCTCCTCGGATGTAGACAGGAAGCAGCCGTGTTTATCTGTTGTTTCTAGGGGAAAATGGGCCCTGACTCCTCCCCACCACTCTCTCTCACAAGCCCAGCAGCAACCTCAGCTTGGTGAAATCTCTCTAAGAACACTAACAGCACCTTTTATACACTCTAGGGGATTTTTTCCTCCTTGGGCTACAACGGCACATTAAAATGGGGTTGGTTGAAGCTTCTAAACACTAGCTAAGTCCAATTCCTGGGCAAATCTGGACTTGAATTAAACCCAGACAACTCTTTCATTCTGGTGAAAGATGGCAAGAAATAAGCTCTTCTCTGTTGTTTCCAATGAGGGCAGATCCAGAGGAGGAAGTAGATTACATTGTAGCAGGAGGGATTTAGGTTAGAGATAAGGAAGGACTTTATCCCCTGGCTGGCAGGCCAGTCAGGACACTAAAGAAAGCAATTTCATTGCCAAGACAGCATGTAGAAGTTTCTTTTGTGAATCTGAGAAAGAACAGACCTTTGGCTATTTCAGAGGTGCCAAAGAAAAAGGGGTCTAAGAACACGGAACTCATTAACCCCTGGAGCCCCAGCTGACCCCAGAAGTCATCCTCCATAGGTATCAATTTACCCACATGCAGCTAAATCTACCCTTCATGTGGTGAGAGCAGTTCCTCTTATGAAGTTTCAGGCCAGACAAGTCCTCAGACAAAAGGTTTTGGGATATCTGTAGGCCACTGCATGTTTCATCCAATAGTTATCATTCAGCAAATATTTATGGAGCACCTACTCTGTACAGACCCAGTTCTAGGGGGACAAAAGTAAACCAAATAGTCATTAGACTCTGTCCTACAGAACTTATAAAAGACACAGTAGGCCACAGGAGACCACCCTTTATCTCAAAGACCCTGAGTGTGTCACTCTCTGATTCCCTTTCTCTTCCCCTGGGAAGAGACGTTCCTGATTGCTAGAGATCCAGGGGTTACTTGCTTTCCTAGGCCTGCCTGTCATGATACACTTCAGCCAGCAGAGGGCGCCAAAAGAATTCAAACCAGAACCATGCGGGTCTCCTAGTCTCTGCCCTGGCTGGAAATCTCATCTGTGACTTTCAAACCCAGGCCCATTCTCCCTAAATCCTCTTGCCCAAGTCGACCTGACTGGGCCAGTTGCAAGGCCATCTCTGGGTTTTCTGGGGAATGTTTTCTAATAATAATTACCTCATCACATGCCTACTATGTGCTGGCTCTGTACTCACCACCTTCTGATCATTCCTAATCCTCCGGGCAACACAGTGAGTCAGTTAATCCCCTTCATAACCCACTTTACCATCAAGAAAAACAAGGTACAAAGAGGTTAAATGACTTGTCCCAAATTAGAGAGATACAGATTTGAACCTGCATCAGGACACTGGGCTTTTATTGTCTCGAGCTGCTATCCATCCTATCTCCTGGGCCACATGAAGCTGAGCCTTGTCCCCACTCAGGACAACAGCCCTCAGTGCCACTGGGGGCCCGAAGGCCATGCCTCCTCGAGGAGCATGAAGGAAGCCCCTGCCCTCACCTCTCTGCTGATGTCCAAGTCATAGTCTTGTGGTTCCAGGTCCAACTCAGTGACAGGCACAGCCTGCACTTTCAACCAGCCATTCTCCTCCTTGTCCTTTCTTCCCCCTTGCATGGCCCGGTCCAGCAACTGCAGGTCAAAGTCCTGCTCGCGTTTCCACTGGCAACAGAACAAGAGGGTGAAATGTAGTCACGTCTTGACTGCTACAGGAGCCATGCCGGTCGCCATCTGGATGAGTCTCGCAGGTCCTGGGGTCCTTGGGAAGACGGGCCTGGCCTGTGACACGCTGCAGAAAAGCTGTGTGACCACAGACCTCAACCTCCTCACCTCTAAAACAAGGCAAACAGTTTTATGACACATGTAGTCCTTGCTATATGCTGTGACTGTCCATGTAACAGAGGATGAGGCCGCTGTCCCTTTTCTATGGCCTGATTCCTGACTGAATTCTCTCTGATCTGGGTCCCCCGAGGGTTCAAACATGCACCCCAGGGCACAGGTCAAAGAGCCACGATCTTAGACTCACAGTGGTCCCCGGGGATACAGGAAGCTCCCAGGTCCAAGAGGATGACCCCAAAACGGAACCTGAGACAGAGCTCCAGAGGAGGGATTTGCCCCTTCTGTTGCCCCACAGTCATGAAGGCTTTCTGATTCAGGGGTCATACATCTCGGCTCAGAAATAGTGGAAAAGAACAAGCCCTTTGAGGCCCTGGAATAGCCAAGGGCCTCTCTAATTCCCAATAGGATTCATTGAGGAGTGGGGGTATTGAACCCACAGTGGGGCTGGGGAGGTCCAAGCAAGAACGGCTTGGGGGCAGTGAGGTAGATATACCTCTGCGTATCATGGCATCTATTTGGGGCAGGTTTTAAGTTAGAAAAAAGAAAATAAAACCATATAAAATTGAAATGCTAAGTTAAATGCAACATTTCCAAGTCTGTTCCTCACTATCAACCTTTTAACAAATGTCTCCTCACATAAGGAAAATCTAACTGGCCATTTCAAGATCCAAGCACAACTATGCAGCTCCATGGCAGCCCTTTTAATCACCTGTGGCTTGCATCCTCACAGACTTTTGACGCTGAGCAGGTTTCGAGAGAACAGAACAGGCTCAAAGCCTCTCTTCTCTCGAGTAGAAGCCAAGCAGATGCTTCACAATCCCAGGTCACTTCCTCCCTCCCTTCACATCCACTTCACAGAGCCCCAAGCAGTCACAATTTTCTTCAATGACCCCACAAGTCCCCCCAAGGCTCCAAACCCATAGTGATATCTTCACATATCACCCATTCATGCACAAGCTCTCAATGCTGATTCCAAATCAATATAATTGCTCTTAAGTGATGGTTTCCAATCACGGTATGAAAGGATTAAGTGGTTGACATTTCAGAAGTGAAAAATTAATTTAATGATTCACAAAGGAAAACCACATTTTCTTACACGCTCACAGGTGCCCCAGAAAGAGCCAAGCCCTCATTTAAACCCAGCCTGATTGTTTCCACAAACAGAAAAAGATCACTAGGCTCTAGAGTGTATCCTGGGGAAGAACCACGCCAATCCATTATCATTAAACAACACGTTTATTGGCGTTGATACAGAGACTGACACAAGTCTTTTTTAAGAGAAAAATTACAAGGTATTCAAGTTACGATTTTTAGATAATCTTTCTACATTTGAGACATCAGGTTGTAAAAGGTCAGTGTTACCCCACGTGACATTTGCTTATAAAGTTTAGAAGTTACTGGCTTTGCAGCTTTTCAGGATATGAGTGTCCTGGGTCTTATCCCTTTGGTGTCTGAGCTAATAGCTACAGAGAAGACTTGTGGATACAGAACATATCCTGCTATCTATTCAAGTTAATAAATACTAAACACAAAAAAGTTTTCATAAGAAACTGTGTGATGAGACTGGAGGAATTAAAACCGGACCACCTTAGACTTGGTAGAATTTATTCAAATGTACAATCGCCGAAGTCCGTGCCTATTGTCCAGGTGTAAGGAATGGACTTTGATAAATTCGTAAGGTGCAGACCTCTGCCAATGACCACGACCCTCGGGTGGCAGGTTGGCTCAGTCTTGCGCGGTGGCTTTTGGGATGAGTGAATTATGAGTCAGTAGGCCTGCATGAAGGGCACAGCAGAAAGGTGAGTTACATGTGGGAGTGCTCGCTAGGCTATGGAGACAAGAGCTGCTATTACAAGCTCAGTAACAAGAGCACAGGCCAGTTAGAGAATGTTCAATGCAAATTAGAAGCTTCTGTAAACACAATCAGGCAGGATTAGAGAGGCAACGAGCGGTAACACTAAAAGCAAAAGAGCTTGTGCAATGAATTAGGAAGAGTCAGGCTAGAGGTCTAGGGAAACACTTGATTTCAAACAACAGGGAAAAGTCACATGGGATGTTTCCAAAAGAGACCCCTAAGGCGACCATGGGCAGGGTGCAGTGCCTGGAAGCACCACCAGGGGGCAGCACAAATTCCCTGGCTCTCCTGGGGCACCACGAGGTCTGTCAGCACCACAAGAGGTGGGAGACCACAGTCCTGAGATGTGGGACATGACCCTGTGCTCAGTTGCCCCACAGGGCATCCGCTTGGACATTGGAGAGACTGGTTGGCTGTGATCCTCATCAAATCATATCACCGTCTTCCTCCACTCCTCAAGTCCTTGAACCCTGTACATATTCCCAAGTCCTTGATTAAGCTGAGAGACTCCAAATGCCTACAAAGGCTCCTTTCAAACTCAGCTCAGAGAACTGACTTTGGATATTTTCTCTGGCTCCTATGCTCCTGCCTCCTCACTCCTACTCTGGTTCTGGGTCACACTCTGACCAGGTGACACCTGTGCTTACTTTGTGGACAAAACAGTCCCATGGGATGTTCTCTGAACCATTTAGTCAATGGCCCACTCTCTCAGGGGTGTAACGAGCTTGTGTTTGGAGACTTGGGGAAGCTCTGCTCCCTGTCCCAGCCCCGCCTGCCTGGACCCTCCTAACATACTGAGCCGAGATCTCCAGGGAGTGGCTGGCTGAGGTAGCGAGACGCGGGCAGACTCTGCCTCTCCCCTTGGCTCAGCGTCCTCTTTCGCTCACGGACCAGGGCCTTCTGGTGCCGCTTCATGCGCTCAAGCTGCTCCTCTGCAGTCATTCTGCCCCGCTGGTGGTCCCCTGAGTACAGGCGCTCCAAGGCACTCCTGGGTCTCTGAGGAGGAAGGGGTGAGAAACTGAGCAGCTGGGCGGGGAACGCAGAGGGCAGCTCAGCTACCTGCCAGCTTCATTCCCATCCTTTGTCTCTTTCACACACACATACACACTCATTCACTAAATCTAGTTGGGCTTCTCTCAGCCATAGAGAACTGCATATTCTAAGCACGCCGATGAACATGATACCCCCCCCCCCCTTCCCAGCCCTCACAGGCTGTCTGGGCAGCATCCCATTCTGCAGATGCAGACACTGAAGCCCAGGCCCATCCACTCAGGTATACATGCAGCACATGATGAGGTCAGAACTCAGGGTGCAGGCGTCCTGGGCCCCCTCCTGTGAGCCTGACAGGCTGCGAAGAAAGATGTGTGTATTGGGGGGTGGGCGCAGTCCTCAGGAAATGGAAAGGGTAGCATGATGCCCTTTCTGGTGGGCGGTGGGAAACACATTACTGAGCACATGGTGACAGGGATCCTGAGTTCAGGAGAGGTTGAGGTCACTCAGATCCATCTCCAAGGCTCAGAGGATCACCAGTCATTATCCACCTTGGAGCCCTTCCCTCTGTGCATAAGGGAGCAGTGAGCTCCTCCAACCTCTCAAGGCCACTCACAGGGAAGGTCATCTTGCTGCTTTCGGTATTCAGACCCCGCCGGAGGGTGACGTAGGGAGCAATGGTGGACGACTGCTGGAGCCTTGATGTGGACCCTGAGAGCCCTTATGGAGGAATGAGAAATGCAAGTGTATTTGTGGTGAGGTGAACAGGCCAATAGCCCCCTCCAATCACTTTCACTCCTGTGAGGGGACCACAGGGCCCAGCCAACAACCCACTCTTCATTCTTGCCAGGGCCTAGAAGAGCGAGGCTCCAGGTAGAGGATGAGGGACCAGCCCAGGAGTGTCCTCTGTCCCCAACAGGAGACAGTGTCCCTTCAGATCTGTGGACTACCGTAATCTTCCCTTACACACAGAAGAACGGGGCTGCCTGGTACGTAGAAAGGATGGAGGGATAGAAATGCCCTCATCCCTTCTTTCTAATGAACTCACATGCATCCTGCATGACCCAGCTCAGATGTCCCACTTGTGTGCAGACTTCTTAAATGCCCCTGGCAGAATCAGTTACCTCCCACGTTTGCTGACCACATATCTGTCTAACTAGATTGCAAATTTAATAATGCCTGGCTGACTGAATGAATGAATGAGTAAATGAATGAAGGGAAAGAAAGTGACACCAAATATTTACTGAGCACTTACTATGTAACAGGGCAGTCATCATTTATAAATTTTGTCCCACTGGCCCTACAAAGCAAGCATTACTTAACTACTGTAGAGGTGCACGGTCTCAGGCTCAGAGAGGATAAGAGAAGAAGGAGCCGGCCATGTGCTTCCCATGTCTGGCTCTTATGGCTTTGAGGAATTGCCTCACCACGGCTTGTGCTTTCTCCACTGGCAGCAATTCTTATCAGGGGTGGTCCCCAACTATTGTAAATAGGCAGCCCGCTGACAGAAGACACCACTAGCATTTAGCATGTGGGAAAGAGAATGATAAATTCCCTGCAATGCCCAGAGAATTCCAAGCAACAAAGAATTGTCCTGCCCAAAATGTCACCAATACTGCCATTGATAAACACCCCTAGGCCATACTAAATGAAAAGTTGTACCATAATGAATGAAAGCATAGTGTCAACGGTTGCTGTGGCCCCAACTCAGCAAAATCTAGAGCCCATGCCCTGTAGAGACACAGCTCAGGACACAGCAAGCCTTGGCACTGTGGTGGGCTGGGAGTCATACAACCCCACAGGTGCCAGAACCATGGCTATGTGTCCTTCTGCATCTACACCCAGCCAGGGGGGAAAGCGCCTGATCTTCCACCACGGGGAGCAGAGGGGGGAACAGATGAGGGAGCGTGGTCCACCTGCTCAGGGGTTTCAGGAGGCCTCCCTTTAAGAGAACTTCTGAGAAAGAGAGTATGGCTCTGGGAAAAATGGGATATGGTGAAACTAAAGGCCAGCATCTGTTCCCACGTCCATCTTGCAGGGATAAAGGAAGAGAGCGAGAACAAGGCCCAATTGAGAAAACTGTGAGTCTTAGAGTGACACAGAAGAGGAAATAACACTTTGAACACCTGAGATGACCAAGCTGATGCAGTCACCAAACATCCCCACCTGCAGAGTACAGTGGCTCTGGAGCCAGAATACTGGGATTGGATTCTGGGTCCATCACTTATTAGCTAACTGGCAAATTACTTAATTTCTCTGAGCCCTAGTTTTCTTATCGCTAAAATGGGGATAATAATAGTACTTCTATCATGGGATTATTATAAGTATTAACTAAGTGAATATAAAATGCTAAACACAACACAGTGCCAAGCTTTATAGTAACGGCTATTATCATTATTTCCAAAACCAGATGTGATCAAGTCAAAGACAATCAGAATGTGGGCCAGAGGAAGGAAGGAGAGAGCCCAGCGCCCCCTGATGGCTGCTGCCCATGTTATGGTCCAAAGCTGCACAGAAGAGTACAAGGTGCTGGGTAAGGGCTGAGGAGCAGTGGTTGGTAGTGGTGGGGGTTCCCAAAAAGCTTCCATAGAGGGTGTTGCCTTACCTCTGCCTGGTAACGTCTGGTACCTGCTTTCAGAGCCCACAAGTCCCAAGGAAGTTGGGGCCGTGTCCCCACTGAAGGTCGCCAGCTCAGGCTCACTAACATATGATCGGAGCTCCACCTGCAGGCAAAGTCTGAGGTGGTCATACCTGCCCAGCATCATGCCCCCTCCCTCTCCCAGCCCACAGTTGGGCAAATTCCAGGGTCCTCCCTGCTCACCCTCGAGTCCCCATTCACACACTGCCCCTGCTCCCGGTCTCGCTTCCTCTCATCCGACTGCCGCTTGAGGCCCCTAACTGAGGTGTGCCGGATGACGGTGGCCTCCTTTGGCAGAGGCGGCACGGCTGGTGGCTGGTCCTCAGGGCTGTAGAGCTCTGGGAGTGGAGGCCTGGGAGGTGCCTCGTCTTCCTGCTCAGAAAAAGGACCAGAATCAGTGCCCAGTGAGAGGGAGCCAGGGGAAGAATGCACAGTGGCCCCACCACAGTGGTGGCCCAAAGGGCCAGAACAGGACACCCCATGCCTGCACAGCATGACCACTTCAGCCCAAACATGCCAAAA
The DNA here is from genome assembly GCA_004027375.1 of Macroglossus sobrinus. Lineage (NCBI taxonomy): Eukaryota > Metazoa > Chordata > Mammalia > Chiroptera > Pteropodidae > Macroglossus > Macroglossus sobrinus. The sequence continues at coordinate 270,221 of PVKZ01000280.1, forward strand.
TTTCCCCTGGCTGAGCTGTAAAGAAAAGGGATGTCTCTGATCCAACCCCATTCTTCCCTTTGATGCACATTTTTCAAAGTGTGACTTATATATATCGTGTCCCTCCTGGGTCCAAGCCCTTAATCCACTTGCGGAGAGTGCACCCCAGGAGGGTGGGGGCGGGGGGTGGGGAGCAGGTTGGCAACTCTGCACTTATTGGTAGGTCTGTGAGGGCACACCCACACTCTGCCCAAGAACAAACATCTGCCCCCTCCACAGCTCTCAGACTGAGTCGCTCACTGTCCCTGCACAGTCTGGGGATCCCTCTGGGCTCTCTGAGCACCAGCAGTTCCCAATCCTGACAAGATCTCAGAATCACCAATTTCTAAAAAGTCCCCCTGCCCAGAAAGATAAACACAAACACTACCACAGGCTGAAGGGAACAGAATATCTGGAGACAGAGGGTGGGAGGGAGACATTTTATTATTATTTTTTTAATATCTTTTGATTTTGCACCCTTTGAGAGTATTATCTAATAAAAAAGTAAACAACATTAAATTTAGGAAAATAAGCCGATAAAAATGAAAGAACTATAGCTACATGCAATAATGTGATTTAACTGCATACATATAATATTGAAGAAAAGATGCAAGATACAAAAGAATAAACACAGTATTACATACAGGCAAAATTAAAGTATTTGGAGATTTAAACATAGGTAGAAAAACTTAAAAAAAAAAAAAGGCAAGGAAATTATCCAAAAAGTCAAGAAAGTGGTTATCTTCAACAGAAAAGGACTGTACAGGCCCGAGGGCTTCAGGTTGCTACAAAGTTCTATTTCTTGGTCTGAGTGTTGGTATAACAGTGGTCTGTTATTATTTGTTAAATTATATATTCATGCTCTATCAATTTCTGGATGAATATCATTATTTCACAAATACAAAACAAGCAAACAGTAATAAAAAAATGGTGAACCTGGTGAATACATATACATTATAGGAGGGGAGAGAAGACCCCCAGTGACCCTGATGGTAACTCAAGTTGAAAAACCATGCTACAGAGGACCAAGCTGTAGAAAGGAGTCTCTGATTTTCTATTCCATGGGTCCCCAATCCCCAGGCTGTGGACCAGTACCAGTCTGTGGCCTGTTAGGCACCAGGCCACATGGCAGGAGGTGAGTAGCAGGCAAGTGAGCAAACTTTCATCTGTATTTGCAGCTGCTCCCCAGTGCTAGCATCACCACCTCAGCACCACCTCAGATCATCAGGCATTAGATTCTCATAGGATCACCAGTCCCTGGTGCCAAAATCGACCACTGGTCGATTCAGAGCTGCTTGCTGTGCATAAGGGGAAACTGAGGAGGCTCAGAGAGGGGATGGGCCTTGTCTGAGACCCCACTGAGAAAACAAGGGCCAGAATCCAGGCGGTCCAGTCACCAGGCTAGCACCATTTCCCTCTGCTCCTCATTCCGGCTGGCAGGCATCCGGCCTTAAGTCAGCAGCCATCTGCCCCAGCCATTCCTGCTGTTTGTTTTGCTACTTCTACCTCCTGTTTTGTGGCTGGTGTTCTGTGCTCTTAGATCTGGGACTGGGAAGGAGATCTCAAGATGAAGAAATTCATAATGACTCGGTCTTGGCATCTGTCTTCTAGTTCGAGGCCCTGGGCTGTGACTGGAAGCAGGTAAATGGTGAGCACTGGGGTATGGGGACTTGTGTGTTTAAGCTAGCACTGCACACCGACCTCATCAGAGGTCCTAGGCACTTGCTGCCAAGGCAGAGCTCCTCCAAGCCTTTGTTGGAAAAATCCTGGAGGACCCCTTTCTAAGCTGCCCTCTACTATGGCTTCTCTGGTACTTGGACCAGACACCTTGTGTGCTCCAGTCAAGGCGGCCTAGCCCTGGAGATGTGAGTTGTCATGGTACCTGACTGCATCTTTTGTTTCCTTAGTCTCTTGTGCTCCCAAACTCTGTGAAGGGCTTGGACTCTCTCTCTCTGCCAGGTAACTGTGGTGTTTGCACAGGTAACCACATGGGTCACAGACCTACGTGACCTGGACTGAATGTCCAATTTAGATGGCAGATGGCACAGAGAATGTTTAGGAGATGTAGATTGAACTCACTAATATGGAGACCTTAAGCACATTTTAACACCTTTGGGCCTCAGTTCTCTTATCTGTGGGATGAAGATACTAACCCTCCTGTCCAGACTCCATAAGGATATTGCGAAGACAAATATACCCTAAAATCCATCAGAGTGCTCAACTGTAGGTGAAGATGAGCTCCTTGTCCGCAGGTTTGCAAGGAGCAGCCACACAGTTCTCTGCACGGTGCAGATCACACATTCCACCTACTTAGCACAGTCACTTCTCACTGGGCCTCAGTTTTCCCAACTGCAAAATGGGAGCGATGAGCTAGATCATCTCTTAGGGCCCTTCTAACTCTAGGAGTCTGAGATCCAACAGCAAGGTACTATCACTCCTTAACTGCTCATGGCTCAGGCCTCTGGCTGGTCCTCTCCCCAGGTTTCCCCACAAAGCTTCTCTACCAAGAAAAGCTGACCTGAGGACAGAGAGGGACAATTATCTGCCAGAGAAGAAACAGTGGCACTCAGCTCCAGGTCATCAATACTTACAACTCTGGGCTTTGTCTTGGTTGGTGACTGAAGAGGGGATGTCACTTTCCTCAGCTGGGGAGGGTGAGGTCGGTACGGCACGTAGGTCTGCAGCTGGGGGAAGAGCCGAACCTCCAGAGGGGTCCGCACAGGGCTGATGGGGGGGCTGGGCTGCGGGGCCGGCTTGCTCTCAGAAGTCGAGAGTGAAGGCACAGGCGGGTGAGGAAACAAAGGCACCGTTTTTCTCTCTAAGGGGCATGGAGGGAAACAAAGGGTAGGATGGAACAAAGACCTCGGAGGACAAGAAGAGTGACTTATACCATGAAGACCTGACCTCCCTAGGGCCATCCCAACCACCCGGGTGCCGGCCTCTGGGAAGACGGCCCACTTACCTGGATTTTTGACCGATTCCACCAGAATTCTGAAGTTCTCCTTATTTGCACTCAGGCCTGCAATGACATCTTCGATCCTCCAGAGATCCTTCTGTATCTGTGATTTCTCCTGAGGAAACGAGGTGGTGGTTCATTTCCTTCTGAGCTCCTTACCCAAAGCTGCTTCTTAGGACTCATGCTGTCATTTCAGACAGGGCCCTCTCCCTCAAGCATCCCTTGGGAAGCCCCACCAGGGCGACAGCCAAGCCTGCTTCACAGCTTTGCAGGGAAGTGCAGACATGGAAGATGCCCAAGACCCAGGACAGGAACTTGCAGGAAGCTCTCACCCGTCCAACTTGCCTATTTTAACCTAATTTAAAAATAGACTGACTTTAAATACTATTTGAGTCCACTTCTGTGAGGTACCTGGAGTAGTCAGGGTACCTAGAAAGGGCAGTCTGCAGGGAGAAGAGGAATGGGGATTGTTGTCTCACAGGTACCAAGTTCAGGTCTGCAAGATATAAAGGGCTGTGGAGTCGGGTGCACATGATGTAAATACACTTAACGCTACCGAACTATACCCTTAAAAATGGTCAAGGTGGTAAATTCTGTTATGCATATTTTATCACAATTTAAAAAATAGTCCATCTTAGGCAACCATGGGTAAAGGAAAGTGAAGGCAAGGACTAGAGGTTACACCATCCATGGAATATAAAGAGCATCTTTTAATGGACAGTTAAATCCTGGGATCTGAAGTTTGGTTAAGAGTACAGTGAGCAGTGGAAATTATATGGCCATAAAAAAAAAAAATGGAGAACTGATACAGGCTACAACATGGATGAATTTGAAAACATTATGCTGGGTGAAAGAAGCCAGACACATAATGTATGATTTCATTTATGTGAAATGTCCAGAATAGAAAAATCCATAGACAGAAAGTAGGTTAGTGGTTGGCTAGAGCAAGGGTGGGGAGGTGGGGATGGCGAGTGACTGACTGCTCATGGGTACATGGTTTCTCTTTGGGGATGAAAGTGTTATAAAATTGAATGTGGGGACGGTTTTACAACTCTGAATATTCTAAAAACCACTGAATTGTATCTTTTAAAAAAGTGAATTTTATAGTATATAAATTATATGATAAAGCATTTTTTTTTTTTTGAGTAATGAAGAAGGAGCCAGGCTACACAACCATATGCACACAAGTTTCACCTGAAATCAGCTGGGAAGAGGCCCCAGAAAGAGGTGAACAGGGTCTGTCATGATTAAAGGACTGTAGGTATCTTTTAACAGAGTTTTTTAAACATCACATACAATATTCTTTCAGTTTTTAAATTATCATGGGGGAAGACAGCCTTTGTCCATCCCTGTGGACTTAGGAAGGCTTCACATTCCCATCTCCCCAAGGCACCTGGCCACCCTCGACTGGAAGAGTTCTCTCATGCAAGAATAGAAACTGCCCAATGCTGCAGTTAGACTATGTGCTCCCTGACACATCCCACAGGACGAGCTACTCAGCAGATTCTCAGTACATGTATACCGAATGAATAAAGAACCAATCACATAGAATTCCGTGATCAAACACTGTCCAACAGCCATGACAACAGATGTCCAAGGCCTCCTGCCTAAGGGGTTCACAGTCTCATACGCTCCCCACCTTGCCAATACCAACACACATCCTCAGGACGAATGAGCAAATAATGGCCTTGATGCTCAGCTCCTCACTAAAATACAGGTGTCCTAAAACAGACATGTTATTCAGCCCAGAGCCTGTATATAAGCTAATGTGATTATCACAAGAACAGAGGTCCCAGGTAGAGTGCTAGGAAGAGGTGAAGGAGGAACATGGAATGGAAAATCAATTCTCTCTTTCCCTTCCTCTGGCAGTCTGCCTGGCATACGTCTACCTGTCAGTTCACAGCCTGGCCCCACTTTGCCTCTCTGTCATACCCACATGTAAGAGAAGAGCAGAAAGGAGTAAAGGCCAGAGAACCTCTTTCTCCAAGGGTGATGGAATTTCAGAACTTAATGACAAGTTGGAGGAAGCTTTTGGGGAGCAAGAGGGTGGGGTTTCATTCCTGTATCCTCACACCACACTGGGGAAGAAGGCTCCTGTGTGCTACACTCAGAAGCTTGAAATCATCGCCCCGAACTAGGGACACCTGCCACTGCCTCTCACCCAGCTACCTGGATGTTCTTTCATCCTCTAGATTCCCTGCCCAGGCGGCCATGAAAATCTTCATAAATAAAGCTACTTATATTTACTTGAAAAGGCTATGAATTTTCTCACAGCCAAACCTGACTTTAGGGAGGCAAGTTTCCAGGCCTCACTACTGTGAATGTGTTTGGGGCCATAAAGCATATCTCCAGCATCAGTGATTTTATTCAGGACTCTGACAGTTTGCCCGACCTAGAATTACACCAAATAAGTTAGCACAGAGCCTGCTCAAAGAAGGGCTCTGTGAGCTTCCCAGGTCATTGAGAAACACCACCAAGCTGGACGGAAATCAAGCTGCAGGGAACAGGATTCAAACTGGCCCATGTCCTAGTAATACACAGGGCTAAGTTCTCCAGTGAGTCTGTGACAAAACCTGTATGTTGTGCCCATTTGCTTTTTTGAGGGGAAAAACAGTTTCTGGGTCTATTGTATACAGAATTACCATAAAATGGGGTACAATAGAAATATAAATGGCTAATAATCATATGAAAAGATGTTTAACCTACCAGTAATTAAGTAAATGCAAATTAAAACAAGATGTCCTTTTCAGCAAGTAGACGGGCAAAAATGAAAAAGACTGATAACATCAAGTGCTGAAGAGATGTGGGTATATAGGTTTAGTACTCTCATTCACTGTAGGTGAGAGAGCAAATGAGTAATATGACAGAACAGCCTTTCAGAGGGTGTTCTGGCACTACCTGTCAACAATGAAGATATATACTCATCTCAACTCACCAAGTCAACTCCTAGAAGCCTATCTTAGATAAATGTTAATAAATAAGTTGAAATGGCAGTTATATAGATGCTTACTGTGGCATCATTTATAAAAGCAAAACACTACAAATAATTTAAAATGCCCATCAGAAAATGAATGGCTAATTAAAATACAGAATATCTAGACTATGAAATTCTACACAGTAGCTAAGAACTAATTTAATTTCATTTACTTAGGCCAATAATGCCCAATACAACTTTCTGAGGTTATAGAAATCTTCTGTTATCTGTGCTGTCCAATACAGTAGCCATCCACTAGCCACATATGGCTACTGAGCAGCTGAAATGATTCTAGTATGACTGAGAAAGAGATTTCTATTATTAGTTAATTCTGATTAATTTATATTTAAATTTAAATAGCTACTGTATTGGACAGTTTAAATTTGGGAGCATCTTTCCAGGAAAGATCCCACAACATAAGGTGATGACAAAAAGAGTTACGGAACAATGCGTAGGTATGATTCCTCTTAAAGTAAACCCAACTCCTATCACCATATAAATAACATAATTCTATGTATGTGCATGTTTGGAAATGAACGGGAAATGGTCAGAAAGGCAACGCTACAAACTGATGGCACTCATTACATACATATACGGAGAAGGTGATGGTCTGAGGCAGAAAGGGGAAAAAGACTTTTATTTATTTTTCCTTTTTGCTTCTCATTGGTTGGCCTTTTCAAAGAGATACAGTCATCTGCTATTTGTATAATTATAGAAACATAAGGAATGAAATACTAAAAAAATTACTGCTAAAATTAATGTGGTTCATTGAAGTCCAAGTAGATAGATATGACAAGATAGTTTAAAGAAAGAGTAACCAGAAATAATCATTTCAAGGACTTTGTCAGCAATATTCACCTAGTATTTTCAAGCCACCATGCTAAGTTCTGAAAACACACACACAAAAAAAAAATTGGGAGGAAATTATTAGGGAATAAGGGGAACATTTAAGTTCTGGAGAACCTAGCAGGTCAGCCCTGAGCCCTGGACAGGTTGCTAGAAGCAGCTCAGAATACTGAGTGGAGGGATAGCAAGGCCTGGGAAAAGCCTCCCAGTCCCGAATTCCCATCACTTTTGGGGGATGAGGCTGATATCAGGAGGGTCAACATACCCATTAATCACTTAAATGAAGAGCCTAGAACTAGTTCATCAATTAGCAAGTCTAACACCAAAACTGGCCCAGCATGGTGCCTCATACGTAAGAAGCCTCAATCAATGCTTGCTGAATTCAAATAAATTGAATTTATATTAGTGCCCTGAAAGAAGAGATACAGCTCTGAAGTTGGGCTGGAAAGCAGGTTATTTTGTTATAATGTTGAGGGTGGAGTGGGAGCCTGGTTGGGCACCATAGTGAGGGAACAGTGGGCAGGGGGAAGATTTAACCACACAGGGCCTTTCTTTCTTGCCTTTGGGGACAGGGGCAGCTGTCAACAGGGTGGCCTGCTTTTTAAGAACAGAGGAGGCAGGGCTCTAAGGCTGCCGTTCCTAAGTGGGGCAGGGGCCACAATGATGGGTATCTCCAGGCCTGGCCTTCAGAAATGCTAGTGACTGCCTAGAGCTGAAAGTCACCTCCATGGATCTGAATTCACAACACCTCCTCAGGTGAAGGCTTGATAACATCTGTCTTCAGGAACCAGAGGAAGGAAGTGGGCAGGGCTTTCTGCTGCTGTCTGAGTAAATAGGAACCCAAGATGGGCCAAGAACCAAGGAACACAGACCACCTTCAAGTCTCTATAATGCTCTCAAGGCTGGTATTTGTTTCCTTTGGAGCTGTTTCCCCAAATGATCAGTAGTAAAACCCTTACAAAAATGCCCAAGAACTTGTCTCTGGGAGCAGAGAGTCAGGGGAACTGGGAGAAGGCTGAATATCACAGCCTGGTTAGGGGAAGGGACTCCCAAGGGAGAGCTTGGGGTGGGGAGCAGGCTGTGTCCAGCAGAGAAAGAGAAGGCCCTGGGTGGGACTCGCAGAAGAAATCAGAGCTCAGAGGAGATGAAGAGCCCTTGGGTCACCTGGAAAAAAAAGGCTCTTCTGTGCTGCTCCTGCAGGGTCTGCTTCAGCTGTGCCACGTCACTCTCCAACTTCAGATACTCATTCCAGGCATTTTCCATCTCCTGTTGGCCAATGAAACACTTCTGATTCTTAGTTGTCCCCTGGCCCCCAGAAGCCTCATGAGCACCTATGCTCCTGACCCCTGCTGATCCAGCCAGGGGAAGAGGGAAGGAGTGTCCCATGGGTCTTGGGCAGGCCTGGTGAGAGACAAGGGTTGTCCTCTCATCATTCTGACTCTGGCTACCTGTACTGTCCCCTCTTCTACCCTTGGGAATGCTTTAGTTCCCAGCCCTGGCACAGAGGGCCTGTACCACATCAGATGAACAAATAAAGTGGAAATTCTGATGTCTTCAAGTTAACTGCACACAGAGCAGGGAACAGCCTTGCAGGCTGGTATGAGAAATCTAGTCCCTTGGGTGTCACTACAGCCATCCAGGAGTCACTGATGCAAAGGATCCAAAGGCACTGGTAGACATGGTTATGTCACCTCTAGACAAAGTAAGCTACTGTCAGGAGGCAGCCTGCAGAAGTTCTGGTACTCAAGACTCTCGCCCCTGAATTGGTGAATTCAACTATAGCTTGGGAGATGAGAATAGCAGCCTCCTGCCCAGCCGGACCTGAGGTGGAAGTGTCTGCCACCCACCACACCCTCTACGCACAGTGGACTCTCTGGAGAGCTCTGCCCGGATGTGGACAAGGTCCTCCTGCAGCAACCTCTGCTGGTAGGCAATCTTCTCAAGGTGCTGGGGCTGGTCTCGGTACTGATCCATCTGTCTGTGCAACACCTCCAGCACAGACTCTAGCTGGTCCTGCACCGGGCAAGGGTCAAAGGGCAAGACAATAGCAGGACAGTTCCTGGAGGTCTCCCCACACCATGCCAGCAACTAAACAAACCTGCTGGATTCTAACTGTGGCTGAGGGGCCAGTGTCCAGCTGAGGCTTGAGAATCAGGATTTTTGTTCTAGCTCTGACCCTACCCACTGAGTGGCCTGGGGCAAGTCACCTAACAGCTCTGTGCCTTAGTTTCCTCATCTACAAAATGGGCACAAGGCCATCAACTCCTTATAGGATAAACAATGAGGATAAATCAGAGTTGGTGGAAAACTAAGCTCCTGGGACAAAAGGCATGTTATAAACTTTCAGCATTACAAATATAAAGCCTTGTTAAATATAATAAAGAAGAAAAAATAACACTTAAGTGTCTAAGAGACTAAACATCAGTGGTCCCCTCCATTCCGCCCCAGCTCATTCTTGCCCTCCCATCCAGACTTCCTTCCTCCATAGCCCAGATTCTAGAAGAAAAAGAGCTTTAGCAAGTGAGGGCCTCTCCCCTGTCATGACGGTGGCAACTTTCTCCAAGGCAGCTCCCCTTCCCTGGGGTTCAGGGGCCCGAGGCATTACGTACGAGCCAGTGGAGCTCTCCTCTCCTAGGCTCACTCGCCTCACCAGGCCTCCAGGGAGAGGTGGGCCAGAGCAAAATTGAGGGAGTTGTGGGAGAAAGGCAGTGGTACTTAGAATAAATAGGCTGAGGTCTCCCTATAAGGTTTCCTCCAGGTTCAGAAAGAAACCCCCAAGAGGTATCCTTTAAACCCAAAGACATTGTTGTGGACAAACCAACACCTGTCGTTTGATACAATCCAGTCTATGACTGAGAAAAGACAAACCTCCACTCCACCAGCCTAAGATCACACAAAACTGATACATACTTTGTTTTCCTTGAGGGCTCGTATCTTGTCTTCCAAGTCCTGGAGGATCCTGTCTTGTTCACAGAAGACGCTCAGTTTGACCTGTGAGCAAGAACAGGTTGGAGAGAGCCTGGGATGGTGAGGAAAGGGCCTGGCCCTGCAGTGTCATCAGAAAGCCTTTGCCTGTGGAACCATCCAAACTCTGCCTGAAGCTGCCCACCCCAATTCTGAGGGCAGCAGGCTGCCGAGGGGTTAGCCTGTCACTTTGGTCACTCACGTCAATGTCACTCTCAGCAATCTTCACTGGTTTCAGGCTTCGATCCTTGAGAAGGTCCCGGCCTGTCATCTGGGAGGTGAACAAGTTAAAGGAGATTTAACCATGGGGTTCAAGATCAGAACTCAGGAAGGAAAGTTAGCCCACGATGGATGGGCGTGGAGGTCTTGGCAGTGGCAAGTAAGATCACGGCACAGAAGGGGCAAAAACAAAAATCTTTTTGTAATCCTAGTAGCCCTTGTAAACTTTTCAAAGAAAATGCAGATGTTCAAGTTACAGAGGTAACTGTAGAAGCTTGTACTTGCCCAAATAAGTTCAATATGAATCTTGAAGATTTGCCACCAATAAGAGAGTTCTGCTACCAAACCTGGGGTCAAACACAAGTGACGGAACTCCATGACCCCTGTCCAGAGCAGTGGGGTGGGTGGACGAGGAGGAACAAGCAAATCCTCTAGGCACTGTCAAGCCTTAGTTTAAGGAAGTTTCTGAACAGCCCACCTCCCATGGGTAAGGTCAGCCTCCCTCATTCTACATTATTTGCAAAGAGGATCTGGCCAAGGGAAGAAGAAATCTGGACAATTCCTGGCTGGGGTTTTCAGGTGATCCCTAAAACACTGGGGCTAGGTTGTACTTGTATAAGTTACAAACTTGTATAAGTTACCCTGTCCTCTGAAGAAAGGAAACCACAAAGCAATAGACAAAAATCACCCAAACTTATGTGCCGGTGGAATTTTATTTCCCATCTCTCTTTTGACCCAATGTGGGCGACATGTTGTCCATCTTTCACTGACCCCCATAAAGCTAAATCCGAGTTGTTAGCCCATGTTTTCATTTCCCCCAAATCATCTTCTTGCCAAACACTGTGCAGGGGAGGGGAGACTTTTTCACAGATGTCCCCTCCATGGCCAAGCCACGGTCAGGAATAGCCAGGCTGAATGTGCCCTGTGTAGGGAAGGCTGTTTCACTGAACTCCATTTTGCACATCTGACCAGGGACATGCAGGATGTGGCTAACCACGGCTGAGACAGGTGGCATGTATACTATGCAGAGGGTTCTAGTGTGGATGGACAGACAGCTCCTGGAGGGATGGCCCTTGCTTTCTCCCCACTCCATCTGGGTGGTCCAGTAAGTTTGCAAATGTGAATCCAAAGCAGAAATATATTGGCAATCATTCTTCTAAGTACTCATGCCACCCATGTGTCCGACTGTCCTGTACTTCCTCTCTCCCTGAAAATCATCATCAATAAACCCAAAGATCAATACCCTCTCCATGCCCTGGCCTGAGGACTGAGTCTGGCTGCAGATCCACACCCACACATTCTCATGTCTCCTTCAGTCACATAGTAGAGAGCAGGGACCACTGTTGTTTTTTTATCTTGGTAAAGTTAGCCTGGAGCATAAGGCCTGGCACACTGGAAGGCACCTGGTAAATGTTTATTGTATTGCGGATAGGCCAAAAGAAAATACTTATAGGTTCATGCTGTAGAGTCCCTGGAAAAAGCAGAACTCCAGCCAAATTCTGCTCTTCAAACTGGGAGATTATTATGTACATACATGTATACACACAGTCACGGAACACAGTGACTACAGCAATCACACAAACAGACTGTGCTTGCAAGGGCAGCGGGAGAGGGGAAGATGGCATTAATGCTGGTGAACCACAAACAGGCAGGACTTGGGCCTTTAAACTCCAGAGAACCCAGCAGGTAAAGGTAGGGGAGTCTTCACTGTGCCACAAGCCCATCAAAGCAGAGGGCAATGAGTTTGTTTATCCTCCAAGGGGCTGACTCTTGGCTTGCTTTCTGGGAAGGAATCATTTTCAAAATGAGAAATGCTTTGGGGATTCTTCCTCCTAGCAAAACTCTTCACCTTATTTCACTGAAGCTTTTTAGAGATGATATCTTTTTGATGCTGAAATAGCAAGGCAGAGAATCTAATTGAGCGATGCCTCATTTATCCAGCACCATCAGAAATGATGTATTCTACATAAAAAGGGCATTTTGAGAAAGCCAAATCTTTTAAACTTTTTGATGGAAAGCTTACTAAAAGTATGCCCTTCGCTGCCTTCACAGAATACTGACTATAAATTCAACTTTTTGGATGAATCATAGTCATTATTAAAATCAATAATAGAGAATTTCTCAGAAGCTAGTATTTTAGGATTATTTGCTTCTTGATAAATACTCCCAAATTTCCGGGGCTTAATTTTTATTTTAGATTGACATATGTTTCTTTTATGTCTCAGGATATTCACGCTCCCTCTTTCCTAAGAAGTAGCTTTCTCTTGCCCCCTTTTAATGTGCTGCTTTTAAAGCACTGCGGGTTAGGAAGTGGAACACAGATTGAGTCTGTTAGAATTAGGAAATCAACACAGGTGACACACTTGTTGCTTCTTCCCATCTCCCTCCCTCTAGCTGGCTTTGGTGCCCTTCAGGCGAGACCCTCCCATACCTTCTGTTTCCCACAACTACTGGCCTTAGTACATCAGGTGATACATTCTGTCTTCCCTCACTAGATACTAACCAAATTAGGGGTGGTGGTGGAGACTCTGACCTACTTTCTGCATATCTTCAAAGCCCAGCCAGGGCCCACCATATTGGGGATATTTAGGAAATATCTATTTAGTGAGTCTGTGAATGTAGTAAAGCAAGGTGAGTTGGCTGTGCTCAGGGCCGACACCCGCTCCTACAGAGTAAAGGTCTTAGAGTGTGGGCTTCGTGATAGTGGTTATACAGCTCAGGGACCCTTTAAGCTTCTGAATTTATCTTTTTCCAAACAGCTGAGGCTACTAAGACACATCCACAAGTAGTGTGTTACATCTAATTTTCCTTTTAAAATTGTGCTCTGTGTTAGCAATGTTTAAATCCATTTAAAACATTAACTATGGGTCCCATATATCACCGTCACCAAAAAAAAGTGAGTCAGTGGGCACTCATCCTTTTGAAAGAGTGTCTGCATCAGAAAGGCATCAAAGGCCACCCAGGCATCTCAGTCCCCTCCACATCCCCAGACACCTTTTCTCAGGGCCTGGGATGACTGGACTCAGCACCTGCTTCCCAGACTGCAGCCTCCCTTGGAATGCAACAGCTGGCCATAATTCACTCAGTACTTCTGCATCAGTCAGAGAGGGGATGGGAGACACCCATTTTGTTCTAGTCCCGCTCTAGACATCAACACTCTGCTCCGAAGAGCCACCCCAATCCCAGGGCCACAGTGGAATCTGAGGACACCCCAGGTCCTCCAATGTGACCAGGAACTGCTGCTCCCTCCCAAGGAACTCATGCTTGACTACCCAGACCATGCTGGTCTCTGTCCAGGTCAGCCCGCAACATGGAGGCAGACGAGCAAGAATGGGAACACAGCACAAGCTACCAGCAAGCTAGGCAAGCCCCCCACCTCCCACGCCCCCAACCCTGTGGCAACACAAAGGATGGAGTCACAGAACGCCACAGATGAGAGGCTCAGCCTGATGCACCAGCCACAACTCTGAAGGGAGCTTCAATAGAAAGAAAATAAACCAAAATGACTTGCAGGAAGCCTGGGGGTGGTCAGGAGAGCCCCTGGTTAAGCAAGTGATGGAGTCGGCACTGAGCCAGAAGCAATGGAATGGCCCCGCTTGGAGACACAGATCAGATCATCTTACGCTTCTCCTGGGCCGACAGCCCAGTGCTGACTTCTTCAGCACTTTGTAAAGCACGTTGATCAAAGGTTCATTATTTTTTATCTGTTCCAAACAAAAAAGGCAAATACAACAAAACGTAACAGGTGAGACATCAAATGACACTTGAAAGAGCCAGAATTTGGGGAACTGGCAAGGGGAATCTCGAGAATGTGGAGCTCTGTGATTCAGTGACTGGGTCTCAGTCTGCTTGGGTTGCCTCCCAGCTGCTGGACCTTTCTGGAGTTCAGTACCCATGTCTATGAAATGGGAAATAATAAGTTCTGCGTGAAGGATCTTTGTGCAGGCTACCTTACGTGAGAATGCCAAGTTCAATGCCCACCTCCTTCCAGGTACTGCTGCAGAAGGTAAGAGGGAACTTTGCTCCTGCTTCGTCCTCTCTCTTCACATACTGTAAGGCAGCGGTCCCCAACCTTTTTGGCACCAGGGGCTGGTGCTTCTATGAGAATCTAATGCCTGATGATCTGAGGTGGAGCTGAGGCAGTGACACTAGCTCTGGGGAGTGGCTGCAAATACAGATGAAGCTTTGCTCACTTGCCCACCACTCACCTGCTATATGGCCCGGTTCCTAACAGGTGTGGCCCAGGGGTTGGGGACCCTTGCTGTAAGGTACCAAATATTTACTTTAGAGCAGCACCATCATTAGTCCCTGAGACCCTCGCCTCCACCACACCTGCGCTGCATCTAAATAATTATATCTTACCAATGGTCCCAAATGCTTACAGCTCCTTTGGGGGAGGACTGTCCAACCTGCTACAACAGCGCATCTCAGCCCTGGCTTGAACACTGGAATCACACAGGAGCTTTTACAAATACTGATGCCTGAGTCCCAACTCCACGAGACAGATGTAGTTGGCCTGGGGTAGGGCCTGCGCATCGGGATTCTTAAAAGTGGCTCTCAAATTTTAGCATGCTTCAGAATCACCTGGCAAGCTTGTAATATACAAATTTTCTGGGTCTTACCCCCAGAGGTTGTCACTGAGCAGTTCTGGGATGGGACTTAAGACTTTGCATGTCTAGCAAATTTGAAGGTACTGCTGATACTGCTGCTCTGGCATCACACCTTGAGAACTACTGCTTTGAAACAATGTTTCTCAACCATGGCTACACATCAGAAACACTTAGGGAGGTTTTTCATTTTTTTGTTTTTTTTTTTAAATGCAGAATTATGAGTACCATCTCCAGAGGCTCTCATTCAACAAAACCCTCCAGATCCAATTTTTTTTTTAATTGAACTCCCAAGTGATCCTGATCACAATTTAAGAAACTGCTCTTAACTTTGTTCAGGGAAACAGAGCCTGAACAGAGAAGCCTCGATCTCAGGCTCAAATAGTCAGAAAGAGCCTGGAGGTCAGGTATCTGGAGCCACTGATGATATTTGCCTCACACCAGGGACAAGGGTCACTCTGGGGTTGAGTGCAATCTGCTCTACCTACAAAGGCACCACCTGAGCGGCTTGCAGATACCCTCCACTCCACCTCCCCATCCTAGCTTCATAGCTGCATAAAAACAATTCATAGTGTCAACAGGGAACCCAACACACCCTCTTCAGACCCAGCTGGGTTACAGGTCTTGAAGAGCAGCACGTCGATGCCAGAAATACAATTGGGTGAATACACCTTTAGGGTGGGCAAAGCATATGGTACACAGAAGAAAGAAGGCAGGTGTGCAGTCAGTCACGGGTTGAATTCCAGTCACATAACTTTGCAGAAGTTGCCTCTCCAATACTTGGGTTCCTGTTTGGTAAGGTGCAGATAATAATTCCTATTGCTCAAAGACACTGAGTTGACTGAGTGAGATCGTGAACGTCAAGTGCCCAGACACTGCCAGGCAGGAACAGATTCTTAATCAATGTGGAGTCTTTTCTACTCTGGCACCAAGTAAAATGCCAGAGAAGTAAACATTTCCAAAAAGAATATTAATACAGTTGTCTTCTAAGACGGTGGAGTATGCCTTTGTGTGATCACTTGGCACCAAGACAGGAATGCTCACTTCAGAAAGAAAAGCCTCCACAACATGTGGGGAGAAAACACCACTGATTCTGGAAGCTGAGCATCTGTTGATGGTGGGGATAATGGGATCTGGATTCTTAAGTCCATGGCCTTTGGGGCAGGGACATGTGGTACCCTAGGCCAACCTAGGGGAGGCAGGGAGACTGTCCTACAAAGGGGCTCACCTCCTTACTGGTGACAGTGGAGGCTGTGCTTGTCACAATCTCCACGCCCAGGCCCTTTCAACTATGTCCACAGAGTCCCTCATCTCAGGGATCGCAGCTGGGCCAACAAGCAGCTCATTTTGTCTAGCATGTCATAGAATCTCAAGAGACAGTGGGTCTCAGGACTTTCCTGACCTAGTCACTCATCCACCCAGTGCTCCTCTAGCCTTGGCTACACCCCAGTACGGGGGAGTTCACCACAACCTGTGGTGGCCCTTTTAGAAGTCTTTCTTCTACTAAATGAAACCTGTCGACTTATAGCTACTCTCCACTGGTCTTACATTCTCCTTAGGGCCACAGAAGGTACCTGGCAACATTTCAGAGCTTTATAGACAGTCTCTATGTCTTCCCTGAATCTCCCTTACTTTCGACCATTCTGCCCTAGAGCTGTGCTGGCTGCTGCTATTTGTTGCTGCCCAGCATGCCCTCCCACTAAAGACCCCTCTCCCTTACTCCAAGAGAGGCTAGGCTGAAAGGAAGTGACCCTAGGTTTGTGGGTGGTCACCTTCCCTGGCCACATGGAGGCAAAGTAGAACAGTGACAACATGGCCTGAGTGCCTGGTACACAGCCCCTGGAATGTATATTCCCTTCTTGGCTAAGCAGGTTGATTGGGGCTTCAGACACTTGCAAACAAAAGCATCCTCTTTAAAACACCCTTCAGCCACGATTCTTGCAGGCCCTCGACACCTCTCCTTTGATTCCAGCCCTTCCCTCATCTGGATCCTGAGGTGAGACACTCATCAGGGAACCCCACACCCCAGCTGGGTCAGAGCAGACCCACTGCCTCCCTGATCAGGGCACCCTGTCCCTTGGAGGGAGGCCAAGGTGGTGCCAGCCCTTCTGGCAGCCATGCCAGACTGATGACTCACACGCAGCACCAACCCCACATCTCCTCCCACACGCGCTGCTGGTGCAGTTCATCTGGGGGACTAGTTCTCGGAGAGGAGCCAGCAACTGGAGCAACAGCTACAAGGCCAGGGAAACTCTGGTATCAACACAGCTGTTTCCCATGACAAATAGTGACAATTTACAATTACTGATGTTCTGGGCACACACAGCTCCTAGCTAGTGAAACACCCCAGGGGTGCACCTTGCCTCTATCACATCATACTCATTTCCTGGCTCAGTTCCATCAGAAACTCAATTCCTCTCGGTCCACAGTAGTAGAAGCAGCATTTTAAGAGGGGCTGAGAGGCAAAGTGATTAAGAACATGAGCTTCAGAGTCAGAGTGACTTCTCAGTAACTCATTATGTGGCCCTGGGAAAGCCATTTATCTCTATGAGCCCCAGTAACCAAAAGACGCCACCACCTCTCTTCCAGGGCTACTGCAGGGTTACAGACTTAACAGGAGTAAAACACAGTGATGAGAACACATGACGCCCTCTGTTGTTATTAGCTTCTGTCGGGGGTCAGGACACATAGGAATTCTTGGCTCTGCTCTTCGATCCTGTGCCTCAGTTTTTCTCTCTCTAAATCCCCTTTAACTAAATTCTACAATATTGAGATAAAACAAACCTGAGCTGGATCTTCCTTCCAGGAGGGCCAAATGTGAGTTTCAGCTATCCAATACAAACAGGAACCAGAAGTCAGGTATTCCCACTAATGCTGGCTCAGGCACTTTATCCTTTCCTGCACTGGGCATCAAGTACTGTGAAGAGTGTTTCATAGTACACCTGTGCAGCTGCTGAGCTAAGCCTCTGCCATGGGCCGTGGTAGGTGGATGCTCTAATACTTCTGTGACGAATGTATGGCCCCAGGACAGGGGTGAGAAGAACTGAGCAGGCGATGTGGTGACTGGTGGTGAGGAAGGTCAGGGACTGTGGATGTGGCAGCACGCAGGGCGGCTGGGGGCTGGTGGACCTCTCCCCAGGCCCAGTGGTGGGTGTGGTGGAAGGACCCTGCCCTGTCCTATCAGGGCCCAGGAGGATAAGCTGGCTTGCTCATTTAGTCCACCCCACCATGCTGAGCACTGCGTACCCTGAGGCATCACTACTCTACTCATGCCACATAAGCTAAACGTGCCCTGGTTGTGAGAGAACCCTGTTTTGCTCACGTCCAAAAGCCAAGTCAGCCTTTTGCTCACTGCACCTTCCTTCCAAAAGCCTGGGATGGAACTGGGAACCTGGATGACCTGCCTCTACCTCCCTCGCTGCCCTAGCCGCACCATCCTCACTCTAGTTCTCTTTGGCTCTGGCCATCCCCTTCTCTTTATCCCCAACCCAAACCCTTTGGCTCTTCAAGGCTCCACATGCATGCCACCTCCTCTGCAGCAACCCACATCACCTTCATTATCTCAGCTCTGAGCGCTGGGCCACGTGGATTTTTGCATACTCACTATAAATAAGACTGTTATTTGGGGATATTTTTTAACCCTAACCCAGAGGACTTCAATTATTCTTTTGCATATCCCCTAGTTTCCTCCATGGCTGGGTACACAGCAAGCATTCAGCAGACCAAGATGTTAAACAGTTGATTTCTAAACAAAGGCTTCAGCATGAGGAGGCTCCCCATCTGCTGCCATAAGGCCTAATGCTCATAGTCCTGCTTCTACAAGGCTGGATGACGGTTCCCATGCTAAACATATCTCAAGCCAGGTCCATCAGGGATTGGAGGAGGCACGCCTCTGTGGCAGTCACCTGGGTGTCCTCCCATGGACCTCTCACACACCCTCTCACACCACAGTTTAAATTAAAGGTCACATTCCTGCAGTCTGTGGCATGCCTCAAGCATAAGAAGTACTCTTCACCGTGGGGACTTTCAGAGAGCTCTGCGCAGGAAACAATAGCAGCCCTTTCAGGCAAGATGCTTCTCACTCACTCTCTCTCCTATGGAGACTGATTTATAGCCTGAAGCTTTATCACCTACAGGGAAGAGTCCAGTGATTAGAGCCCTTCAGAGCCACATAATTTCATGTGGAACCTTTTCCCCCAGCAGCAAACAATCTACCAAACTACTTGAGGCTGAAAACACATATCAGTGGCACCCTATGAACCAAACTCACCCCCGCCCCACTGGAAGTTTTGAGGAAGCAATTAGTTATCATCTGGAGGATCCTTTTGGCTTTGACCATGGACAGAAAGAAATTAGAATCTTGTGTCCTCATTCAGTAAGTCAGATACCTTACAGAAGAATCCACAGGAAACTGAGCCCAGAGTTTAAGCTTATAAGAAATAAAACTCTTATGATTCAGATAGCAGACATCTTCATTTAGGATACAGTTAGGATAAACACCTTTACTGCTTTTGGCTTGAGCTCAGCTCCCACGGGGCTGACACTTTCAGAAAGGTGAGTACCCAAAGGAAGCAAGAACCCAGATGTTACTCACCTTTAGGTCCAGATACTCCAGGTCTTTTTTCAGCTGGAGGTAGGTATCATCAGCCTTCAAGTGAAGCATAGAGAGAAAAAAGCCAGTTATGAACACCAAGGGTTTCCATAACTCAGGGCTTCATGTACAAATTATTTACATTGCACAGCTTCAGGGACAAGGGACCACAGCAGACCGAAACATCCAGGACCACAGAGGAAGTGCATATGTATCAGTGTAGCTCAGAGCCCTCTTTCAGCTCAGTGGATCTTGCAGGTCACTGTGGGGAAAGCCAACTAGTGCCCTCATTAGCTGAGGGGACATTTTGATGGTAAGCAGGGGGACAGCACGCATACCACCAGAGGGCTGTAGGACAGCAATGCAACTGCGGTGGAGGTGATCTCTTGAGAAGCCCACTTGGAAAAGGACATGACACATCTGAGCTAGGGGTCCATCGATTACCTCTGCTCCAATTCTTGCCATCAAATTTTTGCAATGGGTCATTCACACACATGAAGCAAAATGACCCCAACTCATACGGATAAATGCCTGGAAGAGGCAGGAGGATGACCTAGGATGCCCAGGGAGGTCCCTTATGACCTTGAGTTTCAGAACAACGAACACTAGCAGTCGCTGGAAATTTCCTGAAGTTTTGGCTTCCCATGCTCAGGGTGGAGCCAATGTAGCTGTGTCAGGAGCTAGTCGAGGAAGGTCTAATGTCAGACCTATCTGCTTGTGTCACCTATGACAGCCTGTCGAGTTCTTCAGGATAATTACCAGGAAAAGTAAGAATAAGGAAAAGTGATTTCCTAGAGCTCATGCTTCCCATGAAACAGATCACAGAAGCTAACTGTGAGGCAGAGGGGCTGTGAAAACTTAAGAAAAGCAGTCCAGGCACCACTTTCTTAGACGAAGAGGCCTTTCAACAAGCCACGGTAAGCCAGGTCTGAGAAGGTGGTGCCCATTTACAACTCCAGTGTAAAACAAATATGCACATAAACAATGCGAAATGTTCAGGCAGTGCTTTTAAGCATGAAAAGGCCTGAAGGATCATTGCCAGGGACAGTAGTGGCTTGCAAGATCTTATTTCTGTCCCTAAACTGCCCTCTTATTCATCCCTACTTCTTTAATCAGCCAATCCCTATACACTTCCCACAGAAGTAAGGAGGACAGAGTAAAGTTATTAAAAATCTCACAAATTCATAAACTTACAGTTTTTATAAGTATTCCCTTACACTGATTTCTCCAAATACATTTCCTGAGTGCCTCGGGCCCCACTAAAACAAGACAGGTAAGAAAGGAGAAATCACATCATGTGACCTCCTGAACTACTTTCTGCCTACTTCTATGCAGCTCAGAGGGACCAGCATCTCCTTCAACCTGTCCAAGATGCCTGGGAGAGCAAATGCCTGGTCACTCCCCGAAGAGCTTGCCGGCAAACCCCCATGTCCTGGAAAGTTAAGAACATTGTGCAGACAGGACCTGAGCTTTGGTTCTAGCTGAGGGATCCCGGGCAAGTCATGCCCACTACTTGATCCACTGCCTGGTGTGTGGCAGTAACTCCTGGCCTACCTGACCTCCCCCAGTTACTCTGAGGTTCACCAAGCTAAAGGATGTGAGGATGCTGTCGATCAGCAGGGCACTCTGCCTTCTCCCTCCTGGTTTACACACACCTTTCAGCATCCCAAAGGAGTGCCCAAGGTGGCAACAAGGATGACAGCCAGCACAGCCTTTTAGACATGACCACACACACCAGCCTGGCAGTCACTACTCACAGCCAGAGAAGCCACAGTTGGTCCCTTGCACCACATGCAGCCTCCTCCCTGGTGCCCAGGTGTGGGCACCACCACTGCTGCACAGTGTCTGGCAGTAGCATCAGAAGCAAACAGGCAGGGAATGAGGGAGAGAGCCAGACAACAGATACAGACTAGAGCACGGGCACAAGGGAACATGGGCCAGCATGTCACTTCCTTGCCCCCAAGGTGGCCCCCGGCCCTGAGAGAGCCCACCAGCGAGCGCTGACCTGGCAGGTGGGAAAGGTCAGCTGGTGCTGTAGAAACTGGCCGACGGCGAAATTTCGCACACTGGCCAACTTGGCCTGGTGCCGCCGTAACCGGGTGAGAAGCAGAGAGAGCTCCTCCAGCTGCAGGTGTATAGACACATCGAGGAAATTAGCCACCACAGGAGCACGACACTATAATTACTCTTCACCCTGGTGCCAGGACAGCACCGACGAGACACCATTAAGCAATTATTACGTTATTTCTGTCATTAGGACAAATAAACTCACTGGCAGCAAATGGGCTGCAGGAAGTTCTTTCAGGAAACAGCAACCCAGACCCACACTTTTAAGACTATTAACTAATCAAAGCAAAGACCAGGCAGAAAGGAGAGGAGCTAATGTGAAAAAGGCAGGTGGCTAGAAAATGCTGCCTGAAAGAAAAGGAGAGCCCACATTCTCTACCACTTCCCCAAGCACTTCACTGGATCTGGGAAAAACCCAATGCCTGCTGGGTGACCCTGAGCAAGTCATTTGCCTTATCTGAGCCTGAACTCCCTCGGCTCTAAAATGAGGGTTGAAAACTGCCCTGCAAACTGCATTTGACTGGCTCAGGGGAAAACACTGGAGATTAGCCCTTTGCAGGTTGTCTCACATCATCCATCTAGAAGGGGAGACGAAGGCTTGCTTACCGATTTTCCATGTAAACTGGGAGCACTGACAGTGTGGGTCATGTAACCCATGGAGGGCATGGAGCGCCGGTCCACGTGAGAGGAGTTCTGCAGGCAGAGAGACGAGAGGTCACACTGAAGGCCGGGCAAGGAGGCCGGGGCTGAGGCCAGAGCCTCTGCCACTCGCTACCAGGGCAGCCTACCACACAGCACTTCACCTCCTGAGCCTCAGGCGCTTCAGCTGTAACATGGGGATACACACTTTCTCACCAGATTACAGCAGTGATAAACTGTGAAAGTCCCATGGAGAGCTCAAATTAAGTTGGGTTATAATAAATAATTGAACTGATTGAAAGCAGACATCTTTTCCCACCTTTTAAGCTACAGGCAAGCAGATGTCTAGTTGTGTGACCCTAAGCAAGTTGCTTACCTCTTAATGCCTTGAGAATTTTCATCTGTGAAAGGGGCATAATAATAGCACCTACTTCTTAGAGCTTCCATAAGAATTAAACTCTTTGGTACTGCACCTGGCACCTAAAACTACTGCATAAATGTTACCTATCATTATCCAAAATTGCTCAAATTTGTGTTGAGACCATGTGAGGCTCCCGACACCCTAATCCTGGACCACAGGAGCCATGCAGGGCTCCAGAGCCTCACCGTGGTGGCATGGCCCCACGCCTTCCTGGGAGAGTCCCCCAACGAGATGTCCACGCTCCTTCTCTGGTCTGGTGGCTTCACGGTGACCCTCTCTGCTGGTGTGTGTGGCCGCCGGGGCAGGAAGACCCTCGGGGGCCCCGGGGGAGGGAGGTCTGAGGGGGACGGAGGCACGGAGATGGAGCGGGGCACCTCCAGCATGCTCCTGCTCCGTCCCTGGTCGGTGAGCTCTGGGGAGCCCGCAGAGAGTGGCGCCGTGGGGCTGCCGTGCCGGAACTGCTGGCGCTGCTGCCACTCGTACAGCTGCCAAACGGTGCCATCGCGGTGTGCCCGGCGCTCCTCGCTCGACATCTTCAGGTGGCTGGCTCGGTCCTGCGCATACTTGTAGTCACTTGGCAGGTTACGGGGAGGGGGTGAGGAGCCCCCTGAGGGGTGCCGGGTGCTCTTGGGAAGAGTCTGGTAGTTTTCTGGGAAGGACAGAGACTGACTCGGACCCTGGCGAGGAAGGGTCTGGTCCGGCGGCAGGCTGAGGAGAGAGGAGGAGGACAGGTAAGATGACCAGCAAGGGTCTGCCAGGCTTCTGGACACACAGCTAGGGAAATGTACGAAGCCAGGCAGGCAGGGAGCCCTGTAAGAACCCCAAAGAACAATCAAAGCAGACATCCAGGACTTCCGTCTCTTTCTCTCCTGGCAGAGGACTCCAGATCAATTTTTCCCTGTCAGCCTTGAAGACTCAACCCTCTACCAGGCCGACTTGTCTGTCCCACACCTGTCACTTCAAACACAGCGTGATTAATCCTGCCTCTCCTCCCTCTCACTTGACCCATCGACTTTTCCAGTGGGTGCACATACTTCTAGGAAGCATCTAATAATTCTCGTGGTCACCAAGACTTTCCTTCTGCACTAAGTTCTGGAGGTACTTTAACAAGTGGCTGCCATCAGTTCCTTTCTTTCTCCACCGTTCTAACCCACATACGGGTTAGTGACCTCCCCCAGACAACTTTGAGCCCTTCGTAAATCGTTTACACACTGTACTGCTTGGCTCCAATCACTCCTGTGCTCCAAAAACTTCACTGGCTCCCCACTGCTTATGAAATAAAATCTAAACCCTTCACCTGATACTCATAGCTCTCTAGCACCTGATCTCAACCAACCTTGCAGTCCTGCTGTTTTTCCACTGCTCCTCCTATTGGGGCCAGGACTGGGCAGGGAGAAGCCAGGTGTCTGGGGCCCAACATGTAAGGAGGCACCCGCCACAGGCACAGCTCTGTGAGCCTCACCTGCATCCCACATCCCCCTCCCGCCCGGCCTCCTACATCCCTGGGCAACTTTTCATGGTGGAAAAAGCAGAGGCAGTGGAACCTAGGGTTGAATCCTAGCTCCACCTAATCCACCAGCTATGTGACCCCAGGCAACCTGCCTGACTGCTCTGAGCCTCAGCTTCCTTGCCTGTGTCAAGAGAACGGCATTCTCTGATGCTGTTCTGAAGAGTACATGAGACAAGAGAATGCAGGCTCCATGCTTGACACACAGAAGTCACTTCACCAGTTGATGCTCCCTTCCCACCTCTCAATATTATCATTCTCATAATATTGTCTTTTCCTCCCCCACCTGTTGCCCTATTCACCCTCATTTCACTCATTCTCCAGGGCCCTGTCCCATGCCTCTTCCACGGAGACCTTCTGCAATGCCACAGTCCTCAAGGGTTCCTGTTCTGCTCTGACCTACTTATTGTATGGTCTGTCACTTTTCCAAGGTCCTGTACTGACATAACCTTTTCATACCTGCGAGACATCTCTCCCCCAGTCAAGGCTGTAAATTCTTGGAGGGCAGGAAATGTGTCTCACGTTCTGTCGTATCGTCCATGGTCTGAGAAAGTCTGGACACATAACCGGCCCTTCAATAAATACTCCAGCTCACAAAAGCTGGATATGATCGTGAAAACTACTACCAACCAGCTGCTTTATTTTCTGAAAGAAAAATTCAGCAAAGGGCAAAGTATAGAGTTTTA
The DNA here is from genome assembly GCA_004027375.1 of Macroglossus sobrinus. Classification (NCBI taxonomy): domain Eukaryota; kingdom Metazoa; phylum Chordata; class Mammalia; order Chiroptera; family Pteropodidae; genus Macroglossus; species Macroglossus sobrinus. The sequence continues at coordinate 294,716 of PVKZ01000280.1, forward strand.
TTGTCTTAAAAGTCTAAGCTGGAGGCAGCATGATGTAAACAGAAGAGGTTTTGGAGGCAGACAGGCCTGGGTTGTAATCCTGAATACTCCTATCAATTTAATCTAACAAACTTTTATAAAGTGCTTACCACAAGCGAGACACTATTCTATGCCAGTGCTACTCCAAGTGCGCTGAAGACTGGCAGATCAGTAGCAAAGGGAACTTGTTAGACGTGTAGAACTTAACAGGTCCCACGCTAGACCTGTCCAATCAAACTCTGGGGGTGAGGCCCCCAGCCTCCTGTGTTTTAACAAGCCCTCAGGTCGCTAATGTTCTAAATGTTCTAAAATAGTTCTAATTGTTTTCAAACTCATCTCATTTAATCACTGCCTAGCTCTAAGTCCTTGGGCAAGTGTCATTTATGACCTCACTTTCATTATTACAAAATGGGGATACTTAGAACCACTTAATAGATTGTTGTAAGGATTTGAAATAGTTGTCCCTTTTCATCCTTATCTTTGTAATTACAAGAGGTAATTCTAAGATCTCTTTAACCCAGACTATCTAGCCTGTCTTCTTGCCACTAGGTGGCAGGGTTTGCTAATTTACCAAGATCAGAGGTGACCCTGTCTCTGAAGAAGAGGCAGTGCCCAAATCCTCTAACGGTGGTGGTGGCAGTTGCACAAACCAGGCTGGGGTCTTCCCCTGGGACGTTCATAACTTTACTAACCATTGTTTACTCTGCCTGAAACAAAATGCAAACTATGCGAAGCACAGCCTACCTGTGCTCCCACCTGGACACTCGCCTATCTGAATCGGCAGCTCACTCTCGGTGCCGGCTTACAGTGTCCCGATGATCAGAGTGCCCGCACTGGGCAGGGCCCCAAAGCCTTCAGCTCATCCTCTACTAGCCTGTGCCCTCTGCCTATGTACTCCCTACTATCCCCCCAGTGCTGGCTATTTGGGGGCAAACCTAAAGGTGAGCCCTGGCTCTAGAGGCCAAACCACAGTAACTAACCAACGGCAGAAGAAAGGACACAGGAGGTAGGGTTGTAAGATGAGATAAATCTCTCAAAAGTGGGCAGGACTCCCAGAGCAGCTTTGTCACTGACAGGAGATCCATTTTCTGGCCCCCAACTCCAACCTTACCCCAGAAGAGTGCTCATGGGCTCTTGCCCTTTACCCTGTTCTGTGGCTGTGGAGCCTCCCTGCTCCAAAAGGCACCAAACCAGATATTCTGATTTAGCCACTACAAAACAGTCATATTAAAATGTACCATCAATTTTTATAACTAATTACTTATTCAGCAGATATTCCTCACCCCAACTTCCATATCAATTGTGCAGGACTTTTAACTTTCTACTCTGTTCTTCATTGTAATGTTTCAGTCCTTAATTCTACCCCCACCACTACCTTTTTATTTTACGAGTATGCATTACTTTAAACACCAGAAAAAAATAAAAATAGAAGGCAAAATTTCAAAGCAATCTCTTAGAGTGCAGAAAGATTCTAAGGATATGTCAGTATGTACCCCGCAAACCATTATTCTAGAGAAATTTAATGATGTGAAGTATATATCTCCAAGTTCCGAAAGAACAGTTAGAAATATTTTCTTGTGTGGTCTAGAATCACAAATATGAGATTGTATTATGGCCCAAATAACTCTCCTTCCAATATCGACGTGCTCAATCTAATGAGCTTATTATAATCACAGTCTTAATCATACAGAAGCAGAGATATCCATCTACTATATTTTCAAATAGAGGAGGTTCCTTTATTAAGCAGCCAGGTCTATATTTATTACTTGACTGTAAGAGATTTTATATGTCTTTAAGGGGGGGAAAAACCTCTGAGAATGCAAGATGCAGTCCTTTCAAGATACAAGTAAATGATCAGACTGAGCACTTTGCCTACTCAGAGACTGACAGCTTTCCTCTCAAAAGGGTATTCTAAACTCTGCCTTCAATTCCTCACTTTTACTTTTCAGCCAACTGAGAGTGCTTCCACCACTAGAATGAAATTCCTCTGTGTGCTCAATGACCTCCAAGGCCAATGAACTGTTTTTATCTACCGACCCAATGTCACACTGCCCCTTAGATAAGAATGGCTCAAACTTGCATCTCACATCCTGGGGACAGTCCAAGGGCTTCCCCAGCCACCTTTATCTCCTTGCAGATGACTTCTCATCTTTTAGCTCCCCGAGGTGCACCACCACCCCACCCCCAAATACAGGTCATTGCGTGTAGCAGAATAATGCAGGTTTGCAGGCTGCCACAAATGGTTATACAGAGACATTTTACAAAAAAAAACAACTTATAATTGCATATCAGTCACACAGCTTTTAGAAGTCCTTTCTGTGCCCCTGCCACAAGTGCCAGTAAGAAACCTGACTAGCCATGCCATCTTTCTTCCAGCTTTTCCCTCCTATTATTCTGCCTCCTAACCTAACTTTAAAATTCTAGCTCTGTTAATAAGGGCAATTCAAATCTGCCCATCTAAGCCCATGAAGATACTCAGCAGAACCAAAGGCCTCTGCTACTGAGCAAAAAAGCAGCCGAGACATCAGGTTCCAGACACTCCTCCAGTGGTGCCAGACCCCCCAGAAAGCACAACCCCTAATGAGAAGTCCTTTTCTGCAGCAAGGACTCCTTCCAAACACAACTCTCCTTCCCACATGGTTTTCCTCCTGCGTCTCCTGGTAGGCTCCTTACTAGCGAGCGACTCTGCTTTTGCCCACCCCTTGGGCTGGAGATCCTCAGGGTTCTGTCTTTGCCCTCTGTTATTGTTCACTCTAAGCTAGGGCTTCTCAACCTTGACTGCACATTAAAATCACTCGGGGTAGGGAATGTTTTTAAAACTACTGATGTCTAGGCTACAACCCAGGTCACTGGAATTAGATTTCTGGACGTGGAATCCAGGCTTCAGTAAATGTCAACTTCTCTCATATACTGGTATCACATGAGGGAGCTTTTAAAACATACTGATGCATTGATCTTACCCCAGACCAATTAAGTCAAATCTCTGAGCAGGGCCTCAAATGATCAAATTATGCAGCCAATATTCAAAACCACTGCTCTAAGCATTAAAACCTGAGTGATCTCAACTACTGTCAGGGAATCAGTCACCATATCTAGGGCAATGACTTCCAAAGCTCTCTAACCTGAATTCACATTCCCTATAACCTACCAGTCATCTCCACCTGGCCACTCCACAGGCACCACATTCAAGCTCATTTTTCTCTCTGATGCTCACATCACATCTACCTATTAACCAAACCAAACGTGAATGTTAACCTCAACTCCACCTGTGGTCTTCCCCACTTCCAGCCTGAGATAAATGTTTAGCAAAGCCTACACCTGGCCAATGTCATCAGCTACATACTTTAACCATCCCTGCCCCACAATCCTCACCATCCTTACTGCTTTTGTTTAGGTCTCCCTCTCCTCTGATCCAAACTATAACCACCTTATACTTGATCATTTTCTCTTCTCAGCTCTTCTCCATCTAAACCATCTTTCATTCTGTCACCTGAGCAAGCAGTTAACCTAAAACAGTAGTTCTCAATGCCAAAATGGGGGTGGGGAAACAGGAACATCTTTGGAGGGCAATTTTTATAGTACCCATCATAATTAAAATCACATATATCCTTTACCTCGTAATTCTGCTTCAAGTAATTTATTCTTCAAGTGCACTTGCATTTGTATGCAAAGATGACTGGGCAAGGACAGTCACTGTAGCAGTTTGTAATAGTAAAGGTCTGTGATCAACCTAATTGTCCATCAAAAGGGAATGATATGAAGATCACTGTAGATTCTTATGATAAGAGTACTCTGCACTATTTCAAATTAACAATATATGCCTATATGTGCTGACATAGAAAGATAGCTAAGAGACCATAAAATGTATAGCTATATACATACATATATATTGATATACTAAGTGAAAAGTGCAAGGTGAAGACCTGGGTTTCTTTTTCTTTTTTTAAAACACAGTAATTCGTCTTTGGGAAGTAGAATTCATTTTCTGAAATAAAATAGGACACTTATTTTGCACCTTGTGAGTGGAATACTGATTATTTGGGAGATTTACACACCTAACTGAATTTGGTGATGAATTAGTAATTGGTACAGAGAAAACTAACTAAAAGCATGGAAATTATCTACACCAGTGAAAACAAAAAATTGTACAACAAATGAAATTGAATTAAAGCATACCAAATGCCCCAGTTTTGAATATTGGTATTGTCATAATTATGTAAAAACTGACTAGAGATCTAAAAAAAAGTTGTGCTCTAACTATACTGTGAAGCTGGGGTTAAGGTAAGTATGTCTGTCAGAAAGTAAAGGTAGTGGAGAGAGACTTAAATTCTTATCTTCTACAGTAGAATGTCAATAGATAACAAAAGCTGAAAAGCCAAGCAAGAGCAGTATAACTATCTTACCTGGAAATATTAGGTAAATTGAAAAAGTTCCTAAAAGAACTGAGAGTGGTTGCCTCAAAGGGGCAGGAATCAGAAGCAGGGATGGATGGGGGTCATCCTACTTAAATTCTTAAATTACATATATGTATTAGTATTTAGTTTAAAATTTTTTTTTTAATAAGAATAACTAAAACTGCCATTCTCATTTTGGGTGGGGTACATTAGAATCACCTGAGAAATTTCTTCAACATATGCATGGACCTGCTGTATTAGAATTGGAATGTAGAATTGGCTATGTGGTCAAAAAAAACCTCCCCAAGTGGATTCAGATGCCTCTTTCCTGCTAATACCCTTCAAACCACATCCTAAATATTAGTATCATATCAGGCTCCTGTTTACAGTCCATCAGTGGCTTTCATGGACCTTCAAGGTTAAACCCAAACTGTTTAATGGGAAACATAGCCTCACCAGGACCAAAGCCTTGTCTTTCCTTCTGCCCCTATTTCTGGTTTCTTCTGCTTTTACCTGTCCCTGTGGTAGCCTCATATTGACTTTGGTTACACACAAGAGGGAGGACCTAACTTAGCATGAGTAGCTTCTCTCTGACCACACTGTCTTTCTCTGTTGGATCCCCCTTCTGCAGCCAACTTCTAAGTAAGTGTTGGGGTGTCACTTATGTGCTGATTGCTCCCAATTAGCATGTCCAACCAGACCTCAAACCTCAGCACCACAATCCATATCCAATTCCCTACCTGATATCTCCCCTTGAAAAGCTAACAGTTTTCTCAAATTTTATGTCCAAAACGGAAGCCCTGATTTCCCCCAAACTTGTTCCTAAGCCTTCCCCCTCGCAATAACCAGCAGTTGTTCAAATCAAAATCCTAGGGATCCTCGTTGTTCCTCTCTTTCTCTCATTCCATACATCCAATTTAGTGACAGGCTTTGCTGTTTAAGCCTCCAAAATGTACCTTGAAATTCATTTCTCTTTCCACTGACTATTGCAACAGCCTCCTCCTTAGGCTCGTATCTTCTTTGTGAATTATTAATTCGATCACATCACTTACCTGTTTAAAAACTTCCAGTGGTTCCCCCTATTGCTTTTTCAAATAAAATCCAAATTCCTTAGATTGGAGTATAAGGACCTTCTGGATACAGCCTCTGCCAGCTTTCCAACCTCATTTGGCAGTAAGGTCACTTAGGACCACCTAATCCAGCACCACAAATAGCCACTTCCCACCCCTGTGTCCTTGGGCAGTAGCTTGTTTTCAATAAAACACAAAATGTAAACAGGAATGAGAAGATATCTTAGCTACAACACAAAAGACCTTCATTCTCCTGGTCTTGTTTTTTTCCATGATCTACCCTCACAACTGCCCAGTTGGACCAGATTAAAGAGGTTACACAACCCACATATCCAAAAACAGGCCTAGGCTACTCCCCTAGGGGCATTACGGCCTCAGGAGCCCACAGGTGGAAAGCCTTGGGCTCATCAACAGGGAGAATGAAGTCTGGTGTTTTAGCACATATATATCAGGCCTATGGCAGACTTGGTCTGAGCTCTGGCACATCCACTGTGACCCCTCAAGCCGCTGGGGAGCTTTCTGCCACACCATGGCTGTGTTATCTCCTCTCTAGTCAGTGATTTGTTTTACAAGCATGAGGATGGTGTCTTCACAATGAAGACAAAACACAGTAGCTTCTGGGAACAACAAAGAAGCTAAGTGACCCTGAAATCTGCACATTCATAAATATGTCCTAATTAAAGTTATAATAAAATACAGTGCTTTGCAAATAGCAAGGATATATGCCCTCTAAATAATTAAAACCTGCTTCTTGAAGGACTGGGTATGATAAAGCCAAATGTCAACAGTGCCTAAGCACTGCTCTATGTGCCTGAAGTTAAAAATCGGTCTGTATTTACTTTAGTTTCTACAAATATTTCCAGATGCACAGAAGGAGCAGTGTAAGAGGAGGAGTTACTATCCACATGCTGACTGTCTCAAGGCACAATCCCTGGGGAACAGAGAAGCCTCCTGATATAATCTCAGTGGGCTTGGGAGGCTCACAGACCCAGGTTTGAACTTGGGCTTTGCCAATTATTTTTGAGCCCTGGGTTGGTTCCTTTACTTCTCCATGCCCCAGGTTCTTCATTTATAAATTGGAGCTATCACCCCCTCCCTACAGGGTTGTTATGGGGATTTATGGAGATAATGAAGGCAAGAGGATTTATGGCTGGCATTCCCCAACACGTGCTGAGTAAATGACAGTTATGTTATTTTGTTATTATGTTCATTAGTAACAGTGATACTGGGTCTATTACTAACCTCCTGCCATCCGCCTTCTGGGACTTTGCCCAGTGCTCCACCTGGGCCAGGCTGCTCTTTCTCTGGCTGTGCTTTTCATGGTTGGTCCTGGGAGGAAAGGCCCGCTGGTACCCACCAGTCCCGTTCTGCTCTCCTAGGCCATATGCGATGCCATTCTTCTCTGCACGCTGGGGCTGTGCCTGCTGGCCTCTCAGGCCACTGGGTAAATCCACGAACAAAGCATCTTCCTCAGCTGGTGAGTATGGGGACCTGGCCTTGCTTCGGTCCCGCTTGCCCTCCAGTGGGTCCCTCTGGGAACGGTATCGTTCTTCCTCTTGCTCTCGCCTCTCGAATCCAAAGGAGTCCTCATGGCGGCGATGAGAGCAATCCCTCGCATGTCCAGGTCCCACGCAGCCACATTCCTGACAGGACTCTGTGTGGTTAGCCTGGGGGACTGCCTGCCGCTCCAGCTTCTCCATGTCCCTGCAATGACAGCAGCACATTAAGCCTGTTCCAGACAGCACAGCTGGCAGCCAAGACACCCCAAAGAACACACTTTACATTCAAATTATTTCCAGGCCTTTGCATAGGCTGTTCCCTCTGCCATCACCACTTTCATGAACAGTCTCTCACTGTGCCTACCCAAACTTCTACTCCTTTAGGAACTGGCCCCTCCAATGTCACCTTCTCATGATTTTCCTTTCTGCTATCTGTCTAGCTATCTGTCTGGGGCAGTCCAGCTTGGATAGAAGGCTCCTGAGTCCTGGGTCTCTCCCACTAGCAGCAAGCTCGACCCAAGGCACAACTGTCAGCATAATTAACATTCCTCCAGGATGGTGAGAAGAAAATCAGCACAGCAACCTCTTTATATAACCACTTATTGATCTCGTCAGGAAATTGCTCAAACAGGAACCCACAAGAACTCTGACCTAACAACAATTTTCTGAAGTATTACCAGTCAAAATTTAAAGATAAGGAAACTGACGCACAGGAAAGATAAATGATTTGTCCAAGATCATACACCTGGAAGAGAGTGGAGCCAGGGCTTGGTCTCAGGGAGACTGCAGAGCCCACATGCTTCAGCCACCGCTTTCTACTGCCTCTCCACATGCATGTCGATGACCTAGATACATGCAAAGCTGGAAATTATAATGGAGAACAGGGTGAAGTAGTAGGTTAAGGTGTGAACTGAGACTAGAGGAAGGCCTTCTGAGGCACAGAGAAAAAGTCCCCTTTCACGGCCTCTCTGCCATTGTAAGCTGCCTTTCTCCCCACCTCCTTGGGGGCAGGGTCTTAGGTATGTCTGCATCTCACTACCTGGTAGTGGATCCATAAGCTTTGCAGAATTTAGTTTGGTGAGGGTGGGGAAGGGAACACACTCCAGCCCAAAAGGACCAAAAAAACTACCAGGGACTCTTGGATAGAGCAGCCAATCTACTTGTACTTGTTGGTAAGAAGGTCTTGGCCTTGAAATCCATCTCTCCTCAAATGGTCGAGCCAGAGGGTTTTCCATTTCAACATAAAAGTATACAATGGAAATGCTGCTGCATTTATATTCAGGTGGTTAGACCCCAGGTGTCCTTGCAACAACCTCAGAACCTCAGCAACCAATAATCAGTCCAGACCCAGGAGAGAATCGATCCAGCTTTGGGAGCTGGTTAAAATGTCAATATAAAGTGAAAATACAACCCCTAATGTAGGGTCTGCTGCTTCGTGTGTGTAAGCCTAACTCTTGACCTTAACTTGGATGTGGAAAACTGAGAAAAGCAACTGCATTTCTCACTGTTCATGAGCTCGTGATTTTACCATAAAAACCCAAAGTTTGGGGGAACGGGACTTCTCTGGACCCTCATTAATCCTCCACTAGGGGACATTCCCCCCACTTCACCCCATCTCCCATCCTTCTTCCGGTAACAGCATTTCAGTTCTCATTTGGGGATTACTCTCTCCCACTTTATGTCCACATGGTTTGGGTGCCACTGACTGTACTACTCCCTGTGCAGCTAAGACTCCAAAGTCTCAGTGATTGGTTCAGGAGTCAATCACTGTCCCCATCTGGGCCTTTCAGAGTTAGCCCTGGGACTTTGGTCTGAGCTAATATTGAGTTCCTACAACTATATGAAAGCAAGTATTTGAGAATAAAATCAACACCAAGGAAAGCAGGTAAAGAAAAACAGAATCTTAAATACTTGGCCTGAGCTCCTAGATTTAGCCATATGTAAACCAGACATATCCTTCGACTTTTTGGTTGTGAACCAATAAATTCTCTTCTACTTAAGCTGAAGTTTAGTCTCTGTCACTCATAGTGAAAGGACTCCTATTACACTGTTTTTTGACATACTCAAATGTTGATCTCTGAGGGCCCTTTCACTCCTAATGTTCAAGGGGTCTATAAGTTCTAGAAGTAAGAACATGTGGGAAATATTCAAGAGCCTATCCTTTCAGAAAAAGCTATTCTTACTGTAAGTTTATCAAGGGACAACTCTGTTCCAAAATGTACACATCAGAGGTTTTTACTGTCTTTTCTTTCTTCCTTGAATCCTTTATAACCATGTCAGTGTAACCCCAACCAGCAGCCTTCGAGTTGCCTAAGATGACCTTGATCTTCTTTGTTGTTTCTCATATTTGGAAGGCCACCCACAGGGGATGTGCTAAGGCTGCTGCCTCGAAGATGAAAGCTGTGGCTGTCCTTTGGGTCACACCATAACCAAGTCACCAAAGCCTTATACCCTGGTTACTCTAATTGTGAGCCCTAAGGAACTGCACCTCCTTGTTATTCATCCCCATATAAAATAAACAGCATTTTGTCATAAAACCCAGGTAGTGAAACAAATATGCCCCCTACATGGATGACATTAGAACTGAAGGAAAAGGGTTTCCTCAACTTTAGGACCCAAAGATTGTGATATAATATCTCAGCCTAATGAACTGTAATGTGCATTTTTCATTCTTTACTAATCAACCACCATGTATTTACTGAGCATCTATTTTTCTCCACTGGGATGGGAACTTGGGGGCATAAGAAAGTAGTACAGAAAATAGCCTCTGTTGTCTCAGCCAGATAACCTTAAGGTCCAACTGAATAATAACCACATTTAATATTGTCTCATAAACTGACCCCAAATCATGGAGTTTGACAAGTTTTTCTAGCCTTGGAGCTAGTTAACAATAAAGCTTAGTCCTTACTGTATTTGTACATATGAGAAAATATGCCCTCATATATTTCAGTGATTTCTGAAAATAAATTTGATAAGGAACAATAAATCCTTTTCTTCAGATTAACACCACCATTTACTACAAAACAAACCCACAAAGGGTGGTTAAAAGAATTGTACTCTGCTTGCCACCTGGAAACTTTCTAGGACCTATGACCTGGGGTTATAAATAGCTCCTACTCCCATGGCTGCTGGTACATGCAGAAGATGCCTAGTGCCCATGCTCAGCCTATGGCTAAAAGTAAGAAAAAGGAAGGTAATGTTCCCTATTCCCCCACCTCGCCTGATTTCATCACTTAACTTACTAAGTTATAGAATTTAAGGCAAACATGTTTTTTTGATTTTCTCCCTGTCTCCATGCATTCCCAACAATTTAACACATGACTTCTCATATCAGGAAACCTGCCACAAAATAGATTTGCAATGCTCGATTTAGCACAGTGATGGGAAAGGACGAAGTATCCCTCTGCTGTCAATGATTGTCATTCAGAGAAGCATAAGGTTTAGCTAAGATAACATAAGCCTTTCCTGCGTAGGTCTTTCCTATCATTGTAAGCACCCAGTATCAGTGATTGTTCAAAACATAGAGAATTCCTGACACTTGTGACTATCTTGGCCATCTATGTGACTTCTCAAGCATGACAAGCCCAAAGCGCATAAAATTTAGAGTGAGTCAGTCCTGGTTCCAAGAGCTGATTCCACCCCAATATATGCTGGGTGCCCTTGGATAAGTCCTTGACGTCTCTGGCTTCAGATTTCTCATTGAAAAAATGGCGACAATTGCCCCTGCCTCTTGGGAATGTTGTGAGGCTTAAAGGAGACAATGCACAGAAAGAGCACAGCACTGTGTCTGACACATAGTGTGCCTTTAATTACAAATATGTTGACTCACAACATCTATTCTCTCCTCCTTCCTTGCTCCAATTTTTTCAAAGCAGCAATGTTCCCAGTGAAAAACTTATGTTTCCCAATCTCCCTTGGAACTGACCTAGCTCATGGTTCATCATGCGACACATATCTGACCAATAAAAGAGCTTGGGCCCCTGATGGCATCATAGAGCTATTATACCAGCCTGGACTACCTACCTCTGGATTCCTGTTATGTGAGAAAGCAAAAACCCAGTTTGAATGTGCCATCTTAAATTGGGTTGTTCTATGACTAGCAACCAAATGCAACCCCTAACTGCATTAGGTGCCAAGCTTTTTATTAGCGCATCACTATATGTCTGCTTAGAGCAAAGTCTTGTTTTCCCCTGCAAGTGGGAAGAGATTAGATCTCAGACCAGAGATACTTCTCTCTCATTCCTTTTCTTCATAAGAACGTGGAAGTTAACATCATACCAAGCAATTGTGCACTGTTTTTTATTTTATTCTGACCCCTTTATCTTAATGCTAAGTACATGCACACCTCACACACATGAAAACTCATTCAAAGACTCAGGTAAGCAGAAGAATGACAACCTGTAGCAGGGCTTGGTTGGACTTTGGTCCTGTTGGCAGATAATGGCCCTTCATTGCAATCCTACTGGATGATCCTTCACCATTCACCTTATGTAAATAGCCAAATTAGCAGCCTAAAAACCAGGGCCAGGCCATTGATATCCTTGGAGAGTTTGGTCTGAGCCTGGGCAGGTGGCAGAAGTCCTATCTTGGGAAACCAGCTCAGCCGAGTCCTGAGCACTGACCCTGTGTCTCAGGAGGATGGTGGGCTCGAAAGCCAGGACCCACGCTGGGCACAGTCCATAGACTTACACAAATAACTGAAGAGAAAGGGACACAAAGCGTATAGGGAGCCCTAATCCAACTTGAATTAGTTCCTAGCATCTGAGGAAAAATATGGCTGGTGAGGAATGGAGAAGAAACCATGCATTCCCAACAATGGTTTCTTCTTTACTCCAGAGTTAAATAGGTCGGTCCCCCCTGGGAGGAGAAGGTATCTGGCTACTTTTCATGCTCTGCTCTAAATTAGCAATGAAGGCCTGACACTCTGGCAATACACTCTCCAATTCTCTAGGCTGTCCTCCCCTAGAGAAGAGCAAGGCCAACGGATAACTGAAACACCAGACTGCCAAGCTGAGGTACCTCTTGCCTCACTGGAGTGGCTATTGGCAAAGTCCATTGTGAAGTTTTAAGGATTGACAAATTAGACCAAAAATGGAAATATTCTGAATTTCAGCCAGGTCTCCTCACTTTATTTATTCCTGCCTGGAGATTCCCTCCCTATTCCTTCTACCTGAGCAAATCATGCTCCATCATCCCAGCTCAACCTTAGCTAGTCCAGAATTCTGGCACACGCCAAGCTCATTCACTTTCCATCTCCCTATACTCTAGTCACAGTTCTGAGTCATTCATTTTTCTTACAACCAATGCTTGGTTATTATTGCCCTATGCTGGATCCTTCTGTGTGCTAGATCTTGACATTGCCTATCTCTAATATCTACAAAAATCCTGCAAAGACAGTACTATCAAGCCCAGAGAGGCTCAGAGTACTCATATGAGTACCAGATTACTTAAAATAACTTATCTCTACTAAAGGGATCACAGCAACAACAGCCATCACTGACTATGTATTCACTAACTACAAAGCCCTGAGCTAAACACATTAAATATATTACTTCTCATTGTACAAACCTGCAAGATATTATTCTTTCATTACAAATAATGAACGTGAAGCTCAGCTTGCCTTGGATCATGCAACCAGTGGCATAAGCAGGACTCAAAGCCTATTCTGACCTAGCCCCAAAGCCCTGTACTTGACTAGAAAACATGTCTATAAATTAGTGCTGCCAAGGTCCAAGAGGCTTGTCCAACCTCATGTGTTCCCACTACCTTCTACCCAAAGTGATCAGAATCTGGAAGACCAAATTAGTTCTCTGATGACGGTGCAGATAGCTGGAAATGTAGGGGCCATTTCTGAACAGAATGATTCCCCATATGCCATTCCCAAAACAGTGCTCAGACTGCTCTCAGATATCTCAAGTCATCATCTGAACATCCTATAGGGAAAGATTTTACAGCTGTTTTGTTCATCCATCCACCCACCAACCTGCCCAGCCAGCCAAACATCCATACTCCCATCCATTTTTAACTAAACATTTACTATGTGCCAGGCACTGTTGTCATTTTCAACGAACTTGCAGTCTAGTGGGGGTGACAATGAAAAAGCCGGCTCACATAACTTCAGCATGAAAGTTCTATGCATAGGGAATGAAAAGCAGGGGCATCTAATACACTGAAGGGTCAGAAAAGGAATACATCTAGGTGAAGACCTGAAGGATGTGGGGCAGTTGTCCCAATAAGGGTGAGGGCCAGGGAAAGAGATGAGCAAGGCCCAGAGGGACCCTAGTGTCTCATGAGATGGACTTCTATCTACCTCTCAGATGTCATCATAGTCTGTGCTCTCCCTCATTCTCTGTGATTTAGTCATGCTCCCTAGTTTCTGTTTCTTGAACAAATCAAATTCATTCTTGCCTCGGGGTGTTTGTAAGTATCATTCCTTCTGCCCAGAATACTTGTTCTCAAAGTTTTGCATACGTGACTTTCTTGTATCAATGGAGCCTTACTGCCACATGTTCCCCATAGAGAGAAAGCTGCCCCTGACCACCCTACTCCCTGCCTGCTAGTTCCTCCCCACCCCATGACCCTACTTTACTGCCTTCATGCATAGATCTTTATAAAAAATCATCTTGTTGATTTGTGTGCTTATTTATGGTCTGTCTTCCCTACCCCCACATAAGAATGCATAGGATTTTGCCTCTCTTGAACAGTGCTGTATTTCTCAGCATCTTTAACAGAGTCTGACATAAAATATGCCCTTCATAAGTATTTGTAGAATAAAAGACTAAATGGATGAATGTATAAACAAATTCACCCAATTAGTTGGGGCATAGAGAATGGGGAATAGCAGGACATTAGCCAAAGGTATCTGCAGAGACCAGACCCAGCAGTGCTCAAAAGTCCTGCTAAGGAAATTGTATTTTATTGTAAAAGTAACTAGACCTTCAGTGCCAAGACAGGACTATAGTTACAGCAGAAACCACAGAAGTTTGGAAACTGAAAAAAGAGATAAGTTGTCTTCTAATAGGCCCTCCTATCTGAGTCGCTTGTCAACTTTGTGAGCTGTGAAGACAAGCTGACCTCGTTGCTTAGTGCTTTAGCTTGTCGTAGAGGACAGGCATCTTAAGATGAGAGAAAAAGCAGTCCAACAGGGGAAGTCGGAAAGACAGATTTTAAGTAGGCTATAGAGAATCAAAAACCAGAGTCCAAAGTCTGGCAAGTGGAAAAACATACAGATAGGGGAAGAAATTAGGAACAGAAGGAGGTAGTTGGCAGCAGTGCTTGGTGCCCCTTACAGCATGTGGTGTACTCTCAGGAATACTTGAATGAACGTCTATCGAGGGACCCTGAAGTATGTGTAGGAAATAAGAGGGCAAAGGGAGAAGGTACAGTGAGGGCACTCAGCTCTGTTCTTTGGTTATAGAAATGATGAAGGAAGAGATTGGAGATGGAGAGAGGTGAAGAGTAGGCTGAGAAGTGGTGTTGCAGGGAGCCTGGGTTGTTGAACCACAACTCGCACTGCTAGAGGATGGGCCCATCCAGGAAAGGGAAAGAGTGTAATCTTCTCACAGAATATTTATCATCAATGTGATCCAGGGGATTAATGATGAAACTGGAAGGAGGTAGAACCAATGGTATTGTTAAACCAAACCTATGGAAGCTAACATATTTGATAAGAAGTATCTACTATGCCGCAGGCATCATGCTAAGCAAGTGCTTTACACATTTGTTTATGTAAATACCTGCAAGAACCCTAGGAAGTAATAGGAAGTAAGAAAAAGTGAAGTTTAAAAAGCATACTTACTCTGTACAAGTGACATAATTAGAAAGTAGTAGAGCTGGGATTTGAATACAGGTCCACCTGACTTCAGAGACTAAGCTCTGGGGAGAGGTACTTAAGGTAAAAGAAATCAATATAGCAAGAAGTGAAGCACTAGTCAGCTGGCCTAGACACTGGCTATTTGCACCTCCTTTGTCTCATCACACAAGGCATTGCTCCTTACTCTGCTCACAGCCCTAATGTTACATGGGCACACACCCCTAGCTGACTCTCTGTCTCATGGTTTGGTTTTCCAGAGTGAAAGGTAGAACTAATTTCAGAAGGTAGAACTAATTGTTTTGTTTTGTATCCCAGGCCTGTGACAATAAACATGTGTATCCCCCTGACCACAGTATGTGGTTTAGGTTATAAATATGATCTAAGGCTGTTTAATAATCATGGATCTCAGAGCTTCTGGACAAGACTCTGACTTTCCTGCTGGACTTCAACCTGGATTAACATGAATCAGGGGCTACTGCAGCTATCTTGCCATCAGATGCCACAGAGTTCAAGAATGAATCCAATCCAGAGGTGGGCAGAGCCCAGAAAACGACTGAGAGGCTGACTTGTACTGATATCGTCTAAACCCTGAACCTAGCTGTTTCTTAGGCTAGATCTATCCTGAACTTTTCAGTGACGTGAGTCAATAAATTCCTTGCTTTTAAGGTAAATTTGTCTGCATTTTCTGTTACTGTCAATCAGGAGTCCTCACATACCACATTCATACAGAAAGCATCTGCCTATGTGACTAAGGACAGAAGCATCTATCAAGGAGGGGAGAGAACAAAACACTACTACTGGGGCCACCCACTTAACAGAGATGGAAGTTTTGCGATGCGAATCACCAAATTGGAGGAGAGGCAAGATTCAGTCGTGCCTGGTGAATAATTCTAACTAACCAAATGTCTGAACATCTTATTCTGGAAAAACAGAACATTTAATAAGTCTGGATTTGCTTAGCTAACAATTTCATCTCTCAGAAATTTAAGAGAAAATGCTATTCTGTCTTTATTCTGACTCAGAAGGTAGAACTAATTGTTTTGTTTTGTTTTTAAAGGAAGGAACCTTGAGCAAACATGATTATGAGATTTTGAGAGTTTATTAAGAGCATAAGAACAAATTTTAAAAGTTCAAAGAAAATCTAGGAACAATATTATGGCTTAAGACCCTAAAAGGGAAGGTAGCTCAATAAAGAATGGAGCCCTTCCAAAACCAAAATCTGATAATTATAAAACCTTCAAATAGAAAAAAAAGTAACAGTATCCAAATCTTGGTTAGCAAATTAATACTGAATGGTTGAAGGCTGATATTATTTATCAATCACGGAACTCTCATTCTCAGGTTCTCCTTGACCCAGTGCCCATTATGGACTGAATAAAGCTGGGACATAAGAATGAACCCAAAAAGAAATCAATGTAACAACACAGGCCACTCTCAGAGTTTACGTTATAAAAGGATATGCACAAGAAATGAAATGTGGGGCACAATGTCAAGCCCAAATCCACAGTGGGATGGGCCCACAAGGATGTAGCTGAAATGGTCAAGTCTGGAAAGAGCTGACATTTGTTTGAAGCAAAGCAAAACAAAAACAAACTTTTTTTCCCCCAAAGAATTAAAATAAAGGAGAGAGGGTCTTTTTAAAAATGTGAGACATCGGTATCTCTGCTTCAGGAAGATGACACAGCATAAATAAAGCCTAATTCTTCAACTTATTTAGTTCTGTTATCTTCATTAAGAAAAATGATCTTCACCAAGAAAAGGACAACCACCTTAAAAGAGACTGAAAGTGCAAGATGGGGAGAAAGATGGGAAAAGCCCAGCTGTCAGCACCCCAGAGCCTTCTGGGAACTTGGACAGGGGCTCAAAACACCTCTTAGCAAATCTCTGAAGAATCAAAGATAACAGGGAAAATGCCAGAATATTGTAGACTGGCCAACAGCATCTTTATTTTCAAAAGAGGAAAAAACAGACTCCATTAACCACAGGACCAGAGAGCCTACCACCAACCTCTGCTAAGCTACATTCTCAACCAGGCAGATTTCAGAGCATACAAGGAAGGAAGAGCTGAGAAAAAGGCAAACAACTCAGTAGAGAAATGGGCAGAGAATAGATACAAGCAATTCACAGAAGAGGAAATAAAAGTGGCCAATAAATATAAAAGATCCTCCTAATAATAGAAATACACATTAAAAGAATCAGATACTATTTATCTATGCAGCAGCTCAGCAAAAATTTAAAAGTCTGATAATATCAATAACTGTAGGTAAATACTCTCACTAGTAGAACATACAGCTTTCTTTAAGTGGTAATTTGGTGGAATTGATTAAAATTAAAAATGTATGGTATTTTAACCAGCAACCTGAAAGACTCATACATACAGAGACCTGTAGAAGGTTTTTCATTACAGGACCATTTATAATAGTAAAAGATGAGATAAACTATCCAAAGTTTGGCCCATGTTTAGATACATTATAGTACTATGAAATACCATACAAAATAATGTCGATCCATACACACTGATATAGAATGATCATTAAGATGTTATCCTTCATGCTTTTAAAAAAGCATAAAAGAAACCTATATATTTCCATAACTGCATTTATGTATTTATATGAATAAAAAATAAGAGGACACCCATTAACCTGGTCACAGAGATAACCCTGGGAAGGTGATTAAGAATATCTCTGTCTGTATTTTTTTATGTCTTTTATAATTAAAAAGGTCTTCACTGATTGTATAATTAAATATATACATTTAACAATTATGTAAATAACAAAAAATCAGACCCAGTGGGCATTAGGGACCAGCACGTGTACCAGGAGTAAGACCTATTAAGCCTACTCAGTTCCTTTTTCCTGGGATGATGAAGGAAATGTCAGTAGTATGATGAACAGAGTGCCGACAGGCTAACGGCTGGGCCTTCACATCATCATCATGGAAACAACAGAAAACTCAAGCTGGACGACAACGCTAGAAGGCACAGCCAAACTTGACTGAGTACCTACAGTCAGGAGTTACTGATCCAGGGCCCACGTGGAACCGTAACATATTCGTTTATTCTTCCAATTTCTCAACAGACATTTGAGATCTTACTATGTGTCAAGAACGAAGAAGATACCAAGATGATCCCTGCCTGAAGCTTAGGATACTGAAAAGAAGACATAAGGGAAAACTTAGAAAACAAAACAAAGCAAAACTGTGACACTCACCTGAGGTGTTATGGAGGCTGCAAGGGTAGGGCCTGACCCCAACCTGGCCTCTTGAAGGAGATCACCCTCTATACATACCAAAAGCATAGTTCACCTCAAGAAAGGGAACATGAATCCTAAAGTACTTCTAATACCAAAAATTGCATACACGTGAGTTGAAAAAGGTTGACAAGCTAAAACACAACATGTGAAACCCATTTCTGTCACTAAAAAATCCTGCCTTTAGGCTGCTGGAGCTCCCTTTTGTTTTGAGGCCTCACCAAAAGATCATTGTCAAGGAGGCCTCTAAGTTGAACAAGGTATCTGGATAGTGAAGAATGGGGCCCATGTCTGATGAAGGGTGGCTAAAGGCACAGCCTGACTTTTCTAGGTCCATCCAACCCTCTCCAAGCCCCTGACTCCAGTCATTACTCCCCTGCTTTCTCTCAGGGAATCACTGAGAGACAACAGACTCAAGAATTTCAAAACCCCTGAAGGTACCCTCAGTTTGCTCACTGGAGGGAAGGGGCAGATGGAAGATAGCTACCTCGTCAGACCCCATCAGCACAGTGAGCAGTCTATGGCAAATTTAGTTTGTAAGGTCTTTCTTATCCTTCTTCTCCTCCCCAATCTGGTACCCAAAGGTTGTCCCTTCCAGTACAAAGAAGGAGAACTGAGAAACACACACCAAGTTCCAAGGCTTTGTATCACAGGCAGTCATTTCACCCTCCCAGGCCTTCATGTTTCTCTGTCTGATGAAGAGAGTGGACTAGAATCTAGGGGGTTCCCAGGGGCCCATAACCCCTAGGCTACAGACCAGTACCAGTCTGTGGCCCATTAGAAACTGGACCACAGAGCAGGAGCTGAGCAGCAGGTGTGTGAGCCAAGCTTCATCTGTATTTGCAGCCACTCCCCAGCACTAGCACCCCCACCTCAGCTCCACCTCAGATCATCAGGCATTATACTTTCATAGGAGCACTGCTCTCTGGTGCCAAAAGGGCTGGGAATCACTGGATCAGATAACTTCTAGGGGAACTTCCAGCTCTGACAGGCAACGTGTGTTCACCACGTATGCATTCTCCTCCAGAAAGAATTCATTGTTTAAAAAGACTTCAAAGAGAGGGCAGTGCTTAATACAAGCGGATGAACAGTAGAAATTTGGCACCCAAGAGTTCTTATTTGGGTCCTGACCCCAGTGTAGGAAGCATTGACAGGGACCCTCCATCAGGACTGACCTCTTCAGTGATGACCGAGACAGCACCTGTGCGGCCTGGTTCATGGCCCTGACCCAAGCGTTCATGTCCTCCTGGGTGTCGGCACTGAAATAGTAGGTCCTCATGCCTGAATGCTCAGCCTGAGAGCCCCTGGTGGAGCTATTATAGATGAGCGCTCGCATCCCCGCATGCACGGCCTGAAAGATTGGGACAGAAACCTAGGTTAGTGCACGTTTCACTTGCAGGAACAAAAACAAGAAGACACTCGGACCACATTCTCCCCTCTTCCAGAGTAAAAGTTTAAGCACCACCCTGCTTGTTTCCACACTTGGAAATGCCACAGCTGGATTCCCCTTAATGCAGTCAGGCCCAGGGACAGCTGTGCCTATTCCCCCATAGGAACGCCCTGCAGCTGTACCTGTTTCTGACTTATCTTACTCCTGTGTAGGGAGGGGCACACAGTCAAGACTTAGGTGAGAAAGACTTTAAATAAACCCTCATTTCATAGAAGTAGACTCTCGGGAATCCCTGTTTTGGTTCTTCTGAAGCACACAATTACTGGAATTGAGTCAAAAACCAGCTGCAACAGCAGGTGACTCAGTGCAGATATTCACTGCGCTTCACAATTTAGCATGAAATGTGCTGTGTACCCATTAAAGAAGCTGCTGTTGTCTCTCCCAAGAGGCACTACAAAGTTTGACAAGCTAACATTTGACTGAAAATCCTTGCACACCTACTATGTGCTAGGAAGCCTCAAGTTGCTTTCACATGTATCCTTGCAGAGAGCCTATGAAGAGTTACTGAGAATGACCACTGAAAAGCAACTGGGATGGTTTGCAAACAAGAGACAACTCCAGTGTTCCCCTTGTGCTTTCATAAGCAGGGGCCCATCTTAATCTTGTCAGAAAGAGCCTTACCAAACCTACATAGGGAGATGATGTTAAAAAAAAAAAAAAAAAGGAAGATTTACTGAATGACTACTATGTGTCTCCTGGTAACTTCCACGACTTTAAACTCAACTTATCCCAACAGCCTTGACAGGTAGGGACGGAATCTATGTTTTACAGATGTGGCAAATGAAGGTCTGAGATGTTAAGTAACTTCCCTAGATCTCCACATCCAATAACAGATTATTCATAGCACTTATCATTATCTGGTATTATTTATCTTACATACTGTTTATTATCTATCTGTCCCTTCCCTCTAGAATATAAGATCCATGAAAGCAGGGGCTTTGTCTATGTTGTTCACTACTGTATCCCCAGGAACAGTGCCTGGCACATAGTAGGTGCCCAATAAATATTTATTGAATGAATGTAGAGCTGGAGCTGGGATTTACACCCAGATCTGTCTGACTCAGTCCAAGCTCTCTGTACAATGCTCCCAGGTCCTATGCAGAAATGACTAAAGTTATACAGACCACTGCTCTGATAATCTGGATCCAGAATAAAAGGCAAACTCTATGCAAGGACCAGTCAGAGAAATAAAATGAGAGAACCAATTATAAGCTGGAAAATGACATTCTAGAGTCACTAATGGTCACAAATGAAACCTCTCAGATGAACTGTCAGCATTTACTTCTCCACACACTAACATTCAGGTCCAAAATGCATGTTAAATATGGGCCTGCTTCTGACATTCACATATCTGAATCCATCTAGCTTAGTGCCGACAGATTGCAGGCAAATTTGGACTGCAGCAGAGAGTCCCTACCTTTACCAAATCAAGTCCCTTCCTTACATGTATAATGGGTCATCCACTGTCCCAGGAAGGATTCCTCCTATTTAAACAAGGTGGAGATATGGCAATAAGAACAGATTGAGAAAGGACCTATGCATGTCTTTTTGTGAATCAGCAGAAATTCTTGGAAAGTTCTCCTGGACAATGACCCCATAAGATCTCTGACATCCCCTTCCAGAATTTCTGCCCAGCCACAGATGGTTCTGGGACAGGCACTCACCCTATCAGACACAAGGCTACCCACAAGCACAGGAAACTCATAAGCGTATGAGAGGGCAGGTCCCTGCTGTACAGGGTTCATGGAGCCTGCCTCGTCCAGGAAATCAACATGGGACACACTTCAAACAAGAAGAGTCTGCATGTCTTTCATGGGCTTTGGGAGTTAGATCCATTGTTACAAAAGAGTTAAACAAGATCACAAACACAACCTCAGCCACTAATTAAACTGCCAGCATGTGCTGTGCCCAGTTACACTTGGCTCTGAAGAAGAGGTTCCCAACTACATTTTGCCTGTGCCTGGGCATATTAAATGTGTTAACTGTGAAGCCAAAAAGTACAAGGAGTTAGTTCCCTTTCCATCTGGCCAAGTGACCCATGTCCAAAGTGCCCTAAGCCTGAGGAAGATGCCAGAGCCAAGATGATTTAAAGTCACATCTCAAAGGTACTCCCTTCCCCTCTGCTCTGCACTTTCCAATTAACACAATAAGTTACTACTAGGTAATTTTGCATGACTGACTAGAAACCAGGCTATACCTAAAGGAAATGAGATTTGCACTCCAAATGCCAGCAGAGTGGACCTTCAACCCATCCTACCCTCACCATCCCTAGGGGACCCAGGAAATAGCAGCAGTGAAGGGATTATGGAGGCCACTGAAGGAGATGGCTTCAAGATTTCCCAAGTCTGGGCCCGACTATCACCTTCCTAGAGCCTCAGTGCCTGGCTATGAGGATGCCAGAGGCTGTCAAAGGACAGCCATCAATTATCATGGCCTCACTCCAAATACCATGGAGACAAAAGAAGTAGAAAATTGGTTTTACTGTTAAAGGGATTTCCCTAGGAATCTTCAATGATCCAGAAAACAAACCAAATTTGATTCTAATTACTTTTCAACAAGATAAAATGGGACAAACCTGAAAATTTCTTCAACAAACAGGCTCCTAAACCTCAATGTAAGTTTTTATACTATAACTGATAAAAATCCAGTATGAAGAACTGTCATTTGCCGTAAGTGGCTGGATGCTAGTTAGACT
The DNA here is from genome assembly GCA_004027375.1 of Macroglossus sobrinus. Taxonomy (NCBI): domain Eukaryota; kingdom Metazoa; phylum Chordata; class Mammalia; order Chiroptera; family Pteropodidae; genus Macroglossus; species Macroglossus sobrinus. Next base: position 316,903 of record PVKZ01000280.1, read on the forward strand.
GGCTGATTACAGTGATAAGAAAGCATGAGAAGGCTGTGTCTAATTTGTAATCACAGAACTAGAAATGACAGAGAAAAAAGGGTTTAAATACTTCAGCAAGGCTGGAGGACTCAAAAGCTCAGATACAAATGAAAGAAATTGTGATGTGATATTACTCTTGGATAAAGAATTTATAACTTTGTTAACATGAGTTTGAAATGTTCTAATTTAACTTCTTCCCGCTCCCCACAAAAACATATGAAGCCATTTTTGGGAACACCATTTTTTAGGTTGGAATGGCAACCCAGGAGGAGAGGAAGCAGTACCTTAAAGGAATACTTGCGACTTATGCGGTCCTCAGGAGCCACAGGCGAGACCACATAGCTGGGCAGAGGGATACTCCCAAGGACTGCTTCTTCTCGGCTGTCTTTGAATTGAAAGACACATCAGAATAAACTTGTGTAGCACCTTCCCGGGGCTGATCCATATCACTGCTCTAGTTCAGGGCTCCTTCTCTCTCTCCAGGACGACTGCATTCACTGATGGTCCATTTGGCTTTTCCCTGGGGACCCTTGTGGTAATGCTGGAACTACACAGGTGAATAAGACAGAGCCCTCTCCCCAAGGGTGGAGATAAGTAAACACGTTCAACTCAACCTGCTAACTCCTGAAACACAACAGAATACCAAGTTGTGGAGGAATACACAGGCAGGAGTGGCACTGTCTGGGGAAGTCAAGAAGGCTGCAGAAGGTGGTATTTAAAGTGTCTTAAAGGATGGGGAAGGACATTCTGGATGGAGCAAACCTCATAGGCAAAGTTAGAGCATGTGTGAAATATTCTATTCTCATCCTTTTCTAAATCATCTTCATTACCAGAGGCAACTTTCTGATCACAGTTAGTCCTGTCGCTTTCCTACTCAGAGGCACTTACTGACTGCCAGCTGGATACAAAATGAAGCCCAGCTTCCTCTGCCCAATGTCAACAGCCCCTTTGCCTTTTGGCCCTTACTCACCTCCTGATCCTTATCTCCTAGCACATCCTCCACGCAAGACCTACTTTGGCCTTGCGAGTCTGTCATTCCACTTCCTTCTGCTTCTACAGCTTTACTTAAGTTGTTTCCTCTGCTTGGAATGTCCACCTCTCCCCTACACACAAAGCTCTACCCATCCCTAAAAGCCCAACTCAAATCCCATCTCTTCTAAGAAGACTCCTCAAATTCTTCAATATGGAATTCACTTCTTGCCCTCTCTGACCTGCTCTAGCACTCTGAATATCTTCTAAACTGCAGCAGTCACCAATCTTTTTGGACCAGGGACCAGTGTTCCTATGAGGATCTAATACCTGATGATCTGAGATGGAGCTGAGATGGTGATGTTAGGCTGGGGAGAAGCTGCAAATACAGATGAAGCTTTGTTCACTTGCCTGCTGCTTACCTCTTGCTGTGTGACGTGGTTCCTAACAGATCACGGACTGGTACCAGTCTGCAGCCTAGGGGTGAGGGACCCCTGTTCTAAAGCATCAATCACAGCCTTTTCTGAAAAGTAAGCTATTTCTTCCTCCATATTTTGAGGCTTATTTCCTTCTCAACATTGCACAGCCCCTATCTCTATGCACCGGGGCTCCATAAATGTTCATTTGGCCAACTCAATTCACCAGTTGCCCAACCAATATCAAAGTGGATAAATCTAGGTATCAAGTTACTAAACATGATTTATCTATACTTTGTGTCAAAGGTGTGCTTATGTCCCAAGTAGGGCAGAAGCTGACAACTCCAGATCTTGAAGCCCTAAGTAGCAGGCAAATCAGATTCTATTTATTTAAACTGAACAAATGACACTTCCAGTGCCCAGACTGGTAAAAATGAAGTAAAAGTGAACACCTTGTCAAGGCAAGAGGTTAATTAAGCTCAGGCCACTGGTCCATTCACTGGATTTGAGAAACCACATCTGCATCACCTCACCACCACTCCCAGCACAAAGAGCCCTTAGTGGCCTGAGCCTCGGCTCACCTTTGTAGTAAAACAAGCAATAATCCGCAAGCACAAACCACCTCCTTTTCCACAGCCTCATCCCAGAACTGTCCTGTAAAGCAAAGAAAACTAATCAGGGCAATGTCTGAGCTTACTGTTCCATGTCCCCAATCTTGATTTGCCCATATTCAATTTTCCTTTCAATGAAATTAATGAATTTTTATTGTATAGTCATTCTTTGACTAGGGCATTAAAATTTAGATTCAGTGATGGTTTATACCCAGGAAATTTTTGTTTGTTTCATGGAAATAGATTAATACATTATAAGCATCCTTTTTTAAGAATTAAAAAAATGCAGTTCTTCCATTAAGAAGATATCAGCTTTTAACAAAAGAGAAGCAGTTTATTTATTTATTAATTTTATTTCAATTCTATGCTATAAAATATCTTCTCTTATGCTGATTAGAAAAACGATTTATATGGTATAAACAAAGAGTTTAGGTTAGCTAATTAATCAATGAGGCAATGTTCTCATTTGACCAAGTTCAGTACTCTGTCATAAAGAACTAATTTTATGGTGTGTTTTCCTTCCATTCGATGTAAAGAGACTTGGATTTTCTTGCTATCAAATTATCTCATAACAAGAATCTGTCTTTATTCATTTAAAGAGTAAATCATTACATTTATTTTATTTTTTAAATGGCCAGGGTGGGAAAATAGCACTATTTTAGGGTCAGTTTTTTTCTCAAACCTAGGAAATTTCAGAGTCACTTTTAGCTGTTAAATGGTCTTTCTTCTGCAAAAGTGTTTGACAGTTTCTAAACCTAACAACATGAAGTCTGTTCATTCTCCACCTACTAAAGTAGTAAAAACAATTTTAATTTGCTGAGTTCATGCATTTCTTGGTTTTATCTTCTGCAACGACCAGATAATCTCTCAGGTCTTGGCATATATTTGCTTTGTTTGGAAAACTCTCCATCCTTCCATACCTGGTTCAAACGTCACTCCCTCTGGGAAGCCTTCCAAGACTCCCCAAGCACAGCTACATTCCCTCTGTTGTATGTCCACGACCCTCCACACAGACCTCTGTTATAGTTACAGCACAGCCAAGGGGCCTGGGCTAGTGGGTAGGGGTTGGGGGAAAAAAATTATTTAAAATCCCTTCCCTCTCCCTCCACATTTCAAAGGAGCATCCTTTTGTTTAATGAGGACAGGGACACAAATGGAAAAAATCAGAGGGTTAAGTTACTCAGGTAAGAAAAGAGATGAGCAGAGAGGTGAGAGAGTGAAAACAGAGCTGTGAGAGAAGGAGCATTAAGAGAGGGGTGGTGCCAGAGGAGTGTTTGACAGAAGAGGCCAGAGAGCTATAGGAGTTGCAGTGGAGGCAGAAATGAGAGAGAGAGATTTCATGAGTATTTTCAAGGGATTTTTGTTTGTTTGTTTGGTACGTAATGTAACACCCTCCTCTGTCTCCTCATAACTCCTTTTGTAAAAATTTACATCATTGCTCTTGGAGTTTGTGTGTTTTTAGATGGCATGATATGAAATTATACTAGGTGATGATATGACATGTGAAAGATGTGTCTGTTTCTCTTGGCAGACTGAGTTCCTCAAGGTCAGGAACCACATGTTAGTCATCTCATTATATCTGCTATGAGAGCACTTAGAACATTAGCACTTGGTGAATGAATGGATGGATCGATGACAAGCAGAGAAAAAAGGAGACAAAAGGGACTTGGTCTCTGGCCCTGGGAGCTCACAGCCTATCCATGGCCAGGGGACCAGAAGCAGAACAATTAGTAGTGAGAACAGAGATGAAGGATGGACTGGAGACAGAAGGAACTGACAGGGCTTCAAGGCCCAATGAACTTGGGAGGAGGAGCTGGTGATGGTGCAAAGGTTTCTAACCTCAGTGCCTGTAAGAATGGTGGTATGGTCACCAAGATCCAGAAAAAGCAGGTTAGCAGGGAAAGAGTTAACGGGTGGAGACATAATGAGCTGAGTTTGGCCAATTTAGAATCTGAGGGGCTAGGGAGCTAGATATCTGTGCTGGACTAGGGGATAGAAAAAAAATTGAATTTTTCGGCCAAATGATAACAAAGGCTCTTTAACACTAGGAAGACAAGTTCAGGCAGTAACGCTGAATTAATGCTGACCCACCCACACAAGTGCCTGGGTCCCAGGGCAATCAACAGCACCAGGAGCCAAGATGGTCAAGTAGATCTGGGGAGGGAAGCTGTAATCATTGAGTGGATGGTCCACTCATAAAAATGAACAGCAAACTGCTCAGCACAGTAAACAGGATCCGCCTGCTACAGACAAACTCAGGAACAGCACGCTTATTATGAGCCTGTTCCCAGTTCCCAGGGGGGCCAGGGTAAAAAAGCAAAGCAGCAAGAACAATCTGCTCCTCCCCACCCTCCCTCCTCAGTTTCCTCACCTGCTTGTGCAGCCAGCCCCTCACCACCACTGGAACATTGGGGTTCCTCCTAATAGCCTGGTCCCTCTTTCCAAAGCTGTGGACTTTATTGCTGGACTTTATGATCTAGGAGAAAAAAGACTTGAACTCTAGCAGCCAGGGGGATTTAAGGAGGCACAAAAAAGCACTTTTAGGGTAGGAGGGCTATAGGGCCTCTCTGCCTTACTCTAAGTGACAGTGCCGTTGATCAAAAGAACAGTAAGGAGATAGGGAACTGGCCCATGTATGGCCATAGCATTCTAATTAAAAGGCGAGTCTAAGACCTGGCAAACTTCCCGTCTGGGTCACAGAGATAAAAATATTTAAAGGGATTTTTCAAACAACTTTTACCAGCAGCTGTTTGCCCTAAAATGTTCTACAGCTTTCTGAAACGAAGCTACTTTTTGGTCACAGACTCTGCCAATTTCCAGATAATTTATCCCTCCTATCAGCAGTCTCCCCTTTTCTAAATGGTTGTTCTTTCACCTGCTCCTTAGTCAGTGCTCCCATATCTTGGGGACAAAAACCTCTGGGCCCTTTTAAAGCACAGCCTTCCTAGGACCCATCTATCAGAAATCTCACCAGGCTGTCTCTAACACACATGTGGCCTTTCCAAGACATGTCTGGGAAATGAAGAATGCATCCAAGGACTTAGATGTCAGTCTTGGTTCTGTCAGCAATCACTTGTTTTCTTAGACAAGTGGCATAACCCCAATCAGCCTCAATTTCCCAAGCTATATCATTTGGGAAGAAGACTTACAGTTTTTCTCCCCGACAAAACTATGGTGCAGGTCAAATGGGCCTCTGGTTACAAAGAGGAGCAGGAAGGAATGAGTGGCCAGAAGCTCACCTTCGGGCCGGGCTTGGCCTCCACGGTGGACGTGGTCCCAGTCGTGGACGTTTCACTGACCATGCTGGATGGTCTTTGGTTTCTCTCTTGCTTCGACATATGTGGATTTGGCCTATGAGGAGACAGGAGACCAGTAAATGCCAGGCTGCAGCAGGAAGTGGAATCTGAGATTTATTCCAGGTTAGAACTCGTTGATGGGCCATAGACAACCTAGGACCCACTTTTTGGAGAACATCTGACTCCAGACAACAGCCAGGAGGCCACGATGCCCAGCCTATCTATGTGCTTCAGGAAATCAAGAGGATGATAGATGGGAACATCTCCAAAGCCTGACAACCCACAAAGGGGCCAAGGCAGTCATCCCTGACAGTTGTCCTAAGGTCTCTACAATTACTCTCTTACTCACATATCTGTGGCAATTGCCCCATCAGATGGGCACACACAGTCACACACCACTCTTCACAGCAACAGCAATCCATAGCCTTTACACACACCTCCATTTCCCTGGCTCCCAAAAGCAGCGGTTATAATTAGTATAGAAATCACTTTTGTGCATATCCACACCCCCAGATACACACAGAGAATCGCTTACATAAACGTCAGTAGGGCTTACATCCCAAAATAGATTACTCAACAAAGAGTCCTATTCTGGGAACACTCCATGTGCCCCAAAATAGAGCCATCGGAGATATTAACCCCTTGCGCCATGCCCAGAGAGTAGGAAAAACTAAAGTATGCTTGGGTCTCCAATGAGGAACCCCTCAGTTCATCCAGCCACTTCCCACTGAGTACCTCCACTTGCCCTAGGAGGTACAGCAATTTGGGACCATCTTGGTCCGATACTCACGAGACACTACAGAGAACACTTCTCACCTTCCTCCACAGAGCCCCAACATTTGCCAGTCTTTCAAGCAGCAGTGGTGGCAAATGCCTCCACACAAATTCAATACTATTCTTGAATGGCTTGACGCTGACTCCCAGACTCTGCTAACTCCAGGATCAGTGAGCCTTCCTCAAAGCAGAAGTCCCAGAATATGTCTGAGTTTTGTCCACTGCTCTGACAAACAATAGGATCCAGGCAACTGCAGTAAACTAGGGCTCTCTGCCGGAGGAGTGGAGAAAATCTGATCTGGAGGCCTAGGCCCAGACCCTGAGGAGATGGAGATAGAAGACCCAGGCAGGACACAGCTGAGGAAGAAGCACTCTGATGTCCTTTTGCCGCTCTCACTTTTACAGAGGTGCTACGAGGAAAAATCCTAGTTTCCACCTTGGAGATAAGATGTGCTGCTTCCTTCAAAACCACTGCTGCACAAAGGATAAGTGATCCTTCCCATGTCCAAGCCAGAGCCCTGACACCCTGCACCATTAGGGAAGTTCTGCACAGGAGGACCACTGCAGCAAGCACCAGCTCTCCAAGGGGCTGGCCCTGCCAGATGCTTGGCAGCTGGAGGTGCAAGTCCCTCCAGGCAGAAAGATCACTGGCTTCTTATCAGCTCAGGCACTCACTCTGGGTTCCCCGCCCCAGCCTCCATCCCAGCCAAACTTTTGTTATGCTCCCCACTCAGAGAATGTCACCACACTCAGCCCGCTCAGTGTTGGCAGAGGCTCTATGCAGCACAGAGATAATCACCAACTGGGGGTGGAAAGTTGCTCTGAGAGGCTGCCTTGTCTAGGCCCTGCCTCCAGGCAGAACTATGCCCCAAACGTCTTCCTGGAACCTAGTCTTGCCTGACTTTTCAGATTTCCAAGGTTTGAAACAAGGAAGAAATATATTTAGGTCATATTAGTATGGCAGCTGTATCTCTTTGCAAAAACTCAGGCCAAGAAGTCTGATAATAAAAAAAGTTTGTTTGGGATTTTACCAACTTTAATTCACTCTCATTTAAGATAACCAACAGAGATGCTAGAGGCTCTGTTCATGCCTCTGGTGACCAAATCACAGTTGTGATGGAAACAAGGAACAGCAGCAAGGAAAAATCGCTTGGGATGAACAAGTCATATAACTAGAGAGAAATCCAAAAAATCACCCTGCAACGGCAGAAGGTAGGATGGGGCAAGGATGCGGGGCTGCCAGGTCATGAGCAGCTGACTCCTCTTTAAGGGGCCATGTCCGCAAGCAGATTTTCACAGTGACAAACCTGATCACTCTGAGCACCAGTACCGATTAGGCTGTGCACAGAGGGCACCAGGGACTTACAGGGAGACATTGTCAGAGTGAGAGCCTAGCCAAGACTCGCTCTGAACAGAAGTCCCATAGGTATCCATTGTTCCCTGTTGAGCCCTCCCCACTACCAGTGTGCTGGACACAGCGCCATCATAGCCATGAGGTCATCAAACTGGATAACAGAGCTCGCTCTGACCAGAGGATTCGCTGAAACCACATCTCCCCCAAATCGCGGCCCCACCCAAGCTACATCCAGGTGTATCCTCAGCGAGTCAGATGCTCCTTGCTGAGACTCAATGGAGGAGACTTCAGTTTCTGGTATGGCCTTTTGAGGCAACTATAAGCACGGCATCTGTGGATTTCTTGCTGAATCTTAACAGGTGGACCTGGAGGGGTAGAGGCTTGGGCTAAGTTTGGCCTGCAGCTGAACCCCTCTCAAGACTGTGCCACTGGACACCTACTTCACAAATCCACACTAATAATACCGGGAGACTTAGGAGCTTTGCTTAGTACATAGAAACAGATGTGAAAAGGCAGCCCAAATGGGAAGACAGAGAAGCAGAAACCATATGACATAACATAACAAAGATCCAGATATAATGGAGTCAAGTAATCTAACAGATGTAGAGTTCAAAACACTAGTTATAAAGATGCTCAATGAACTTTGGGGAAGTGTAAAGAACTCCAATGAAGAGATAAAAGTGGAAATGGGAATTATAAAAGGGAACCAGTCTGAAACGGAGAACACATCTGAGATGAGAAGTATATTAAATGGAATAAACAAAGGAATAAACAAAGTGAATAAAGAAAAGGATCAAATACCTTATCTAAAGGAAGGGAAAGCCAAGGACACACAATCAGAATGGCAAGAGATAAGATGCCGAGACTATAAAAATAATTTAAGGAGGATATGAGACGCTGTTAAGGCTCCAAATATCTGTCTGATTGGCGTAACTGAAAAAAAAAATCAAGATGTTCAACAGCTGTTTGAAGAAATAATGATGGAAAACTTCCCTAACCTGGTGAAGGAAATGGACATAAAACCCCAGGAAGCTCAGAGAATTCCAAAAAAAAAGGGATCCAAAGAGGCCCACACTAAGACACATCATAATTAAAATGGCAAAGTTTAAATACAAAGAAAGAATATTAAAAGCAGTAAGAGAAAAACACAGTTATTTATAAGGGAACACCCATAAGACTAGCAGCTGATTTCTCAAAAGAAACTATGCAGGAAAGAAGGGCCTTGCAAAAAATATTTGACGGGATGAAGACCCAGGATCTACAATCAAGAATAATTTATCCAGCAAAGCTATCATTTAGAGTTGAAGGACAGATAATGAGCTTCCCAAATAAAAATAAGCTAAAGGAATTTATCACCACCAAGCCAGTATTACAGAAAATGTTGGAGAGACTTCTTTATGAAGAAAAAATGTGTATCAAAAACAGGAAAAAAGAATGGTAACAACTACATTCCTATCAATAGATACCTTAAATGGAAAAGATTTAAGTGCTCCAATCAAGGAATGAAGTGGCTGAAAGGATAAGTAAACAAGACCCCTACATATGAAAAGAAAGGGGATGGAAAAAAGATATTGCTTTGATGGACCTAGAAGGTATTTAAGTCAGACAGAGAAAGATAAACACTGTATGATTTCACTTTCAGAATCTAAGGAATAAAAAGAACAAACTAATCAAAAACAGACTCACAAATATAGTGGACAATTTGGTGATGGACAGAGGGGAGGGGAGTTTGGGGGGCTGGGATAATGGGCTGAAGGGTTAAAGAAGTACAATTTAGTAACTGATGGATGGTCACAGGGATAGGGCGTACGGCATAGGAAATGCAGTTAGCATTAATACGTTGGCTAGGTGGAGATTCAGGGGAGGGAGGGAATAATTGGGGGGATCATTTTATAAACTATATAGATATCTAACCAATGTACTATATACTTGAAACTAATTAAAATAAAAAAAATTTAAAAGAAAAGATAACCAATAGAGGGTTATTACAGAATATTTGATGAATCTGGGGGGGGGGAAGCCAAAAGAAAAAAAATTACCATAATCTCAATTTCCAAGGGGAAATCATTTTAATGCTTAGTATATTGACTTTTTTTTTGGGGGGGGGTGCTTTGTCGTTTAATAACTGTGATCATACCATGCTTATGATTTTGCATCTTGATTTTTAAAAACTTACTATAAACATTTTCTCAATTCTTTTAAACTCATCCACATCATTTTAAATGATTGCATACATTCCATCAACTAGAAGTGCTATTCCTCCTCTGTGTGACAAAGATGGTTCTGTTCCCAAAAGTCTGGATTTGTGATTGATTCAGGAAATCCAGGACAGATGGACACTTCAACCACTTCTGCCTTTTCTGTATCTTACAATCTTCAGCTCTAATTTTAATCTTTGCCTACATTCTAACCCATGTCTCCTCCCCACACTAAGGAAGCTCCTCCAGCCAACAGTACAAGAAGAAAGATGCAGGCTTGAGTGAGTGAGGAAAGAGTACAACCACCACCTCGGGTACCAGCTGCGAACGTATTTCATCTGGAAAAGGAATTACTGTGAACCCAACTTTGAATGTTAGTGAGGGACAGTGGGTGCTGGGGAAGAGGAGCAAAGAACACATAAGGACAACCCCATTCTTTGTGAATACAGAGACTTGTGCTAAGCCACACCCAGAGAAAGCTGGCTTATATGGAGATATGACTGAAGTTCAAACCAAATCTGCTCCCAAGGAGGGGACCATGTTTTCTCTCCAAACAGGGAGTGTATCTTCACTGGGGCACCCCATGGGCAGGGACAGCTCCCAACGAAGCAACAGACTCAACCATTACCTGGCAGTCCCTGATCTGGCTCTTTGAAAGAACACACACTGCTCCCCACTCAGCTGAGTGACAAGCTCTATCTTCAGAGGATTTTCCTCCAAAGCTCCTCAATGTGGGTGATGATCTGGTAGGTCCTCCAAGAGTAAATATGACTTTTGGAAATAACCAAAAATTATCCAAAATTACAGCTAATAAAAAATAAAAAAGGTGGTCATGCTTTGAACGCCAAATGAACATATATGAAGTCTCAAAAACTATTTTTTCACTTGGCTGAAAAGCTGGCAGATGGAAACTTCTAGAAGTTGTTTACCACATTGTTTTATGTAATGAGTACATCTATGGTACATGTGTGTAGCGTTCTGAAGAGACAACACTGAAAGGGTCCTCACTCACTCACTTGTATGTAGGCATTCTGGCACATTAGCTTTAGTCAGTTACATCTTAGGGTGTGTCTCCACTTTAGAGCCTGCTGGAGCAGACACTGATTTGTCCTCCACTACTCGGACAGAGGTCTGCTCCTAACAGGTTTCACCCAGGAACCCCCTCCCTGCCACTTCAGCATGTGGCCCTGAGCTGAGTAGCTGTAAAGATGGTTCTGTTCCCAAAAGTCTGTCTTCAGGCACATGAGTCACCCAGATCCCCCGGAGAGGAGACCAAAACCACCCTGCATATGCTACGGGAAGGCAGACTCTCAATGTCATTAAATAAAATCTGTTAATGTAAAAGCCTGTTTGCCAGGTTTCCATGCTATCTGGATTCCCAAAGCACAGTAGGATGATTTGAACAAAGACTTCTCTTTCCTTGACTTGGGCTACATGAATGCTGATCATTTTGCTGGAAGGATGTGGGCTGAAGTTCAAAACAGTGAGCTAGAGGTTTAACTCAACCGCCTCCCATCTGAAAGGAACAAAAGAAGTTAGGACCAGACAAAAATTAGTCTAGAGGAGCTCAACAAGAAAATGACTTCATTCTACTTTCTACTTCTTCAAGGATGTGTCAGGTGAGGCTGTCCCTCAATTTTCCCGTCTATAAAAGAAGCTGCTTCTGTTTCCTACGTATCCAGGAGCATATGCATATAACTCCAATGGACGTAGTAATAAAGGCAGGTTATAATTCAGAAGCCATTCTTTCTGTCGGGTGTGAATATAGGTGACTTTGGGTAATGGGGTCCTCAGCTGCCTCTCAGTCAACATGTTGAACAGGAGCAGACTGAAGTGGGATCACAGCCAAGACCCCTCCCTACACTTACTGCCATCACAACAGGTAGGTCACCAACCTAAGCACCGCCAACCCTTAGGGACAGGTACAGAAGGTCAAGCAAGCAGAGGGACTGGACTGGACTTGTCCAGCACCGCCCACATACCTGGCACTTTTCCTGCATTATCTCACTTAACTCTGTATAGTCAGTTTACCATCTCCATTTTACACATGAGGAAACCGAGGCTTAGAGAAATTAATGACTTGCCCAAGACAGAAGAAGATGGACTCCAAAAACCTGGGCTTTGCCACGGAGACGTCATCCCACGGCAAGTCTTAAAGTCTGACAGAAGCAAGCTTTTGCTCTTCTCAGCCCCAAGACTAACCTCCAAACCAGGAAGATCCTGGGGTGTTGGAAAGACCACGAGCCCAGAATAACTGGGTCCCAACAAAGCTCTCCAGCTACTGACCCCTCCACTCCTCACATCACTCCTCTGGCCTCAGCTTCCATTCTTGCAAAATGGGATGAAAACTCTTCTCTCAAGGTGGTTGTGTGGATTGAAATAATGCTTTGAAAACCATGGACCACTACACTAAATGAAAAGCACAGTTTGTGACTGGTACCAATGGAGACCCCAGAATTTAAATCTCAGGTACATTTTACTTTTATTTCTAAGGCATTTCTCTCCAGAAAACTCAAGATGCCAAATAATTAACTTCTAAACAATACTGATTTCTATAAAACTTTATCTGGGGCTTCTTTAAAGCAGAGTAACTCTGAGGCTAGGGGATGGGACCTTCATTCTTTCCCCAGGAGAACGACAATGTCGAGAGTCTTCGAGGCTATGACAGGAGGTTAGAAAGCTCGGAGGATCTGAAATCTGAGAAGATATCATTAGATGACACCTGTATCCCATTAATTCCTGGGAAAATCGGCCCCCAATTTCATGCTGTGTCCTCAAGGATCCTACACAGAGAACTCAGCTAAAAGTATTGCTATGAAAGGAGGGCTACGTGAGAAGAGGCACATTCACAAACAACCAGCAAAAATTTTAAGGCTCTTACACCCACCACCTAAGGGGTTTGGGAAAAGCAATGCATAATAAAAAGAATAAAAGAAACTTCTTGTCCCAAACAGGCAGACACCTCCACACCCCTCTCTTCCCAGAGAAAGAGACACACACAGACAGACCGCCAACGCTCACTGTACCCTCCCAACACCCTGGGGGAGGCTGTCTGACATGGGTTTTCATTCAGCAACTATGGCCTCATTACTCAACTATGGTTTTCTGTATTCTTTCCCCTTCCCCCACAACTCCTCTCTTGAACACAGGCTCCATTTCCTCACCCCGCCCACCCCACCTTGGGAGCTAGAAAACAGCCCAAAGAACACCCCTCTCCTGGCATGAAAATAACCCAGTAAGCCTCGTGGGCTTCCCTCCCACATCCCCAAACCCAAGCACTGCCCTGAATTTGGTCTGAGTCCTGCTCTGCCAAATGACCCTGGGCCAGTCTCTTCTGCTGTCCAGGCTTCTATCTGCTGAGGGAGAACCCGACCCTGACCTCAACTGCTCTTCCCACCTCTGCTTTGCTGTTTCAGAGATGCTACAACTCTAACCCCAGCCTTCGTGAGCACTCTCCTAGCCTACCTGTTCCTCCTGGCTTACTAGGACAGCTACTTCTCTCCTTAGGAAAACAGCCCTTCCTAGTAGAGATCAGGGCACTTCCCAGACCAGGGGGAGGTAAATGATGAGGGAAGTCACAGGAAGGAACAAAATGACAATTTGCAAGCAGCAGCTTCCCTTCCACACAGAGCAAAGCCACCACTGCAGCATTTTCACCCAGCGCAAAAAGAGCTGGAGACGCGGTGGCTGTGTGGCAATGACGGCATCCCCAGTGCCAATGCCCTTTGCAACATCAACAGCCAAACCAACACCCAGGTGTCTGAAGGAACGAGACGCTATCACCATCTCTTCCCCTACCTGTGACTGTCACAAACGCCGTCTCCTAGACCAAGAAGGAAAACTGAACAATCCAAGTTTCAGTATCTGCTTGCCAGGTGTTTCCATTTTTCCTTTTTTTATGTTGCTATGGCAACCAAATGCAACAGGCAAAGCTAACCTAAGACTGTCAGTCTGGAGAGACAGGGTACTGGCTATACAGTTGCAGAGAGCAACACATCAGCCTCACAACCCAGGGCTCAGCAGAGGAGCAACAGGACAAACTCCTCTGAGCTCTGAGTTGTGCACCCCTATGCCCATTCTGTGCTTTTAATGTCTCACTATCAGTTTTTACCAATTTGCAGCTGCAGGAAGAAAGGGAGACAGCCATCTCCTAGCAGGAGATACCCCACCGCAAGGCCCATAATCAGCACACACCTTGGAGAGGCCTATCCTGAAGCCTGCAAAATGAAGCCCCAAAGAGTTCAAAGGAAATGAAGGTCATTCTTACCTTCGGCAAGGTAATATCTTAAGTGTTATCCTCCAAACACCACGCATAACATTCCAGGCAATTCCAACTTGTAGTTCTTTTCCAAACAATCCAATGAGAAAACAGAGGGCTGCTCAGACCCCAAGGGAAGGAATAAGCTAAACTAGCTAGGATGCTGGGACAGGCAGGCCAGGGTCCTTTCCCTGTTAGGAAACTCCAAGGCAATCCTGGGTGTCTTGTAGCTGGCTTCTGAGCATCAAGCTTCTGAACTTCCAGAGCACGTACTCTCTCTCAACTAGGCCCCACCTCAACATCAAATGCTTGACAGAGCCTGGGGATCAGTGTACAGAGCCTGCTGTCAGTCAGCTGCCAGCATCAAGGTTCTGGAATGTTTCTCTCCACTCTCCGAGAGCTGCAGAGGCGTTTGTCAGAGGCTTCCTGGGCAGACCAGCACTGAAGAGAAAATGCTATGCAGAGCACCAGCCATGGAAACCACAGCCTGACAGTTCCTTGTGCCCAGGTTTACCCCCTCAGAAGGGCTCCTGTGTGTGGCCCTTTAAGCCACAAAGGGCAACCACAAGTTTCCAACTTAAGAAAATCACTGAGAATGAGAAAAGAAGCTTAAGAAGAGGAGCCCAAATGATCCAATTGCTAGAAACGAGGCCATGTAAAAAGGCTTGAGAACATTTTCTAGAGAAAATACTACCATGGAGGCTTGGCGTCTTTCAAGCAAGGGTATAGTTATTAGATCAAATTTAATTACTGCAAATGCAATTACAATTAAGCAGCAGCAGCAGCCTACTTAGTTAGCACATTAACACCTGAGTAGAGCCAAGGAAGGGGACTGTCTCTTAAAAACCACAGAAACAAAACAGTATGTGTAGTGGTTAGAGGCAGAGCATCTGGGGCCAGACTACCTGGATTCAAGTCCTAACTCTGTCACTTACTGTGTGACTTTTGGCAAGACTCTTAACTTCTCTGTGCCTCAGTATCCATGATAATAATGGTATCGTCCTCATAGGTCTGTTATAAAAATGAAAGTCCTATACATAAACCACTTACAAAAGTACCTAATAATAAATAATAAGGGCTCAGAGTGTTAGCTGTAATAATAAGATTATTATTAATGGAAAAGCCAGCTCTAGGAGGTAGATTACTTCATTTAATGTTAATGATGAAATCCTAGATCCTGAAACAAGGGATGCTGGAAAATCTCTTTCCTAGAAAGTTGTGGACTGAGCTAAAATTTGCCTGCCTACAACTTTTACTCATGGCAGCCATGCAATACATGCACCTCACTTCTACTGCCAACCGTTCTTGAAGGCTTATAGCCCATTCACCATCTTCTCTCCTGCAGACTAAACATGCTAGGTCATAGAACAGGGTTTCCAGCCCCTTCATACCATAACAGTCCCCTTTCTCAGGAAAATCTTAATTGCTCAACATCTCTGCATATTAAATTGCTCAGATTTAGTATCTGGATCACAGTGTTTGAGGCTTGGTATGTTATTTTGTGCTCCATAAACTTGAAACGAAGTAGTCCACAAAAACCATGATATACCTGAACTATTCTCCCCCTTTCTATATACACTGCACTTTACTGATGTAGCCTGAGCTCATATTAGCTCCTCCATCAGGGCTTTCCACATGCCTGTTTGCTTGGTTATATATGGGTGTCTCCCGCAGGGGGACAAGGCTGCAGGAGCCATTGACTGATACCCACTAGCCTTGGGGATTCTGACAAAGGACTAGGTAGCGTAAGAGAAAAGGTGAAATGAGAAAGCAAGCACTCTATGCAGCAAAAGCAGTTTGTCAGTGACAGACTTGAAAGGTCCTACTTCCCTTAATAAATCTGGACTTTTGATTATTAAGTACAGTCATTAATACTGACCAATAAATATTTTGTATTTTCTTCCGAGATGCGTGGTAGAAAGGAACCTCCCTGCTCCCTTGAAGTTAGGAGTGGTCATATGGCTTGCTTTAGACAATGCAAAATGAGAGCCAGTGGCACAGTTCAAAGTTCCCATTTTCTTGCCCTTGGCAATCATGGAAACACAGAGATGGAACCTCCCTCAGTACAGATGATAGAGCAGAATCCCTTAGGTGACCTGTGATGGACATGGAAAGTGAGAAATAAACCTTGTTTTAAGTCACTGAGATTTTGTTTCATGTTGTTACCACAACAGACCCTAGCCAATCCTGACTGATTCTGTATTACTGACAAAGAAACTAAAATACTCAGAGCTTATGTCCTCTGGATCCACCAGATCATAGCTTTCACATTATTTCTCTTCATCATGCTTCTACTCTGTAAGATGGGAAACTATCTTTCGGTGGGTATGCACCTATTATACCAAGCCACTTAGGTTAGCCCCACCTGCCATCAGGTGATGTGTTATCTCTTCACATTAGTAATGCTCTAAAGAAGTCACCATGGATACCATTTTTTTTCTTTTCACAGAAGAAACCCAAGATATTTGACTAAAATCTATCTAAGATCATCACTGCAGCCCGGAGAATGATGAATATCTGGAGGAAACTTAAGAATGAATGGAAGAATCTGGGAATAATTTAGGAGTAATGGGAACAGTAAGTTGTCTAAATTTGTGGTTCTCTAACTTTTACCTGAATCAGAATCACCTAAAGGCTTGTTTAAACACAAATTACATAGGGTCCCACACCTCCAGTCTCTGACTGTAGGTCTGGGGCAGGCTCAAGAATTTGCACCTCTAGTAGGTTCCTGGATCATGCTAGCAAAGACCATACTTTGAGAGCCATTGCACTAGAAGGATTCGCTCGAAGAAACTGGTGCAAAGGCTCTGGCAAGGGGAGTCAATGCGGTCTTAACAGACCCTCTTTGGAGTCTGTTCTTTTCCATCCCAACACAACGTGAGAGCTGATATGTGAAGGACACAAATTATCATCTCAGCCTTTTCTCTTTACTGCATAACATACTAAACAAAAATCAGCTCTTCTTTACAAGGTTATAACAGTATTCTTTATTCACACATTTTTTAAAAAATGGTTTCTGTGAGGAGTCATCATGCCTCACTCACCCCCCAGATGTCCAGTTAGAGGTAAATCCAAGTGTATTCCATGAGGAAACCATTTAGATAACTGGCTGCAGCCTTCCTAGCATTATCTCCACACTCCCCTTCCCAAACCTCCACTACACATGTCTTCTTGCCCTCTGACCCCAGGGCTGGTCACACTTCCCACAGCTGTGAATGACCCTCACACACAAACACACTTATCCTCGCTTATCTAAATCCTCCCCCTTCCTCCAGTTTAGGGCCAGACACTTCAAGAAAATCTTCCTTCTCTTTCATCCCCATCACAGCCAATCAGTCACTAAGTCCTGTCAATTTTACCTCCCAAGTATCTCCAGAATCCATCCGGTGCTCTTCATTTTTCACTCTAACTCAACTGGTATAGATCCCCCATGCTCTTCCCTCCCTGGCCTCAAGGTCTTTGCCCAGGTTGTTCACCTTGACTAGACAGGTCTCAATTTAAACAACATACCTTCCCAAGACGAGAAGGCCTTCTATGATCCCTAAGCCAGGTTAGAATCCTCTTTTATCAACCCCCATTGAATCTTTTGTTTCCTCTGTCATAAACACTAATTGTACTTGTGATCTATTTAATTATCTACCTTCCCTATTCAACTGTAAGCTCTTCACAGACAGGACCACATTTTTCTTACTTGCTGCTCTAACTGCAGAGCCTGGCACTGCCTCTGACATGATGTAGACATTTACTAAGTATTTAATGAGTAAGTACAGTAATCAGTTCATAGGAATCCTCCCTTTCTCTCAATGCCTAAAGCACATTCTGCCTCCAAGGAATTTCTGGCCATATAGTTGCACCCACCTCCTGAGACAAGCAAGCATTCCTTATGACACCCAGGAAATGGAATCTAGAGGGAAACAGTGACCCTTAAAAAGAAGGAATATTTTTTCCTTAGAGACTAGATGGAATTAAGATTTACTATAGAGATTACTTTAGTAGGATAAAAAAAGGTTATGTTCTCAGAAGTGGTCAGAGAACAAAGTCTTCTGTTAACAATGAGGAAAAGGAAGTGTGTGTGTGATAGCTGTTCAGTGATACAACGTCTGCATTTTTCTAGAAGCTCTTATTAAAGTTATTAAAGTTGGTAACTTCCCAGGTTAAGCATTTTGATGGATTTCCCCATCCAGACCTTTAGTAATGATCAGAGCCCATGTCTCCAGGATGCCTAAGAAAGAGGGCTGAACTCAGTGACCTCCCAAGAGCTTCTGACCTTTAGGATCCTATAAACAAACTCATTCCAAGCTGGAATTTGAAGAATCCACATTCTGGCTCTGTTTTTCCACAGCAGTTCTTTCTTGACGTAGGAGACAAGGTAGCCTACTCTCTCTCTAATAGTATTAATGCTTTCAAAGTCAGATCCCCAACTTCACAGTCTGGCTATCATGTCCCATAGGCCACCAGCATCAAAATATTTTAACAGGCAGCCTCTGACTAGGGCAAGGGTTAGACTTGACTAAAGGGATCACGTTGGGATGACATCCTGGCTTCTAACCATGTAACTTTGGGCAAATGACTACTTTGAGTCTCTAAAAATGGTGATGATGACCTACCTCTCAGGATCATTGTAGTAAGTGAGCTATGCTTGTAAAATCCCCAGCACAGAGTGAACATGCAAGGAATGTCAGTATTACTGTGATTATAGATTTCTAGTTTTAAAAGTTCTGGAAAATAATGTTTCTAAGCTGAAAATACTATAGAAATGAAATAAAATGTTTGGAATTTGCTTAAAAAGAATCTAGGGGGTGATGAGGAGGGTACAAATGAAATAAAATCAGCCATCTTTTGGACATTATTGAAGATGGGTGATGAATACATTGGATTCATTACAATATCTACTTTTCTATACATTTGAAATGCTCCATAATAGAAAATTTAAAGGTATAAGTACTGAGGGAGGGAAATGCTATAAGAATATAAATGCTGAAAATTTATTTACGATCATATTTGGTCCAGGTGATTAAACAGAAGAAAAACGATGTGAAGAAAAAAAAAACTTAAAGCCAACATCTCTATTAGTTTCTCAAACAGAATTTTTTTCTTCAAATGGAACTGTCTCAGATGAGCAGAAGGGAACAGCCACTTGCACATGTTTTTCTAATTTCATTTTCAGGAGAAGAACACATCCTACTTGGGCTGTACGTGCATTTTTAAGTAGATAGTCCTGGGTGGTAGAACCTGCCTCTGAGCACCCCAGAGGCTCTGCGGAAATGGCATCGAGGAGCAGGAAAGTTCCAGTGTTAAGAAAAGCAAGCAGAACGAACTCAAAATTTTCAGGGACAATAGGTGTCTAGAGTCTGCTCCTCTAAGCCCTGGCTTTGGACTTTTATGTGAGGCTTCCTTGGGAGGCTGGTTCAGCTCGGTCTGAGGCTACATTTACGACATTTTCACACCAGATGAGTATCAGATGTCACTTGAGGGGAAAGGGTTCATTCAGGGGAAAGTGAGCTTTTAAGTGGCTCTGACAACACCAATCACAGCACATCCCCATATCATCTCCCCACTTCCATCTCTTCACAGAGAGAAGTCTAAAGATTGAAAAACAAAATTCTCGCATTTTATCATGAATTAACCAACCCACTTCAAGCCTCTTTACCTAAGAGAAAAAAATTGTCCAACAAGCTTTGTTTTGAGTAAATGCCTTTAAGCTCCCAAACTCTGACTGGAAAAGGAGAATATATAAAAGTACTCACTCTTCTTGAAGAATAAATTCACTGTTTTCTGGAGAAAACTGCCCACTCACGGGATGCCTGAATGCTGTGGTCTGCTGGTTATGGCTAAAAGAGAAAGAAAGAGAAATAATGATGGAAAAGTCATATAAATGGAAAGGGTTACAGTCACATTGACAGGTCAGTAATTTCTGAGGACCGCTGACAATCAGAGATTCCTCTCAAAGTGAGAAAGTCGGCCTTTCTGCTGGGAGGCACTTAATCTGTCAGAACCCAGCTACATTTAAAAGTCAAAAATCTCCAGTTCAGGTGCCAAAGGCCATTTAAAACACAGGGATTTTAACTCTAGGGAAATCTTGGCTCCAAGAGAACACTTCATCTTAGAGAGACATTCTATGAGGCACTGACTCCAACAAACTGAGTGGCTTAGCAAAAAGTTACTTTAAGATGGCACGAGCTAAAACAAGAATAAAGGAAAGCAGACGGCACTTCCAACAGCTTCCAAAAACCATGAACCAGGGAAAATATTCTAAGAATTAACCACTCACCCAGAAAAATCTATCTTCTTAAAATTCTTCTCCCTACTATAAAATATCTTCAGTTCAGTGATGGGATATAAATATATGGGCATGTCTCTGCAACAAGACCTGCACAATTTCAACGCGGTGGAGTTTCAATCACCCTTTTGAAGTTAGGAGGGATCAGCTTCCACACCAAGCTGACAGACACAACCAAAGTGTGTAGGTGTTTTGTGTATTCACAAAGGCTGCCTGGTTCTTTGAAAAGAAGAGGAACTGGCTTTAAGGGTTGCTGGTTTCCTCCCTGAATAAGCTAACCTAACCTTCTTTTAAAAAGAATATGATTTATTTAAAAATGTTTTTCCCAATCACAAATCATATTCATCTGAGCAATTTTAGAAAATAAGGTCATCCATGATCTCACCATCTAGAGATATTCCTGGGTGTCTTCTCCTTCCTAGCTTTTATTTCCTTCTAGTTAAAAGAAATGTTGTGATTTTACTGTATTTAGAAATCTGTATCCTGCCTTTTTACATCATATTAACATAGAAAATTTCCTATGTCATTAAGAGTTTTGAAATAGCTGAATAATAGTCTCATCATACGAATATGATTTTTTTTCATATAACTGTTCAAAAAATATTTACTGGCCATCTGTGTGCCAGACAGTGCTTTAGGTGCTGGACATACAGAGTGAACAAACAAGTCCTTACCCCACAGTGCTAACATTCTGGAAAGATTAACATCCTTCTAATGCTGGACATTTTAGGTGTCCCCCTCCACTATTATAATAAACACATCTTTGAGTACATGCTTTTCCTGCAATTCAAATTATTTCCTTGAGTTAAAGTCCCAGAGGTAAAATTACCTAATCAAAGGGCATGGTCATTATTTAAGGCGTCTAATACAGATAGTTAAAATGCTCTCACTGTCAGTCAATATATCATCTCAGTTTGGTAGTGCTAAGATATTAGCCTCATCTCCAAATTGAGCACTGAGCCATCCCAGAGATTAATAGGTTTAAATGAGTACAGCATAAAGGTTAAAAAAGAAAAAAAGCTCTAAACCTACAAAGTTTTTCATATTCTGCCTTGAGGCCTGGTTAGAGTATCCTGTGTTCTGATGTGTGGGGGGTTAGCTGGCACTGAGGTTAGAGCCACCTGAATCCTAATAAGCCAGATGTGAAGCAGGCAGAGCCAGGCTGCTCCCTAGCTCTGCAACTCTCCACCACCCAAGCACCTTCTCATTCCTCCCAACTACTGCCAACCTCCAGACTACTAGCTCCTGGTTCCAGACAAGCCATTGGAATCCTATGACCTCATCTGGTAGGCAGCAGCCTGATCTTCCCCAAAATGGAATTAAGACACATGAGTATCTAGATAAGGATGAGAAGCAGGCCCCCTTCACACCTGTTTCAGAAATCCTTGCACCATACTCAAGGGTTACACTTTATTTACACCCAGCTTCTTTCAGAGTGTCAGCTCCATTCACCAGAGAATTTGAAAACAAACTCTAATCTAAGCCTGCTTCATTTTCACCTGGAGAAAAAAATGCTCTACTCACAATGGGAATTACAATAAAGCAACACTACTATGTACTACTACCTTTGAAGGGTTCTCCAGTCCACAAAGCCTTTTCTCACATCTTAGCTATTAACACCATCAATCCCCATTTTATGAATGGGGAAATGGCTCAGAGAAGTTAAGTGACTTGCCCAGGATAACTCTGTCAATAAGTGAAAAGAGTGGAACATGAATCCAGGTCTTCTATTTCTAAATTTGATGCCCTCTGCATGATAACCTGCTGTCCCTTTCCCTTAGGAATCTGTGAGGCTGGCAGTTTCCTGGCCATGATCAGGAATCCCTAAAGATGAGCCATGAGGTAAATAGCACCATACCCTGCTACTCCCTCTTCCTTCCTACTTCCCCTTGTGCCCAGGGCCAAAGTTCTGAATGACAGCATCAGTGTGGCACTCAGTAGCCCCCAAACAGCCTTGGTCCTATCACAAGGTCAGCTGGGTGAATCTCTGGTAAATACAGGCAAAGAGCAAATCAGGTATATGCTTGGAGCAGCACCAGCAACCATTTCATACACACTGTCCAACCTTAATAGCAGCTTCTGGGCTCCCCACATCCGACCTGAACCAGCTTAAATAAGCCCAGAGTCTTGGGTATATAAATCCCAAGCAGGACGGTATATGCATTAGAATGTGTTTTCCATGCTAACATTAGAAGGAAGATTGTTTTTAAAAGTGGACAAAAAAATAGCTGTCATTTCATCAGACCTAGAGGCAGCTCCCTGACCCTTCTTTCCTAATATGGATCTTGTCCATTTTGCCAAAAAAGTTACCACAGCATTATCACCACCATTTCCTGCATTTACATGAAGCCTTAGGTGTGGTCACATTCATCATCAGATCTTACCCTCCCAAGTAACCTCTGAGTTAGGCAGGCAGATATTTTTATCTCTATGTTACAAATAAGGAAACTGAGACTCCGAGTTATGGGATGTTATTGGAATATTATATTTAAAAAACAGAAGAGAGAGACTAATATATTGAAAAAAGAGATGAACCAGACAAATGACTCTGGAATACTGAGGTCTTAAAATTTAATCATTTCTGATCAAACTCGCTTTGTTCACTAACAGCAAAGCTTTTGGTTCAGCTCTTTTTGAAAAAAGAAGAGTTAGGTCCTTGGGCCATTTTATTTCATTCAGCCTTCCCAAATACCCAGTACAGCAGGCTGTGTTTCATCACACCAGGCCACAGGTGAGAAAAGTGAGGCCCAGAAAGAGTAGATGACTTGCTCACAAAGACAGTCAACCCGTGTGTTCCTGTACACCACCCCTTCCAGTCTCTTTCTCCTACTCCAGGCTCACCTTGCCAAATGAAAGCTGCCTATTAAATGCTGGATCCCCACACCTATTTGGAGATTCCAAATTCTCTGACTTTACCTGCTGTCCCCTGAACTCTTAGCCCCAAAAGCCTCCAACCTGCTTCACTTCCTGATGTTCTAAAACCCATGAAGAATCTCATAGACAATAACCCTGTCTCAAAACACATATAGCAGGCACAGACAAATCCCCCGAAATACCTGTTCTTAAACCTGAATTGCCACCTTGCTCCTTAGGAGTGATGGAGATGGCCCGGCTGGGAGCCAGGTGGCTGGTTTCAGGGGAGCACAGAAACTCTCCTCCATACAAGGGCTTCTGTTTCTCTTCAGGCTACTGAGAAAGTGACTTGGCAAATGAGGAAAAAAACACAACCCAGTCTTTATTCTCTGATTCCGTTCTTCCCTAAGAGCAGCCCCTCCATGTTGAACAGCAGCCAATCTCGCCTGGGAGAGGACAAGGAAGCACAGAAAGTGATAGAGAAGGATGATCCCCTTGAAGGCGGGTGACGAGTAAGATCCTAAATAAGCACGTCTTCACAGGCCCGGGGCTGGGAAGGACTTGGGTTAGGCCCTAAGGAAGTCCAAGAGTAAACACAAGAGATTTGATAAGAGAACAGAGTGAGGGCAGGGAAGCAGTGCAGATCAACCTGAGCTCAATGTAAGGAAGAGCCCACCTACAACCACAGACGGGCTAGTCAAAATGTAAATGAGTCCTGTACTTTATTGCAACGTTTTTGCAAGATTAATTTTCTATGCAGATAGACCTTGACTGTAATGTCAGCAGTGACTCTGGCTGGCTAAACATAAAGGTACCATTTACTTAGCACACCAATTTTTTTGGCATGGCAAGAAGTCCTGGTGTTATGTGAGTGGTGCTCAAGAGCAGAGGTCAGAGCACCTTGATAAATCTGGTTTCTGACAGTGGTGGTATTGGTATGCTGAGAGTGTGCCAAAGCTGCTCTGTCAGCATTAGCTCTTATCTGGCCCAAGCTATAAAGAGAAGAAACAGCTTAAAATGTAAGTATCCAGCCTCAAAGCCTAAGGAGGAACTCTACTGAGGCTCTTCTCATTGGTATGCTGGGTAGCATTTGCTACTCTGGACCTTCCATCTAATCAATGCGGCTCCCAGAATATTGTAAGAGTCGCCCTGCAGGCCGGACACCATTTCAGCACTGCCTCCAGGCTTATTAAGGCACTTACTTACAATCTTTGTTCCAAATCCCTATATCTCAAGAAAACCAAGGATTCTGGGTAACCTAACAAGCTCTTTGTTAGGTCCCAAAATTGGTAACTGAAACTCCAAGAACACAAGAAGTTGCCTGTCTTCAGTTCTCATTTGGGCTGCAGAGCAAGAGACAGCAACCAAGAGTTGAAAGAGCCTTCCACATCTCCTCACCATTTCTTAAGCCCTTTTGTTTTACTTAACACTTTTACAAAATTGTTCACTTAATGCAAACTGTCAACACTGGTTCTGTGGAGTTTCCTAGGGGGCTGGGAATCTTACTAAAGTGGTCTTTGGAGCTTGCACTATTTTGAAAATGTCACAATTTTCAACTGCTCACTGCACACAGGCATTACTCTGACAGGCCCTTCTTCCAGGGGCATGGAAATCAGGCCTTGATGAGCCAACTCATGGTCCCCATACTCTCTCCAAGTGGAAACACATTAACCAGCCTCCTTTGATATCGACCTGAGCAACAAGTCAGCCTAGAGCCCTAGGGTCAGAAGATGTGGGTTCAAACCAAGGCAAGCCACTTCACTTCCCAGCCTCAGTTCTTCCATTTGCAAATAATTAATAATTAAAATATCCTTCCGAAAAGTTGTGAGAATAAAATGAGGGAGCATACATTAAAGAGCCTCGCACAATGCCCGGCCTAAAGGAGATACTCAGTTAATGCTTGCTGAACCTGACCGTGCTTTGACTATGGCAATGACTACTGGCATCTAAATTTTAAGAGGGCAAAAACAGATTATACCTCACTCCCACCAAACTTGATATTCCTTCTCCAGGCTTCCATCTCCATTAACAGCATCACTTAGAGTAAAATCCAAGCTCCTTACTTTGGCTTAGAAGATCCTAGATGACTTGACTCCTGTCTAGATTTTCCTCTCCTTGTACCTACCACTCTCTCCTCTCTACAAACCCTACCTCAATGATACTGGCCTCCTTTCTGCTCCTTGCGCACCAAGCTCTTTCCTACTTAATAGCCTTTGGACTAGCTGTCCTTTCAGCCTGGATGCTCTTTCCTCCATACTCTCATGACTGGTTTGTCATTCACACCTCAGCGAAATCATCATCATCTTGGCATTCTTCCCAACCACCCACTGAAGTAGGCTCCCAGTCACTTCATACCATGTCACCCTATTTTAATTATTGCTATTATTTTCCTTACTTATGTGTTTGATTATTATCAGTCTCCCTAACCTGTATTCCAGGAGGCCAAAGACCGTGCCTATCTTTTCACTGCTATTATCAGCCTATAACAGTGTGGCACTGTTATATCTACTGAATTAATGAAAAATGACTAATTAGAGTCTTAAAGTGAGGCCATACCTCCAAAGGGGTTTGCTAACCCTACAGAAGTCCGGACTCAGGTAACAAAGAGACAGGAACATAAAGGGTCATAAAACCATCAAAAAGCAGGGCTTTTCCTGCCAGAGGAAGGAAAAATGAGACATCAACATGCCAAGAATGCTTCACCCTTGGCTCTCTATCAACTATGGTACAATATAATTTGGAGAAATTAGCCCTCTCCTGCAACATCCTTCCACCCCTGCAAGAGGCAGTTAATATACTCAACAGAGAGAATCGATGACTGGAAAGCAAACACCGGAGAGGAAATTACTGAGTGATTAAAAATACATAGGTGGATAATACAAACATCACCTGTATCTCCCTTTTGTGAACTGGGGGAGTATTTGGTATGAAATCTACAATTTGGTGACAAGATCATATTCTCTCTCATGTTGCTCTCTACTTATTTTATGTGTTTGTTCTCCTCCCCCTCCCCCTACCCCCTATAAGATCCTAAGGCCCTCGAGGACTGGGAGCAGACATTCACTTATTTCACGTGTCTCCTGTAGCACAAACAGTAATACCCATGGAGTAGACACTTTAACTCCTTCATCTCAACAGCCTGAGCACAAACAAACATCACCTTCAGAGAGAGGCTGTACAGAGTCCATCTCATTTTTTGATGTCAGCAGCCTGATGTATCACAGGTCCCCCAGAGAAAGTGAGTGAGGCAGAGGCCCACAAGCTCTGATGAAGGATCCTACATCCAGGTTGGAAGACTCCACCAGCCCTGGGGAGCATAATGTAGACCAAAGAACAGCCTTCCCCACTCCCACCATACCTGACTCAATCACATACCAACTAGACAGACACTGAAATCCAGCCAAATCCCAAACTCACTACCTAGAGTGGCAGTCAGCAACTTCTCTCCTTGCCCAAAGATGCCAAAAGGGGCAGAGCCTGGCACAGAGCCGGGCATAATTCATAAAATCAACTGAGGGAACTTAAGGCTCTTACAACTTGCAAAGAGGGAAGTCTGTCCTTTCCAAACTCCGAGTTTACCAGACTGAAGTCTTCCAGTATGATTTGACAAGCTCTATATTTCATTGGGTTCTCCAGATGTTTTTGGGTCTACTCAGTGGCCAACACATTTCATAAATTACCTCTTTTGAGCCAGTAACCCACTCTGCAAACCCATCTGCTTCCCACATTCCCAGTACATAAGATTGCTACTTGGTTAATAGGATGTTTCAATTTTGGCT
Source organism: Macroglossus sobrinus (assembly GCA_004027375.1). Classification (NCBI taxonomy): domain Eukaryota; kingdom Metazoa; phylum Chordata; class Mammalia; order Chiroptera; family Pteropodidae; genus Macroglossus; species Macroglossus sobrinus. The sequence continues at coordinate 343,712 of PVKZ01000280.1, forward strand.
TCATAAGACCTCAATAACCATGAAAATATTAAAGTCAAACTCCTGATAGAAGGAGGAAATCCAACCCAGATAGCCTCCCTTTCCCTAATTCTTTTTAAAGGAAGTTGGCAGGATAGCAATGTAGTCAAAACTCAGGTACCAGCTTTGTTACTACCAAACCAGTTCCAGCCCCCAAGCAATTAGCCTCTCTGGGTCTTGGTTTCCTCATCTAAGGAGGGAGTTAGACTCTCCATCTGGAGAGGCCACACATGAGGCCTGCAGAGCATGAACCCAACTGTTCCACTGTACAGACTGGATTTCAAATCCCAGCTCTGCTGCCAGCTGGAGGTGCATGACCTTGAATAAATCAATGATCTCTCTGAATGTTGGTTTCTTTATCTATAAAAAGAGAAGACCATTCCAACCCGACAAGATTGTTATGAAGAGTGCTGATAATGTGTCTGGCCTATAGCAGGCACTCAGCCTTCAGTGCCTGTTAGATTTTTTCTTTTGCTAGCTCTGAAACTCCACTCTAATCAAGTTGTTTTGCCTTTTTCCATGTTGCAAACTCCAGTATTATTAGCCTGCCATAGAATAGTGGCTCAAGAACACACATTCTCCCTTCTAAGTTAAGGCACAACACCAGCCTCTTATTTAAATTTCTATTTAAAGAACTCGCCTGCCAGGCTAAGTGGTTTAAGATCAACAGGCGCCTTCCTTCAGCCACACTTCTGTCCCTCACTGGCTTGAGCCCCAGTAAAAGAGCCTCCCCAGCAGGCTTCACTGAGCTAGGGGTACACACTCTAGAGGACTTTTAAAACTCCCCAGGAAACATTTTTTACCTCAGAGAACACCTAGTTCTATGCTTCTGTTTAATACTCTTCAAAAGTCAGGATCCTTATGTATAAAATGAGAAGGCTGAAACTGGTGATGTTTTATGGACCTTCCAGCTATAACATCTTAAGACGCTGAGGTTCATCTCAGACTACTGCCTCAGACTACTGCCAGAGCCACAGACTGAAATGCAACAGCACTACATGTAATTGAAAACACAAAGGAAAGAGGCAGAACAGTTGTCCTCCCCACCCTCACTCCCAACAGAATATCCTTTGTAATGAGCTGAGGGAGGTGTAGTTAATGATACTTTTGTCCTATTTATTCCCAATTAAATCAGATTGTTTTGTTTTTGTTTTAACTGTAGGCGCTCCCAATCAAGCCATCAAACTCTCCCTTTCTCTCAATCATTACCTTACTTCAATAAATCAGAATACATGGCAGAATATGTGAATCTCTATGAAATCCATACAAGACAAACCTGCTCTCCTGTTCTCGCTGGAAAATGCGGCAGATGCACTCACTCTCTCCTTGAGCTCCATGTTGGCCTTATGAAAACCCCAGTTCAGGGAGGTAAGGCCTTGCAGAGGTTCCCAGTCATCTGCTTGCTCTCAATTTCGTTTCTCGAGCAGCTGCCTTCCAAGGTGTTACAAATCCAGCAGCCACTTGCTCCTACTCATTCATTCTTCTTCCTCCCCGCCCCTGACGCAAAATCTGGCAAAGATACAGGAACATAGTTCCAGCTCTGAGTCACCGCCCCACTGTGGCCAAGCAGAGCACTGGCTGGGGGTAAACAGTGAAGAAGGCTCATGGTGTTTCCAGGTCCTAATTCTTCCGTTCTTGAGACTGTGTGGTTGGCTGTCCCTCTGGAAACAGGACATAAGAAACATCCTCATCTATGAGCTCTGGAGTCAGAATGAATTGCTCAGTTTCTCTCTACCACGCGGTGGCTGAAATCAGCCCCAAAACAGAGCCCTTGAAGGGCAAAATGACAGCTCATTTATCACTACAGATATTCCTCGCTTTTCAAAAGTTCCAGTTATGCCACTCACCCTTACGGAAGACCTACATTAGTACCTGTTCTCAATAAGTGAAAGAAATCCGAAGAGGATTTTTGCTTTTAAGAAAGGCGAAAAGTAAAAATAGTGTTCAGCATTTGTTTTGCAACAAGCCATTGTAGAGGAAGGGTGCACTCCGAGCAGCGAGTGTCACTGCCAAGCTCCTCCCCAGGGACCTATACTCGGCATCAGGCCACCATAACTCTGAACGTGTTTGTGAACACCTATGCTGATCTCGACTTATTTTGTGGATTCCTGCTTTGACTATATGTTAATGTTATCTTAGGTTTGCTGTTATTTGGTATGATTTGGCAGGTTATTTTGGGGGATCTGGGAATGCTCAGAAATTTTTCTACATAAATTAATGGTAATTGCTTCTTCACTTTATGCCTGAAATTTCATCTTATGAAAGGTTTCATAGGAATGGTTCTACTTTCAGATAGCAAGGGAAACCTGTATTTCATATGGTCAGGGCTGGTTCAGGGGTTGTACAGTTACAAGTCACTATATCCACTCATCCTGGTAACAATCTATGATTCTTTCATCACTGCTTGTAACAGGTAAGGTCTCCTGAGCATTGATTTAACCATGTGGTTCTCACTCCCAAAACAGGCCTGAAAAGGAAAGGGGTCAAAAAGGAATAAGGCATCAAAGTGCCTTTCCTGCAGTGGCTTTACCACTACAACCTCAGATCAATACTGTGGCTCGTCATTGCAACCTAGGCCTCGATGCAGTCACAACACAGGTGACTACTTGAAATATAAACTCCATAGGAAAAATACTTTTGTTTTTACAGCCGCATTCCAGTGCCTACATAGTGCCTGGCACATAGCAGGTGCTCAATAAAGTTAAAAAATATATATAGGGGATTTTATTTTGAGTCAACTTAAGATGTCAGTTTTACTAAAACCTGTATCCATTACTACCATTTTTTCCCTTAAGAAATCTCCACATCTTTCATAACTCTTACTACTGCCTGTAGTGAGCAGTCTATAAATCTTTAAATGCAGAGATGATTTACTGTGAAACTAATAAAGCTCAAGTTCTAGGGCCCCTCACTTTCACAAGCCCCTTTCAAGGCCCTAGGAAGGACACTAGCAATGTGTTTACATGGTTTCCACAATTTTATATTTTAAAAGGCTCCTAAAACGTATAAACATCAAGGCCCACAAAATATAGACCTACCACAGTAGAATGAAAGAATAAATGCCTCACAAACCATCCTGACATGTCATCCTAACAAGAGCATTTGGTTTGACAAAACATGTTTAACCACAAATGAGATACACCCTACCTACAGACACATCCCACTCAGTCACAAATCAATTTCTATAAAGACTGGAATAGGTCTGAGAGCCCAAACTCCATTCATTCAATATTTCCTCAGCCCTGCTATGTGTTTAACACTGAGTACTTTGGGATAAAACAATGATTATAACATAATTATCCCCATGAATAGGAGCCTAATCCAATCGAACAGATTGATATAGTCATATGTAGATACAAATACATATATATTTTATATGTTAAGTGTAAATACAAACATATATAACTATAGATTGGAGTGGGTGTCATAACAGAAAAGTAAAGCATGGCACGCCTATTGGCTAAGTATCAATCTGTTAGGTACAACAACCTTGGAAGGTAGATTGTATAATCCTCATTTTGCTAAAGAGGATACTGAGGCCCAAAGGGGTCAAGTGCCATCCCATGACCACATAACCAGTAAGTGGAAAGGTCAGATTTTACACCCAGGTCTTCCTGACTCCAAAGTGTGGGCTTGCTCTTAATGGCTCTTCTAATGGCCAGTCTGGGGAGACATGCTGGCTTCAGAGGTACAGCAACCACACCAAGCACCAGCGGAGGTTGGCAAGCTTCCAAAGCCCACACTCCCGGAAGGTGAGGAACAGGAAGCGCCATGAGCTTATTCATCAGGTGTATAGGTATAACCCTTGTTCCCCAAGCAACACCCTAGCAGGAATCGGTGACAGCTACCTGGGAGTCAGAAGAGGCCACTTGTGAAGCTCCCACCCTGTGGCTCTGCCTCAAAACTTCCTTGTCCCTGTTGCCAAATTGATCATGCTGGAGCACAGCTCTCATTCCATTGTCTCCTGTTACACACCCTGTGTGGCTCCTCAAGCCTCCTTATCTCTCACCACTTCCTGCCATCTTTAACTGCTCACCAGTCCCCAAGTCAGCTTGTCTTTCCTACCTCTGGGCTTGGGCTCCTGCTGTCCTTTTCCCTAATGAAGTCTGCCCAACCTTCAAGTCCCCTTCTGTTCCCAGTGGTCCTTCCTGATCATTCCAGACTACCTGCTTTTTCACTTCCTCATACTCTCAGCACTCTTCATACAGCAATATTTCCCAACAACTCTTTTCATTTTACCTTCCAAAAATTAAGTACTATGTATTCCAGAGGGGTGTAAACTTAAAAAAGCAGAAGTTCCTTTCCTTGCCTCCAATTCAGTGTCAATCTTAGAGACAACACCTTTACTGCTTTCCTGTGTATCCTTCTTGTTTTATAACTTTATAAAATTTTTATGCATTTAAAATTTTATGTAAACATCTTTTTAGAAAAAAAGTCGCATAACTAGAATAAAACTATATTATCTTATAACTTTTTACTTTGCATATCTTGAATCTTTGATTCTTCCACATCTGTATGCCAGGGTGAATATAGGCAGTCCCCTTCCACACACAGCTCCCCTAGGAATCCCATACCAGACCAGCCCATTGAGAGAGAGGACCTGGGAGCCCATCCCATGTGCTAATCTGCTCCAACATGTATCAGAGGTTTCAAATTGAGGACATGTAAAAAATCAGTTTGTCCCCAAAATTAGTTTTATTTGAGCCACATGGATTTTTAAAATTGAGCCAAAGTTTAAAAATAGAAAAATTTCATATAAAAATGGAAAAATAAAAAATCGGAAAAACAAAAACTATTGCAACTCTGGGCCCCAGGCCCTTCCAGTTCACTGCCTATGATTCCTGATGGTGAGAGTGTGGTATTTATCACCACACTTGCATTTCTAATTTTCCTACAGGAGAGAAATTTCTTTGTACCCATGTCACAACCAGAATTGGGAAAACAAAAGATAAACAGAGTGGGCCGAGTATTCCAAAAACAAATCGGAGAGCATAAACAGTCTGATTTTTCTGTCGTCGTTATCTAAGCCTCTACAGACATCTGAGTTTGCAATTCCTACCTTGTACAAACACCACTGATTCTAGACATCTTCCATTTAGGAAGGAAACCTATTTTAAAGAATAAATATTTCTTGCATAGAGTAAGAACTAAAAGAAGATGGCAAAAATAAGCCAAAAATTTTCCTTCTCACAAAAAAATCTTAGAACAATCTTCCCAGCAGCAACGGCAAGTAGACTTGTCCTTATCCTCCCGTGACTGGTCACCTGAAGATGTAATCTCCCAGACAGCCAGCAAACTTTCTTCCACAGAGTAAAAAAAAACCCAGAAAGTCACCACCAACAGTGCTGTCCTAAAGAATCCAAAGGCAGAGAGGTACCAATGGCTACAGCCCCTGATGGATAGATACCCCACGGCCACTGCAATTGAAAAGCATCTGACCAGGTACTGCCTGGGACGAGATCACAGATTCCCCTCCATCAATCCCAAAAATACTCAGTCCGCTGTGGTGTTTGGAGCATGAACCTTGGAGTCTAACTCTAGACAGCAGCCCACATCACAGATAAGGAAACTGCTCCAGAAAGCAACTTCGAAACACTGCCACCATCCTTTAAAAAAAATGGTTTCACCATTAAAAAATTAATTTTTTTAAAAAAGGCTTCCACTAGGTCTTTAAGAGGAATCTTAAAAAGTCCACAATTAGAATGATACTGCATTGTTTGCTCCCAATAATGACATGTGACATAATTATATTTGCTCATTCATGTAATAAATTCTTGAGAGCCAATTAGATGTCAATTCTGTAATCCCATGATGTATAGTAATAAAGCAGAGGAAAGGGCTGTGTGATAACTCTGTCTCTATTCTGTCAAAGTTGAACAAAAAAAATAGTTTTCCAGATTTTCAGATTTGTGAATAATAACCTGTCTTTTTAGTCAAGAGCTGTAAATTCCCAGTTTATTAAGCCAACTTGAGATCTTTTATCAACTGGAGATCTTTTATTGCAGAGGGTAATCCGTAATCCTTGCTTTCCAGAAATCAAAGTATTAAGGGTTTTAGAGCTGAAACCTCATCTCACCTCATCCAACCTTTTTTGTTTGAGGAAACTGAGGTCCAGAAAGGTCAGAGAATTAGTCAAGTTATTATTAACCATAAACTGACATTAGGTTCCTGAAAACAAGAATTATGAAAAAAAATCATATTGTTTTTCAAATTAATTTCATGCCTTAAACAAAATTCATTTCCAGTGACTAATTTCCACTAACAAACATAAAAAAATATATTTTAGAGCTGGGAATCTTTGTGTTCAGTGTAAGAAAAGGTTTGTACAGAAATCCAGTTCACTTGGTCTGGATTTAAGTGGCATATAAAACACACACAGGAGAGAAGTCCATCTGAAGACAGAGATATAGAATGCCAGGAGTTGCCAGAAACTATCAGGAGCAAAGAGAAAGGCATGGAATGGATTCTCCACCAGAGCCTTCAAAAGGGACCAATCCTGCCATCTCTTTGATTTAGGACTTCTGGCTTCCAGAACTATAAATGGATAAGTTTCTGCTGTTTTAAGCTACCAGGTTTTTGGTAACTTGTTATGGCAGCCCTAGGAAATAACACAGAATCTGTACTGGTTTAGTGGCTTTGATTTGCTACAAACCCAATTACTGTCAATAGTCTGGAAAAGCTGTCACAAAGCCACTAAGAATTTGAGACTCACTTAATAGTAGTATAGAGTCCAAAAAAAGAGAGGTAAAAAAAAAAAAAAAAACATAAAAGGAACTATTCTATTTTGTACTGATCAGACCTCACCCAAATAGTGTGTTCACTTCTGGTAACTACAGCTACAGGCCAGAGTGGAAAGCTGGTGCACGTCCAGGAGAGACAAGCCAGAACTGCAAAGGGAACCAATGGGTCAAAGCCACATCACCGAAGGAACTGGAATTTTATGACCCGGGAAGACTCAGGATATGTGACTGTTGTCATCATTTCTGAAGGGCTATCCTGAGGAAGAGTAAAATTTGATGTGTTCCCTGAGTTGAGGGCCGAGATGGTAGAACTAGCTGGGATCAGTGGGTGGAGTCACTGGGAGACATATTTTTCAAAGAATTAAGTGTTGACAATGTCACAAAGTGGCCTCTGAACATCAGACTGTCTGGCTGCCTCCTGCTGGTGGAAGTTTTCATGCTCAGGCCAAAAAAACCATTTGGTAAAATGTTGCTAAAGAACACAAATCCCAGGCCCGAAATCTGCTAAGATGACCTTATGTTCCTCTCCAGCTCTGTGAATCTATTAATCCATTACACCATTTAGCAGTTGTGTGAGTAGAGAGATTTCTGAAATACATGGGTAGGATGAAGTGATCCTGAACATTAGGTGATAGTGATGGGAAAACAAAGTAACAGGGCCCTGTCCAGAGCTATGACTGAGAACTCATGCCCAGCTCCCAGGAACCTAGCAGCAAGAGCAGGTGGCCACAGCCCTGTCGTGGAGGTTGGGTTAAGTTCCTTAAGTCCCCTTCTCACAGGAAGCTTACACTGAGATTGACAATACCTATGTCAAGCCTTTCTTTCAGATACACAGCTTTAACAGTCCAGTGCAGCCACTACCCATTAACAAACCACTGGCACTATATTAAAAGTAACAGTCACCATTTTCTGAATCCCTGCGTGTGTAACTGCTTGAGATACTTGCATGTATTACCTCTGATGGTCACTTCAGCAATGCAAAAGTATTATCAATTTAGGGCACTGTGGTTAAGAGGAATTAAGTCATTTGTCCAAGGACATGCATTTCAAAAGGATTTAGGATTCCTCTTGGAAAATCCAAGTCCAGGGGCTTTTCCTGTATCACCTCTCCTTCAACCCTTTTTGGAGCATTTAATTTGTTCAAGGTGAATAACAACATCAAGCAAATGGGAAGTATAAACAGATGCCTTTTCTCTCTCCGGACCTCAGTCCTCTCTCTGCAAAGTGGGTAAAGGGTGGAGATAGCGTGCACAGGGAGCCCTTCCAGCGCTGACACCGGGTGCTGCTGCACTAGATTCGTTTTCTCCATGTTGCCTCCACACTGACAGGGCTGAGAAAGAAGTGACAGGGCAAGCGGTAACTTTCTAGTACTCTCACCACAAGGGGGACACAGTAACTTTTCCCATGCTGCCTAGAGGTCAGAGCAGTAATGAAAGAAGGAAACCAAGAACAGGCACGAAGTCTGCTGCATGAGCTCCCTCACAGGTGTGCGGTGTAGAATGACCCACATAAATCTTGACATTTAGCACTTCACTCCATAAACCGAGGCTGCGCTCTAAAGTATCAGCACACAGATCTGAGGGCTAGCTGTGCAGGAGCCCAGGGGACATCCATGAGGAGTTAAAGCACAGGGTCTTTGTTTGGAAAAGTAGTCAGTGGGGTGTGAGAGGTAAAGTAGTCCAGCCACATTCCAGCGGGAGGAGCCTCCTGCAGCTGCTCCCCACAGCCCGCATGCTGTCTGTCCTCCCTTGGTTAGGTTTGGGGCACCCTTCCATCCCGTATGGCTGCTTTCTCATGCACTGGCTCAGGACCTCCTCAGGCTGCATATTTCCCAGCTGTCCCTCTAAAGGGCTTATTAACAGAGCCAAACAAAGGGGGACTGACCCAGCGTCCCTCCACGATCTGGGGAAGAGGAACCATCCTACCCACAGTGCTGGGGTGAGAGAGGACACTGGGTCAGGGCAGGGCTCTCTCTGCCTATCTCACTTCTACAAAAGGGCAAAAGGGGATGATTTTGGAACCCGCCCCCCCAAGCCTATTTCCTTCTCAATTTCCTACTGAGGCCTATTCAGGAAGGGAGCCCCGGGCTGAGGAGCAAGACAGGAAGAAGGCGCCTGACCCACAGGACCCAGAGTGCCCGGACTTTCCAGTGAGCAAACCACTGAGCCCAGACAGAATATCCTGATGGACTTCTCTTGTTTTATTCCAGTATTTCTTTTTTCTTTTTGGTGTGGTGGGGGGCAAAGCAGGCCAGGAAAAGGGACAGGGTTGGGGAGAGGCATCAAAGTCAGTGGAAGAGTGTGGGTTTGGAGCCAGGACCAGGTTCCAGTTACGCCTCCACACTGTTGATGTGGGATTCGTGAAAGACTTCTAAATGGTGCCTGGCATCAAGGTGAACAATAAGGGTAGCTAGTTTATCGCGGTCTCCTCTCCCTAAAGAATGCCTACTGGCTCTCCACATCCCCAGAGGGCCCACCATGCCGGTGTGCTGGACTTCTGTAGGAAGCAAAAATGTGTGCGGGTAGAAGGGTCAGTGGATAAAGAACCGCAGAAGATAAAAGAGAGACAGAGATCCATAAGAGCAACTTCAGCGAGCATATCATATTTCAGGCACCCTGTAGGCATTATCCCATGCCTTACTGTAATCCTAGGAGGTAGTTACTATCATCTCAGTTTTATAGATGAGGAAGCTAAGAACAATAAAAATTAAGGGGTTTGTGCAGAGCCAAGATTCAAACCTACGTCCTTTGACTCCGTAGGTACAGTCAAAGGATGAACTATTCTTCATGAAAGCAACATGGCAAAACTAGCTTTTCCAAGGCAAGAAGAAAATGTTGGTAGAGGGTAATGGCTTCATGGAAGAAGTCATTCTTACTAGACTTACCATGTTCTGAAAATATATTACCAGCCTTCCACATCTCTGTCTGGAAATCCGAGCTCCCTGTTGTGGATACTGACTGGAAGCCTGAAGGTTAGGGCCTAGAATTTGCTGGTGACCTTTAACTCGGAATAGCTCCCACTGCTGAAGCTGATGAAAAGGAAAAGAGAGAACAAAACCCCTTTGACTGCTTGCCATCTACCTCTCCAGGCTCCCCCAGCTTTGGAGACAGCCACACGTCACTGACTCTGAATCACAATTTAAAATGTGCTTTTCCAGATCCAGACTCAATTCCCCAAAGTCAAACTGTGTCAGTGGGGACGGATGCAGACAGGAGAGAGAGCTCAGTGAATCACTTTCTCTGCTAGTGATGGTATCTGATGCATGTTAAACGCCTCCCTGCAATTCCTCAAGTGTCTATTAATCAGTGAACCAAGAACACAGAGGGCACCAAGGAAAAATCTGTCATTGCAGGGAAAAAAGCAAATTGTGAACTGCCTCTTTACTAAGGCATGAAGATTTCTGAACCCAAGGTGAGGAAGGGATAGTAACAGCCTGGTCACTGAGACACTTCATCCTACTGGCCACAAAGCATGACTTTAATGAGCCCTCAACTAAAAGAGGCAAAACTCACTTCTCCCCAGCCTCTTCTGGTCACTGGCTGGCCAAGGACAGAACTTGCCAAAACAGGTTAAAAGAGAAACTTTGAAAAGTCACTTGCTCTTCCAGAGCTTCTGTTTCCTCCTCCCTTTAAATGGCCCTAGAATTCTGTCTGTCCTCCCCAGCTCACAAGATCAAACAAGATACATGATACAAGATACACAAGGTTCTGCTGTCCTCTTGCCCCTTCTCATGCTAAATATTTTCAGGGAAAGCTCATTCACCACTGTGGTTATGACTCCCGGAGCTGTATCTCCAGTGCTGTCCACTCTCTTGAGCCCTGGGTCCCCACATCCAACTGCTTACAAGGAAGGCACTTCTACCAAGAAGTCCTCCAGGCACTGTTAAATCGACATATTCCAAAATGGAACCCTTTCCATCCTATCTTTCATCTTTTATTTCTTATCTTAGTGAAATCACAGTTTAGTGATTTTCCAAACAGGGGCATTTGGAAAAATGGCAGTGATATATTTGTTGTCACAAAGACTAGGGGGACATTTAGTGGGCAGAAGTCCTTGGGTGCTAAACAGTACTGTCCTGCTCAGTGAAAATCTGTCCCTCCCCAAATGCTATAAGTAACACCATCTAGAAATGCTGACAGTCATCCTACCTCTTTCCATCATTCCCCATCAGTCACTGAAACTAGTCTGCTTCCTACATCACAAATCCATCCCATCCTCTCTGCCCCGACAGTAACCCCACTCTCACTGGGATGACTGCAGTGGCCTCTAAGGTCAACCTCTCTCTGCACTCACCGGCCCACTTAATCCCAATTAACTTTCAACAATCCTCCACACAAGTACATGCAATATCTCTACACTCACCAACTGTCACTCCTTGCCTTAAAAATCATCCAATAACTGCCCTCACCTTCGGCAAACATTACTCTTTATCTGTTGTCTGCCTCGTGGTTCAAGATTCCCTCTTAGATACCCAGGCTCCAGTCGTGCCTCAGTGTCTTTGCACACACTGTTCTCCTTCTGGAAAGCTGTCTCCCTGTCTCTCTGGCGAACTTCTATCTATCTTTAAGACTCAGTACAAGGGTCATCTTCTCCTAGAATCCTTCTCTGACATCACGGGAAGTCAAGCACCTGCTGGTGCACACTGGGATCACATTTACCATTTATTTACCACGTCTCTTTTGTGTTTTTTACCATCTTCTTCCCTGCTTGCCCTGCCTCTCTGTAGGCTGATGCTTCAGCACAGAGCCTAATATTCAATATGAGCTTGATAAATAGCCAATGAATTAGAATTTACAGCTGACAAAGCATCGTCTCCTGCGATATAATGACCTGGAGAGGTAGTTACTGTCATTATCATTTTATGGAAGAGGAAACCAGGGATCTGACAGGTTACATTCTTGTCCAGGTTCTCATAGTTAAGGGGTTGAAGCCACACTAGAACCAGGTTCGCTGATAGCAAATTCTGTGCTTATTGTCACATCACCACTCCACCGGAAAGGTTATAGAACAGACTGCCATTTGCGGGGTGGGAGGTGTCATAAACCTGCCTCCTTTAGACCTGCAGAGTGAGCTCCGGAAAAATCCACCTAATTATGCAGCTGTATAGAACCATTGGGGAGGAAGGATGTCATCCTCTTTAGGCCTGAGGTGGGAGGTGACTTCTTGTGTAGACAGAGCTCTGAAAAACCCATCCACATTACCCAGTTGCATGGTATCATCTTTCCCCATCATACACACTTCCTACACCAAATCATACTGTGCAGAAACCCCAAAGCCAGCCAAAGAGCCTAGTTTTACTATCAGAAACAGTCATACTCTGCCTGCATACAGCATGACGGCTCCAGAGTGCCGCCTGGGAGCAGGAAGAAATAGCAGAGGACTGGTGGTAAGTGGCAGCATTTAAAGTCGCCACGCATTAAGTGCAAGCCACTTTAAATGGCTGCCCACAGAGAAGGTGTGTCAGGCAAGACTTTTGAGTGCCTGGGAGGGGAGCAGGAGAGTTGGGAGGGGGCAGAGGCCTCACAAGCAAGCTGCCCTGTGATGCCACGTGAAAGGCTGCTGGCTCCTAATTACTTTCCAAGAGTTTTCATGAACACCTCACATATGCCATTTTGCTTCAGGAACACAAAGCAATTAGAAATGGGGTTTCAGACTTTGCGACCCTAACCATGCCACATGGAGCGCATTCCCTTTGCACACACGGATTTGGCTCCAATGCGAATTTCAAAGACGATTAAGGAAATGGGCAGTTTGGTTCTGCGAGCTTCTCATGGGGCAAGGAAAATGATAAATGCTCATTTCAGGGCTCTGGATGGCAATCACTACCCACTTCAACAATGTCATCCAGATATCACCATGACAACCACCAAAAGACTTCCTTCCTCTGTGGCAAAGACAATAGAAATTTTAATTAAGGCCATTTTTTTTTTCTGACTGATGCAAGAAAAACATCAACAAAATGTTACCCAGAAATACATGACAAGGAACAGTTCCAGAATTCAAAAATACTTCTGCTGCTTTCCAGAGTCCCACCTCCCAAAGCCCACCTCCTGCTCTCTCAACAACTCAAATTTTATAGACCTAATAAATTTAGATTTGTCTAGATCTTTTATCAAACATTATAAAATTAGGTAAACATTCCAATTTCATTTTCTGACTATGACTGAGAACAGGATTTTAGTCATTATTTCAGTCATAAAATTCAAAAGGTCTGGCACATTATTTATAAAGTACTTCCAATAAACTCTGAGACACCTGAAGATTAAATGGGTTCCTGGCCTTTGAGCAGAAATAGATCTAGATCTGAACATTTGCTTTGTTTCCCTGGGTGATTTTGGATTACCTAACTTCTCTGAGATTTTGCTTCCTCATCTGGAAGGAAGAAATAATGCCTACTTTGAAGTATTGCATGGAGAGGCAGTGATTAACCGCAACATGCCAGCACCTGGTCAATAAATGGCAGCAAGTATTATTACTACTCTGCTTTATTTTCCCCTGAAAGAATTACGACCTTGTCCACTCTTCTAAGAAATGTCTCTGGCATGGGTTGGCTCCCATCCCTTCTCAGTCTAAGTTTTCATCTTCTTAATTCAATGTGAAACTAATCAAGATCTCACAAGGTTTTTGTGGATCTTCACAAACCGATCTTAAAACCTAAGTTTAAGGGCAAAGGAATTAAAATAGCCAAGAGCATTTCATCATTGTAGAAAGTTCTACCAGGCAGTGTAATTCTAGAGTAAATAATTTTTTGTTTCAGCAGGTTTTATTTTGGAGAAATGTGTTCAACAGAGACTAAGATTTAGCACAAAAATGGGTATACGGAGAGAAAATATTTCAATAAAATTACTGACAGGTAGCCTCTGATTGGAGGTGGAGAAAACTGGGTGATTTTCTCTGCCAACCCAGTGTAGGAATCAGGCCATGGAAAGGGAAGGCAAAAAAGAAAAGCAGGCTGGGAAAGAGGTAATGATCTTTATTAAAGGCCTAATGTGTCTCAGGCACCATGCTATGTGCTTTTCATGTGATTTTCATTTAATATTCACCACAAGCATGTAAAGTAGGTAGTACTATTTCTATTAAAGATTAGGAAAACTCTGAAAAGGATAAGTGACTTGCCCAAAGGCAAAGGGCTTGTAAATGGTAAAGAACCTTGCTCTCCAAGGTTTCTCTTCTTACCATTCTTGTCAGCTGTTTCGGGTCTGCTCTTAGCAGTCCCAGATGTCAGCAGGGGGACAAATAGCCCAGGTGCCAGGGGTGTGTGGAAAGTGCTGGCAGGTTCACTGGGGTGAGTTGGGGGTGAAGGCAGGCACCTGGAAGACCTGCTCCTTCACCCTCACTCCCCACTCCTCCTTTTACCTGGAAGGTACCTGGACCTCACTGGCAGAGAAATACATGTGCACACAGTAAATGAGAAGGCCCCAGAGGCCAGAGCTTGCCACTTCCAGCACGAGAAATTCAGGTCATACTCCAAGTTGCCAACTTAATGTGTAATGAGAAAAGAACTCTCCACATTTAAGCCTCTCACAGACTATAAATCCTCAGCTTTGCTGATTGCTTGACAGCAAATTCTACCCTCAAACATACAGTTGGATCTCAATAAATTTAACTTCGCTGATCCATAAATCCTGTTAAAAAAACATACATATGGTCCAGACTGCCCTTAGCTTAGGTGGAAAGGAAGGGGCTACTGTGAATTCTCATTCTGTGAAGGTCTTGTAACTTTCATGAGGTATTTTACTGGGTTACAAGTAGACCATGAAATGCTGGCATCAGCAGTTATACTCGGATAAATAAAACGGAACAAATTACCTAAGGGCACAGGCACCCACTACATTTCTTCATTTACTCGCATTCCATTTGACGTAACTATCCATCACCACCCCCCGCTCCATCATCTTTTCCTTGTAGTGCACAAAACTGTACACGACATTGTGATCATTAACAATTTGGTGGTCCCTGGACAGACTAAAACGGCAAGTAAGAAATGAGAGAGTGAAAGGCAAGAGGCTTCAAGGAGTGGCTAGATTTAGACGACAACTCAATTCAGAGACAAACATTTGTGATATCTCTTTTTTCCAAAAAAATCTTTTTCTTAGGACCAAAGTTCTCAAACTAGTTCAAGTGGCATAACATATAGAAATCATGATGTTCTTTTTGCATAACTCAATGGAACATGCACTTTATAATATAGTTTATTTTTGGTTCTTTACTTATAAAAAGTAATACACACTCCTTAGAGCAAAATCAAAAACCTAGGAAAGTAGAAAGAGGGGGAAAAATCACCTCAAAGTCCACCAACCAGACAATCAACTGGAAACTAAATACATAATTTCATACTAAATTAAATCTATTTTTTTTTCAGTTAATTCTACTGAGGACAAACTATAAGTCATAAGCTTAAGAGGACTGTATGGGATTTATTTACTATTCCCTAAATTCCACCTTCAGCAATTCATTTATTTAGGTAAGCATTGCCCATCTAAGCCTTTCTCTTTCTCTTTCTTTTCTTTTTTTTTTTTTTTTGGTTTGGTAACTTTGAGACAATTCACATGTCAAACAATTCACCCATTTAAAGTTTACAATGCAATGGCTTTTAGTAATAATAAAGAATTGTGTGATCATAACCGCAATCAACTTTAGAACATTTTCATCACCCTCAAAAGAAACCACTAATCTATCTCTAATGATTTCCCTATCCTGACCTTTCATATAAATGAATTCGCAAACTGTCATCTTCTGTGACTGGCTTCTTCCATTTAGCATGTTTTCAAGGTTCATCCTTGCAGCGTGTCAGTACTCCATTCTTTTCTATTGCCAGATAATATTCCATTGTACAGATACATCACATTTTATTTATCCACTCATCATTTGACAGACATGGGTTATTTCCACTTGGGGGATAGTGTTATGAATAATGCTGCTATGAACATTCATGTATGAGTTGTTATGTGGACAGGTTTTCCTTTCTCTTGGGTTTACACCTTGGAATGAAATTCGTGAGTCATGTTAACTATGTTTAACCTTCTGAGGACCTACAAACTGGTTTCCTAAGTAGCTGCACATTCTCACCAGCAAAGTATTAATGTTCCAGTTTCTCCACCCACAACCCTATCAATACTTTTTAATTACCTTTCTGAAAAAAGATATCCTGGTGTGTGTGAAGTGGTATCTCATTATGGTTTTGATTTGCATTTCCTTGATGGCTATTAAATGGCTAATGATGTTGAGCATCTTTTCACATGTTTATTGGCCATTTGTATATCTTCTTTTGCCCAGCTTTTCTTTTAAACTGCAAGTACCTCTGGACAGAGACAGTGCCTGAATTCAAATATTACTTTATAGATGAAGTATTTTGGGTAGTCAGCTAACTTCTATTAGCTTCAGTTTCCTTATCTGTAACCAGAAATACTATTACTAACTACCTAATAGAGGATTTAGAAATTGAGATGAGGCATACAAAGGATTTAGTACACAGCAGGGCACTCAGTAACGGGTCAGCAAGTCACAACTATTATGAATGACTTCATCATTAACACTTGACGAACGATCTATTAATTCTTTAAAACAGTTTTTCCTGTAAAGGAGAGAGTCTAAGATCTGGGACAGAGGAGCAAGCAAGTTCAAAAAATTGAGGAAAAAAGGGAGAAAACAGAAATGGTTACTAGTGGATCATTTTCAAAGTTGTTTTAGGAGTCACTGCCAAAAACCAGCTTAGATCCTGCTCTTCCACCTTCCAATAATGATTAAGCACCTTGTTCACTGTATTAAATCCATTTTTTGTTTAGAATAACTAGTTTCTCATTCCTGCCATTGAACCCAGACTGAAACAGGAAGTCTTAGTCACAGCTGTTATCATTACAGCCTTGCACACTGTATGACATATAACATTAGATGATCAATAACTGAAGTAAATCAAGTAGAATGAGTAAACAAAATGGATGGAATGAATAAAGAGACAAATGGAATGTGCTTGGGATATATGAGCTTGGGATATAGCAAGGTGAATGAGGACCCCCTTCCAAGAGGATCCTGAAAAAGGCTGATAAACAGCACCTAGGACGCAGCAGCCAAGCTTCACACTGTCTACCCACAATCCATCACAATTGCACAGATGTCTACATTCGAACATTTTTCATTTCTTTGTTGTCAATGCTCAGGGATTAAAGCTTCTGGAGAATGTTGCTTTCCTTTATTTATTTCTTGAATTTGTGAGTGAGAAGGAGAAAGGCCTCCACTTATGCTTTTTGGCATTTAAACAGCTCACAGCGGAAAGAAAGCGGGGAGTCAATGGTTCCAAATTCAAAATAAAGACAGGCTATTCTGACAAGGTCCAAATTACAGAGCACTCCAGGCACAGAGACACTTTTTTTTTTTCCAGAGAATTTATATTTTTCTATTCAATTCCAAAAAAGAGAGTCAAGCTGAGAAAACTGTTATACAAACAGATTTGCTTTCAGCAGCCACTCCCGGCAGCACACAGTCAGACAACAACAACAAAAAAAAGCCTTTTAGGCTTTTGTCCTTGCCATGTTCCTTTCCTTCAGAGACTGGAAAAGTGTCGCTGCTACTTGATTCAACATGGTGCAAAGATAGAGCAAGGCTCTACATTCCTGCTGAACAAATTTATAAATTACTATCTTTCTCCAATGTCTTTCCTGGCTGAAATTACAGAACCTCTTAAAAACATCGAAGCTACTGGAATATGACAGGTTTGAATTTTGCAGTCTGTTTTGGAGTCCCTCTTGACAGGTCTTCTTTGCCTTAAAACATTGTTTATTCTTTCATGTTTTCATTGAAATCATTTACAGAACACTCCTTCACTCATGTCCCCTCATTCACTAAGGAACTGCTGAGTACCTGCTGTGTACCCAATTATCGGATATACAGTTCCTCTAAGCTCCAAACTGACTTTTTCAGGGTTGACACTTCTGTTGTGTTTCCAAAGTTGTTCATTATGGCATTATTTTAACATTTAAAAACTGGGGGAAAACCCTAATTATAATGTAACTAACCATAATGGAATGGTTAAACAAAATATAATGCCTCTTCTTGACAGAATATTGTAACACCATTAAAAACAAAAGTCAAAGAATCTAAACTTAATAAATGCTTGTTAAAACCAAGCAGGACCCACACTGATATAAAATATCATCTCAACTATGTCTATAATATGCAAAGAATGAACACAGGATAAACAGAAGACAAATGTTAATTCTAAGATTATGGACATTATCTCCTCTGTACACTTCTCTGTATATTCTCTGAATATTCTTGCTCATTGTAGAAAATTTAAGAAAATAAAGCATAATAAAAATAAAAACCATGTGTAACATGCCACCACTGTTATCGATTTGGCATTTTGCTGTCCATTATTTGTTAGGATAAAATTTCATAAATATATTTTGGATATACTACTTGCAAAAATTTCTTAAATCTTTAAAATGGGGAAGAATAAGAAATGTTGTTTAGACGTATGAAGATAATGTAATGTTAACCGAGTCAAATTCATATGTACAACATGACTAAAAGCATATCCTGTAAAAAGACTTATTTTTCACTGCTTTATATCTTGTTGAATTTGTGCCATGTTATGTCTATCTATTTAAAATAAATAAAAGTTATTATTCTCCCATCTTCCCCCAAAAATCCAGAAGAAAAACATTAAGGTGAAATAAATGACTATTTTCCCCTTCTCCATTATCCAATTTTTTTAATGTAGTTTACTACCTTCATGATGAAAAAAATAACAATTCTATGCTTTCCTCAAGATCACCATAACCTAAAGTATCTACTGTATTAGCAATTTCTCTTTAAATAAAATTTCCTTAGTGCCCCAAGCAGCCTTCTTGCTGCAGAGCCTCAGGGAACAGCAGGATGGGCTCTCTGGTGACTATCTGCAGAAGGGGCGGGGGAGGCTGCAGGAACCCCTAGGCCCCACACAATGCCTGAGAGCACTTCCTCCAGAGAGGGGAGGGAAGTAGGAATGCCTCCACACACCCTCACACAGTGTCATGAAGGTGCTGCATGGCGAAAGGCTGCATGAGCAGGCCTTTGAAATGACTGGCAAGGGAAATGACTGCTTTTTTACCTCCTGTATCCCATACCCCAGGCTCCCACTCCACCTCCTCTGATACCAGGATGGTGATGGCTTAGGCACTAATGATCATTATTCTCACGATCCTCTAACCTTAGAGTTTACAAACACTTTCAGTATAAAGTGTTTCACTTAACATTCTCAGAAGAAAAAAAGTTGTGAGGCAGAAATCACTACTTCATTATAGCCAAGGAAGATGAGGCTCTAGAAGGCTAAGTGACATATCCAACACCAAAATCCAGGCCTCATTTTATAAAAGCCATGTGTGTCCCTTGACAGGGGACCTCTAGGTTCCTGAGTCAGAGACAGCTCTTTTCATTCAGGCTCTTGGCACAGCCTAAGATGAAATGTCCAGGGGCAGGTGGTGGCCTAGCAAGCTGGGCCACCCACTCAGGACAGCCCTAGAGGTTCAAACTGGCCATCTAACAAACACCGGGTCCTTAGACCTTGGCTGGAGAGAAGGAGCAGAATGGTGGGGTTTATACTGAACCCCTAGTAGTTAGGCTTTGTAAATTGGAGAGGTCTGAACCTCAGCTTCCCCTCCTCCTTCTCTATGACCTTGAGTAATTTATTTAACCTGTTTCCCCATTTACAAAACAGAGATAGTTAGCGTAATCCCTGTGTAAAGTTTTTGGGTATATCAAATGAGATGTTTATTGAGGTAAACACTTCACATGCATTGGCATACAGTAAGCACTCAATAAAGACTAATAAGTATTAATAATGCTAGCAATTAATATTAGTAGGGATGGTGATATAGGAGAAGAGCACATCATAGTGGGAGAAAATATGTAGCCAAGGCATGGTATTAGAGGTTATATAAGAAACAAAAGCAGCTTCAGTTTCTCAGTTTTTTCCTCTTTAATTTGTTCATACAGAAACTGGAGCCCTTTTATGTTCAGTGCCCTTTCACCTCAAGATGTCCTGCTATAAGACTCAGTGAAAATCATACCACGTGCTTGTATGAATTCTGGTGAACTTACATCCATAAATTACTGAACAGAAAGAGGATTTCACAAGACTTACAACATCTGAAGTAAAACAGAAGTCAGCCATGGAGTGGGGCCTGCCCTCTCTCCCCTCCCCCGCACCCCCCTCCCTAATTCCTCCTGCAGCATCCCAGGCAGCAGCCTGGACACGTGTGAATACTGTATCAAGAGCCTAAGCACTTGGAAAGCTTGAACCATAATCTCACTTCACCACTGTGATATCTCGGACATGTTCCCTCTCTGGGCTCAGTTTCCTTGTCTGCTAAATAAAGCACTGAACTAGCTGAGCTCTGTGTGCCAAAATGCTCAGAGACCTTTAATCTCCAAGTTCATCAGCATACATCTTGCAGACTAATGCTAGCTTCAGCGTCTGCATTCAGACCTCATGTACCAACTACCATGCACCTCTATATGCTGGCAGTGAGGAAAAGGAAGGTGGTACTGGTTTTGATTTTCATAAAATATTTGACAGCCCTTTGGAAACCTCACCATAAAAAAAAAACAAACTGGCTGTCACCAGTCACACAGGTAATAAACTAATGACCAATCTTGCAGAGTCAATGGCCCCAAAGGAGGAGATTAAATTTATGGCAAGAGAGGGGAAAATTAACTTTATGGGCAGAAAGACAACAAGTGTAATATACTTGGCCAAATACAAGTCTAGAATTGCTGTGTTGAGTTCTGCACTTTTGAATTTGAGAAAACCTCAAAAATGGTAATTACACCCAAATCTTATCATCACCACTTAATAGATGAGTAATGTTTTTTTAAAAACTTCTACATTCAAGGTGTCACTTATTTTTCATTCACAACAAACACCTCTTTCTACCATAATCAGATGAGGAAAGGGGTTCAAGATGGTTAAGAGACTTGCCCAAAATCCCACAGCTAATAAGTGCAGGGCTGGCAGGCAAACGGGGACAGGAGTCCAAACTCAGAGTCTTTCCAAGCTTTTATGCCTTTCTTCTGCAGGCCAAAACAGAAGAGAGGAGAGAGCTTATATTCAGCGTGACTGCATTTGTGTATGTAATCCAGCATAGTATCCAAGGCAGAAAGAAACCAGCTATGCAAATTTTAAAAGCAAACTTTCCAAACAAAAATGAATGTCGTAGAAGGCCATTAGGAAAACATCCTGATATGTGGCTCCGGTTGCTGAAGCAGTGGTTCTCAACCAGAGTGATTTTGCCCCCCAGGGGACATCTGGCAATATCTGAAGACATTTTTGGTTGTCACAAGTGGGGATGCTACTGTCATCCAGGGAGTAGAAGAGATACTGATAAACGCATAGGACAGCCCCTCCCTCCCAACAAAGAACGTGAAAAAGAGGATGAATTAATTACACTTCATCTTAGCAAACTAGAGGATCAGAAAGATAGGCTATGCTTTCAAAAAACAAAGCTGTCTACAAATATGAGGTGCGTTAACATTCTGGAGATGGCTTTGGGTTCTTCCAGGCTTGTTTCCAGCTCAAATTCACTGTGTGATCCTAGGTAAGTCATTTAACCACTCTGTGCCATAGTTCACCTGTAAAACCAGAGGATGACATTTTTTAACAGTGATTCTCAAATATTCCTGTACCTGATAATGGCCTGGAATTCCAGCTAAAATGCAAATTCCTAGGTTGCATTCCTTGAGAATGCATTTTTAACAAGCACACAAGAGAAATCTGCAAACTATAGCAAACTATAGTTTGAATAGCATGAAAAAACTTTACCCCCCAACATCAAAAAAAAAAAAAATGTGTGTACCTTTCTCTAATCAGGATTTGAGTTTGAGGAACAGTGCCATCAGCACCCCAGGAGTTAATCTAGAGGCCTCCGCACCTGTGGGAATACTGCAGGGGGTTCTCTCAAGGGAGCTCCAACTTATCTAAGGCAGAAAGCATGTCACGTGGGAGGTAGCCCAACTATGAGACAGAAGCTAAGGAGCAGCTGAAACCACAAAAGCAGTCCCTCCCCCTGAGAGGCTGCTCATGGAACAGAGCCTAACCACAAACTCCCCCAAAGAAGATAAGACACGTGGTAGGGTTTAGGACATTGAGTCAAACGCATTAGCCAACAAAGTGCGTAACCATTCCTGAATCACTTAAGGGAACCCACATGCAAACCCAAATAGTGAAGGAGCTTATTCACTCACGACAATAATTCAGTCCCTTATTAACTCCTCTGGGAAGAGGTGTCTACAACCTTCAAGAGGAAACTAGCAGAAGTGAGGCCTTAGGAATCCCAGCCTGCAAGAGGTAACCAAAAGCCACGAAGGCCCCGGCTACTTTAACCTATCTGTCTTCTAGACCCAAACTGAAAGTCATTCTCTGCCACTTACTCATCTTACTGTCCCCTACCCCATGTACTCTATGCTCCAAATGATTGAGAAAAAAAGTGAATCTAGGCTCTGGCTAATGAACCAATTTTAAACAGACTCATACCCTGTTTGTTCCTGTTATCTTTTGCCCTCACTAAAGTATACTCACCCTGTCCAGGTTGCCTGCTTAATCACCAGGCAGAATGACACAGCAGAGCACACCCTGATAACAGAAAGGGGCGCTAGGTACATCCACAGGGGCTTCCCATCAAGCCAGCATCACACATGAAAGGCCTGACACAATCTTCTCATTTGTCATTTTGCCCTCTCTACTTCCATTAAGGTGTGGAGTCACCTTCCGCTACAGGTATCACTGGCTTCTAAAACATCGTCCCAGAAAGGGAAATCACTGACAGGACATGGCACACACATCTTACTCTTTATTTGGGGAAAATCACAGAACATTAGAATCACTTGTGGAATGTTTTCAAACCAATGATGCCAGAACCCAACCCAGACTAAATAAATCAGCATCACTGGCATCAGTATTTTTTAAAAGTTCCCCAAGCTATGATGGCATCCACTCAGCTAAGGTCTTGCAGTAGGGATAAGCCAAAAGTACTACTGACATCCATCCAGTTCCAAAGTGAATTTGGGGTAACAATAAAAAGAACCAGAAGAAAAAGCTTCATCTCTTCAAAAGGAGGAAAAATAATCTGACATAGAAATTTAAATAGGGGCTGAAGAGCAGAGAACTAGCTTTTTTTTTTTTTTTACCAAGTGCATAAAACCACTGGGTTTTGCCTCATAAATACTTATTTCATTTCAATCAAGTGTCAGCACCAGGCACTGAGGAAGGGAACAGCAATTACAAAACAAGGCATCTCATCTTAAGAGTGCAGACCTTCTGACGAGGTGAAATTGAGAGCATCCGATAGTTTCTATTAAAGCAAGATCCACTGGTGCTGACATGGAAGGGGTGGCAGAGTTGAAGGAGCTCAGCCAGGCTGAGTCCAGGGATGCTTTGGGCTCTAGCCACATTTAGATACTCCCACAGGTGCTGCAGGACTCAATTCTCAGTCTGTTTCCTCTGTGACTCACTCCACCCCGCTGGCCTGTTGCCAGCCAGCTCTAAAATGCCCAAATGAGGATTACAAGGGGCCTCTTGCTGCCCATAAAGTTGTGGCTATATTCATTTCCCTTCCTAACTAATATTCTTACTGCCCCATAATAAAGCTGTCAGCTCCCAACTAACGACTGGCTAAAAAAGGTGGCCAAGGCTGTTGGAGCAGAGGGCACAGTGGCTGCTTGATGCTAATGGTATCAAGCCTGGGACCCTCCATTCCCACACTGACAGCCCGCTTTCCTATCACCAGAATGCACTCAAATGCCCCTTCATGCCTAGTCATACTCCTTTACTGCACACTATCACTTGGCCAATGTGCTTGGGATTGAAGTCCAATTAATCCCTGCTCCAGCCACATTTCTTTTTTCCTAGAGAATGAATCTGATAGACGTGCGGTGTCAATAGGAGAGCATCACTCTGAATGCTAATTGCCCTCACGAGTTCTGCAGCAGGCATGGGAGAGGCCAGGATGCTGGCCTCCACAGCGTGGGCGCTCTCGGGTTCAGAAACCCTACCTGGCGTTATCGGCAGCAACTTGATGCAGGGACCGGCGTCCCAGTCGAGACAGCAGCAGCCAGAGACCCTCAAGTTTCCTCCAGGGTAACATAAGGCTGGTGGCCGAAGCCGTGGTGGTCAGGCAGTGGGAAAAGAGGTGAGTGGGCTGCCTGCAGACAGTGCACAGCTCCACTCTGCTCCACTCCACTAAGGGGAATGAGCAGCAGGTGAGGATTTAAAATGCAGAAGATGAGATTTAGGTTAGATTCAAAGACGAACTTCCTGACAGAGAGCAGCACTGGAAAGGCTGACCCATTACTTAAATTTCACTGAAGAGCCACAAGAGGCCAATTGTACTGTCCGTCAGGAAGCGAGTGAGCAGCCGGGAGGCAGCCTCTGTATACAACAGTCAAAAGCAGGGACCCCTCTCGGCTGGCCCACAAGGCCCCTAACAAGCCATAACGTTTTTGCTTTTTAATGTATGTAATGTAAATAGAACAGTATGATAATCCCACAACTATGCACTTTTAAATGTCTGTAGTCTTAAACCAAAGAAATCTAGTTTTAGGAATCTAAGAATTTTTTTTTTTAAAGGCAATTATTTGTATGTATTTTAGGAGAAAATACATATTTATGTATTTTAGTGGCAGTAATCTAAATGCCCAACTACTGAATGATGAATTATTAAGAATGGCACATGTAGCAAATAAAAATGTTTTTAAAGAATATGTAATGAACTAAGAAATGCACATGACATGTTAAGTGAATAAAGCATATTAAACTGTGTATTTTGAGAAAAGCATGTGTGTATTTCAAAAAGAATGAAGTCTAAAAAAATGTTAGCAGTAATTATCTCTGGGTATGGAAGTAAACTTTTGGGGGGATGGGGAGGATTTTCCAAATATTCTAAAAAAAAGCACATTTACTTAATAATCGGAAAATGTAGACATTAAAAGAGCAGTCTGTTCTCTGACGTACCTCAGCGCCACAAACTTACTTTATCTGCACAGCCATTATTCCCAGAAAGCAAAACTGTGACACTCAATCTTGTACTTGGCAAGACAAGCATATTCTTGCTTCCAAAGTGGCTCGGTGTACCCAATACAGCCACCTGAAAACCAACTTGTCACTACTTCCCACTGGCGAGCATAGGGCCTTCTGCCTCAAAGATTCATGGGCTCCCATTCTGTGGCCAGACCCTGCCTGAACTTCCATTTACAATGTTCCTAAGTGAGTCTGAAAGGCAAGTGAGACAGGTGGTATCTCACAAAGAACTGGAATTCATTGGATTAACCTTGAGAAGAAGTCTTGAACTACCTGGTTTAGAGATAGTCACTATTTACTGAATATCCACCACATGCAAGGAACTGGGCAGGATGCTTTCACATACTCTGCAAACTAGGAATCATTAGCCCGATTTTACACATGAAGAGGCTGAAGCACCAGAACTCACCTCACCTTGCACAGACAGTAAGTGGCAGGGCTGGAACTAATGCTGCTTGCCTGACTCCAAGTCAAGAAAAGTTTCCTCCTCAGTCCCCTCTATCATTAGCATCTTTGCAGGGAACACAATGCAGATAACACTTCTTCCTTCCAGACTTACACCTGCACTCTCAGTACCCTGAGATAGCTAACTCTTTCTTGCCCACTTTGTTTCCACATCACTCATGGATGCAAACACACTAGCCCCATGTGGTCACCTCAGTGATTCCTTGTGGCCCAATTCCCAACCTATTCCCTGACCTTTAAGGATGACCTAGAATAAAGAGATGGGGCTCAGTAATAGAGCTCTCTCTCTCTGGAGGTTATCTGAAACTCTGGTGAGAAAGAGTCCTATAGTTCAGAGCAGAAACACATTCCTTCAGGATTTCCTTTATGCTCACAACATCTCTGAAGCAGCAGGCTTCTTATCCCCTTTTACAGATGGGAAACTAAGTTAGAGAGTGGGTTGACTTGTTCTAATAAGGAGCAGCAGAGCTAGCGTTAAACTCAGGTCACCGATTACTGGCCCAGTGATCTTTCTACCACAGAAGAGAATACTGAGAACTTTGGGCTCTGAAGCCTAAAAGTCTGGATTCAAATCTCAGCCCCACTACTTACAAGCTGTCTGGCTTTGGGTCCATTACTTCACCTAAGTCTCATTTTCCTCAATCACTACCTGATGCAGTTTTAAGGATTAAATGGGACAATGTGTGCAAAAGAGCTAGCAGCCACCTAGGATGTTGACTATTGCCACACAACTCTGAAGGAGTAGTAGCAACAAGACTTTTCCATCCTATCTCCTCACCATGCAAGGTCTAAAAGGCTTTAGTCTGAAAACAGAGCCAAGAGGGCCCATACTAACTTAGGTGGAACCAGCTTTCTGCCTTACAAGGCCTGGCCAGCAGCCTCCACCTAGTTTTCAGATCTTATTGACATGACTTTGAACATGCTCTTCTTTCTGCCATAAAGGCTCTCCCTTTTCTGTCTCCTAACTCCAAGTCTCCTTCAGGGGCACCTTTGAGGTCAGCTCAACCAGGAAGCCTTCCCTCATCTCCCCAGGCTGGATTAGGTCCCATAGATTTCTGTCTTTATAGCTCTGTCAGGAGGCTCACCACTGTTATTAAAGTTGACTCTGTACTTTCCTTTCCCCCACCAGAGAGCTACTGAAGGCAGGGACTGTGTTATATTTGCTGTTTGATCTTCAGTACCCTTCTGTACTGGTTTCCTACTGCTATTGTAGCAAATTACCACAAATTTAGTAGCTTAAACACACACACACACAAAAATTTATCATTTTATAGTTCTGGAGTCAGAAGTCCAAAATCAGTTTCACAGGGCAAAAATCAAAGTGTCAACAGTGCTACTTTCCTTCTGGAAGCTCCAGGAGAGAATTCATTCCTTGTCTTTTTCAGCCTCTAAAGGCTGCCCACATCCCTTGGCTCATGGCCTCGCATCACTCCAACCTCTGCCACTGTTATGATTCCTTCTCTTCACGCTGACACTCTTTTAAAGATCCCTCTGATTATACTGGGTTTACCCAGATAATCAAGGATCATTTCCCTATCCCAGGATCCTTCACTTAATCACACCTATAAAGTCCCTTGAAGTAATACATTCACAGGTTCTGGGGACTGGAATATGGATATCTTCTGTGAAAGGGGCCATCATTCAGCCTACTCCACTACCATAGCACTGCATGCACAGCAGATGGGCAGTCTGCCTCATGAAAGAGACTATGCTCCATATTGTCCTAAACCAGAGAAACAATCTTTTCAGCTGATTTAGAAGGAACCAAAAGCCTAGACCACCCGAGTTTTAGCCAGAATCTCCCAAAGGGGGTCCTCTTCTCTCCATAACCAGCAACTCTGGGTTTCTTTCACAAACTTCTATACCCCCACTCTAGGTAAATACTTATTAGTTGATTCTCTGAACTCTCCAAGAATGGATAGATAAATCAACCTCAAAAATAATGTGATAATTGACCTTTAGAAAGACTGACAGGCACAGTCCATATCTCCCTGGAGCTCACAATTCACATGGCGCCATCACAATGTGAACAGAAGCCAAAAGATAGCCAAGATAAGGGTTCTATCGCTTACCAACATGAGTCAGTTTTGATAAATACCACATATTATAAACACAGCTCATTCTTTGAAATTCTATCAAAATCAAGCTTTAAATTAGCAGACTAGAGTGGCAGTCTAGCAACCCAACCACATTCATTTCCACATTCACCTGAGCCTGGCACCCTGAACAAGGTGCAGGAACCCAAGAGGACAGGGGTGGGCTGGGTCCAGGGCTCACCCAACTTGTGGCAGGTGGCTAGGAGGAGCAATGTGCCCAAGCCGGGGTCTGAACCCTGACTCTCCAATCTCTCCTGTGTGAGCTTTCTTAATATACACATGATGAGCTCATTGATACTGAAGTGCAGTAAAAATGCCTAGGAGGTATGTTTCCATTAGGGGCTGACCCCATTTTTCCTGCCCTTGAAAGAACAGAGCTGGCAGAGCAAGCAAGTCCTGTCAGAGAGTAAACATTGGTATATATGAACCATTTCCTTAATGTTACCCACATGTCACCCACACACTGCCTCCACGGTTTCTACCACGTCTCTGTTCAATCCATACTTCCATTTTTCCTTTAAATAGACCACAGACTTTAGCCACATCCTAAGCAATAGCTAAATAAAAAAAAAAAAAATGATGAATTTGATGTTCTTGCTGTATTTCTCTTCAAACACATGAAAAAATTATATACTCTGTATAAGACGATTCAAATACAAAATATTCACCTCTATGTTAGCCTATATCCTGATACTTTGGGAAACACTAGTGGGGAAAAAAAACCTGATTTCTGGTCATAGTTTAACTAAAATGATGGATGCCCAGGTCATTTCTTCTCTGAAACTCAGTTTCCCCAAAATAAGAAAATAAAGAGGATGGTCAGGATGAAGTTTCCATTTCCTCCTAGTTCCGACACCTCAGATTATCAAGTGGTCCAAATAAGCAAAAGAATCCAAGCAGGGAACTTTGTAAAAAGGTAATGGATACCACTCAAAATAATTAGAATTACTCATCTTAAAACTAGATAGAGGAAAAAGATAAAAGAGAGAATGGCAAAGATGTGGATGCTGTATCTTACCTCATCTTGAAAGACTGACTTTGTGCTTCTCTTTTATGAAATTATATTAGCAGTTTTTCATTGAGAGACCACTTGGCTTTGTCATGGGACAACTTGAATTTCAATTGCATGGCTGTTAATTTTATCACCTGAGGCAGCCATTTACCCTCTTAGATTCTACAACTGTAAAATGGGTAACACCTCCTTCACAAGGTTTGGGGTTAATTGTAAGTTGTGTAAAGCACCTGGAAAAGAGCTAGATACAACAACCCTTCGCTAATACTATTATGCTGGACTAATTGGTTGAGCACACATCTGCCTCTCCCACTTAATTGTAAACTCTCTAAAGGCAGGAATGACTTGCTCATCTTTCCCTCACTGTGCCTATCACAGTGTTTCACATAAAATAAAGAGCTTGACTGGAATTTGTAGGGAATCAAAGCTTACAGAAAGAATGCCGGGTCCAAGACAGGAATGTAAGAAGAACAAGCAGGTCTTCCTGACAACAATAAATGTTCCCTCTTCCTAAAAATATAAGTCCTTAGAAGTCCACCAAAATATAAACAGTGATTTGTCTATGGCGCTTGAGCCATGATTCATCCCTTCTATCTTCCTCTGTGATATTCTAAATTTTCCACAATGTGTACATAATAGGAAAAATTCTTAAAATTCTTACAAAGATAAATGAGACTGCTTGCCTCTGAGTCAGAAAGTCAGAGACCTGGGGTCCAGTCTCCAATATTACATACCTGGCTACCTGACCTTTAGCAAGTCACTCCAGTCTCCAATAAAATGACAGAAGCAATACTCATTCTGATGATATCACCAGGCTGCTGTGGGAGCCAGGGTGCCCAGGTTCAGGTCACGAAAACCCTCTCTGCCAATAAGAGCTCTAGAACTCCTGATGCCTGGAGCCCCACTACGGGCTTTTCATTTTTTATTCCAACCTCTACCTTTATTCCTTTGTGTCACACCCTCATAAATATTATTCTTGTCATAAAAATGACCTACAAAGCTGCAGGCTTTTTCTTATCCTATAAACATGCTTCAAAAGCCATGAGAATGGACTTAAGGCTGTGATCATAACTGTCTGTTAATGAGCGCCACCACCTGTTTTTAAAACACTACCAGCCAGAAGCCCTTATATTCACAGGGTGTTTGTTTCTTCTTTTTTTGTTTATCTTCTAACACATTTAAAACTTCAGACCTGAGCACTCACTAGCAGATAGGAGCAGAGGGAAAGAAACAGGTAACCAGAACTATCAGAAAGAAAAATGGGGCCTTGAAAATGCCAAGCCTCATGGCTGGCTCTAAACCAACCATGAAGATTTCCTTTGCCTGAAGTCAAATCGAACTAACAACCTCTTTCTTAAAAGGCATCTTTAGGTGAGTGAGCACAAGGTGGGTGAAGTCCCAAACAAATGACACTTAAAAGTCAGCCAAGAAGGTGCTGTGTCTCTAAGCCCCATATGTGGGCACCAAAAGAACTAACCAGTAAGGACCTCTTTTACTCATTTTTCAAACTTATATCCAGAATTAGCCTGGGATGTTCAATGGAAGAAAGGCAATGTGCAAACATATTTGCTGAAAATATAGTTTATGGCTACTTTGGGAGACAGACAGAGCTTCCTTCAGATGCCGGATTCCCACAGGAGGGTGGCTACCCAACAATAAGAATTACAATTCCTAACAGTTCAACTTCCACATCAATAAAATGTGGAAAATAATTAACTTTTATCACGTGAGAATTAAATGAGATAATACATGAAAGCACTCAGAAGAGTGTCTGGTACATAGTAAGCTATCAATAAGTGCATGCTGCCTTACAATGTTGCATATATTATCTCATTTGATCATAAGAACTATGTAAGGCAGGGTTTTTTTATTCTCACAAGATACTGGCTTAAAAAGATAAAAGGACTTATCCAGAATCGCTTAGCTTAAAAATGCTAGGCATCCAGTTGCTCTTAGCACTAACATCCCATAATCCTGGCTAGATCAGAGATGGCTGCTTTAGCAGTAGTTTAAGCCCGCCTGCCACCTTTCCAGTTCAACCATGCATCTGCCTGCAGTTAGGGATTCACAGATCCCCAAGGCCTCTTTGAATATAATGACCTGAGGCTGGAAAACAGGTTTGACAGGAGGTGGAAAGAAACTCTTCCAGGGCAGTTCTCACATTTGACCCTAGGAGTCCAGATATGGTCTCTGTGGTGGCACAATACAGCATTTCTGACACTCTCATTTTTCACATAAGAAAAAAACTCTCAACTGCTGCTCCAAGGATCCCATAGTTACCTTTAGGTAATAAAAAATAACAGCTTCCAATTAATGATCACTGTGTTAAATCCTTTACACACATCTAACTCTTAGTTATGGGGGGTGGTGAAGAACGGCATCCTTGTCCCTAACAGGCAGGGAAACTGAGACTTGGAGAGGCCCAGGGACACAAAGCTAGTAAATAGCGGAGACTGAGATCTGCAGAGAAAGTGCCATACATGATTGACCTCAACCCCTCATTCTCATTCCCCTCGCTCATGGATACACATGCAACATAGACCTGGAATACTAGCCTCTTTTCTCCTCACCAGAGACAATATAAACCCTAGGGAAGAATTTCGTGCTTTTGCAAACCAAGATTGCAAATGCTGTCAGGGTCTTTACTTTATGCTGTTGCCCCTCTTGATCTGGTGTGATTCAGGACAAACCTTTGGGAGTACCTCTCTCTTAGCCTGAGTACTTTCTCCTACTGCCCATCCCAGGAACAGGCTCCCTGCCAGAGATGCTGCTGAGGAACATAGTAACAGCCACCATCAATTCCAGCGTCTCCTTTAAAAGGGCAGGGAGAAGACAAGCTGGTGTACAGAAACAGGCTGCCCTTTTCCCCAGTGTCAGGGGCGGTCAGGCCCCAGAACAGAGGCCTCTGCTGAGGACTCATCACAGCCTGCTCTGCCCAGCACACACATTAGGAACAGATCACATGAGGGAATCTCCCAACTAGCCCTGCTCCGTCCTCTGACCCTATAACTCATAGTGACCCCAACCCTCTCCTTACCCCACAATCCCACAGCCTTTTTGAAAACTGCTTCACTTTCCCCAAAACTCTTGATGACCTCCTGTTCACTTAACAGTGCCCAGGGGACTCTACTACCACCTACCTTTTATAGAATCACCTTGAGTAATCTCAGGAAGTGGTCAGGCCATTATCAATGTATATTCAGTCATGACCAACAAACTACAAGGTAAGCAGACTTTAGAAAGCAACCTTGGGCAGGCTTCCCATAATAGAAAAAACATGTTCCTATATCAGGGCCATCTCCAAACCCTCCACTCATCACCAACAGAATAAGGTGTTGCTGCAAAAGATGGTACTCTAAAAGCATTCGTTTGGAGGAGGGGTGCCACTGAGTGCACAGATAACAAACCCAGGTGGGAGGATAGGTGTGGCATGGGCTCCCCAGTAACTCAGGTGTCTGGGTCAGCAGCCTCTCTGAAGCCAAGATTTCCTTCACTCGTTTCCTCCTTGAAAGGCTAGGTGGGGTAAGTGGGAACTACGTGTCCCTGGGCAGCCATCATAATAGTCCAACCCTGAAGACCAGAGCCAGAAGAAAGGTGAACCTAGCAAGCTAAATTCCTAAAGGAAGAGATATGGGCAACTACAGCAGGCTGTCTCTGGATAAGAACCTCTCTGATCCAATGCACAGCCCACAGCAGAGCTAAAATCTCCCTCCCTACATTTCTTGTCCCCATAAACCCACGCCTCTCTATGCAGTCCTCATCCCATAATCTCATCTCCTTTTCCAAACTCCTCCCTGAGTGTAAATGTCCAAGAGGTGCTCATCTTCTCATCACACTTACTCTACAAACCCATCAACCCTTTGGTTTACAAGGCTGAGTACTCCATCCTAAACTGAGAAAGAAAAAAGTTTCTCAGGTTTCTAAGGCACAATGCTGCCTAGAGGGTTGAGTATGACAACTCTCTCCTCCACAGAGGCCTGCCTCCAAACAGCCCCATCCAACCCACCTCCCCAAAGCCAAGCACAATCCACAGACCTCCATTTAAGCCTACACCCTTCCATTTCCATTCAGTAGCCCCCACACACACCCCGAAATACACACAGGTAGCACACCTTGTGACACTACCAGTCTTAGAATTCACCTTCTTCCAGACAGCTGGGAGGAAAACAGAAACCTTCCGTGCAGGAGCTGCACTGCGCCCTCAGCAATTCTCCATCTTCTTCTTGCTCCAAGGGCATGGGAGACAGGTCAGGTAACCTTTTAGTAGGCCCTTTTGCCTCCTCCACAGTCTTAGAGACCAAAGCCTTGAATATAAACCGGGGACCACTTGTTGAGCGGGAGCAGAAAGAGAGGCACTGGGGCTGGGACAAGGCAGCACTTTTCAGAACTCTTCCAACTGCCGGCTGAGGACCCAGGTCTCACACACCTGGCCTGCAAGCCTCATCAGGAAACTGCCCCGAGGCAGGGGATGGGAGTGAGGGTGGTTTGGAAAGGCGAGAGATAAGATAGGTGCTGGTTAAAAAGCAGACTTAAAACCGAGAGGCCCGCTCCCTTTCTACCCTCTCAGGGGAGACAGGGCTGTCTCCCTTTCTCCGACCCGCATGCTGGTCACGAGTTGTGGGGGGGAGAGGAGGGGAGAGGGCAAAAGGGGGGTAACGCCAGCATCCTTCTCAGAAAATGGGCTGCAATATCTTTAAACCTTGGTTGCCAACGACA
Organism: Macroglossus sobrinus; assembly: GCA_004027375.1. Taxonomy (NCBI): domain Eukaryota; kingdom Metazoa; phylum Chordata; class Mammalia; order Chiroptera; family Pteropodidae; genus Macroglossus; species Macroglossus sobrinus. Next base: position 376,808 of record PVKZ01000280.1, read on the forward strand.
AAAAGAGGGGTGGGAGGGGGTAGAAACCTGCAACCCACCAATGTCATTTCCATATTCCCTCTCTCCAGCCTAGACACATTAATAATTAACTTGCCTACCCGAGAGCTCATGGCGTGGCCATAAAAGATGAGTAATGGCACGGAGCTTCGGCCCCACGCCCGCAGGCTTCTGGGCTCGGGGCTGGGACGGGCGCCTGGAACAAAGCCTCTGCATTCCTCTGGGAAGGTGTGTCTGAAACCAGACCTGTCACCGGCGAGAAACTGACCCCTTACCTCTCCCATAGCCGCCTCCCGCAAAAAGGGGGGAGGGACGGGCGCCCCGGCGCGCGGGGCGGAACGGGTGATGAGGTCGCCTCTACCCACTCCCCCCACCATCCCCGACCGACCGGCGCCCCCAACCACAGCGATTTCGGGAAGCCGCACTCTCTGCTGAGAGACAAACCTGTTACCATGAACGCGGGTTGTACTTAAGAGACCGAATTCTCAAAACAACAAGGCAGCTCCCTCGGCGCCCTTCCCGGTGAGTAACCAAAGCCGAGTGCCGGCTCAATGAATTCTCTCGCTGAAACTCCAGCAGCGCGCTGCGGCTCCCACGCAGATGGCCGGCCAGGGGCGAACAGGCTCCCGAACGCCAGCGCCCAGGCACAAAAGCAGCCCCAAATGCAGCCCGTGCACCCTGCGCCCTGCCGACCTGACCGCCCACGGCCCCCCAAAAGTTCCGTTGCGCGGACACACCTGCAGGGCCCCCGCGGTGGCCCCAGCCAGCTCCCAAGGGCGGCGGGGCACACGTCCCGGGGCGGGCATCGCCGCGGCTCCATGCGTCCGCTCCGCGAACCCGAGCGGGCCACCGGTCAGCAGCTCTGGGAGACCGAGCGCAATGGAGCCTCAGCGCGCCCGCGGCGCATCGCGCGCCCTCGTCGTCCTCGCCTGGACCCTCCCTGAGAGCCCACACCCACTTGACATCAGCGCGAATCAAAGCACGTGGCGCGACGCCAGACGGCAGCCCCCGGCTGTCCAGAGCGCGCTTCAGGTGCCGCCGCTCCGCCAGGACAGCGCTTCTGAGAGCGGCACATTCCTCTCTCTCCTTGCTGAGATGCTGCAAGCTGGAGTGGGTAGGAGGAGGAGGGGAGGGAAACCGGCGGAGTGGGCAGGACCTGCCGCCTAACAGCGGCGCTGCTCTGGCGCTCAGCCAGCCACTAGCAGACCTTACAGCCGTTACTGCAAGCGCTCATTGACTGTGAAGACCAGGCTGCAGGTGACCCGAGTTGCTGTCCTCTCCCTGCCAAAGAAAGCCCTGACCTTGAATTCTCTTCCCCAAAATGACTCAAAGAGGCTCTTCCCTATGAACCCCTACTAGATTGCCAGGCTTCATTCTGCCAAGCCGAGAATGAATGCTTGATTGGATGTGGTTGCTAACCCCGTCACCCAGGAGACCGCTATGGGGCACCCAGGGTAGCGGACCATACCCTCTGGCTTGTCTCTATACTAGAAGCTTCAGCTGGGCCTCCTTTCCTTCTCTTCTCTCAATGCCCTTGGCAATAAGGGACAGCTCTCCTGGTTCTGCAGGCAATCGGAAACAGCACCACCCAGCAGCCCACACACATTTCTAATTCACTCATTAGCATCCATCCAAATAGTCAAACATTCAAGCATTTATTAAGGCTTCATATGTGCCAAAAGCAACAGAGGATAAACAACATTCCTACACTGGTAGAGTATTTAGTCAGGGAGAGATATTAAGTACAAAGCAAGGGAATGATCATTATGACAGGGGCATTAAAAGTAAGAGGTGCTATAAGAATGCACATAGGGACCCTAAACTATCTTGGCAGTCAGGAAAGGCTTCTCTGAGGAAGCAACATTTGAGCTGCTGAGGCATGAAGAGAAGTTATCCAGGGGGAGGGAAAGTTCACACAAAGAAAGACCCTGATTATTAAAGTATAAGCTCACTCCATTCACAGACGGAGATGATCAAGCAGAAGAGAACTGTCATGGCAATGACACCGGGCCTTTGTCTTGGAGGGGCATGGGGCAGCTTACAGGCCCTAAAAGAGAGCCTGGCCATCTGTCTAAACAGGTTTTAATATCTTTTATCTCATTTCCTCTGAACCATGCTATCCCACCTCAATGAAAGAGCTCTGAACAGGGAGTGGGGAGACTTTATTTCTGGCTCCAAGTCCATCATCAATTTGCTGTGCGGTTCTACAGAAACCCCACTCTCTGGTTTCGGTTTCTCTATCTGAAATACAGGGTTGGATTAGAACAGTGTTTCTCTGCTTAATTTTTAAAAATGCATACTCATTTTTGGATATACAAACGTCATTCCTATCCTGTAGCATCTATGACAAGCCATCAAATCATTTTCCAAATAAAATAATATTGAATAATAATGAATAACCTTTTAAAACTGCATATGCCCTTGAAGTATTAAGCAATATTCTGTCTCAAGATGTCTGAAGATAACTTAAAAGCAGGAATAAAGAAATAGTCTCCAAGCTCACACTTTTCCTGTTATCTGTCTCTGTCCCTCCCATGTGAACCCCTAGCCACCAGCATTTATCATCTCTAGCCTCGTTTCTTTTATTCTTTCCAGGATAAATTGGTCAGGCAATGAACAGAAGCCCTGGGTCATCCAAAAAAAGAAAATAAAAGGCATGCTGTGGAAGAGTCTTTTGAATGACAATTTCCAGTGACACTGGGAAACAGACACTTTGAAGGAAGCATACAATGTTCCATACAATTTAACAATATGAATTTAAAAAGCCTTAAAAATGTTCATGTCCTTTGAACTTTTGATTCCACATGTAAGAATTTATCCTCAATTATGGATAAACACAAAGAATGTTAATTTCACCATTTTTTTAACAGAATAGAAATAATAGAAATAACCTAAATGCACAACAATAGATTAGTTACAAGGGAATATGTGCAACTTTAAAAAATGAGATATAGAATATTTATTGTTGCATGAAATAAAGGTTATAGAACAAATAATCCCAAGTGTGTATGTGCGCACACGCACACACATATATGTGTTTGGGGGTAGGGTGGTAGTAGGCAACTATCACGGAGTTGCACTGTGTTCGTTTTTCTTACTGGTTAACTCAGCCTATTCCCTAGAGCAAAATGTGATGTCACTATGACATGTCATCCTCACAAATAAATTAACCCATATTAAAGTTATAGAAATTTAATATTAAAACAGAATGATGTAAACCTTACAATCAGGCAGGAACAGAGTTAAATTCTCCACCACCATCCACTCCCCATTAAGTATTCGATGGTAATCTCACAAGTAAAATGGTATTCCCCCTAGACTTTTCATATAGATGTTTCAGTTTTTATTTCTTTGAGTCTAATTCAATGTTTCCAAACTTTAGAGTGTATAAAAATAACTGTCCATGGTGGTTCAGGGTAATTTTGACTTTGAGATTTTTTTTCTTCTTACACTTTGAACTTAGAATCGAATCAATGTATGAAAATTAAAAAAAAAAAAAAATACCAGAAGGATATTTGCCAAAATGTTAACAATGTTGGATTTTTATTTCCTTCTTTGGGATTATTTCTGTTTTCAAGTGTCTAACAATAAACATATATTACCTTAGTAATCAAAAAATAAAATACTGTCTACGGCCATGCCACCCTGAATAAGCCCGATCTCATCTGATCTTGGAAGCTAAGCAGGGTTGGGCCTGGTTAGTACTTAGATGGGAGACCACCTAGGAAGACCAGGTGCTGTAGGCGTAAAAATAAAAAAATTAAATTAATTAATTAATTAAAAATACTGCTTTAAAATAAGTAGGTTAAAAACTCTCCAAAAAAATAAAAAGAAACAATGTCTTGACTTTAAAAAGGGGTGACTCTGATATGCCCTTCAGATCCCTCTGCTCTGTAAAGCTCTGATACTGCTCCAGCAGTGGAGCAGTGGAGCAGTGGTGCCCCAACACCCAAAGACAGTCTTGTACATTGTCACTAGGATACCATGTAGGAAGAACTGGTAAGAAAATTATTTTTACATTTACCTCCTGAGCTGTACTTAATGCTTAGAAGCTTCGACTGAAAAGTCTAAAATGAAGCAGACATGACCATCAGCTAATGGATGTGTCCTCTAACCTTGAAACTCTCTATCGAATCTTCTTAATAAGCTGAAAACATATAGGGTATCTTCCCTTTGTCCTAAGGACCAAAAACTGTTCAACCTGGTGGTGCCTCCAAGGCATATTAGAAAAGATGAGTAGAAAATGAACAGGCCATAAATCAGATGGGCTCAACGAATAACTGGTTGGGCCACCTGTGCCTCAGTTTCCCTCCGTTCTATAGCCTAATAAATGTGCTACTTTTCTTTTAGAGGGCGGCTATAAAAACATTGGGACAAAGTGAGCAGTATCACTTCAGTGTAGAGTATTATTTAATGACAGTATACGCTAGGACTTTGCAGAGGAAAAGGGACCTTACTAGTTGTGGGTCCTTTGGCACAACGCTGGTAAACTCCAATTTGCCTCACATTTCTAGCTTTCCAAGAACCTAGAGTTCTCATGAGCCAGGTGAGGGAGCTGAAGTGGGAAAGATAACTGTGCTTTCTCTTGTGGCATAACTCAGGAACTTTTAAGTCAAAGACAGAAGGCAGGTGAGATTAAAACTCCAAGCTGGGGTCCAGTTTTCTCAAAACACAATTGGCAAAAATCATCAGGGAAGGATCTGAGGATGAGGGATACTTGTGTTATTTGGCTACTTTAATTCAATAATCATTTAATCCCCTGCCAGGCATTGAAACTACTTGCATTCTCTGCTCAAAATAAAATGCATGACTTCCAAGCCAGCCAGAGCTGTCATTAGGTTCCATTTTAAATCCACCTAGAGTCTAATAAAGCTAATTTTACTGTTATGGTGTCTATTAAAACATGATGCCTTTGTTTAGAGAGTGAACAGAGGGGAGGAAAGCACAGACATGAAGGGCTAGGACTTTTGATTATTCCAGAGTTATTTCTGGGAAAGAAATAATAAGAACAAACCTGATTTTTAAAAATAACTTTAACAGGGCCAAATGTATCAGAAGGTCCACTCTTGTACAACTATCCAACTATCAAGAGAAGACCAGACCCCCACAGACCGGCAACAGCTCAGGGATAGAAATGAGGCACCTTGCTTCACCTAAGTGGGAAATATTGAACGCACCGACCAAGGAAGCCAACCTGGATGTGGATTGAGTAGCTTAAGGATTATTAAAATGAGGAAAAGGCTTTTTTGCTCTATGGTCGAAGATCAAGAGCCACACAAATGAGTGTTTTGATCAAATGAATAGTAAGTAAATATATATCTTTACAGATTTTTTTAAAAGCAAAAACAAAACACCTAATTAGCTGGACACATGTCAATGACCGGTGATCCTCATATATCCATTTTAATCAGAAAAACCTCAGGTGATTGTTTTTAAAAAGCAGAGTCCGGGAGTCCACTGTCAGAGAATCTCCTGGCAAAAGTCTAGGGTGAGCCCAGGAATCTGCAATTTCGCAAGCACCCCAGGTGATTCGGCTGCTTATGATCTGGAGTCCACACTTTGAGATATTCAAAGATAAAAGGCCAGGAGGGCCTAACACACCTGTCTTCCCTTACCTACTAGCAGGCACCATCCAAGTAGGCTCAAATTAGTTCATAATTGAAACAGAACGAATCCAATTGACATCTCTTATGAAACCTCAACAAAATTACAAATAAAGCTAGTGTGTAATAAAGAATGCCAGAATAAGGAAAATAAATACAAGTAAAGGAAGCATTTAGCACATAGGAAATCCTCTAAAATTGGTTATCTTTTAAAAGGATGAAGATGGTGTATTTTTGATACCTTTCTAATCTGATCTTTTACTCATAAGCCAAATATGAACTCTGAATTCACTAAAAACTCCATGAATGCAGCCATACCTGAGTTAAAATCTGGGCTCACTCACTTACCAGCTGGGTGGCCTGAGATAATTTTTTCTTCCCTGGGCCACTATTTTCTCAACTTTAAAATGAGATTTAAAAGATCTATTCCCAAAGTATTGTTATGAGGATGAAATAACAGAACTGTGTAAGTGCATGAGACATAATAGGCACTAAAAAAATGGTGGCTCTCATTTATTCAATGAATAAATATTTACTAGGGCCTCCTACGAGTCAGGCATCATAGGCACAAGAGATACAACAGTGGTAAAAGAGACGGAGGGAGTAACAAATAATTTCAGAGATTGATGTGGGCTCTGAAGAAAATAGTCATGTGATAGATATGGGGGTTCAAGGTATGTATAAAAAAGGCCTTAGCTGTGGTATATAAACTAAGACCTAGGGGAAGAGTTTTTCAGGTACAAGAACATGTGGGAACAAAGTACATTCTTGGGAAGGAAGGACAGTGAGGCTAGAACTCAGTGATCAGTGGGGAGGACAGTAAAAGATGAAGCTAGGGAGTCATAAGCGAAAGTTACACAGGGCTGTGTAATTACTGGTGAGAATTTAGATTCTCTTCCAAATACAACAGGAAGCCACATAAAGTTTTAAAAGAAAAGACTGTGTCATGGAAGAGACATGATCTGATTTGCTTTTTAAAAAGACTATGTAGCTGATGTATGGAGAAGAGCCTGGGGATTGGGACAACAAATAAATGAAAACATAATATTTCTTTAGTGCTTAACTATGTGCTCTGAACTAGCCTAAGAACTTTATATGTATGATCTGTTTTAATCCTCAGGAAAACTTTTGACATGAGTACTACTACTATCCCGATTTTACAGAATCCAAAACCGAGGCATAGAAAGATCAGGTGACTTCCCATCACAGTAAGTGGAGGAGCCAATGTGATCAGTGGTATCTCATCATCATGTGACTCCTTGCTTAGTGAAAGTGTGTTAGTGAGGGTGGGAGAAAAGGGTTCCCACTAGTGCATTATAACAAGCAAGAGTGTAGCCACATCTCAGCACAAGATTACAACTTACTCTGAGGCTAAGCACTCTGTGCAGCCCACTCTCTATGGTCCAGTGAAGTTTGTGTCCTAGCCCCATCCTCCGAGCCAGCTTCCTGAGAGTCCATGTAAGCAGCGTTCTTTCAAGATGACCTTTAGCATGCCAGGTCTCCAGAAGGCAACACAAGAGCCTGGAGGTGCTGGAGTTGAGGCTGGAAATAGCCACAGAAGGAAGGTTATCAGACATCCTTGTGAAAAGGGGACGTCTACCCACTTCTTCCACTTCAACACTCCTTTTTCCTGTTGCCTATCATCGAAGCCCGTCCGGGTGTGAGTCCCTGGAACTGCTCACAAGGGCCTGAGTGTGATGATAATTAAAGGGTTTCCAAAACAAGCCTCCCATATTCAGGCTTCCCAAATGCCCCGCCGGCATCCAGGCGACAACATTTCCAGAAAAACAGTAACCTCGTTTGATAAAACACTTTCAGTATTGACACCTCCCCGGCTCAGAGAAAGCGGGTGGGTGTGTGCTGGAGGTCAGGTGGAGGTTGGAAGGGAAAAAAGGCAATTTTTAAAGTTTAGCTGAAATGTCAGGAACATGAAGCAGCCCATATTTACACAGAGCTTTCCAAACCTGAGAGCTGTTTCCAAGTAGCTTTAAAAAAATGGCTACATCAACTTGTCCAATAAAATGGCTTTTTAGCTTCACAGGAATAGTACCAGGCTGTTCTCATTCTCCTTGTCTCCACAGGTTTAATCTCTTAATATAATTTATACTATTGCTGGTGCTGATTGTTTTATTTTTTTATTTATATTTTATTCCTATATCATAAACTGCTTCGAATCCACTGTGGACTAGGAGAAAGCAATAGATAAGAGACAAATAGTATACAGTCTTGACATTCCTGGATATTAAACTTGCAGATCCATGTAACCAATAAAGGTTATTTATTGTGGATATTAATTGTCGGTTAGGAGTGTAAAACACTTTAAATATTTGATCTCCTTATGTAAAAAATAAAAAAGAGAAAGTCTTATAATAACTAGTATAGACAATTTTCCTATTTTTATATCCCTAATTGCCTAAATAATAATTTATAGGGAAAGCAGGTGAAATCTTATGTCCTACCTATATGTGGAAGGTTTTGTGGCTCTTACCATACAAACTGAATAACAGAATGCCAGTTCAATAACCGTGCTACCTCATCTTTCAAATAAGACTTGTCAAAACCACAGAAGGAAACTGGAATGAGACTCAACCTAAATCTATCCACAAACAAAGCTGGAATCTGTCAGTCACTTTCTGGCATCGGGTGATACAGGCATATAAGTGACCATTGCTATTCTCAAGTACCCTTCTCAATGCAGACAAGCTATAGAATATGAAATCGCCAGCAGTATGGGAACACAACTTTGGAGACATAAAAATGATTAAGTTTTCTAAATCACTGACATGAGCCAAAATCCCTACTGAGACTAGCAAGCCAAAGATAGAACCAAAGCCTTATCACATTTACAAACAGCCCCTTAAGTGCCTTCTTCCGGAACACTCTCTTGCTAACATAAACCTGAATGTAGCAATTATTCAGATCCCCATGTGTAGGCAGCAAATGTTTTTGAGAAGGCTCGTTCTCAAGGAAGCAAAGGAAAAGTGGTATTTTTGACTAGCATTTTCTATCACCAGAAGTCACTGGAACCAATACCTTGGCACTCTAGAGCAATCAGTGATGACAGATGCTTATCATGCTCACCCTGAGAACTTGCAACCTTGTGGAAGAACAGACAGATCAAATTATGCCTTGTTGCGGTATGAAATGTCTTTCATTGCCTTCTAATTTTCTGAAGACTGACACTCCATGTTGTATACAGTAGGTGGCAACACTGAGCCACAAGACTGTCCAATTTGCTAGTCTTGCTGAATATTGAACCTCACTCTAAATATTAGATCTCTATTAAAATAATGACAACAGGCACAAAGTAATTAAAAATACATGCCTGAAAAATCTGAAATTAAAAGCACAACCAAATGCACTTCCTGTCATATTATCATTTCCTACGTACTTGCTCCCAATCATTGGGCCAATCCAATTTATTCCTGGAGATGACCGAATTGTGCCTCACTTCTCTCTTTCTCCCTCATGACATTTATAAAAATAATGCTAAACTTTAATGCATCTGCAATTCAAGAGACAGTGTGACAAGAACAATAAACACGTCCTGTGTGCAAAAAAAAAAAAAAAAAAAAAACAGAGAAAATGAGTTCTGAGATTGCCTTGCCAATCCCAGGTCTGGGCTTTCTTTCCTTAGACTCAAGAGAGGCCAGAATGTAACAGCTGTCAGAAAACAGCCATGGCCTGCGCCAGAAATACCCTTGCTGTGAAGTTCTAATTGCCAAGAGATAAGAACTCATAACTCAAACAGACACTTGTGGCTCAGGCTCAGACACAGCAGGCAGGAAGAAAAGACCATGTGCTCCGAAGTGAGACAGACCTATATTCTGACTCTTACCAGCTATGTGACCTTGAGCAAGGTGATTCCCTCCCCTGAGCCTCAGTTCCCTCATCTGGAAGGACTAACAGCAAGTTAGTGGGCACTGTACCAAGTGCCCACTGCAGGACTGAACTTGGATCGGGGCACGAGACACCTGAGTCATTATTATTAACAATCTCTAAAAGGTACAGTAAAATGAACTTGGAGATGTCCCATGGTGGTCAAGCTCTCTGGACAAAAAGACCTCAGTTTTCTATGACAACACTACAAGAATCAGTAACCTAAAACTTTCAGCTGTTTTTGCCTGATTCATTTGTTCAAATAAGTATTTGCTGAGGGTTTACAGTGTGCCAGGACTATGCCAAACACTAAGGACAATATGGCCTTGGCTTCATGAGACTTCTAGTGGCAAAGACAAGTTTTCAAAGTAATCTCATGAGCAGATGTAAATGTACATCTGTAATAAGTACTACAAAGGAAAGGTACATGGCCATCTGCAACATTGTCACCCAAAATGAGTTAATTGGCCCAGTCTAAGGGGCCACAGGAACTTAAGAAGACAAAAAAGAAAGACCTTTTCTCCATACCGTTAGTGGGCCTTACATACGAAATTTAACTTAAAGCAACAAATTAGGAAGTACTTAGCCTCCTCTTGATGACTAGGCTGTTTTTCTTCTCTGACAGTAAAATATGGAAAACCTACTCTGTTCCTTTTTTGTTTTGGCTGCCAGGAAGCTCCAAGTCAAATGTGAAGCTTGGCAATAATACAGACCCTTCATGCAATTGCATATTTATATTCTCCCCATTCCCCCTTGGTTTGTCTTCTTCTTCTTATATTTTCCCCAGTCCTGATTTCAAATTCCTATTTCTATTTTATCATTGCATCTACTATTCATAGATCTTCAATGGAAGGAAGCAGGATACAAACAGAGACTTATTAATACTCTTTCTAAGGCTAAAGGGCTGAGCTGAAAAGAATTAACAGACTGTCCTTTGTGTTCCTGCCTGGAGTGTTTCCCCAGAAGCAGAGAAAGACACGTGGCTTGGTCCAATTTTATATAAGCTGTGCATTCTGTGTGATTTGTGTGATCTAGCACGATTGTGCTTTTTCCCCAGAGCCACTTTATCATGTTATATTTCTACCCTAACAAGCATCTTTCTTTTTGTTCATTTTTCTCTGAAATATTCACTGACCTATATTAATAGTACCTACATTCTGGATATTCCAGGATAGGTGTTCCCTCCCTACCCCTTCTTTTCTCCCCAATTTTCTCTGTTTAATAAAAGCAAATATATAACTGGCATTTTCATTTTCTACCTCTGAAAGGCATCACACACACACATACACACACACACACACAACACACACATACATCTTTCATCAGACTATACATCACAATTTTTGCATCAAAAAACAGTCACTCTCTTCTTATAAGGAATTAATGTTCATATGTTGAAGGTTGAAAACAGAACAGAGGAGAAAATGTGGAAGAGGCTGTTACCTTTTTTCAATCTGTAGTCTATTTATACCTCATTTTTTAAAAATAGGATGTTTTAAGGGTAAAAAGTCCATTTCTTGTATAAAACTCTGTTTCACTTGCTGAGAAGATGAAATCTTTGTAAATAATAATTAGACACAATTCCAAGAAGTACAATTGTGGCTCTTCTCCTTATTTTGTCCTCATCCCCTTTATATGATGAAAACTGAATTGTCTCCCCCCAGGATAAAAACACATAAACCCAATTTTGGACAGTTTTAGGCAGAATCTCCCTAAGAATGGAGCAAATACCTGAGGGTGTCCGAGACAGCAATGTGGCAATTTAAAAAAAGATAAATACTGTAAGTAATAATTATATATAATGTAAATAAGAGCTACAAAGGTTAATCAAAAATTAATATAAAATTATTATTTTTAATTCATTTATTGAGGGTTTTTTTTTTAAAGTCAATTTAAAGAAAAATGCTACATGGCCATTGTAAAAATGCAGAGGTGGAAGGAAGGCCTCAAGTTTGGAATGCCTAGAGGTTAGGGAACACTGCATAGGGGAGTCACAAAATTTAGGTGTAAAACTTTCCAATACAGTCTGAAAGTCATTATATCATGTGTCCAAACCCACAAAATATACAGCACCAACAGTGAACCCTCATGTAAACTATGGGCTTTGGGCATTTATGATGTGTCAGTGTAGGTTTATCAATTGTAACAAACAGACTTCTCTGGTGGAGGACATTGGTAATGGAGGAGGCTGTGCATCTATGGGGGCAGAGTAACTTGGGAAATTTCCATACCATCTGCTCGGTTCTGATGTGAACCTAAAATTGCTCTAAAAATATGTATTAAAAACGAAGACATTCTCATGAAACAGTTCATTCAAGGCCACTATTTTTTCCTTTTTTCTCCCTTCATGTTCCCCCCACCAGATAGCTTGGCAACACATAGGCCCATGTCACTCTTACCCCTCTGGGTCTTACGTCTATCATAAGCCAGAGGATTCCTGGTTTGCCGCAAGGAAACCAGTGTAGCGGGAAAGGCTACACTGGCAGATAAGATGTGTGTGGAGTGAAGGGGCTGGTGATTCCCATGAGCTGGGGGCAGAGGTAACTGACCAGGGTGAAGTAACAAAGACCCAGACTGACATCCAGAATCTGATGAGACCCAGTATCAAAACAGGGAGTGAGTCAGAAACCCAGGAGATCTGACAGTAGTGCCAGATTTACCAAACCAAAGCCAGGGCCACTGGGGGCTAAGGCAAGGAGGGTAGAAAAAGACAACTATTCAGTCTGTGTGGGTCTGTCTTCCTCTTCACAATCAGTCAAGACCTTAAAATTACTCAATACCCATCTCCCCTGTTGGGATAAAACTTCCGAGAGGAGAAAGGTCACTTGTGTCTTCTTTTCAGCCCTGTATCCTTGGCACTAACACAGTGCCTGGTACCTAGCAGGCACCTTGAAAAAATAGAACTGGGCTACTTTTGACAAAGGGAAAAGAAGCAACTTATCCTTTCTTTTGTGCCCTCTGGTGGCTAGCAGGTGCTTCATGCCAATAGATGCTCCAGAAATGGTTCTTTAAAAAGCAATGAAACTGCCTGACATAACCAGTATATATTTTCAAATATAATTATCATTTAAAAAAAAAGCAAATGAATCCAGCAAACACAGTGCCTTTGCTTTTTCACTTCCCACAGGCAAGTCCAGGGTGGCAAAAAAGCTGAAGGAGTGCTTGAAACCAAAATTAAAAGCTGGCTGTGACCTCCCCAGAGCTGGCCGAGTGGTCCAGACACAGGCACGCGCCTCCACTAGCTGCTTGGCTCTAAAGTCATTTCATCCATCCCCAAGAAGGAAGTTTAAGTATGAGCGTAGCACCAATACCCAGGTGCTCTCACTCTCTAGATAAACAATGGGGTGAGGAAGTGACAAGCCTTTCTCCAACTCAACCCTAGCACCTGCCTCCAAGAAATAACTACATTCAGGAGAAGAAAAGTATTCGAGGCAAATCCAAGTGAGTGCCCTGCTTGGCTGGGTGGGACCACAAGCCTCTGGGGTCATCAGCTGCCCTTTAGAAATGGGTGCCCCAAGGTATTGAGATGATAGGGTGCCATTCCCTAGGGTCTCCTTCCCCAGGTGGATCAAATGTTGATGACCAAACAGAGGCTCCATAATCTCAGAGCTGGAAGCAATCTTCAAAACCACAAACTGAGGGCCTATCCCTTTGAAACATCTCTGCAGAATGTTTCTCAGCTTGGACGCCCCCCATGATGACCGACTCACTACCTCTCAAGGAAACCAACTCCATCTTTGGGCAACTGTTTAAAGTCTGGATCTCTATTATTTTGCTCATAAAAAGAAGATGGTTTCCAAGGCACTCGTGAACAACCTAGCCCATGGAGAGGGATACTATAGTAGACTATGATTCAGTTTCTCCTTTCACCAATCTGGGAAACTTTTAACTTAGAACTACTGACTTGCAGAATCTCTAACACTGGAAGCAATGGCAATAATAGCTATCATTTACAGAACACTGACTATGACCCTAGCATATGCTAAGACATTATCTCATTTAATACATTTAATGCTCATACTCTCCTTGGAGCAAGATATTATTTATGAACTTTTTTTACCTGAGGAAATGAAGCCTCAGAGAGTTGATCTCATTGGCCTACGGTCACACAATGAAGAGGCAGGTGGGCTAGGAATGAAACGCAAGGTTTGTATTTGCTTTGTTCTGTTTAGCATTAGAGTCTTTTAAAAACATAAAATCTTACTGTCAAAATCCAACACATAAAATAAAGCAGTACTGTGTGAAGACCCCTAAGGCAGCATAGATACTCTAATCATAATTAATAGACACATCTTGAATTCCTCTACTAAAAGTATCTCTCTCAAAGAGAGTTTTGCTGCTTCGTTCACTACTATGCCCAGTGCTTAGAATAGCACCTGGCACACAGAAGACACTCCACAAATATCGCCAACTGAATTAATCCAACATTCACAAAGTGTTTACTATGTTCCAGGCACTGTTCTAAGGGCTTTACATGTATTTATTAGCATGATTAGCCTCACAAAAGGTTCTATTATCCCCATTTTACAGACAGGAAAATGAGGCACAGAGAGGTCAAGTAGGTTTCCCAAAGTCACTCATAGTAAGTAAGCAGCAGAATTGGAATTCTGAGGCAAATTTTGTGTCTTATTAATCATATCAAACCACTCTATTCTCTTAGTTTATTTATAACAAGAGAAAGCCTTGAGGCCTATAGAAGAGAGACCGTTTGCCACAGAAATAGTTAATGGCAGGGACCTCAATCTTCTGGGGTGGGCTTTCACTATCGACTATTTCTGCACCCTGATGTCTTCCTCTTGTATTTCTCCTTTTTATTTCTCCTAATCTCACCATGACAAAGATATGAGAGTTGCCATTTCAGATGAAGAAACTGCTCTGAATTCCCAGGAATGCTGCTATTTAGAGAGAAATTAAGTAACCAGCGTCCACTCCAACTTAGCTAGCGGTTGGAAGCTAAATATGCTTTTTTCAACCTCACTGAGTATGTGCCTGGCTGGGCCTCACACAGTTATCACAAAACAAAATTATGGGAAGAGGAAGAGAAGGCAGATGGCTAAGAAAAGCCAAAAATGATAAAAAAAAAAAAAAAATAAGAGTAAGCAGAGCTCTCATTGCTATTTCATAGCATTTTCAACCCCAGCCCACAGTTGAAAAATGACTGGCAGTGTCCACTATAAACTGGTGTCTTCTGGGCTTTGCCGCTCTGCAATCAAAATCCAATCTGAGCAAAACAATTTCTCCACTTAGGTTTTCTTCTTGCCTCTTCTAGAGATGTTAGAAAACTCTTTTTTAAAACAGTAGATAAGCCACAAATGTCATTCAGAACTTCATGAAATTCTCACTTCAAAAAAAGTACCATAAGAATAAATAGCACAGCAAACACCCTGGGTCAAGTTCAATGATTCAGAATAATTGTTCTAGAAGTCCATTTCACATGTAAAACCCACCTTTTGAATTTGCTGTAAACTTTTTCAACTGGCTTCCAAGATTGACTTAAAACCTAAAGCAGCACTGTCTGATGAAACATAATGTGAGTTATATTTAAACTTTCCAGTAGCCACACTAAAAAGGGTAAAAAGAAACCAATGAAATTAATTTTAATAGGGTACTTTAACTCGATATTATCCTTTTCAACATGTTATCAGTGTGTTATTGCTGATACATTTTACATTCTTTTTTTTTTTTTTTACTATTAATTCTTCTAAATCTACTATGTATTTCAAATTCACAGCACATCTCAATCCACACTAACCGAATTTCCAGTGCTTAAAAGACACACGTGGCTAGTGGCTTTTAGGACAGCACAGACCTCAAGCTTTCACATTCCAATCATACATGCCTGGCACAATCTCTCCCTTCAGTTGATACAGGAAAGCATGCAGAGAGAGAGACCAGGGCTCGGAATCAGAGGCTTTTTAACAGCAAAGAAACTGCCGTCAGGACAAAGCACAGGTTCTTGCGCCTTACATTACAACATTAAATCCTATCAGACTCAACCACAGGCTTAACAAATAAATGTTGGGAGGTGATAACTCTGATTAAATCATTGGGGAAAGGAGTGGGACAGGGAAGAAACAATTGTTATAATGAAAAATTAGGAATGATAATCCCTTACATCTACTGAGCTCACACAGAAGCGCTCATACTCACCATCTCCTCAGATAGCTGTGCCTGATAACCCTGGCACTCAGACAGCCAAGTGACCAGGAGGTCACCCAGGTAGACAGAGATAGCACCATGGCTTGGCTGCAGAGCCCTGGGTTCTGTCCTAAGTTCCCTAACTGAACCTCAAAGCAGAACTGCCCAAAGAAATTTATTTAAACACAGGCTACCAGTATACTGGAGCAATCTGGGGGAGGGAAGAAAGGCAAGACCCCAGGGTCTGCACTTTTAAGACTTTTCCCAGGTGATGCTGCTTCTGATGTTGCCTCACTTTGGGAATGACTGTACCAAATCACCTTGCAAGTATTTAAATGCCTCTCCTTTAAAAAAAATTTTTTGAATGTGCAAAAACCCACACTTGACAAAAACAAGGTGTTACTCTCCATCCAGCAGATTTCTTTCACAGAATTGAACTGTTAAAGTGATTCTCCTTACTTATGCTGAGGCATGGTTAAAACAGACAGGTTTATAAGACTTGCTGAATTCATGCTGAGCAAACTGGTAAAGATGCTTTTCTCTGTATTTTCAGTGACTAAAAATGCAGTCCAACGATCCTGAAGAAAATTCCTTCTCTGACTTTGATAATAATTACAATAGCCAATATTTATTGAAGTTACTATGTTCCACAAATGTGTTATCTCATTTAACCCTTAACAACAATCCTATGAGGTCAGTGCTATTATTATGCCTTACCCAATTTACAGATGAGGATGTTGAGGCTCAGAAGTTAATATTTTTAACTAAGACTAATTTGAAGTACGACTGTACAATGAAAAAGTTTCACTATTATTCCTAATACTAAAAATCACTAGTTCTCTTTCCAGCATCTAGTGTGGTCTGACCTTACAAATACTAGATGACTATTAACAGATCCAGCCCATCTTTATACAAGTGCTTCTCCTCTCTTATCCCACAGCCCACCAAACTTGCTCCCTACTTGACTGTTGTTTGCCTTTCCCAGCAGCCTGAGAGTGCCTTAAGGATTATACTTCTCTCTGTCATGTATCTCTGTGCCCAGGGAGTTCACAAAGCCCTGTAGTGCTTGGTAAGTGTTAGATGGGCAGATGGATGACTGAATGGATGGACGGATGGATGGATGGATGGATAGATGGATGGATAGATGAATGGATAGATAAATGGAAGGAAGGAAGGAAGGAAGGAAGGAAGGAAGGAAGGAAGGAAGGAAGGAAGGAAGGAAAGAGGGAAGGAAAGATGGATACAAGCCTGATAAAATGGGAGAGACTTATCAGCTAGATAAATGGAAGCTCCATAAGGTTTCTAAGCAGGGACAGGATAAAATAAAAACTTCGGTCCAGGAGAATCTTATGCTCTCTGGAAGTAAGGGGCTGCAAAGTGACATGGGGTGGGAGTGGAAGTTCGGAGACCCTACAGACAGTAGATACGAAGGGAAGAAGCCACGGTACCTGAATGCAGCACAGGCCACATTAAAAGATAGTTCCAAAAGAAACAGGGATCTGGGCCTAGAAAAAGGCTGGATCATGGGCCCGGTAGAGATCTGATCAGGAACAAAAGTCCTACAAAGTCTCCTAGTTTCACTCTCTGGCCTCAAAGGACATTATAGCTTTGCTTTCTCAGTTAGGTCACTGGTGCTTTAAGTTTTATTTTTTGTTGTTGTTTTTTATCTTGTTTTGTTTTTCTAATTTTTTAGGCGAGGCAACCCTTGGTTGACCTCACAGATTGCAAGGATCTTGTCAGCTTACAATCCTTTATTTTTTATTTTTTACACTACAGCACCTGGTCTTCCTAGGTGGTCTCCCATCCAAGTACTAACCAGGCCCAACCCTGCTTAGCTTCTGAGATCAGATGGGATCGAGCTTGTTTAGGATAGCACGGCCGTAGACAGATTTTGTTTTTAAGGGAAAAAAATATTCTGTGCCTCACAATCTCAGTCTGCTCCTGACCGAGGCACAGACAGGAACAAGCCAGGTGCCCTCCACTGTGGCTTCCTCAGCCTCCTCATTCAGGAGAAGCCAGAGCCTCCACCAACCACCGAGTTCCTGACTTTCCCAAGTCCTCCTCACGGGGGCAGCAGGAACTGCCTGTGGCACCACCCACACTCTTCCCTATCAGGGCACCTCTTGACTAGATCTCATAGCCCTCGTCCTGCTAGAAACCGAAAGGCGGGCAAAGTCAGCCAGGAGAGCTGGCACCCTGTGTCCTGTCAGCCCAAAGCTGAAGTCCCTGAGTTTTCTCTTCTTGTCTTCTCCCAAACAGCCTCGTCACTGGATAACCAGCTCTATAGAGGCCTGGGTACCTGCAGCTGCCAGAGCCAACCCTGAGGTCCCCCCACTTAAAGATAAAACTTTCATTCCTTACTTCATATCACAATTCAGGATTACATCAACCTGAAAGCAAGGGAGAGATAGGAACTTTGAAATTGGACACTGAATATTTTTAGGGGTTGGGAATCACTGGGATTTTTGTTTGCTTTTGTTGACATTTTTGATGTGTTCAAAGAATTTCACTTCAAGTGTCTCGCAAGAGGTTCACAGAACCAGGGTACACAGAGGGTGCCACAAATCTGCCCACAAAGCCCAACTTCAGTGCCTAATTAGAATGGCAAATCAGGGTATTTGAAGGCAAATCAGGTGTTGAAGTGAAATTTCTGTAGAAACAGCAAAGCGTACTCATTACTGACAGGTCTCAACTTGCTGTGAGTCTTAATGAGCATTCTGCTAGACTTGGGCTCTGGCTACACCCACCCACCACAGAGAGAAGACCTGGGGAACATTCCCTCACCACCTCTCTGATGAAAGTATTTTCCTCTCTACTGATCAAAGTGGAGGAAGAAGGAGTCATTCTTAAGTTTTAAAACCCCCATCCCTGCTGAGGAATTCGGAGGCCCCTAATCCCTGGGTGAAAGGGTAGAGTGATTGGGTTATCTGGGCTGATGGCTCCAAGATGCAGTTACCTCAGCATCAACAAGCTCCCCACTAGAGCTAGAAAAAAAATACAGACAGCTGGGTCCCTCAGGACCCAAGGAGCTGCAGCATTTGTAAGGCCCTGTGGTGACCACTGAATAGGTTACTATTTTCTCAGCTAGTGGGTTGTAAAAACACATCCAAATGTATCAGAATGTCCTGCACTGCCTCATCCCCCATTTCCCTCACACCAGGAAAGTGACAAGTCATAATAATGAGGAATAAAAGAGGACAAAAAAACAGTATCTGCAGAAATGTATATGTTCACACATTCATACATATGTCATACATAGGTACAGATGGCTAGGTGAGCCGTGAGGGAAAATTAAGGAGGGATACACACACACCAGCCTCTCCAGCAAATTCACAGGAGCTGGAGAATATTGCGGGGTGGGGGTGGGGTGGAACCACAGGAACTTGAAAGGAGAAAAATACTTTCTCACATCAGACATGGGTGGAAGTATTTTAGGACTTAATCATAAGCTCCAGGATTCCCTCAGCCTTCTCAACACAGCTCTTCCCCAATTCCCATTCCCCAGGGACATCTGCAACACAGAGAGCATAGCAGGCCCAGTGGGTGACACACATCCACGCAGATGCCCACCCTCCAGCTCATTAGTATCATCTTTAGGGCAGGAAGCAGGGCGTTCAAGCCCTTGTGACCTGAGTCTTTCTTCCTCTGCTTTCCCTTCATGTATTTCCACCCAGCCAATCCAAACTCCTTTTCATTCCTATACTCTGGATTTCTCACCTTCACCCCTTGCTTATATTGGTTCTTCTTCCCAGAAAGTCCCCCGACTCCTCCTTTCTTTACTCTCTCCCCAACTCTACTTAGCAAGACTTGTTTGTCCATCCACTTTAGCATAGACAAACCCCTCAACTCCTTTGTGCTCCCCTCCCACCAGCCACAGCACAAAAGCCATGCCTTCCTCCCAAGCCCCATCTCCCTTGCAGGTGGGAAGGGGTGGGCAGGGATCCTGCTCACCTCCCAGGCCTCATGTAGAAGACATTGATGCTCAGCAGCTGAAATACATTTATAAGTTTGGCTTATTGTCCCTTAAACCAGGAGTTCTCAGATTTCAATGTGAATAAGATCACCTGGGGAGAAGTGGGGGCAGTGTGCTTGTCAGAAATGCAGACTTCAGAGGTTCTATCTAGTTCAATAAATATAGCTAGGGGTCTGAAACCTACATTTTTAACAAGCACCCCATCATACACACATCAATTTTATGCAGATGGTCTGTGGAAAATATTTTGAGAAATATCGCTAAGCAGATAACTTAAAACAAATCCAAAACATTCATTTATTTCAATGTCTGAATGTCTACTATAAGCCTCTACTAGGCATTTAGGAGAATAAAGAGGAGAATTAAGGATCAGATCTTTACCTGAGAGCATAGCATGAGAGTTAAAAGACATGAATATAAATCACCAAAATCAACCAAAGTATAAGGAAAGAAAATAGCAAGGTCCATCAGAGTACAGAGATCATGAGCCACCAAAATTCAGAAGAGGAAAATAGATAGGTGGATAGAGGGGAGGTAAGAGACCAGAACAGCCAAAACAAGGTTTTGAAAAAGAGACTTGTTAAGAAAGGAAAACTCTACAGAGTGAGGAGAATTAGGCCTGACAGGAACCTTTGCACTTGGTGAGCTGAAATCCAAGCAGATCTCAAACAGCAAATGGAAAGAGAGAGAGAACAAAAGAGGGACACAGAAAAGGGAGGGAGAGCAGAGAACTAAGAATGGTTTTCCAAGAGCTGAGAAGGGTTTTCTCTTTTGCTGTAAACGATGGCCTAGAATTTGTGAGATGAGAAAATGGAGAACTAATGGGCATTGACATGACTACCATTACAGGTGAAATAGGAGTAGCACTCCAAAGAATGGAAGAACTCCCATTCCAATGATGGGAAGAGAAGCCCACTCTGGAGAAGGTTCTGAGATCTGTTTATTCCGGGTGCAAAGCTGTCCCCTGATGTCCCAGGGAGCTGGACAGAAAGGGATGTGAGGAGCAACTCCAGGCTGCCAGGGGATCAAGGAGGCTGTGAATATCCACAGGAGAGATTTTTCTACTTTCCTCTTCTTTGGGAAAATCAGATACATTTTCTTTTTTCATTAAAAAAAAAAAAAAACACACACACACACACACACCTCTGCTAGATACAGAATAAAGTCCCAATCTTAAGCATGGTCCATGAGGCCCAATCTAGTGCTCAAGTACCTGCTGCGGTGGCCCCACAGGTAATCAAGCCTCACACACCTTAGCCTCATACACCTATGCTCAACCACACACCATCACCATTCCCTCAACCCAAGACTTTCACACCTCCAGGCCAATGCACACAGGGCTGCTACTCTGCATGAAACACCTTCTTCCAAACATCTTTCCCTGACTCACCACTCTTGCTTACTAGCTCTCAGGCTTTCAAGCCCCAGATCAAATGTCTCCTGCTCACCCCATCCCTCATCCCACCTCCCTGTTCACATTTCCCCAACTACTGCACTACCACAGCACGCAGAGAATCCTTCTATCTTGGCCTCATCACACAGGATAGAAATCATCTGTTATATGCCTGCCTCCCCCTCAAAGCTGAGGGCAGAGAACTAGTCTTATTTAGATCCCCAGCATCCTTTTATTATTATTTTAAATATCATTTACTGAGTGCTGGCTATGTGCCAGGCGCTATGCTAAGAATTTATCTGTATTATCTCACTGAATCTTTATAACTTTATAAAGTTTGTTATCATCATCCCTATTGCAAAGATAAAAGCAGTCGAAGCTCAGAAGTATTAAGTCACGAGGCCAAGGTCACTCGACTGGAAAGTGGGGTACTGGGACAGGGTCCCAGGTTTCACTTTGCAGTTTTACTTTAGTCTCCCCACTTAGCACGGGGAAGGTGTGCAGTTAATGTTGGTGGAGTGAATAGATGACTGAAAACCCCCTCCAACAAGCATGTTTTCTCTGAGGGAGGACACATGATGATGAAGACAATAATAATAGTGGTGCATTTTAATGAGTACTTAGCATGCATCAGGCTCTGGGTTAAGGGATTTAACCAGATTATCTCCCTTAATTCTTACCTTACAAGGTAAATATTTTCTAATAAATATATCTGTATAATGCAGAAATCAAGGCCCAGAGATGTTACTAATAGAACTCAGATATAAGTCCAGTTAGTCTAGCTCTGAGACTCAGGCTCTATCCAGTGGGTCATGCCATCATGTAAGCTGTGTAAATTCAAATTTAAAAAATTAAAGGCGATAATAAAAACTATGTTAAAGAGAAGGTTAGACACATTTCTGGGTTAGTAAATGATCAGTTTTAATCAGAAGATGCTTCTTGTAAGAGTTGGTCCACAGCTGCAGATTGTAAAGAAAGGAAGACTACAGTTGGGGCTCAGAAGAGACAAGGCTGTACAGATGACAATGTGCTGATGAAGATGTATCCATAATAGTCAACCATATCTTAGTATTAACATGTCTGTGCTTCCATTTGTCTTCAATTTCCATCCCTATGAGACAACGCAAGTATTGACTACAGGGAAAACTGAGGCCCAGAAGAGGAAGGAAACCTGTGAGAAGACACACAACACCTGGACTGCAATCATGACGAGCCCTCCACACTGCTGAGTGCTGATGCACTATATTTGTGGTGCCCAGTTTAGGAACTGACCCCCTCAGACCCACAGGAAGCTAAACAGAGTCAAGGAGTCAAAAAGAACATCATTGGGTAAGAAGGAAACTGAACACAACATATGAGAAGATTTCACAAGTTAAGAGGGTTTTGTAGGGTTTCTTGCTCTATATATTTTGTTAAACAGTAACAACAACAAAAACAAAAACATAAAATAAAAACATAACCATGAGTGTTCTATTATCCAGCACTATCAGAGTACAGAATCAAAATTGATAATATAGGATGCTGTAATTTTTTGAATGATCATAGAAATTCTCTATATATTTCTTGGGAAGGGAACTAAATAAAAACGGGAAAGGAAACTAAATTAAAATATTAACTACACATCTTACAGTTGTCTCATGCTTTATTTTTATTTAAAAGTCAGTTTCTACAAATGTCAGAGTGATTTTCACTTCCCATATCACATGGATTTTTTTTTCGGTTTATTCAAATATTTCCCAAACAACTATTATATACAAAACACTATGCTAGACCCAAAGAAAATCTAAACTCCTAATAAACCACAGAGCCTAGATTGCAGCAGGCTAAGAGGAGAGACTTGCTGAATGAATGAATGAATGAATGAATGAATGAATGAACAAACGAACAAATAAAGAAAAGTTGGAATGACAGACAGGTTCTTTCCAGAATACTCTTCCAGTACCTATCCACATGGGAACTTCCTACCCATCTTTCAAGACCAAGTTCAAACATTGCTTCTTACTGAGCCTATCCCATGGAATAGATTGCCTCCCGAATCTGTGTTCCTATTGCATTCCATACAAACCCTCATGAGGATACTTGTCAGTTGTTTATGTATTTGTCCCCACTGAACTGGGGCAATTTGAGGGACCATGATTTACTCATAGATAGAGAAGATAATATATATACTTAAGCTCAGAATCAATGAAGCTTAAAGAAGATTACTGATTCAGATAGATTTCTAAGTTTTTTTTTCTCCTGGCCAAACACAAGCCACCAGTCAAACACAAGCCACCAGTCTCTAATGTCCATAAAGGAGAATAAAGACTACCTCTAGAAAGCTCTAAAATGGGGAAGGGGGAAGAATGGGATTTTAAGGACTGCTCTCAGCTATCAAAAATGAAGGTAGGCTTAGTGAGCTCACACAAGGGATCTAAAATGACTGGAGCATGGTTAGGAACACAGTCATCTAGAAAAAGAGAGATTTTAGAGACCATATACAGCCACTTAGAAAGTGGAGTAGAGGGAAGATCACACGCAGAGATCTAGTTTATAGAAATATGCTCTCTCTTCTCTCTCTTCTCCTCTCCCCTCTCCCCTCCCCTCCCCTCTCCTGTCTTCTATCTCTTTCTCTCCCCTCTCTTTTCTCCTCTCCCCCCTCTCCCACCCTCCACAGAACCAGCTGATGACCCTTCAATTATCCCATGCTCACATTTAAGACCCTTCAATAATTCCATGCTCACAATGCTCACTGTAAGAGTCAAAGGTAGCTCATATTTTAATAACACCTAATCCAGGTCTGTGACAGTGATAAAGGAATATCCTGCCAGTCTTGGATTTTGCAGAAGTTCTGAAGCCTCTCCAGGAAGCCTACTCTTTGCTGTGCTCTAATCCACAATCTGTCTACACAGAGAATCTCACAGCCAGTTTTACTTGGGCACTTCCTGCACCTGGAAGAGAGACAAGAAACTGCAAGTCACTTTACCTGAGGTCTTTGGCAGTTACAAGTTCCACAAGCATCAGCCAGCCCTTTCAACTCATATTCAAAAGCAGTTTAACCAGTCTCTATAAAAGTCACACTACCCCTGAAAAACAGAAAGATTCAGTAAAAAATAGCTCAGATGATCCCAAAGGAAGTGGCAGGTTTAAGTGCTACCTTCTTAAATGCTAACTTTGGGTAATGTGAGGTATTATCACCTTGCAGGGTTTAATGATGCATTAGTCATCCTAGCTAAGGAATTGCTTTGATGGGAAGACATAAGACTGTTAAAAAAGGAATAAGGAAGCCAAACATTGGAGATAAGAATGTTTCATTCAGGAAAACCAAAAAAAAAAAAAAAAAAAGTGTTTGCTTCACAACTACTTGCAAACTAAATTACATAAGGATATTCAAGAATACATGTCCTTGCTAATCCAAAGAACAAAAAGAAATTTAGGCACAAAGATGTTCTACATATTATTACTTATGCGGCATTAAAAAAACTAGAAACCACCTGTGTCCAAAAACAAGGGATTAGATCCAGAAGCACAGGTGGTGCCCACTGCAAGAATGGAAGTGTCGAGGGGTGGGGGTGGGGGTGGGGCAAGTCCCTGTCCAAGCTGGGAAGCTCCCATCTTTACACTTGGTGACCGGCCACGAGCCACAGTGTCCTTTCCTAGTTTCAGCCTGGCTTCCCTATCACCACTGTCATTTATTTCCTTTCTCTCTCCACAAAGTAGGAACTGATGGAATTATTAATACACATGACAACTGGAAAAACCATCTTGTTTGTCCCAGATTATCTCAAGAAACTGAAGAAAACACATTTGTAAATGTTTAATAAAATTCGCAGAGCCAAAGAGATGTACCTGCATGCTTGGGTTATTTTTCCAGGCTCAGCACCCTACAAGGGTGACGTCTGAGCAAGATGCCAAGCCAGTGGTTAAATCAAGTTTGAAAAACTGGACCCAATGGGGCCATAAATAACAACATCGGGGCTGAATACCCAGGGTGGTAACAGAACAAAGTAATGAACCTGAATTGGCTCAGTGAAACTACAGTGGTATTAAAGCTACCTTGATTAGAAAGGCTCCTGCAACAAAAGGCCCATTTGGTTGATATCTAATCTGTGTTAATTAACGCCCCCAAGAAGGAAAACACTTCTTTATCAGTGTACTGCTCCAGCTCTCCCATAAAACATGGCTCCTCGGTGGAGGGGGCTGAGGGATCCCCACAGAGGCCATGGAGGCCTGCACCTCCACACCTGGCTCACCCCCAAGCCAAACCCAGGGGAAGGAGCCCAGGTGACACCAGTGGATTTTCAGAGCTGAAACCTACTGCCCCCAGGGGACCCACTGGCAACCTAAAGATGAGTAATGGCCCTGGCTTCTATGTACTCCACACCCAAGCCCTCTGTCCTCTCACCAAGGCTGAGCATAGACATGGACACATGGACACACACACACACACACACAGTCCTCACACTGTCCCATAGCTCCATCAACCAAACCCTTATTGTGAACTGAATTCTCTACTCATCTTGGGGCAAGCATCCTTTCAGTCTTCACGGCCCCTTCACTTCTGGACCCTTTTGTCCCAAATACACAGACACCGACAGCGCTCCTGCCCCCACAGCCATCACAGACTCAAGTCCCACCAGCTGTGGAGAAGCCAGCACAGACCCCAGGTATCTGGCGCCCAGAGCAGAAGGCATGGGCATGCAGGGCCTGAGCTGGGCCAGGAAGCAGGGATGAGATGAGAAACCACTGAAGATTTAGATTCTAAACTCTCCCCTGGATTTACTCAAATGTTTACTGAGGTCTGGGTGGCATGCGCCATGAGAGTGAGGATCAGGCCAGCCTCTGGGGAGGGAGAAGGACAAGGGAGGGTAAGACGGGGACACGCACACCCACAGTCAAATACAACGCCGCAGGAGCCTACAAGAGAGGGGATGAGCTTCCATGGGGACTCCAGGATGGCTCCTCGGCCTCCGTGACCAGCCAGGGGAAGCATCTGATGCAGTAGGTGCTGACTGAAAACGAGTGATCACAGGGTCCAGTGGAGAAAGGGGACCCGTAGACTAAGGTGATACTCACCCCTCCTCCCCCGGCTCAGCCACAGGAGAGGTGCTTAAATAATAAATAACGACAACAACGACTGTGTAACAGCTACACCCCACGCCTGGCCTCCCAATGCCTCAGGCAGGGAACACCACCAGGAGAGAATATGACCCCCAACACATAGGTGGGAGCTCTGAGGCACACGGGGCTAGCCCAGGACAGGGAAGCAATCGGTCCAGTTACCGGCTAACTCCTAGAGCCCAAACTTGTCCTCAAACTCCTGGCTTCCTTTCATCACATGATTCCATACCCCACTCCCACTTCTTCAGCCTGTTCTCATGAAAAGACTCCCCCAGCATCTTCCCCATGTACCCCCCTCCCCAGGAAGCCCACTGCCAGTTGTGTCCTTGGGGGTCTCTGGCTGAAGAGCCTGATTCTCTAAAACATATCCTCCTCACTTTCTGGCTACAGCTTTTTCCAAGCCCAAAACACAAAGCCTTCAAGTTTTAGAAAAATCAGGTCATTCAGCAAAGTTTCCTCAGTAAGTTTCCTCAGTGAGTTTCCCAAGCCACTCCTGCCCCTGGCTACTTCTCTGCCACTCACCAGGATGACAGAACCTCCCAAAGAAATGATGGACTCTCAGCAACTCAGCCAGGATGGGCTGCGGAAAGGCCCTCGGCTCCTTGCAGTGATCCTGATGCCCAGCACCAGACAGCTGACCAGAGGACAAGTCTCAGAGGAAGAAGAGCACCTGCTTCTCACACCCGCCCTGGCCCCTCAAGGCACTGACCCTCCCTCGGCTTCCCTCGGCCAAGAGCTCCGCAGAGTTTACGGTTACGGGGAACCGGAGAAGTGGCCCAGAAAAGAGGCCCTCAGCCCAGCACCCGTCGTCCCTGGCCACACTCAAAGGGGACATCCTAGCTGTTATTCTCTCCGGGACAGGACTGCAGGATAGCTGGGGGAGAGAGTGAGAATCCCCTTCATCCACCTCTGACCCCAGCATCTTTCCTGAAAAGGCATGTGTTGTTTCAACTTGGCCCCCACACTTACCATGGCATCATCAAAGCCTGAGACGGGATTTTGGCGAAGCCAGGAAGGAGAAAGGTCATGGCAGCCCCAACGCACCCACAGATCCTTGAGTCAGATGGTCCTGAGATCAAATTGAGGTTCAACCAATAACTGGCTATTTAACATGATCAAGTTTTTCACCTCCCTGGCCCTCAGTTTTCTCACCTATAAATTGGGAGCAGTTAAGCCTAACTCCTTGGATGCTGTGAGATCGTAGGAGTGAAGCACCTATTGAAGGTGCTTCAGAGTAGGTACCTGATAAATATGTCCATGATGGGCCAGCTCAAAACGCACCAGGGAGAAAGCAGGAGACTGCACCAAAGCTGGGCTGACACCATCCCCACTCCAGAAAGGGAGTCAGAGGGGGAACAGCGGGGCAACTATGAGTTTGTCCTTTTAGCTAGATCAGGAGGCAGTGCAGGACCAGCATGGCCCTGAGTCCCAACACTGCACCCCAGGTGAGGAGACAGTCCTGTGGCTTTTGCAGAAATGACTGATTTACACAGTAACGAGGTGCATAGGCCCTGGAGACAGACTTCCTGGGTTCAAATCCCATCTGTACTTCTTGCTGGCTATGTGGCCCTGGCATGATATGTAACTTTTCTCACTCTAAATGGGCATGATCACAATACCTACCTCACAGGGCTGCTGTGAGGTTTTCTGCATAAACACCCTTGGAGACAGGCCCAATATGCGATAAGTGCCCAATATCTTTTACTGCAGTTATTATCGTCTCCTTGCAATACTCACTCCTTAATCTCCTGCAAGCTCAAGTTATGCCTGTGGGAAGAGGCACCTTGATGTGGCCCTTGGGCAGTTTCCTTGAACCTGTGTTTCTGAGAATATTTCATGCACCCCAGTCTGCCCAGCACCTAGGAGCAACAAGAAAAATCACAGTGCCCAAGATGTGGGGCTTGACCACTGGAGCCGTGGGACCTAGGTGGCACTAAGGGTGGTGGGGAGGAGTGGAGGACGGGGAGTTAAAGGCACTCCTCCCCAGGAAAACCAAGGGCTGAACAAGAATTCAGGAGCAGAAGTAACCATTGTGACCCCAGGGACAGTCACCAAAGGCCCTCTTGGCCTCAGCAGCCCCATGTATAGAGCAGGTGGCCTCTACTCCCTACCTCAGGGAACATGCATCATGAAAGACAGGGCCTTGCACACAGTCCAGTCCTCAGGGAAAAGGGTGACGCCATTCCTGTGCAGCCCCAGTACTGGGACAGGTGGCAGCGAAATAGAAAAGCAGAGAAGCAAGCACCTGACCAAGCAGCCACATTTGGTATTTTTCAGATTTCAGCATCTTTTATTTTTAGAGGTATATGTTCCAATTTTGTTAAGGTATCTTCAGGTTCCATGTACCTGGCTTAATTTAGGACTTTTTTTTTTCTTTTTTGGTGGTGGGGTGGGATTTAAACACAGCTTCTCTCAGCTACCCCTGGATTCTAAGCCCTAAATTTATCTACAAAGAAACCTGTTTGTCCTACTTCATGATTGTAACCCTCAGAGAAAAACCATTACCAGCTTCTGAAAATCAGAGAGCTCTGAGAGTGGAGCACCCAGAGAAGTATGTCTTCAACCACAGGGTGCTGGGCTGCAGCTGACTGGGGAGAGGGGACAAAAAGGGGACAAATGGCCCTGCTTCAAGGCCTAAATATCGATGAACATTCCCCTGGGGGGTCTGGAGAGCTATTTGTACAGCCAGGGTGGCCAGGGTGTAGCCACAGAATAGCCAGGGTGTGGCCACAGGTGTCCTATTCTAGCAGCCCTAATGCCTGGCACAGGTGTCCACAGGAATAGGGACAGGCTGGCATCTGATCGGCAGCTGAGCCACATTCAAACAAAAGAATTAACCTCCCTCCACTCCAACCCCTAGTATTCTCCCCTGGCTTCCTTCTTCTTCTTCTTCTTCTTAAGGTTTTTTTTTTTTTTTCTTATTTTAGTTTATTCACAATGTTGTGCAACCATTACCATTATTTATTTCTAAAACTTTTCATTATTCAAAACAGAAACACTATAACCATTAGTCAGCAATAACTCCCCATTGCCCCTTCCTCCCAGACCCTGGTAACTTCTAATCTTTCTGTTTCAAAGTATATGACTATTCTAGGTATCCCATATAAGTGGAATCATACAAAATTTGTCCTTTTCTGTCTTGTTTATTTCACTTAGCATGTTTTGAGGTTCATCTGTGTTGTAGCACATATCAGAATTTCATTCCTTTTCATGGCTGAACGATATTCCACTGTATGGATAGACCAAATCTTATTTATCCATTCATCTGCTGATGGACATGTGAGCTAGTTCTAACTTCCGGTTATTATAAATAATTCTGTAATGCTATAATGCTTTCAATTCCTTTGGGTATATATACCTAGAAGTTGGGCCATATGGTAATTCCATTTAGATTTATAAGGAACCACCAAACTGTTTTCCACAGTGGCTGTGCCATTTTATTATACTCCCACTAACAATTCACGAGAGTTCCAGTTTCTCTACATCCTCACCAATGCTTGGGCTATACCCAAATCCCAGGCATCAGCCTTGCCCTTATGCCCTGAAGATGTGTGCAAGTTGTTGGGACTGACCGGGGGGCTCAGGAAAAACAGCAAAGGACTGCAGCCAGAGCAGCCGCTAGGAGAGTTTCCTCCTTGGTTCCACTCAATTTGGTAAAACTCTAAGCAAAAACCATGAGGGATGGAAGGTCAGGGCCTGTCTGCTTCAGAAAATCAGAGCACCTAAAAGTGGAGAGTCCAGCCAGATGTGCCCTCTGTCGTAGGATGCTGGGCTGTAGTAGCAAAGCATTCATCAGATAACGGGGTACACCAGAGGTCTCCAAAATTGGGCACAATCACCTGTGAAGTGCTCAAGACGACCCCCTGCTCAGGAAGAAAATACTGGAACATCTATTCATGTTTATTTTTATATAATCCTTTTAAATGTATCTATATGTGCGTGTGTCTCTTATAGGTACATCAGCACAGTGGTTTATGTTTATAGTTTATAAATGAGAATACATATATTAGGGTACATACTACTTTATTAATGGGATATTTATTAATGATCAAAAAAGACCCCTACCTTAAAGCAATCTCTTCTTTATTGCCATCTTTCCCTCTTGATTTTTATATATTGTACAAATGACAATGATAACAACAACATGAGAAAATAAACTCACAACACCCACCACCCCTCAGAGCCTGACACTTCTCTATTGACAACTTACCTTTACGGTGCTCTTAGTCCTGGGGCAAGTGATAGACAGAAGTCTCTGGACAATGGAGCAGGGAAGGGGAGAACGGGCAGAGTTTTTTTGCTCCCTGTGGCACCAACTCCACTTCAGGTCAAAGCCCAGAGAAGAGAGGTTTATAGCCTAAAAGAACTCAGTTTCTGAATCAGAGACACCTGTGGGTGAGCAACAGTCTCACCATTAACTTCCGTAGCAAGTTAGTTCATCTCTGTTAACCTTCACTTTCTCATCTGTAAAATGGCAACATTATAATACTAGCACCTACTTCATAGGTTGATTGTGGGGAGTAAATGAGACAAGTCAATAAAATGAGGAGTGAGGATGCACAAGAGGCAAGAGAAGAACTCCAATGGAGCTGGGAGAGTAAAAATAGACTCAGGGGCAGGACCAGAGGCATGGGGGTGGGGTGGGGTGTGTGTGTGTGTGTGTGTGTGTGTCTGTGTCTGTGTGTGTGTGTGTGTCTGTGTGTGTGTCTGTGTCTGTGTGTGTGTACACACATGCCACTCACAGCTATAAGTAACTACCCCATATGTTCCACAAACATCCACTGAGCAACCACTAGTGTCAGGCACCTTGAGGGCAGAATTCAGGCAGAATCCACCCTTTGAGTTCATTTCCAGGTGCCGCAGTGAACCACAAGCCCACCAGGTATCCTGCGCCTGGAGTCACCAGCCGGGGTGTGAAAGTAAAATTGGGAGTTTGAGCTAGGGAGGGCCTGACAGATCCAGGGCACAGATCTCCTGCAGTAACACACACCACTTAGAATCCAAAAGGACTCTTTGTTTCAGTTTCCCTAAATTTTCCATTCAGAGATTTTTTTTTTTAACCTCTCCTCTTTTCCAAAGCAAACTGCAGAAGGACTTTGTCACCTCAGACAGGGGACCAGAAACTCCATACCTTGCTTTAATCCTTGGTCAGCCACACCTGATCGGCCATGAGGATTTTATTGCTGCTACTGTGGTGCCTGGAGCACCTGCCTGCAGCATGACTTTGGGTTCCCTTTTCTGCCTCAGCCACCCCACTGGGCTATCGCACGGTGGAAAGAGCAGCCCCAGCTATGTAGCTTCATAAACTGGTTCATCTACAAATGGGATGCACAGTAAATTACTTTTCAGGGACAGGGAGCCCAGCATCAGGTCCTCCTGGAACAGCCAGATAACAAGGCCACTGAAACCCTCCCAGTGAGCAAAAAATCGCTTATTCCATCAGAAATATTGAAATCATTTCAAGACATGCATGCTCTCAATGTCCTATTTTTTAAATTCCCTACCTTGTTGTTGTTGTTGTTTTTTTAATTGGCTGTTAAATTTCAGCTCAATAACTTACTAGGTACATTATTAACTGGTGTACACTTTTGTGACTTTGCTAGTTAAAGTTTAGAAAAGAACATCCTCATTAAAATATAATTTCTCCAGCAACCCCCAGAACAGCCCAGAGAGCATTTCATTAGGGCAAACCTTAACTAGTATCCCCTCCATTCCCTACATGAAGGATTTTCCCCAACTGGTTTCTGTTCTCCCATAACAGGGATAAGTGAAAATCTGGATAACTCAAATTGACCCTTGGCCTGTATCTGAAGTCTGGGCAGAGCTGATCAAGGACAAGTGCTAAAGAGGCACTCAGTGTGTGACTCTACCAGGCTGGGAACGGGGACAGGAGAACACAGCTCTGCTTAATGTCAAAGGCCCTCCATTCCTGAGACCTACCCCCCTTAACAAGCTATAGCACAGACATAAGTCACCTCCTGCCAGGGAGTCCAGGGACCCCCAGAAGAGCAAACCACCAGCTATCACTCCTGCCTCCCCTCCTTCCACTAGTTCCCCTTCTCCAATGCAGAAATGCTCTGCAAAGAAGGTTCCTCTTGTGTGATAGGCCAGGAGCCCAGAACAAGACCCCAAAAAGCATCTGTCTTGTGCCCTCCGGCACTAGAGTGACTGAGGAACCCCCATTAGACACACAGACTTGCCAGTTTGTTGCCTCAGCCCTCTACTCAGCAGCCAGCCTTGGATTCTAGACCTTTATTTGGACCACTACCCAGAAAGAGGGGCTCATCTAAATATGAGAACTCATTATCTAAGCAAACACCTCCTTTAGGATGGAATGGAGGCTCAGGGTATGCAGAGGAGAAATAAGTGATGCAGACAGGGAAGGAAAGAGGGAGGGAGAGAGAGAAAGAGAGAGACAGAGAGAGGACAAGCGGACACAACCCCGTCCAACCAAAGCCAAGACCAAAAGTCTCACCAAGATCTTATACAAAGGAAAAAGACAGTTACTGGGCTCTACCCACAGGAAGCCATTTGGATGTCAAAGGGACAGGCTGCCAAAGTATTGAGTGGCCTCAGGAAGGGCCACTCAAGGTGAGGAGGCCTCAGGAACCCTAATACTCACCGGCATTGACCCACCTCGCTTTCCGCCCAGGAAACCACAGGGAAAAAGTGCTCCCAGGCTCACATCTGGACACAAAGACACACACAGAACACATGAGGCTCCATCAGACCTACTTAGCCACATGGAAAAGGCTACTCTGCAGCCTGATTTCTGCCCAACTCACAGGTGAGCCGGTGCCTAGATCAGGCCTCCTCCCACCATCATCCATGGACTTGGGGTCTTCCAGGGCAAGGTTTCCGCCACTGCCCTTCTGTTCTCCAGGAGTCCTATAGATGCTGCTATCCAACTCTGCTTCTGCCAGGCCATCTGGGGTGGTTCGCCCTGTGCTGCATCAGATTAGTGAAACATACTGCCAAAACGGCTACACGCCCACCCAACCTCTCTGAAGGGCTGCTTTGTGTTTCTTGCTTGCAAAGGAAGAAAACTGTTTTTGTAGCTGAACAACACAGTTTGGAGCCTTCAACAGAGCAATGGAGACCAAAAGCCATTGACACAGTAACGCCACCCCCCAGCACACACACTACCCACAATGCCTGCATGCAGAGGCTAGCACGAATGACCTACAGCTTCAACAGGGCTCACAGGGATTTCCATCTCTCTGCTTGCCACCCTACATCACTGCAGATTTCTCTGGAACCTACTGGTGCCAAACAGCTTCTGGGAATGGATCTTCCTCTTTCTCTAGTATGCCTGCCTTCCATACACACACATGCTGAGAAGTTCTTAATGCCTAACCTGGATCCTTCCTACTTCAACTTAAGTCCATTTGGGGCCTCAGTTGAAAAGCAGACTGTCTGATGCCCTGTGCAGTAACCTCTGACATACCAAGAGCCCAGAAAATTGACCTCATGGGCTCCAATAAGGAACATGTAGAGGTTGGGAAAGACAAGGAGAGATGGGAGAAGATTATGACTCTTCTGATACAGATGACTGGAGCTCTCACTGCCTCATCTCTCTCCTAGCCCTCTCACTAAATGTCAAACACATCTAACACCTGACTGCAGAGTTCACTGAGCTAGGAAGGAGATCAGAATAATGCTAAGGGATCTCGACTGCTTAAATCTCTGGATTCAATGTAGCCACATGAAATCTAACAGGGATAAGCTTAAAGACCTAAATTTGAATCTAAAATCTCCCAGTAGAGGTAGCACAAGAGAGGACAGGGAGGCTAAGCAACAGCACTTGGTGTTAATAATGATTACATATTAATAAGGAACATATTTTGATTGTAGGTTACATTAATAAAAGTATAATGTTGAGAAAATGAGAGATAATGAGCTGGGCCAGACATCATCTGGTACATAGGGTTCAATTCTACGTATCACAATATAATGGTCACACACTGCTTGCATGAATCCCTTCGCTGAAGAAAGCCATACTGTCATGTTGTAACAATCAGCTACCATGCCCCACCCTCAGGGGTGGGCCAAGCAGGGCCAGTCAGTCTTCTCTAAGGAGTGATACACACATCCTGAGAGAGTGAGCATTTCTCTTCCTGACAAGGGGGTTACCCTAATTGAAAGGAGGAGAGATAGCAAAGCCCTCAAAACACCCTGTGAGTCCTAGGGTTCAACAGTACCAAGGCCAGGTCAGATTTATACTTGGAGTGCCCAGTTACTGGAGCCAATATAGTTCCTTTTCTGTTTAAGCTGGTTTGAAGTGGGTTTCTGGTTACTTCCAACCTGAAGAGTATGGGCTAATACACTTTAATTAAGAGTATTACTGAAAAAACAGAATATGCCCAGAGTAGTACCAAAGATGGAAAGAAAGTGAAAAACTGATTCATGAGAGAACAAAATGATTTAAGTTGAAAAAGAGAATGCTTGGAGCCACACAGGAGCCTTTTTAAATACTGAAAGGAAGACTTGTTCTGTGATGGGCCAGAGGGTGGACCCCAGACATCGGTGGAAATTACAGAAAGTGGAATTTCTGGGAAGTCTTAGTAATACAACAAAATTGATGAATCTGAACTCATCTCCTACTTTATTCCCTCAGACTCACTGATTAAAGCAATTCCCTTTATCATTCCCAAATAGTTTCTTATCTTGAGCAAGCTGCAACTTCTATAAACCACAGCTTCCAACCTGTATAGCGGGGGTAATAATCCCTCTCATTCCAGCTTCAAGGCCTTATTTTAGGGATTAGAAGAAAACAAAACAAAACAAAACAAAAGAATGTAAGTGGAGAGAGCATCACCAGAGGCTGATATCCCAGGACCCTAAGGAAGGAACCAGAGAATGTTCAGAAAGATAAAAAAAAAAAAAATCAGAAATAACCTAATGTCCAACAATTGAGGATCATTCATCAAAACTAAATACTATACAGCCATTGGAAATCATGTTGTAGAATAAAAATTAATGATAGGGAGAAATGTTTACAATGGATTAGTGAAGAAAGCAAGAATAGAAACCATATGTACAACATAATCCCAAGTTTCTAAAGTTTACAATATATTTGTGATGAAAAGAAAACATTGTCAATAATGGTTATCACTAAAGAAAAAATGTTAACAATGATTACCTCTGAGGGATTATAAATACCTTTTCCTTCTTTGTCTTTTCGCTCTTTTCCTAATTATACAATAAATATGTATTCTTTTTTAAATCAGGGAAAATTTATGCATAAAGTGCTTTATTGACTGTAAAGAGCTAGAGAAACAAAGTAATATGGTTCTCAGTCTCCCTGCTTGCTTGTCTTTTTACTTTAAACATTGCAATAAGCCCTCTCAGAGCCTGTTTCCCAACTCTAAAACAGGAATAAGATTGTCTGGCCTGTCTGTTCTTTGGGCTGGTTGTGAGGACTGGAAAACCCATGTCTGAAAGCATCCGAGGGCCTATAAAAGCACCCTGGATATGTAGGGAATATCATGGTCTTCCTCTGACCCCTGACAACACATCCCAAATCAGCGCTCTTACAGTCCTTATCAGCCCCTCTCTCCCTCCGGGTGGACAAAGGCCACACAAGTTCAAAATTAGCAATCACATCTGCACAAGGTAAAGAGGAGATAGGGGGGCCAGAATCCCAGTTAAAGGGCCACCAGCATGTAAACATCAGACTTGGCAGGGATGAGAGGGGAGCCCCCAAATCAGCCACCATGAAGATGAGGGGAAATGTTTCTCTCTGTGCTTTTCCTAAACGCCATGCACTGTGCTGAGTCCTGGCGTACGAGAGCCACTTACTTAGGTGTTTATGGTCTCACCACATGGTCTCAGCCCCGGCTGTACATTAAAACCACTGGGAGCGTGCAGAAACTCTACCAGGGGCCCAGCCTCAGAGATTCTAACTCAAGTGTTTATTTTATGTATGACCAGCTACCACAAGAAAACGACCCCCCAAAAACATATCTATTACTGGTTAGGTAAATCATGATACAACCGTATAAAGAAATATTATGCTGTCGTTAAAACTGAGGAAGTGAATCTTAATTGATGACACAGAAACTTTTCCAACATATAATTAAGTGGAAAAAAATATAGAACAGTATAATTATCCTATTTTATCCTATTCCCAAACAGTATTTTCTTATTTTGGTTAAAACACACACACATATACATAGATACAAACAGATTACAACAAAATGTTAATAGTGATTATCTCTGGGTGAGAGGATTACAAGGGATTTTTATTTTCTTCTTGCAGCTTGTCTGCACTGCCTAAATATACATGAACATAAATACCTTTATAATTTAAAAAAAGTAAATTTTTAAGTGCTCAGAGTAAATTTTGCTACTATTAAAGCTTCCAGCCAAAATTGTGTTTTTCATGCTAGAAAAGTATTCTGGATAGGTCTCCATTCCAAGACCCATTCCATTTAGAGGCTCACCAGGAGTGTTTGGCCAGAGCCCTGAGGTGCAAAGGAAAGCCTCTGGAATTTCTCTAGGTATTTGGCATCTTGGTCTCCACCACATGGAGCTTTCAGAAACACCCTGGGAATGAGCTACTGAACCTTGGGCAAGGATCTGTCTGGAGCCTTACTGGCCCACAGAGGAAGGGAGGGTGCTCCTCTCTGGCTTGTCCTGTTCTGAAAAGTTTTCCTTGTTCCATTTCTAAAGTCCGTTCTATCCCCTTGTTCTCCTCCAGCCCCTTCTCCCACCCAAGACTAGAAACCAGGCTGGAAAGACTGGCTCAGCCAGGGAGAAGAGCCAGGTGTGGTGCAGGAGTGCTGGGAAGCATAGAGGCTTACAGGAATGTACTGTTCTATAGCTGGAAGGAATTCCCCTAACCCCTAGGAGGCCCCATTATTTAATTCATCTGTAAGTAAAGGGGGTTGTTTCTAAAACCCCACCCCTCAGGGGCAAGCTCTGTCCAAGAGCTTTCTCTATAAGATCTCATCTCTGCAGTGAGAAGAATTGTTTTCGATCTGGTGGAACAACCAGGCTATGGAGCAAACTGTTTTCTTACAGCAGCTCAAATGTTTTTCCTATCACGTTTTTCTTCTCACGTGACATTTACTTTCAAAGCCAGACCCAAGGAAGGGATCTTGTCTGTTTTGCTCAGTACCATATGCCTAACTTAAGTGCCACGGTAGACACTGAATAAATAATTGTTAAATTAATGCACACGTGCACACCAATCATTCTTTAAGCTGAGCACCTGACAGTGTGTGGTCACACTCTCCCAGATCAGAACACACACAGCCATTTCTTTTTATTGTCAGGATCCTCACATATCCACGTCAAAGTACACCTGACATCTCTGGTCCACCTCAGCTGGGGCATCCATACCTCTCCCACCACTATGTTTGCATATGGGTAAACATTCTAGAGAGGCAAGGCAACTCCTCCCCCCTCCCACCCGCCCTCAATCCATTTTACACCACGGCCAGATTAATCATGTTAGAACTGTTTCCCCCATGTCAGCTCTCTGTTCAAAAGCCTTCAGTAGCTTCCCATCACCCAGAGAATCAGGCGAAATTCCTCAGTCTAGCATTCAGGACCTCCTTCCCTTTCCAACCAAGCTCTCACTCACCCCTTCCTCCAAGAAACCCCCACTCAGCCTAGACCTGCCATCTTTACACCACTGCCCACACCCCTCTCATCTTCTCCCTGCCCTGTCAGTTCTGCTGGCTACTCCCCTTCTGACCTCCTCCACCTCTTGCTTTCTGTGCCCGTTTTTATCCTCCATCACCACTGCTGTATCTCGCCAGATCAGAACAAGTGACTTCAACAAGGACAGTGTCATCCTGGCCTCTTCTTTGTGTCCCTCAGTGTACAGCATCATGCTGTGTACACAGCACATATGAAATAAACACCTGACTACTTAAGTCTCACTCTGCCCCAACTCAAGAGTCTCCCATTCCTCACTCACCGCTCAAAGCCTAACCCACAAGTCTACAGTACCTACCTGCTCCCCCAACCCACCCCGTCTCTGCTCTAGGATCATTGGTGACTAAAGCAATGTACATGGGCTCGAGGGCAGACAACTGTGGATGAATCCTGGCTCTACCAATTCCTAGCTGGGCAGCCTAAGCCGTTATTCAACCTCTCTCTGAGCCTTGGTACTTGGTAGTCTTGTCTGCAAAATGAGGTAGAATTTCCTTCATCTTCAGGCTGCTTTGAGAAAGTAACAAGATAACATACGGTGCCAGCACCCAGTAGATGTAAGACAAAACTTTCCCCTCCCCCTCTGCCACTCCAATAACAACACACCAACTCAGACGCTGTGCACAAAAACCGGTTGGACAGCAGGCACACCTCATCTCCCCTCACCTTCATTTGGCTCCCTAAGACAGAGGAAACAAAGCCTAAATTTACTAGGGCTCCCCTCAAGGAGGGAGGTCTCTGGAAGAGGTCTTTGTTAACATAACTTTAGTTTAAAAGCTTCTTTATGGGCCAGACATACTGTTTCTGTTTTAAAGAGGGAGGGAGAATCAGCCCACAGCTTAATATCACTGAATGCTGATAACAAGGCCTTTTGTTCATATCCCTCAATTAAACTCTGCAGTAATTAGCAGCCACCTACTCCTGTTGGTTAAGGGAAACAAGGGAGCAAGAACAAGCCATGATCCTGTATCACAGACTAAGATACAAAACAGTTATCAAGTAATATAAGACAGAAAGTCACACACAAGGAAAAAGAGTAAACCCAACTTTAACAGGCTTTCAAATCACGGAGAATGAGGGCAAAGGGATAACAGCTAAATGTTGCATGTAGGTTCTTCCATTCCTTCATCTGATATATGTACACAACTCTGTTCAGAAAAATAGACCACAGCATCATTTAATGGTTGCATGCCTCCATAATTTAGTTAACCAGTTCCTAATTGATGAACAGTTAGGTTGTTTTCAATTTCTTAGCATTATAAACAAGGCTGCAATGAACATCTTTGTACTTGGACCTTTGCAATCTGCCTGCTTACTACCGTAAAAGGATGGAGCATAGCAATAGAACTGCTGGGTATCTGTACTTCCGATTATCTCAATAAACAACGAAACTGTCCAACATGCATAGAGTTTTACCTTTCCCAGAACATATACATATATACACGCATGCACACATACACACACAAATGTGCCCCATAACTTCCTCCATGCCCACACTCCAGCCTCAGTTCAGGCCTGCACCATCTCTCATTTAGATCTCACAGGAGTCCTCTAGCACAGTGGTCCCCAACATTTTTGGCACCAGAGACCGGTGCTCCTGTGAGAGTCTAATGCCTGATGATCTGAGGTGGAGCTGAGGTGGTGATGCTAGTGCTGGGGAGCAGCTGCAAATACAGAGGAAGCTTCAGTCACTTACCCGCTGCTCACCTCCTACTGTGTGGCCCAGTTCCTAACAGGCCACAGACAAATACTGGTCTGTGGCCCAGGGGTTGGAGACCCTTGCTCTAGGAGGTTTCGCTGCTATTGGCCAGGTCTCCCTGCACAGGGGCACCAGATGAGATTTGTAAAATACCAATCTGATTCTGCACTCCAGTGCCTCAAGTCATTCTGCCTCCACCCCCTATACACACACCTTGAAGGCAAAGCCCCAACCCTCTGCCCACCTCCAGCCTGATCCACAGAGTGGCCACTTCCCCACATGCCCACAACCCCACCTTCACCCTTTGGCACATTTCTAACTTGAGCTCCTTCCCTTTCTTATCTCTGTCCCATTCAAGTGTTACCTCTTCTAGAAAGCCTCCCATGGCCTCCCAGAGTTAAATACCAACATATATTCCATGTGCTTCTAGCAAAGCACTTGCCAGACTATCACGTTCATGATATCCGTCCATTAAACACACTCGCCTGTCTTCACCTCCCTCTCTAGGCTCCAGGAGGGAAGAGACCATACTGTATCCTTAGATGCCTGGCTCTGGGATAGCAGGTCTAGCAAAGTTTGGCTGAATGAATGAATAAGTATGAATACATAAGAACACATCTTCTTTAGGTCTGGCAGGCAAAGCTACATAGTCACTGCCATTTTACGGATATGGAATCTAAGCCCAACTTGCTCCAGGTCACATAGTCAGTTAACAAAACCAGGGTAAAGCCCCAGCTCTCCTGACTATTGAGTCTACTAATCAGAAACCCACAGTGGCATGAACCATACACCACCAGAGCTCCCTAAAATTAAATCTTCCACTCTTTTTTTCTCACTTATGCTTTCTAAGGGGAAAATGGCCTTTTCACCATTATCAGTGTTTTCAATGAGAGGTATTTGCAAGATACTCAGTCTTTAAGAACTTGGCCTTGAAAGGTCATTGAAATGAAAGGAAAAAAAAAAAAGAAAACATATTCCATCCTTCTTGAGCAGAAATTGGTTACCTGACTAATCTCAGGTCAGAGCAATTCTTTCTGGTTTATAAATAAATATGTGTCTTCATTTGGAAACCAACTGTCCCATTCACTGACAGTCAAGTCCATCCATAAGCAAGGTTTGTGCACACAGGGTCCTCACAGTCCTCACATCTTGTAAGATTACCTGGCTATCACCACAAGATAAAGACACATCAACAAGTGCAGCCAGTTGTTGAGAAGCAAGGGGTCCTGCCACGAACAGACTGGAGTGAGGCAGAAAAGGCCCTGACTCATAGCAATGACCAAGAGCCACAGAAAGTGCTGGGTGGGACAAGTAACCACCGTTTAGATTTCCCTGATCCACTGTACCTCTTCAATTCTTGTTCCCCCCACCAAAGAAAATCAATCCAGTATTGAGCCTAGAAAGAGAAATACTCTAAGCAGAAAAATGCTACATTAGACCTTTGCAAAGAACTGCAATAGTAAGAACAGCTAACGTCTGTTGAACACTCAAAATACATAACGCATTGTTCTAATGCTGTATGTGGATTAACTCCTCACAAAAACCTACGAGACAGGTGCTATTATTAGGGTATGATGGTGGAGCCAGACCTCCATAGACAGCCTAGCCAGGGGATGGGAGTAAGAGAATCCCCAAACTCTCCCCAGGGCCAGTCTACTTCTCTGGAGCCATAGCCACCATCCACAGGGCATTCCTGGCTCAAGGCAGATCATGCACAAAAGTGTGGTATATGAAAGCCAATAAGACATCAGAGAAGAACAAGCTGTTATTTGAGGTAGAGGTATGTTTTTGTTTGGTTGGTTTTGAGGGGTAGGGGAGAAGAGATGGGCAGGATAGGGCCAGCTGACGAAGGGTCTTATGTATCAGGCTTGATTAGACTTTGGATTTAATCCGAATGAGCAGAGGTACGCCAAATGCCCAGTATTTAGCACACAGTAGGGCTTCAATAAACAAAAGTTTCTTCCTCTTTATGCAGAGAGATCCATGGGGACTCACTGAGGCTTTCTAAGCCAAAGAGTGACAAGATGGAATTTGCATTGTAGAAAAACTATTGCTCTGTTCCTCTTATAGTCTCAGATTAAGCCCTTAAGGGATAAATGTAAAACGA
Source organism: Macroglossus sobrinus (assembly GCA_004027375.1). Classification (NCBI taxonomy): domain Eukaryota; kingdom Metazoa; phylum Chordata; class Mammalia; order Chiroptera; family Pteropodidae; genus Macroglossus; species Macroglossus sobrinus. Next base: position 418,361 of record PVKZ01000280.1, read on the forward strand.
AAACTGATGATGATGACCAGGCCTTAATGATAAATGATCCTATTGGGTGTTTACTATGTGTCTGGTATTATCTTTAGCACATTATATATGTTAAATTCATTTAATTCTCACACAATCCTACGAATTAAGACACTATTCTTATCCCCATTTTGCAGATATGGAAACTGAGGCCTAGAGAGGTTAAGCTGGGAAGCATTACCACTGAGGTTTCAACCCCGTTAGTCAGAGCCAGTGCTCCTGAACCCCAAGCGAGCTCCCTGGAGCATCTGTTGCTCCTGCCGTTCAGTGACAGTCCAGACCAGGTTACAGGTATGTCTCCCAGCCACCTCCAGGACCTCTAGACAAGTCAGCCAAATGCAAACTACCCCCAGGCCGGAAAAACCATCCCCCCGCCCCCCAAGAGGCTGCTAACACTGGAGGGGAAAAAGGAGCTACAAAATCTTGGCTCTTGAGCTGCAAAGAGAAAATGAAGGAATGAGGAGGAGTGGGCCACCAGATCCCTACAGGTTTCAGGGTGGAAAGTGCTCAATTAAAATGCATTCTGCTGGAGCTCAGCAGCAGTATCTCAACAGAGCCACTATTGTCTCCATTTAAACTGCTGCTGCCCACAGCCCAGCAAGCGGCAACCAAACAGGCTGTCGTCATGGAACCGGAATGTGGGGTCCTGGCCCTCCTGACAGCACCAGAAACGCAGCTCTGTTTACCCACGCTGTCCCTATTTAAAAACAAAACAAAAAGCCCCACTCCACCCTCAGCCCTTCAGCATCCAAGACACCGGGAAGGACAGACGGTGGTGGGAGGACACTCCATATGCCAGCAGTGTGAGGCGGGTCTGCCGGAAGATTCCCAATGAGCTGGCCAGGCTGGGAGAGACGGGCCTCCCCCCAGGATGCTGGGAAAGTATTTTGGGGAATATATAAAAATTCAGCACAAATAGCTATGTGCATGGGGCATAAACAGCCCTGGAAGGGCCCCAAATTCCTTTAGAAAATCTTGATGCCCAAAGAATCTGGTATGTTTGGCCAAGGGCTCAGAGTTCAGGTGCTGTTCACGCAGACTCCCTACATAAATGAGAAACCCTGCAGGGGAGAAACAGGCCTGTGAGTTCAGCCAGCTCTGGGACAGAAGCAAGCTGAGGCTGGCTGGTCAGCCAGGGCCACAGCATCCCGGCCTCTACCCCAACTCAGGGTAGAGGTGCTCCAGAGGCAGGGGCCAGGAACCAGGCTCACCCAGTGCCCTGAGCTCAGAAACAGGCTGTCCAGGGTGAATAGCATAGTCAAGGTGCTGACTTGTCCCCACTCCACTCTGTAGAGGTCCCAAGTTTAATCAGTAACCCCAGACCAGAGCAGGAAGAATTAGAGGTACTCAGAAACCCATTTATTAGTTTTAGGAGAATGTGAAAACTGTGCTACGTGGGTCCCTAAACAAACTCACTATTAAAACCTACCCTCCTAGGCAGCCCTCTGACCTCAGGTCCATGACCCCTGGCAGGTCACAGATGGCCCTTCATGCTCTGATTCTGTCTCTACCCCTCCTACCTCACTGGCTTCACCACACACATAAATCCTCCTTCCTTCCATCCCTCCCTCCCTCTCTTTCTAATGAAACTAAAGTACCTAGACTTTCTGGACTCTAAATATTGTTTGAAGACATCACCTTACCTTCTGCCTTAAAGGCTTTTGCTCCCTTCCTGAGCTGGCTAACCCTTCACTCTTTAGAACCCCACTCTACCATCATGTACTCTACAAAACTTTCCTTGACCTCAACCCATCAATCACTCCAAGTAACAGAGCATGAACTACACAGAACTTCTTGGGACACCAGTAAGCTTTTCTCTAACTGGGGAGAGGAGGGTTAGGGATAGAAGTGGGGCAAGAGGAACGATAACTGATTCCCTGTATTTCAGAACTCAAGGCAAAAGGGTAAGTCAGAGCAGAAGAGATTTCAACTCAACCTCAAATGGAACTTTCTGACAATGAGGATGTAACAACTGCAGTGGGGGCTACCCTGTCAGGTAGGGAGCTCTTCCTGTTATCCAGAGGAATCCAGCAGAGGCAGTCTGATCGGCACTGCTGCCCCTGATATCTCTGTATGACGCTGAGCGGGTAAGCTTAATCAGGGTCAACATCAGGGACACAAGACCTTTCCATAAAGGCCTGAGATTCTCGGGGTGGAGGCAGGGAGACAAGAGGCCATGGTAGAGACCTGGGAGGAAGGGAGTGGCTCTGGGGGTACAAATCCAGCCCCTCTTGGAAATCCAGACCACCAGGGTAAGGGAGGGGCAGAAATGGAGGTGAGCTACAACTCAGGGGGCACCTGGTTTGATGTTCCCTGGAGGGGGCTATGTGACTGACGAACTGACAGCTCCTGAGAACTCCATCAAGTGGACCTCTCCAGTTAGGTTTGTGAAGGCCAAGACTTTTCTCCTGCCTCCTCTCCTGCACCACCGCCACCATCACCACTGCTGCCACCATGCCCCACCATGACTACTGAACAGAAGATCTGGAAAGAAACAGCCAAAGATTCAGACACTCCCTCTTCACTCCCAAGCCCGGGACCCAACACTTTCCTCTTGAGGGAGAAAGCATCCTGGCTACTGCAGCTCCTAAGAGAGCAAAGCATAGATGGGATGAGGGCTAAGATCAGCCAGGTCAATCTTTAATAATATTATCAAGATCAAAACTACTTTTTAATGAAGGCTTATTCTATGCCAAGCCTTGTGCTAAGCATGCTATATACAGTGTCTCTATCTGTCCATTTTCCGTACAACCAAAATTATTTTTTTTCTAAAGATGGATCATGTCACTCCTTTGTTCAAAGCCCTCCAAGTGAGAATTGCCACCTCACTCAGGGTGAAAGCCAAAGTCCCTTCAAAGGCCTCCAAACCACACTCCACACACACGCATTTCTTTGACCTCAGCTCCTACTCCCTTAGCTCCAGCCATGCTGGCTTCCTTGCTATTCTTCCAACAAGCCAAGTACAGTTCAGCCTCACAGCTTCTGCACTTGCTGTTCCCTCTTTCTGGAATGCTCTTCCTCCAGATGTCTACACATTTGATCAGATCTCTACTCAAATGTCATCTGCACAGAGAGGCCTCCTCTAACCATTCTATTCCCCGACCCAGCCCACTCCTCTAGCACTCCAAGCCTCTTTCCTGACTTATTTTCCTCCATAGCACTTATAATTCTCTCTACTACATATTTTGATTGCTGTCTTTCCCTCCCACTAAAATGTCAGCTCCACGACAGCAGAGACCTTTGTCCATTTCGTTCACTGTCCTATTCCCAGAATCTAGAACAAAGTCTAAGACAGATTAGGAACTCAATAAATAATCATTCAATGAAAGTAGGTGTTCTTATGAGCCCCTTATCACAGATGTGGAAACTGAAGCTCAGAAAAGTTGACTTACTTGTCCAAGGTCACATAGCTAGCAAGATTAAAATTCACCCTCCTTAACTCTCTAGTGCTACATGCTTTGCCCAAAACAAAGAGTCAGGGCATCCTACACAAGTATCTTAGGTGCCGGCAGGCTGGGCACCTACTTGCTCTGTCTGTATGTTTCTTCATCTGGGCTCCTCAAGGCAGATGCCTCTGCCTCATTCATCTAAGAATGCCCAGCACCTGGCCCAGAGCTGACACACAATCAACCCACCTCTAGGTACTCAGTCTGTCCTTATATTTTTATTTCTTTATGCACACTTCACATATTGCTCTTCATTTTCTAGAATATGAGCAAGGACAAAAATTTTGAGGGCAGAAAACTGAACTAGAAAACTGAACCCTGCCTCAATGAAATTTACAACCAGCTGAGGGAAAGAGAAAGGAAGCAGGCATAAAAAGGTGTAATACGAAGCGGAACCGTCACGTGAGCAGCACATACAGTGCCAGGAGTGCAACAAGGAGGGGGGCGGGGTGGGAGGGTCGGGGGAGGTGCCACACACAGGCGGCTAGACATTTACAACCTAAAGGCGGATTAGAGGGAAGAGGAAGGTGGGAAGCCTGCTCATTCATTCATTCATTCATTCAACATGAACTTTCAAGGTTTTCTTTGCCAGGCACCATGCTGAGTGCTGGGGATAGAGAGATGAATGAATAAAACATGAGGAGAACTCAAAGGCTAACGTGGGAGAGACTGAAAAACATTAGTATAAACTAAGGTGAAACGTGGCAAGAGAGGATGCTAGGATGTAAGTTCCATGGACACAGACATCTTCATTTCGTTCACTGCTTCATTCCCCAGCACTCATAACACAGGCTGATAAAAGCTTCTTATTACACATTTGTTGTATACATGGAGGAAAGCACCAATGGAGGAGTGTCACAAAGCCTCGGTGAAGGGTGGTCAGCAAAGCCTTCCTGAGGTAATGTCAGAGTCTTCAGGATGGACACATAGGAGTTATTCCTGGTGATGGGAACTGCCCAAACAAAGGCACAGGAGCAAGAGAGGGCTATGAGCAACAGGACATTGCTGGGATGAGTTCAGGACAAGGTGAACAGTGTGCTCTGGCAGGACACAGACTCCATGAAGGGAAGCCCCAGTCAGGAACACCTGATAGGGAAGGCCCTGATCAGGAAGCACATTAGGATGGCATCTTTGGGTCCCTGGAAGAGGACAGGACCGAGGCAGGACAACCAGTCAGGACCTGCTGCACCAGTCCAGCTGTGAGCAGGTGAGGGCAGGGGCTTCAAGGGGCACCAGAGAAAGGCATTATGCAGGAATCTTTTGCCAGCCACAGGGACCAGATCCCACTGAGAAGGGAAGGAGCCGAGATGAGCCCCATCACATATGTGAACAGGAGGAAAAGTGCAGCCCCACCAGAGCCTTTGGAAGAATGCTGCACCACTGCCTCGGAGAGTCTGGAGCAGAACCATGTCACACCTTAAACACAATCACCAAAGCATGGAGTCCATGCCTGACTGAAGCAAGGAAGAAGTCAAGGGAGAGAAACCAGAAAAAGTACTCACTATTTATTTCACTTTCACTTTGAGCATTCTAGAACTAGGGAGAAGACACCCTGGCCCAGCAGTGCAGAAACTTGGCTGGAGTCCCAGCTATTACCCATGAGTGACCTTGGGCAGGTTACCTCACCCCCACCCCCAGAGCTAGGCTTCCCCATCAATAAACTGGAGCTGCCACCACAAGCCCCACCCCATCCACGCTTACAGTATCTGGGAAAGGTTCCAATCAGATTAGTACCAGCTCTGCAGGGCTCTCTAAAGTACCTACTGTGTGCTCTTCCTTGTACCAGAGAGGAGGCAAGAAAAGAACATGCCTAACCCCTGGCCCAGAGAAACCCAAACAGGCAGTACAGACCCCAGGAAGGGCACTCTCAGGCATATTCTCTGCCAGTCAGACTGCCCAGCCCAGGGAGGGGGAGAGGAAGTGGTGAGCTGTTTTACAATCCATCAAACTAATTGCCCCAAATGGGAAATTTGCAGACCTCCTACAGCCTCCTGTGTATCCCATAATCTCCCATGCCCCTAATCTCCTGAGAAAGAATGTGGGGGCTGTAATCTTTCCAGCCCACTGTTCTCAGGGGCAGTGTCTTAGAAAAACCTCAGTTCCTACCAGGGGTCACCCAACCAAAAGCCCCCCAGCTGGTGGCTGGCCAGGGCCTGACTCTGCCTACTTCCACCCACTGGGAGCCAGCCCAGCTGACCTTGGACTAGACTCTGGCTTCAGGGAAGAGACCTGCCTAACCAGCCCCTTTGGTAAACACAACTTTTGCTCTCTCCTCCCTTTCCTCCTTAAGAGGAACAGCCTGCCAGGAGGCAGAACCAGGAAAAATGGCTTCTGGGCAAAGAGTCATCCATGGGACACAGTGAAAACAGCTCCCAGTGAGGTGTCAGGCATTGGTTCTAATCTTGGCGCACCCTTTATCTGCAGGGGAACCCTCTTCCTCTCTGCACCTCACCTTCTTGAAGGGAAATGAAGGGAATGTAAATAGTGTCCCAGTAACCTCACACCTAGGTTTCACCAGCAAACTGCAGTAAACCCAAATCTCTTTCAACCACAGGGAGCTGCAAACTCTACTAAGGGAAAAGTCTTCCAGCTGGGAAGCAAGATCCCACCCAGTATGGAAATTCCCAGCTCACCTCAGCACCTGATTCTCTCTCCATGTGGTTTGTATCCTCAACACACCCCTGCCTCCTGCAGGCCTTTACCTTCTTCTATGCATAATGAAGTCTTTGTCAAAACTCTACTCAAACTTCCATGAAGGCTTTCTGGATTCCCTCCATTCTCAATACCTGTCCCAGTCTCTCCTGCTTCCTCCACTCAACAGGCCTTGAGGGCAGAGGACTCTTGCTCATCTCTAGTGAGGGGAACTCACTTTATCACAAAATATAGTAGAGGGCTCTGCACAATCCTGAAGCCAGTCTCTAAAGCACCTCCACCTAACAACTCCTCGATCACCACAGGGTAAAGTTTCCCAGACTCTGTTCAGCATAAAAGGCCAGGCTCCTTGAAGGTGATTACACTCCCGGTGGCCAGAACTGTGCCTGTTTAATAACCAATGTTTGAACACTCGGCAAAGAGCTTTCTCATTATTACCTTACAGAAGTCCACCAAGGGAGGAATTACTGTGATCTCCTTGTACAGAGAAAGCAAATGTGTCATCCAAGGACCCACAACTATAAGGGGCTAAGCCAGGATTCAAACCCGGGTTTCGAATCTAATTCTGATTCTAACCCTGTGATCTCCCCACTGCACCTGGAGGTACATGTACTCCTGGAGCCTGTTGAAGAGATCTGATTTTGGGGAGGGACACAATCTAAATCCTTTTTTTGGGACCCTCCCTCCCCAGAAGCCACACCCAGGGCAGCAGAGACACAGCCACAGTCAGGGATCCTGGGCAGAAGAAGGGCAGAGGCCATTTACTTCATGCTCTCCGCTGCTTCCATCCCTCACTGATTATCTCTGGTGACAGTGAACTCACTACTCCCAAGTTATTTCAGAAGGTTCTGTTATAAACCTGGAGCCAAAACTGCTTTTTAAAAAAAAATTCATAGGAGTTTATATGAGCCAAACTGATGACATATGCCGGGGAGCAAGCTCTCAAACACTCCCCAACCTGGTGCCAAAATTTCCTAGAAAATACAACTATTCTATGTGACAGCCCTTAAGATATTTTAAACCAGCCCTCATTTCCCTGTGGATCTCCTCTTTTCTATTTGAAAATGCCCAGTTCCTTCAGCTGTTCCGCAGAAGACAAAGTCTCCAGTGCCCATAACATTCACCCTTCAGAAGGGCTTCAACTGCCCACATCCCTTTTAAAAGGGTAATCCCAGAATGAGCCCCAGTACTCCATGATCTCTGCAAAGCAGAGCAGTACCGTCACCTCCCATGTTATGAGTACTATACTTCCATTAACACAGCCTAGCCTAAAACAAAATTAGCATTCTGGGCAGTCATATGATCTTGTTGATTCCACTGAAGTCCATGGTCAATAAACCCCTTTTTCCCAGAGCTGCATTCCAGAGGGCACCAGTCATGCAGGGGGATAGACAGACAAACTTATTCTCCTCGGCTGGAGAGAGAAAGTACAGGAACTTTGGAGTGAGACCTGGGTTGGAATCCTACTCTTGCTACTTCTTTACTGAATGACCCAAATTATTCATCCTTCCAAGTTTCAATTTCCTCAGCTACAAAATGAGGGGAAATTTTTCCTCCCTAGTCTAAGTTGAGGAATAAATGAGATAAAGTATGTAAGCACCAAGAAATTACTTAACATCAAAGTTGTTAAGTGGTTGGGGCTGGGATAAGAGTCAAACCCAAGTTTGTCAACACAAAGCTTGTGGTCTTAGGCACCACGCTACAACCTCACCCTGCTTTCTTGTCCCACAGCCCTTACCTCCTGAATATCATCTTTGGTTTGTCTTTTTTCCCTGCACTGGAGTGTAAATTCCTTGAAGACTTCCTGTCTTTGTATCCCCAGAACCTGGCATGGTGCCACCTGCTACAGAGTAGGAGCTAGTAAATGCTAATGAATACATGATTAGATGAACTAGTTAACCGAACTAATATCAAGAAGGCAGGCACTATTTTGGCCCTATCTCGGCAAAGTCAATGCCACCAGCATGAGCTGGGTAACAAGAAGCATTCATTCCCTAACAGCTTATGGTACTGAATCAGCCAGCACTATTCCCCCCAGATAGGGAAGCCTGATTTCACATAGCAATGTACTGCCTTCCCCCACCACAAAGCCTCCAAGATGAGTCAGGTTTGCCCTAAGCTGCTCCAGGAGCCAGGGTGAGCTGTGTATAATCAGATGACCATTATCTGGGATGGTTCCTGGTGACTCTGAGGTGACACAGGTCCTATGTGGGGCAGTGTTGATGCTAGGCTTTTTTCAGCCCTACCTCTCTGGGGCTTCATTAAAAACATCTTTTCCCTGTTCTCAAGTAATTAATAATAAGAAAAAGAAAGACACATCTATTCAAAGTCAATAGGCCATCTCAAAACTATCCAAGCCACACCTGATAGAGCACAACTGTCTCGCCATCTGTGCTACTGCTGGATGCCACACTATCCCTGTGACTCATCTACTAACAGTCCTGGTTTTGAGTCCCCATCTAGAGCCTTTATCAGTTATCCCTAAGGCTCTAGACTCAGCGAGGGCCTTGGTACCATCACTTTGGAACCTTAATTTCCCATCAAATGGGCACAAAACTAGCAACCTTAAGGAAACAGTCAGTGCAAAGGCCCTAAGCCTGCTTGTGCCTCATGTGTTTAAGGAACAGAAAGGAGGCCAACATTGCTGGAGCAGAGCAGCAGGGAGAACAGGAAGAAGTGAGGCTGGAGAGGTAATGGGTCGGGGAACAGATGACATAGGGTCTCTTAAGCCACTGTAAAGACTTCGGATTCTGCTGTGTGTGAGATGGGAGACCTTAGGTGGTTTGAGCTGACGAGTGACACAATTCAACTTCCACTGTAGAACCAACTCAGGTTGCTGTACTGGGGGTGGAGGAGAGAAGCACAGGGACTAGTTAGGAGGATACTGCAGTTGTCCAGCAGATGACAGTGGCCTAAGGGCAGACTCGAGCATAGCAGCAGAGGTTGTAAGAATGGTCTTTTTCTGGATATATTTCCAAGTAGAGCCAGCAGGATTTTACAAGTTTCCTGGAAATGTGTCTGATGCCACGTAGTCCTAGATATTATCAGCAGCTAGCGCTGGGCAATCCAAAAAACTAAATGAACTTGGTTCACTGAGCCCCAGCCTGGGCATACAAGTGTGGAAGCTGTATCACCATAGAGATGCAGGCAGGAAGCCATGTGACTGTTTCTGTGAGAAGGGAGATGGGGAAGCTCTCATCTGGCCAGCAGGAGCCTCTCCCAGCAAGACTCACCGCCCTTCACTTCCTCCCCATACTTCTGAAGGGTTGGGTGGCTCATGGGCAAACTGCTCCTGGCTTTTCAAGGTGAAAGGAGAACTCCTTGGCCAGGAAGCTCAGTGAAGCAGCTTGGTGATCTGGGTCCAAGCCCTGGCCCTACCTTCTGCTATGTGGCTCTGGAGAAGTCATTTGAGTCTGAGTCTCAGTTCCACATGTATAAATGAGAGCCATAATATACCACCTGTGGGGTTCTTGCCAGGTTTAAATGAATTAACACATGTACCACTTGATGCAAAAGCTAGCCCTCAGGCTTAGAATTAGAATACACCAACCATTCCTAGTTGTGTGACTTTGGACTTATAGCCTCCCTGGGTCTCTGTGTCTTCACCTATAAAGTGGGGAAAATAATACCTTTTAGGGCTACTGTGAGGATTAAAGCAAATAATATGTGAAAAACGTTGGTCACAGTAAAGTACCTCAATGACTGTGAAGGTCCTCCAGGCCTCTAAGTGATGTTCGGTCTGATCCTGACTCCTCTTCCTTGCCATCACCTGGGCCCTGCCAACCCTGTCGACCTTTCCCACATGCCCATCACGGGAGGAAAATGAGGGTTCAAGAAGACCCTAAGTTCACATTCCTCCCTCCTCTCAGGCTCAGTATCAGCAGCCCACTTCTGCAGACTCAGCAAAAGTTCTGGCAATTTTAAAGGTGGCCTCAGGTGTTAGACCCATCTGTGGCGGGTCTTCCAGCTGGTGACACCAAACGAACAGAGCCAGTGTGAAGAGACAATGAGCATGCAAGCACACAGCAGGCACTGAATAAGTAAGTGGTGGTGACATGGTTAGAGAAACAAGCCTGGGGCACCTTCCTGACACCATGTTGCAGACAAGGAAAAACAACACCAGGCGCAATAGTTTTAGATGGTTCCACCTCACATGCCTACAAACATCATTTTCACAGTTTCTTTCAGACCTACGACCTCAGTTAAAGTTTAAAAGTCCTGGGCAAGGACCTTTGGCAGATTCTGCATATAAATGGTTAGCCTTAGAAATAAGTCCCAAAAGCCTCAGAGAAATCAGGACAGACCAAAGGAAAATAAGGCAGTGGGCTTTAGAGAAAAGTCAGTCTTCACCATTTTTCCTCTTTTTTCCTCTCTCTGGGTGGTATTTGAGGAAGTTGAAAGGTGGGAGAAACAAAGGCATACAAGAGTGTTACTGCATGTCAGATAATTAAGTCCACGAGGAATTACAATACACTGCGGGGAACAAAACCTGAATGTGGAGTTTTTCCTCAGTCTTCTTCAGTTGGAGTTGCTAAACACTTAGGTTCCATTAACTCAAATCCAGCATATCCCCCTTACTTTCCCTCACTCTCAGCCCCCCACCCTGCCCTTCCCTGGAAGCACTGAGAACACAGACTTCCTCTGTCAGTGGGGTGGGGGTGGGGGAAGGCCACCTGTGACAAGACTTCTGTCCACCGCCCAGAGCTGAGGACAGATGAGGTAAGGAGAGCAAGGCTGCCCTTGGCAGTGGTTTTATATGTGTGTGTGTGTGTGTGTGTGTGTGTGTGTGTGTGTGTGTGTGTGTGTGTGTGGTGTGTGTGTATATATATACATATATATACACACATACATATACTTTTTTAGGCAAGGCAACCCTTGGTTGACCTCACAGATTGCAAGGACCTTGTCAGCTTACAATTTCTTATTTTTTATTTTTTACGCCTATAGTACCTGGTCTTCCTAGGTGGTCTCCCCATCCAAGTACTAACCAGGCCTGACCCTGCTTAGCTTCCAAGATCAGACAGGATTGGGCTTGTTCAGGGTGGCATGGCCGTAGACTGGCAGTGGTCCCTTAGAATGCCTTGGTGTTCGAGCGAGGGTGAGGGTGGCTCTTGCATTTCCAGGGGGTCAGGTTTTAACTAGGTCACCCTTCGGACACTCACACCACCCACTCTTTATCTCCGTCTCTTCTGTTTTAAGGCAGGAGTACTGCCAGGCAGTGGTGTGGGTTACTCTGCTTCTGCTCCATTGGAGACCAAACCCCTCACCTGCTGGGTGGGATTTCTTGCAGGCTCCAACCTGCTTCCTCCAGCCACACCCCTGAAGACATGTAGTCTGAGCTGGAGTCTGAGAGAATGACCACCGCCCACCCCCACCATATATCCCACTTTCCTCCCCGCAACCATGGTGGGGGCCCAGTCATACCCCTGCTTAAACGATGGATCCACATCACCCTCAGGACCAAGCCCCACCTCTGAGCAGCCCTTTCTGCAGTCCCTTTCCTCTCTCAATGTCCTTGAACACGTCATGCGTACACAGCTCTCTCTGTGCTGCCTCGTCCCACCTGAACATCCAAACTCCCTTTTGTCATTCAGTAAATCTCTACTTGTTTTTCAAGGTCCAGTACAGGCTCCCCCACCTCTTACCTGAAAAGCCTTCCCTGGACACGCCTCCAGTTCCCATACTTCCCTTATCAAATCACCTGCATGATGTCCTCTAGTTGCTGACATGTCTGTGTCCCCATCAGAGCACAGCCTCCTTGAGGACACCAGTGGCACTTCGATTCATTAACTGAATGCCTATTATGTATCACATACCTTCTGGGAGCCAGCGATATAGCAGTGAATGAAACAGACAAATTAGAGCTAATATTCTAGTGATAATGACAGCCAACACACAAGAGTACTTCCTATGTTCAAGTCTGTTCTGAGTACTTTATGTGAACTCATTTAGTCTCCACCACAATTATTATTATTCTACTTTACAGGTGAGAAAACTGAGGCTCCAAATCACACACTTGCTAAGGATCCACAAGCCAGTAAGTGGCAGGGCTGGGACCCACTGGACTATTCTGCCTCTCCTTTTTTTTCTCTCCTCTGCTTTACTTGTTTTAATATCCACAGTGCCCAGGCCAGGTACTTGACACATACCAAGTACCAAGTAAATGTCTGCTAAATAAAGGGACCCCTGAATAACAAGTGCTGGTCCCCTGCCTGAGGCACCCACTCTTCCTCTTGTCCCCACCCAATCCAGCTACCTCCAAGTCTTCCCTGACTCTTCCAGCCTCTGAATTGTCTCCTCCTGGACAGTCCTCTCCATGCTCCACCTATCCTGACACCTAATCACACACCACTTGACCATCCATCCTATCACCTGAAGCTGTGTGGACATCTTGCTTTGCCAGCTCCCTGGGCTCCCTGATATCCCCCAGAGGATAACCAATATGGTGCCAGGTACACGGCAAAAATGGATACTGATACACTACACTGAATCCAGCCTCCCCTCTCCATTTTACCATTCTCACCATTACAGAGGACACAACCTGGTGTTAATAGAAATACTAAAATTTACTGAACTATACTATGTTCTAGGAACTGAGTGCTACTTTACATGCCATCATCTCATTTAATCCCTGCAAAAGACCCATGGGCAGACACTAGCATTTGTCCCCATTGTATTTAGACATTAAATAACTCACTCATAGAGTCGGGCTGGCAAACGCAAGCACTCACTCAGGATCCTACAGCTGCCCTATCTAAAGTCTGGCGTGGGAACAGATGAACTGTGTGTGAGGCTGAGTCTAGCTAGAAGTGCTCAACACAGACAAGAGCCACAGAAGGACCTCAGGATACCTCCCTCCACCTATTCCACCTGATACACACAAAGGCAGGCAGGGCTTTCCAGAAAGGTTTCAAATGGGCAGGGATGCAAGAGCCAATGGAATTCTATCAACCTAGTGGAAAAGGTTAAGAACTTAAGGTTCGTCAGACCAAAAGGCTAGTTATCGATGCTTCCTTTGCATTGATTTATGACTAAAGATTAAAAAAGAGGTTCAATGTAAAGTGACTTCACAAGATGATCTGATCATTAATTCCTAACTGGGCAGGTCCTGGTGAGCAGTCACAGGCTTATCTTTGCCTTAAGCAAGCCCTGTCCATTGTTTCTGTGCATCTTGGTTAACACATCTTTGAAATGCCCTTTCAGATCCCTTCTTCTAAAGTGTGAGACCACATAACCTAACTAGCTTGTAATACAGTCCTGGCCTTGCTTTCTCCCACATTCATCTCACAGTCCCTCTTTAATTTCAAATGCATAAAAGAAACTGTAAAACTGTTATTCTCTTGAGCCTCTGAGACCCTGGCATATGTCGTTAGTTTTGGCTCAAATAAACTCTTAAAAAAAAAAAAACCCTAAGGTCCTCAGTAAGGACAAAGTACCCTGGGCCATGAAATGCTTAACATAACTTAAAAGCTCAGCCTCTTGGCTCTCTGCCTGTGGGTTCCAGCCCCAGCCACCAGGGCTCTTTCTCACATCACAGAGTGGGTTTATTAGGACCTACTGCCCTAAGGCTCTGTATCTGAGCAAAGGACATTTCTGCTCTTTCCCCTAGGTGGCCATTGCTCCCATCACCACACCCCTCACAAGGCACAGGTGGGGACAGAAAGGACTAGCCACCTTCTCCTGCTTCACCTCACTGCTCCACCAAGAATGCCTAGGCACAAGGACACAATAACCCAGCGGCTGCAGGAAAACATTAGAATTGAATTCTTCTTGCCAACCCTCCTCAAAAGGCCTAACCTTTTCACTATGAAGAGGAGTTTATTTTCAAAATAGTCTTTCTACTTTGGGTGAGACAGCTTCTGCCAATCTCTGAGCACAGGGTGTGGCCATCTCCAGGCTCAGCCCATATCGCACTTCCCTCGGGGTCCACTGTGAAGTCCAGGGGGCTTCTCCATAACTGGATGTGTGCATGATGGGTGCAGGGTAGTGACATAGTCCTACCAGGACTCTTTCCCGGAGCTGACTCAGCAGAAGGCCTCACAGGGTTTGCTCCCAGGGAGTCCTAAACCAACAGGTACAGGCCGTGCCCTCATCGCCCTCTCCATGGCCACTGCCCCTTACGCGACTTATATAAAACTTGAATGTTTCCCTGAAACAAATCAAGGCCAGCCTCCGCAACACAGCCCACCACAGATCAGGTGGATCCAGGTCAAGCAGGACACAAAAGGGCTGTGAGGACCCCACTAGGGTTGATCTCTGCCACCAACTCTGGTGCAACAAGTTCCATATCCTCCTCTTCCTCATCTGTAGAATAAGGATCATAATAGGACCTACCTCAAAGGGCTGATACAAGGATTAAATGAGCCTGTGCCTACTAAACCCTTAGAATGGTGCACGTGCTAAGCACTACACAAACATTTGTAAAATAAATAAGGCTTCTACAAAAGCAACCGGCTTCTCAATATGACAGTCCCTCTGCCCCAGTGCTCAGCTTGCTGCACCCCAAAACCAAGCAAAATTCAACACAGATCTTAAAGGAAAAAAAAATGAATTCTCAAACCTTTCCACTGACTCAAAAAGGCAATCAGGACCAACCAGGTTCCCGCTGTTGAAAGGCCCAGCAAGATCAGTGCACAAAGTGATTATTACACCTAAAATGACTGGGATCCTTGGACAAATGGAGTGTTGGAAATAAAAAGGGTGTGCTCTAGAGTCTAATTTCAATATCTATCTATACGCAAAATAGGAAGCCAATTACTTTCCTATCCTCCAAAGGGTTAATATCCCCTCTGAGTTTTAGAGACCATCTGCTACCAAACACACAAACAAGCCCACGCGTTTTCAGGTGAGAAGGGCTGAGCAAAAGTAGAAGCAGAGGCTGACTGAGCTCTCTCCAGCTCCCGCCCATACATCAGGTCTAAAGAAATATAATTATTCAAAGCCTCAGTAAATGGATGTAATTTCAGGTACCATTTAGAAATGCATTAATGGGTACAGTGATTATAGATATTTAGCTTCACAGCATTCATCAGTCTGTTTCTTTTAATCCCCAGGTCAAAATATGTTGCGAAAAAAAAAAAAAATCTTTCCAAACATTTTCAAGGGCAGGGAAAGGAACCATTTCTCCACCCTTGGACCTTGACCACCAACTTTGTGTCCCTCCTCACCCCTTTAGTTTATAAACCCCAATTTACTCCCAACTCCAATCAACCCTCTCTTGTATGTCTGCCAGTGTCGAGAGGGTCAAGCCAAATGTCAGATCAACTAACCTACACCAATTTGGCTGAGCACCAGACCTGCACCTGACATGATCCCCAGGGAGCTGGCAAGCTGTTAATGGCACTGAGTCACCATCCTGCCCCTGCCCCATCTCCCCCAGGACCAGCTCAGGGAGGACTGTAACACCAAACATCTCTACAACTTAACTCATCATCATCACTGCTGTCTGCCAGGACACATTTATTCTCTCACACAGAGGAAGCATTCTTGTTTCTCAATTAATTGCAGCCTGCTTTCCGGTCCTGGCTATCAATGTCAATCACTCAGAACAACCTGCTCCCTCCCCAGCCCGTCCTCTGGCTACAGAAGGACCTCTGAGTGGTCATGGGGTTCTGAGATGTGAAACTGCCAGCCTCCCCCAAGGCAGGCAGAGCCCCATTCAGAGGTCACCAACCAGTGGGACTGACAGCATCATCTGCATAGAGGAGAGAGCAGAGCATTCCCAAACTCTATGGAGGAAACCAGAGGCCCACCAGGGAGCCTGGCTCTCTGGGACTTACCCTAGATAATGGTGTGGGCATTAGAGAGAGTCGTACTCTACTGATACCAATCAATTCTGACAAATGTCCTCCTGTAATTGAAAGGGCTCACAATGCTTGAGCACCTACTATGTGCCAAATAGCATGCGAGGAGCTTTAGATATGCTGTCACATTTAATTCTCAAGTAACATGAAGGAAGAAAGTAGCATTGTCGTTTTTGTACAGTTAGGGAAGCTGAAGCTCCAAGACATGTTCACTCCGTGTCCAGAGACTCGCCCCCTGTATTCTATGACTGAGCACTCTAGAACACTGCTTCTACTTCAGGTCTATTCTCACTGCCCCCTCGCCAAGTGCTCTAATACAGATACCAAGGTTACTGCCTCCGATAAAAGAGCTAGATTATCTGCCAGGCAGTGCAAACTAACACCTGGGTACTCTCTCACTAGGAACGGGGAGATGGGGAGTAAATTCAAACAGCCCATTTGGAAAATGTGTCCATCATAAGAAACCTATGCATTTTCTCTCTGGTTGGACACAACCACACAGGGCTTTGAAGGTGAGGACTCATTTCTTTGAAATTTAGCACCAACTATTTAGGGCCCAGCTTCCTTTAGAGACAGGTATCAACAGGAAAGCACAGTTCTCCCTTTGGCTAGCTTGATCTCTGGAGGTTTCTCCAAAGAGAATGAACCACGGCTCCTCTGCTGACTGTGCCACATGTCACCACAGAAAAGGGGCTTCCTTCCTAGGGGGAGCAATGAGAACAATTCTTATACAGCATGCACGATTTGGCAGGCACTGTTCCCCATTTAACAGATGAAGAAACAACCAAAGATATAGACAGGTTTAAGTGACCTGCCCGAGTTAGCAGCAGAGCCAAGATTTCAAGCAGACACTCGGACTCTAGAATTCATATTATATCATCCCATGTGGCACCACCCCACAAACACAGAAGTTGGGGGTACCCCTAGGACAATATTCCAATAAAACTTCTCTCCTGAAAGCCCAGCTACTAGTGAAGGATACTATCAAGGACCATTCCCTACTCAACTCAGTACCACCCTCTTCCAGAGGCAGACAGGTATGTACACACCCCCACCCCTGACCTCACCTCCAGCTCCTTTGCATTTCCTCCTCCTGCCTCTCCTCCTCTGCTCCATGGATGCCTGGCTTTCCTCACACACCCTCTGAAGCTCCCTAGGGCTCCCTCCTCAGGCCCCCAGCCCCAGTCTCCCATACTGAAACTGTCTAGTGTCCCTCTCTCCTGGACTGGGCACTGTTGGCTGGAAGGCAGAGATGGTGACTTCTGTTTCTCTCCACAGCACACAGTGTGGAGACTGGCACAGACTAGATGCTTCAGCAGAGTCTGGTGACTAAATAGATGAATCCTAGAACAATAACCTCTGATTAAATTGCTCCTCCAATAAGGAGTTCTCCACAAGGCGGTCAGCTGATGCCATCTATGGATGAGCACAAACAACTGAGTTTGCAAATGGAGAGGATATGATTATTTCAGAGGTTAGTGCATTAACCTAAAACACTGCTCTGGCTTCACTCCTCCTAGGAAGGAGTAGGTTTCATCTCCCATTTTACCCAGGGGGAGAGAACACAGGAGGCGATATAGCCAGGAGCCTGGGTACAGAGATGAAATGGACCCACTGCCCCCAAATTCCCCCAAGCCCACTGCCCACCCTCCTTGTACTGCAGAGAGTTCCAGAGAAGGACAGGAGGAAGCCAGCATCCCTGGAAGAGACTGCATGTAAACTCCAAGCTGTCAGATCTCGAGAGGGTGAGGGCTCTGCCTTGGCAGGAAAAGCCCCCAAGAAAACCTGAGAACACTGGCCGTGACGTTGGAAGTGCTCTTCTGGCAGAGCCTGAAAGAGACAGCCTGGCTCTAAGCAGGCTTAGGAGGCTCATCGGCCCCTAAGCTGTGGTCAGCTGATATCTAGGGGGTAACTTGAGGGATCCACTCCCCCAGAGTATCAGGAACCACCCACTACCCAGCATAGAGGCCATTTACTCCACCCATCACTCTCCTACCCTGTGGGGGCTTTCTGAGGGAGGTCCAAGGGGGCTCTGTCTTAGGGTCACTAGGAAAGTTTCAAAGGACCAGGTTCAGGGAATAGACCCCAAAGGAGAATTCAAAACAGAGGGGGTAGCAACGGGAGCCAGAAGATACCTCGTACCACATTGCACAAAAAGCATACAAATTTGGAGCCTAGAAGACTCAGGTTCAAGTCCCAGCTCCCCCACTGATGCTCTCTCTGGCCTTGGGAAGATCTTTTAACCCCCTTCCTACTCCAGGCCTTGACTGCCGATCTCTAAAATGAGGACAATAAAATTACCTGCCTCTAAAAGAAGTATATGTGTTTTCAACTAGTATAGAGCACCGCGAAGATTATCACTGTTGACATTTGTGGCCCAGGCAACGCCAGACAATAAGTCTGTCCTTCAGCAGTCAGAGCCGATAACCAGGTGGCCACCCAGATTAAGAAGCGGACATCTGTGCAGCCCTTTAAATGCCCAGGAAAGAAGCAAACCATGAGCCATTTACACACCTCATTACCCAGGGCTCTTGGTCCCCAGGTCCCAGAAGCTCGGACAAGGTGCCCATGGCCTTGGGACAGCATGCCCTTGATGCACAAGGTTAAATTGTGTTGCTTTTAAGTTAACTTTTTATTTGGAAATCATTTCAAACTTACAGGAAAATTGCAATAGTACAGAGACCCTCCATATACCCCTCATCGAGACTCACTCTTTGTTAATATTTTGCTCCATGTGCTCTATCATCCATCCCCCTGCAAACACATGCACACACGCACACACATGCGCACACGCGCACACACGCGCACACACACACACACACACACACACACACGCAGACGTTTTTCCTCAGCCACTTAAGAGCAAACACTTCAAGGACATCCTTTTAATAACTATAATGGTTATGTAGTTTTTATCAATCCAAACCGAATTCTAAGTAGTCCTACAATTTGCGTGCTCCCGACCCAGACAACCCCAGTTCAAGAGCACCAGACTTCTGTGACAGCAGCTGAGCGAGATTAGGATCCAGAATTATCACCTCCACCCCATCTCATAGTTGTGTGGATGTGGAAGAGCAGCTCACATATTTGGGGCATTTCCTGTGTGCCAGGCACTTGCTAAACTCTTTCTATCGACTAATTGATGTTGATTCTTACATTTTTCTCCGTTTTACTGGTGAGACAGTGAGGCTTCAAGGGAGTAAGTAACCTACCAAGGTCAGGGAGCTGTAAGTGGCGGAGCTGGAATTAGAATCTAGGAATCCAGAGCCCATGCACCTACCCACTGCCCCTTACACGTTACCACCACATACACAATCCCCGTACATTTTCCTACATGATAAAGTCACCTGGCTGTGCTTTGGGCTTCCAGAAAAAACAATCCTGCTGCCAGGACAGCATTCAGGTGAATGTGAGTAGGCTGGATGCAAGGGAGAGGTGGTGTGGCATAACTCATTCCAAGCAAAAGACAACCTGATGAGAATCTGATGTTGTCTCCTTGAGGCCTATACATTCCCCCTTTGGAGACTCTAGGCCCAGAGAAACTAGGAGGCCAACAAGTGGTCTCCCCGCACTTCTCTGTCACTGAAGACTGAACGGGGGAATGTCACCTCCAGGGGCACGTGTTTCTGCTTAAGAAAACACACAGCCATACAATAAACATGATACATCCTGCCAAAGTACTGATCTTAACACAAGATATGGGAGGGGAATTCTTATAAGTTAAACTGAGGGTAAAGTCTACATGAATTTTTAGGCAGACCAACATTTGGAGGCCGTCTTCTACCGTCCAGTCTCCTAGGTGACTTGGCCTTCACCCTCTTCTGTCATCAGGGCTGTGGTCGAAAGGTCTGAGAAGTTCTGGTCTGAGACGACATGTGCAGCCTCTTCTCTGAACCCTGAAAAAGCTGAACTAATACAGCATGTGGCTTTAGGAAGTCACTTTATCACTCCAAGCCCATATTTCTACACTAAAAAATGCAACAGTTATGAGCCTCCAACTAGATAATGTTTACTAGGCACTCCGTAAACAATAAAACATTAACCCAAACACTTCTTATTTCAGAAAATCGAAACATAAATGTTTTGACAGCCATTTAAAAACAGCAGACAAATAAAACCATATTCCTCCATGTTTTTCCCTCTGCCAATATTTACTTAAGACACCATGCCAGTTTACTGAGATGCTGCTGTCTGATGCTGAACAAAAAGATTCAAACCCAGGCAGAAACCCAGGCTGAAGAGGCAGAAAACTGGAACGGGCACTTCATTAAATCACCAAACGGGCCACACTGTGAAGTGCTTTCTTAAATAAGCTGCTCCTTCCAAAGTCTTCAATTTATGAAGCTCAGAATTTACTCCCACAAATAAAAAGAGAATGGAAAGAGTGCCATCAGTGCACAAGAAACCTACAGCCGCCCTCTTCACATACACAGCACTGCAAATCAGGGGAAATACCCCTCCCCAACCCCCACCTCCCATCCCTTCTCTTGAGAAAAATCTTGCAACCAGTTTCTTAAAGAGGTTTTCTCAAATCTTTCCCTGGGATGGTTGTGAGACCATGGAACAAAACGTGGCTCTTAATCCCTCCTTCAGCTTTCTACACAACACCACTGTTGTTCCTTTTGCACAGAACCTAACATTTCAATTCATGAGCCAATTTTTCACCCTTGATAAAACAACCAGGAAATGAAACGTAAAGTGTGCGTTTATGCCAAAACTTGCCAAGCTGGGAGAACCTTTTCTTAACTTGCAACAAGAGGTTTCAGAATCTCCCTTTTAAATCAATGTCAGCTTCTTGTTTCCCAGAAATTCTTTGCAAAACTGTTGCTCTTGGCTTGAAATAAAGTCTCTGGGACTACTGTTTCCAGAAACACTTCAGTGAGGAAGATGACAAATAAATGAATCAACAGGTTGGAACTCTATAAGACAGATTTCACTAACATAAAGTTCCCCATTTGTCTGGGAGGAAAATGTGGCAGACAGGGCAGACTTCTTCCTAGAGGGGCCTGGAAGACTGTCCACTGGCTGAAGGCATACTAATTAAACCTCAAGAAGGTGGCTTCCTGGGGCATCCAGTATTCATACGCTTTCCCAAAGGGCCTTCTACACTTGATATCTACAGCCAACTGGGGTCCCCATGTGGACATTGTCACCCCTGGTTCGGCTTTCATTCCCCAACTCCTCCTCTCTCCCTTTAATGTCAGATTGAAAAATAGGTTTGCTGAATACAAAACACACTCTAGATATTTAGCATTATCTCTAGAAGGGTAACCCTTCTGAAGGGGGCTTGAAGCTTTGGCTCACGCTGAGCCCCACCCACTGTCTACTCCGTCAGGTTCTTCACCCAGTCCCAGCCACCTGGAGCTCCCTGTCCCACCCAACTTCCCTGCTCCTCACTCCCATCCACAGGTACCTGAGCACTGGCACTCTAGCCCTGTGGTGTCTCAGAGTGGGGCAAGGTGGTGGTGATTCAGCCTATGAGGTCAATGCCCTGATATCTGCATTTAAAACTGTATATTCCACAACATAGAGATGAACCATAAGATTTATGCTAATCATTAAAAAAAATTTTTTTTTTACTCAGAATAACATTAAATAGCAAATAAAAACACCATAACAAGTAGAGAGAACAATTATAGAAAAAAAGAAAAAGTTTTACATTTTAATACCTTTTTTTTCCTGGCTTTTTGAACAAGTGGCCCTATATTTTCATTTTACACTGGGCCCTGCAAATGATGTAGCTAGTCCTGCCCCTAGGACCTGCTGTGGTCCAAAGCACCGGGGAAGAGAAAGTCAGCCTCACTCCAACACTCAGAAATGCCCTTCCCAAGAGCTCACTGCCTTCATTTGCGGGTGAGCACCCACAAGGGAAATGGCACCTACACAGGATGGCCCTGCAAGGTTCCAAAGGTAAAACTGAGGAACATGAAGCTAGAATCAGCTATTTCCACCAGGGCCCTGGAGCCAAATCACATTGCCGACCATGGGGGAAGGGCAGCCTCATCCAATGAACAAAAAGACGGTCCTTCCCCAAAATGCAGAACATGAGGCTATAAGGTGAAGAAGCCTTAAGCTTTGTGTGCTGTGACAGCAAGTGACTAACTACATCCAAGAGGCCTGGGGTCCAGGCACAGTTCCTGGCTGTTTTGCTTCTTTCATTTAGCCTGGTATCCCCCACACCCTGATCTCCTTCCCAACAAATAGTTTTCCAAGACCTGAAATACCTACTAATGCCATGAGTCCTTTAAACACTGCTGCATCAATAAACACCAAGTGTCTACTCAGTGTCCCGTGCTGGGCGCTCATCTCATAGGTGGAGAACAGGGTCCCTACCTTCAAGGAGCAACCTTGGCACAGACAGCGTAGCCAAGACCCCTCCTCTCTACCATTCATCCTCATTATCAACCCAGGACCTATCAAAACCTGCTCTAGGGAGAACTCTACCCATGTGGTTCCATGAAACCCCTGAATACCAGCCCAGTGTAACACTCTAGCTCCCAAGGCCTCTTCTAGAACTTTTCCCTGATGGGTCTCACGTTTGAAAAGGCTGTGTCTGCCAAACTGTTTTTACCAAGTAATATTTAATGTCTTCCATTTCTTACGAATCAGAGACATGCACCGCCACCAATCAGCAAGGGAGACCATGAGCTGCTGCCTTTCCAAAGTGCCTCCCTCCCCAGCAAAAGCAAAGAAGGGGTCTGGTCCTGTGAGCCCTGGGCAGCCTGATCTGGAGCAACGGCACATGGTATGGGGCTTTTTCAAGTATTGATGCTGGCTCTCCCCTGTGACCTGGGGTAGGAGCTACCACTGCTACCATGGTTACCACATTAGAGACTGAAGACCCATGGCTCTAGTCCTAGCTCTGACATTTCAAATCACTGAACTCTCAAGAACCAGAGTTTCATCATCTGAAGAACAGGATAACCCCTGCTCTGCAGCTTCTAGGGGGCTGTTATAAGGATCAAGTAAGTAAAGGTACCAGAAAAAGCCAACTGCCTTTGCTGTAACAATACACAGTATTGTTACAAATTTCCACTTTGGTAAAATGAGACTAGTAACGGTTCCTACTTCAGCAAGTTGTTGTGAGAATTAAATCAGATAACAATTATAAAAGTTCCTGGCTTAATCAATCTTAACTCTAATAAATTTAATTACATAAAAAAAGATGATAAAAATATCATACAAGATAAAAAAAAAAAACAGTTCCTGGCATATTTCAAGTACTCGAAAAGATAAGGCTATTACATAATTGCTACTACTGTTACTGTTGCTGCTCACTGTTAATGATACTATTATCACAATTACTACTGTATCTTGCTACCTGGCTAAGAGACCAGTGAGACTTATGCCCTGGGTCTCTTCCCTCTCAACTTTCAGAAACACTGCCCAACAACTGTTCCATTGCTTTAATGCATCATCTATTTCTCTCCCTCTGCTGGATCATTCCCATGAGAACAAACCATGCCATACCATCTCCTATAATCTCTCCCTCAAACCCATATACTGTCCAGTTCTCAACTAATTTCTCAACTCCACTTAATAAAAAACTGCCTGAAAGATTCACCCAAACTTACTGACTTCATTTTTTCACTCTGTATTTTCTCTTCCACCTACTCCAACCAGGTTTTGTCCTTTCGGCTTCTAGGACCTCTCATTATCCTAGGTTTTCTCCTACCTTCTCTGTTCTTTTCAGTCTCCTTTGCTGGAACCACCTGTTCTCCCAACCTCTAAATGCTGCTATGTCCTAAGGCTTATTAATGCATCTTCTATTTTCTGTCTACACTCTCCTCCTAGGTGATTTCATCTAATCCTGTGGCCCTGAATAACACCTAGAATACCCAAATGCATCTCTTCAGTCCTCTCCCACAGCTTCAGATACATATATCTGAATAGTTTATATATTCACATCTCAAATGTCACATGGCAAAACAAGATCTCACACTCTCCCCCACCCCAAACATGCTCCTCCCCAGCCTTCCCATTACAATGATTCCAGCACCATCCACTCAGCAGGATCCATTCAGGTGCTCAAGTTTCTACAGTCCTCTTTGTCCCTTTCTCTCACAGACTGCATCCAAATCATCAAGCCTTCTGACCACTCCTCTCTATCTACAGAGCTACCACCCTCAATCAAGTCATCACTAATCCCTGCCTGGACTACAGCAACAGCCTCCTACTGCTATCCTGCCTACTATAGTTCTCCTACTACAGCCTGTTCTACAAGAGGCAGAATGCTCTTTCTAAAAAGGTAAATTGAACGGTCATTTTCCTGCTTAAAACTCTCCAACGACACCTCATTGGACTTAGAAAAAAGTTTAAAAACTCCTAATCTCAGCTCACAAAGCCTTACACTATTTAGTTCTCTCTTATCTGTAACTGCTTCCCATGCCACTTCCTCCTCTGTTCACCACTTTCCAGCCACACTGGCCTTTCTGCTCCTTGAACTTGAAGCTCCTTCTTGCCTTAAAGCCTTTGCATGGGCTGTTCCCTCTTCCGGAAATGCTTTGCCACCTCAACACAAGGATAGATCTTTTTTGTCATTCATATTTTACCTTAAATATCATCTATTAAGAAACACCACTACTGACCTGCATACTGGTTACCATTCAATATCTGATATTAGTCCTATTTGTTTATTTACTTATTTTCTGCTCCCTCCCCTCCCCCAGTAGACTGCAAGTTTAATGATCACCAGGACCTTGTCTGCTTCAATCACTTCTGCAGTCCCAATGTCTGAAACAATGTATGGTACACAGGAGAAATCTAATAAATATCAATGGATGCAATTATGAGCCAGAGGCCCAATAACTGAGAACTTTTGATGGTCCCAGCCACCAGTTCCCCAATCCTTTCCTCCCTTTTTTTAATTCTCTCTCTTTTACACACACTTACACACACACACCTCTGGCAAAACCACTTGACCACAGGACAGTCCCAGTGCTCATTTCTATAAATCTCATTCATTAGAATTTCCACTATCCTTCAAGTGCCCAAACCTGGGGTGGGTGGAGGCTCGGATATCTTATAAGACCATCTGAGCTTCGAATATGCTGCTCCCAATATGCAGTGTTTTCGAGGTGGTGAAGAAAGGATTTCTGACTCACATCCCCATAACTATACTTAGTACTAGTCAGACCACCATCCAGGCCCTTAGCTACTTCACTCATCCAGTGAACATTTGCAGAGTGCCTCCTCTGTGCCAGGCACTGGGGCAAAGGATGAAGAGCAGTTTCTACCCTCATGGAGCTCACTGGCAAGGATGTAGAGAGAAAGGGAGATGTGCAACACAGGACTACGCCCGCAGTGGGAAAGTAAAGACTATACTAGTGTTAAGAGTCTGAACGGCGCCTCGATTTCATTTCTACAGACCCAACTCTGGGGATAACGGGGCAAGGCTCCCGGACTTGTGCAGGAAAGCTACCGCTTGACTAAGCGAAGAAGGCAGGAGTGATTGTCCCTGTAGAGCAGAAGCTAAAGGGACGCCGAGCGTTCCAGAACTTTATTGGCTGATCGGTTGCCCTCTCCGTCCCCACCCCTCCCGCGCAGGCCTGCGCTGTGGAGAGGCGGGTGCGCTGCGTTTTCAACTCTCCACGACCATCCCAGAGAACGCGGCCGAAAGAAAGGCCTTCCCAAACGAGATTCCCTTCCTCTCTCTCCTCCCTCACCCTCCCCACCTCCAGTTCCCGGACCTCGGAGGGAACTCCTAACCTATTCTCCCCACCCCCGCGCATCGCGGAACCCGCACCAGCCCGGCTCAGCGCGGCCGGAGACCCCAGAGGAGAGGCGTGTCCCGCCCCTCACTCCGACCCCCGAAGCCAGCCCCACTGCCGGGTAAGGGGGGCGCAGTTTGCAGCCCCTGCCTCCAGAGCAGGCCAGATCCCGGTGCCCTGCCCAGGTCCCCCAACGGAGATGCGGACCCCGCCCCGCCTCCCGCCTGCAGCCCGCCACACAACTCGGACACACAGAACCCCCCCACACACATCTGCGGCCGCGGCGCCGTGCGCGCCAAGTCGCCCCGGACCCGCGCGGGGAGAGGGAGGCGCGGGCGCGTTGGGGGACCCAGGTGGGACCCCGCGGCGCAGGTGCGAGCGCGGCGCCGCCCCGCGCGCTCACTCACTCGATGAAGTAGCTGGCGCCCTCCTCCGTGAAGCCCTCCTCCCAGCCGCGGGGCAGGTCTGCGGAAACGCGAGAAAAGTCGTCAAAGTTGGGCCGCCCGGGCGCGCGCCCCTCGCGGGCCCCGCGCGGCGCCGCCGCCTCCCGCCCGGCCGCGGGCGCCCACCTGAGCGGATCATGTGGCCGGAGTTGACGGGCTCCCCGGTGCGCGGGTGCAGCCAGGTCGTGCAGCGGCGCCGGTCACTGCGGGGCGAGAGGTGCACCTGTTAGCGCCGCGGCGGCCGCCCGGCCCCGCGCCCCCCGCCCGGGCCCCCCGCGCGCCCCGCGCGCCCCGCGCCGCACTTGATGAAGAAGACGCGGCCGTCGCGGCACACGCCGTAGGACCAGTGCTCGGGGAGGGTGTCCCGCCGCGCCGCCGCCGCCATGTTCGCCGCGCCCGGGGCCGCCGCGGGGCGGGGGAGCGGGGGCGGGGGCGGGGGTGGGAGCGGGGGTGGGGGCGGCGCGGGCGGCCCGCCTGCGGGCTCCGCCGGGCGCTCCCCCCCGGCGCGCTCCATCGCCCTGCGGGCTCCGCGCGCTCCGCTGCCCGAGTCGCGGCCGCCGCCGCCGCCGCCGCCGCCGCCGCCCGGCCCCGCGCTGTGGCCGCGGCCTTTGTCCCCGCGCCTTCCCCGCCCCCAGCCCGCCGCGCGCCCCTTGGCCCCTGAGGCGGGAGACCCGGGCGGGGCTGGGGGCGCTGTCGGGGCGCCGGGGGCAAACTCCGGAGACCGGGTGCACCCGGATGGCTCCAGTAAACCCCACCCGAGCCCTGTGACAGAACCTACCGCTCCCGGAACTTTACTTCTTTCTGAGCCGTGTGAACCTGAACAGGTTCCTTCCATCGTCCGAGCCTCGGTTTCTTCCTCTGTGAAATAACCTTAATAAATACCACACGGGATCGTTGTGTAGGTTAAATGAAGTGACAATGGTGTGACGTGCGTAACTGGACCTGGCACGTAATAGGCGCGCTCTTAATAACAAGTCGAAGGGAATTGCATTTTCTCAAGTTTGCAGCAGGCATATGAAGCAGGAGGGTGCAAGTCCTACACACACACACACACACACACACACACACAGCCCTGAAAGCTGCAGAGATCACAGGGTTCTGCCTTCTATTCTTGTCAAGTGACAGAAGGAGGTACTTACTGAGAGCCCTACTCTAGATCTCGTCCATCTTTAGAAGAGCAGACCCACCAGTTAGGGACTCTAGTAGTGTGTGTGTCTGGAAGGTTCATGGCTGGAGCCTCATGTTCAGGTCTCTACTCTCATCTCAGCACCTCGGGGGACCCTCTCCCTGATTGAAGGAGACCTTTCCCCTCTTCCCTTCATTATCTGTTCTTCTTTCGTACCCTTAATTGACATTCTTATTTGTGTGTTTATTACTTTGTTTGTTGTATAGCAGCCCCATGTCCCCACTAAAATGTCAGCTGGATGAGAAGAGGGATTTTGATCTGTCTCATACACTGTCATATCCCTAGCACCTGGAACAGTGCCAGACTCATGTATGCAGTCAATAAATTCTGTAGAAGTACATTAAACACACTCCACACTGACACCCTTGCACACTGCGCATAGACTGAGAGGAAGCTGGACTCTGGAAGATGACAGGCCCAGCCTTTGAGGGACATAGGCTATAGCTGGTGGGATGAGGCTCTCATGAAAGTGAGATGTTAGTCAATGTGGGCACTAGTTATTCAGAAAGGTACCCCAGACAGGTGGAATTAGTCTGAACCCTGCAGGATTGCTCAAGTTTGAGTGGGAAGAGAGCACTCCAGATGGAAGGGATAGAAGCAAACATACAGGACAGGGGTGGGATGTTCAAGATACCATACACGTACCTTTCTTTGGGAACAGACCATGGTATTGGGGAAGGAGGCTGATATGAGTTAGAGGGAATTGGTGTGATTGTGGAAGAGGATCCCGAATACCTATCTGAGTGAGACTCCTGCCTTTGAGAAAGTTCTTGAGAAAATGACAATGGGAAAATAGTGTTTTTATTATTAAACATTAAAATAATACATTAAGTGGGCAAAGGTCACAAACACACAGTTCATAGAAAAGTAATACAAGGGGCTTTTAAACAAATGAAAAGGCACTTAACCATCTCATAATAGGAGAAAGGCAGATTAAAATTAAGATGAGATACTATTTTTTAGATATCAAATTGGCAAAAATACTCATTGTAGAGAAAGACATTCTTGTTCATTGTTGGTGGGACTATAAAATGGCTGTCTCTTTGAAGGCAATTTGGTAATAGCTATTAGAATTTAAATGTGTAGACCTTTTGACCTAGCATTCCACTACTAGTAATTTATCCTATATTAGTGCTCAAACAGGAACATAAAGGCCTTTGTACTAGAGTATTCACTATAGCATTGCCACTAGTTACAAAAGACTGGAAACAACCTAAATGTCTATCAAAAAAGAACAAGTTTGTATGGTAATGGATGTTAACTAGACTTATCATGGTGCTATTTCACAACATATCCAAATTTCAAATCATTGTGTTATATACCTTAAACTAATATAATGTTATATGTCAATTATATCTCAATTTATATAAAAAGATATTAAATGAAATGCAAGATGCAGAATTGTGTGTACAGTATGCTACTATTAGTGTATAAGGAACATCATGGCTGAATAAAATATCCCTTGTTTGTGTCCCCCATTCAACAACAATGATTTAGCATCCATTCGTGGACCAAGTGTTTTTGTAGAAGCTATGGGATCCAGCAATATATGCCAAGAAACCCAGGAAAGTTTTACCCACACATGCATCAAGCAATAGACATACAGACTTTGGCCCTAATATGGACACTGCGGTGGCCCATGAACTGACTCTAACCCTTCTTAGCTGCAGTTGAGGAGTCCCTGGAAAACACTGTCTTAGACGATCACCCATAGATAAGGGAGTCTTCATGGAAGTACAGGTTTCAAACAGAGAAGTTCAAAGATACCATTGAAGCAAAAAATACAAGTTTGGACACATTGAAGATGGCAGTTAGTAGGAGATGATTGCTCTTTCAAATGTGAAGACAGCAACACAAAACTTCAAGGAATATGAAAAATCGAGGAAACATGATACCATCAAAGGATTACAATAATCTTCTAGCAACCAAGCCCAAAGGCATAGATCTGCAATTTACCTGATAAATAATTCAAAATAGCTATTTTAAAGAAACTCATGAGCTGCAAGGAAATACTGAAAGACAATTCAATGAAATCAGGAAAACAGTACATGAATGAAATGAGAAGTTTAACAAAGAGATAGAAATAAAAAATAACCAAACAAATTCTGGAACTAAAGAATACAGTGAAAGAAATGAAAAAGGCAATAGAGAACATCAACAGCAGAATAGATCAAATAGAAGAAAAAATCTGTGAGTTAGAAGATAGGAAATTTGAAATTACCTAGTCAGAGGAAAACAAAGAAAAACTTTAAAAAGAGTGAAGAAAGTCTACATGATCTATGAGATACCATCAAAAGAAATAATTTGTGAATTATTGGAGTTCCAGAGAGAGAAAGGGACAGAAAACTCATTTAAAGAAATGATGGCTGAGAACTTTTCAAATCTCGGGAGAAATTTGGACATTCAAATTCATAAAGGTCAAACTCAACTTAAAGAGATCCTCTCTAAGACACATTATAATAAAACTAATAGACTAAGAAAAAAGAGGGAGAACTCCGATAAATCAGCAATGAAAGAAGAGACATTAAAACTGATATTACAGAAATACAAAGAATCATGAGAAACTGTATCTTGGCATGAACAATTATTTTCCAAAAATTGGATAACATAGAGAAAATTGATAAATTCCTAGAAACAAATGACCTGGTAAAACATAATTATGACTAGGAAACCTGAACAAACCAATAATGAGTAAGGAGACTGAATCAGTAATCCAAAATCTCCCATCAGCAAAAACTCCGGGACCAGATGGTTCCCCAGTGAATTCTAGCAAACATTTAAAGAAGAATTAACACCAATCCTTCTCAACTCTTCCAAAAAATTTAACAGAATGAAACAGTCCCAAACTCTTTATAAGGCCAGCATTACCCTGACATCAAAGCCAGATAAGGACACTATAAGAAAAGCAAACTACAGGCCAGTCAATATTCTGTATACAGAAGGGAGCAGATGACCCTCAAAGGATATAAAATTTCTAAAAGGGTATACAAAAACGTTAGCCTCTGAGAAGGAAGCTTGAGGATCTAGTATGAGAGTGAGACTTATTTTTAGATTTTTGTCTTGTTTCATATTTTTTAACTTTAAGCATATACTATATTCAATTTAAAAATTAACTTGAAAACAGAAATCATGAACTTAAAGAGCTTGTTATTAGCACATTGCCCAACAAATAGTACACTCAATAAGTAAAAATTTCTTTCTTTTTTGTCTTATCCATACACAAAGTGAGCACCCCAATAAAATGCCCCCTCTGGCTTCCACTCAGATATTCGCCATCCCTTTCCCTCCCTCCTTCTTCAACCCAACAGTATTTCCATTTGTGCATTTGATGAATACATATTAGTTTAATGTATATGCATATGCTGGACACTGCTCTAACAGTATAGCTGCTTATATGAAATAGACACAGTCCCTCCCTGCCTGCATGGAGCTTTGAGTCCCCACCCTCACCTCTGCCAATTTTGATTTGTTAATTCCTGCCTCCCTCGCCTTACACAGGCCATCTCCACACACAAACCTAAAGTAGCTTTCTCATTCCTTTAGAACCTGACCTACATTCTCCGTAGAGCCTCTAGACCCCCAGAAATAGTCTCAGAAGAGGGACCTGTCAGAGCCTTTGGCCAGCTTCCCGCTGCCCTCTGCTGGGGCTCACTGGAGCTTGTGGTCCCTTTTCACTAGGGCCTGCCTCTCCCTCTTAGCATCTAATTCCCCTTGAGCAGGTAGGAGGCCCCAGGGATCTTGCTCCCAGAACATACTGTCCTTCCTTGAGCCCTGTGGCTCAAACCTGGGATCTGTGTAACCTAAGTCTGAGCCAGAATGTCTCTAAAGGCCACTGTCTGGAGAGGCAGTGCTGAATGGGAGGGCAATAGTACTGCCTAGTGGAGGAGAAGAGGGAGTTCAGGTGACATACCTTCAATGGAACTCATTCTTTATTTTACTCTTCATTTTCTTATCTTGAGCTAAAGCAATTCATGTCCTTACAGAAACATCAGAAAATGGAGACATGCAAAAGAAAATTCTAAACAACTCCTGTAAATCCCACTGAGAGACCATTTCTGCTCACAACGGGAATGGGGACAGAGGGGAAAGGGCACTAGGCCAGGAGCCAAGAGATCAAACTCTAGTCTTCACTGTCCCTTCACTGTGTGACCCTTCCTTCCCAGAGCCTCATCTTATCCACACACAAAGTGAGCACCACAATAAAATGCTTTCCTCCTCTGTGATTCTAAGTCAGGGGTCCTAAGCAGTCGACTCATCAATTTAGACCCTTAGGCAGTTCCAACGTACAACTATTACAAATACTGAATGGCAGTTAAAGTGCTCAAACGAATTACAAATACTTAGGAAAAAAGCTCTGAAAAGTTACGAAAATGGACAAAAACGCTTAAAAATTCCTAGAGGGTTGAAAAATTGCCTTATAAAGCATGAAAATAACCAACACTATAGGGAAAATAAAATAATGACTGGGCAATATTCATTTTCAAAATATAAGGCTAATCATGTCACTCCCCGTGATTAAAACCTTTTATCCCTGTTGCTCTGAAGAAAAGACAGTTCCATTTAAAGGTCTACAAAGTCCTAGGGGTCTGGCTCATGCCTCCTTCCCTGCTCGTCAGCCCTACCCTCCCTCCCTACACTTACTGGCTATCTCCTGCCATGAGGCCTCTCTACAGGCTATTTGCTGTGCTGGGAATGCCCATGTCCCTCCCAGTTCTCTCTCCGTTCCTCCACATAACAGCTCAAGGGTCACTTCCTCAGGGAAGTCTTCTCTCCCTCCCTGGGGGAGATTCCCAGACCCAGTCATCTATGGCTCTTATAGCACCAGGCACATCTTCTTTGTAGCACTTGTTACAGTTGGTTTCTACATTTCTATGGTGATTTTTTTTATTAATATCTCTCTCCTCCAAAACCTGTAGGCTCCATGAGAGCAGAGACCATGTCTGGTTTTGCTCACTATTGTATGCCAAAGCCTAAAATAGCACCTGACACATATTCAATAAATATTGATTGAGTGGATGGATGGATGGATAGATGGATAGATGGATGGATGGATGAGCAGATAGATGGATGAGAGAGGAGAGGAGCAAGGCCAGGGCCATTCCTTGTAAGCATTTAGAGAACATTGCTGAATGAAGAAATGGACGGGATGGGAGAGCCCAAAAGATGACTCACATATACACCTGATTTCTAGTCTTCAGGCAGTCACAAGGCCAGAAAAGAATCCGTTAGGATGTAAAAAAAAGTAATTTAGTCAGGACTGGAAACACTCATTCTATCTGCCCCTACGGTCTCTCTTCTGAAGATGTTGGAGACTTGAGTAGCTTCACCTCTTTCCAGAACTTAGCATGGCACAGCCATCAGGAGCTTGGAGCCTACCTGGCCCAACTTCCTTCTTTCCCAGATGAGGATCAGCCAGGTGGTGAGACTTGCCAAAGTTTACACAGCATAGGAGAAAACGAGGCTTAGGCACTGACAGACCTAGGTTCCATCCTGACTGTGCTGTTTGCAAACTCCCTGCTCCAGGCTCTTCCCCCAGGTTAGAGGGTCCTAAGTCTCATCACTCGAATGGCTAACTGAACATACCTAAAAGTTCCATTCACCTCCCTCAGAGACCCTCCTGCCATACATCCCAGGCCCCATCACACACCCACCCAGGTTGACTAGTCTTTCCTCTCCAGCACCCACCCCTTCTTCATCTTGCTTTCAAACTCCAGAGAACTGGCCAGATCAGAGAATAATCCTTCAACAGGGTTGGGAGTGTCACATGCCAGGCTGCTTTGAGAAAATAGGAAGAAATAAGCCCTTCTCTTTCTAAAATATAGTGTCTAGCCTCTGTGGCCTTGTACTGGCCATGTGACCTTGGGCAAGGTACTTGACATCCATTTTATAAGAGGAAACAGACAAAGAGTTTAGTAATTTTTGCAATCCAGGATTACAGTAATGATCCAATGAGGTTATGGTGGCAAAAAGAGTTAGTAATCCATCACTCTTTGATCCTGAGTTAGAGGCAGAGCTCAGGGGTGATTTGCATAAGTTATGACACTTTAGTTAGTATAGGGCTTTACAGGTTACAAAAACCAATCATGACCTTTGAACTTTTGTGAATTTGTTAATAAATAAGTGTATTAGCATAGGCTCTCAAATAATGTGCCAGACCCTCTAGAAAATGTATGTGCCTCATTAATATTGGGATCTCAGGCACTGCAAACGTTAGCTGGAGAGGTATAGGAGGGGCTTTGTTTAATGAACCTCAAAGAAAACTTCACCAGTTTTCATTGAGGACCAGTCTTTGAGTCAAAAGCACTGTTGGTGGGGTGTGAGGGCCAATGCTGGTGGACCATGCTCAGATCCGAGATCAGCTGAGGTACCCTTTCCCTGGTCTAGAAGTGTAGGTGCTAGCAGAGCAGGACCCCCAGAGTGACATAGGACTGCCCCACATCTCCAGCACAAGATAGTCTGTCCCAGGTTTCCCACTGTAGGTATGGTATTCCAGGCCCAGCACCATGGCATCCCCACATGGGCCACAAAGGCAAAACAGGAGCTCCAACCTCACCTTTGATCAAGGCCTGAGTGGAGAAGGGCACAGCCCCAAAGCAGCCTCTCCTTACTTAGACTTCCGAGCCAGGCTCACCCTCAGGCACAACCAGTAGACAGTCCCCTCATAGAGAGAGCATGCTTTCTACTTTTCCAGGTTGTTCCTCCTCTTCTGTATCCTTCCCCGTCACCACAGCCCTGTGAAGTAGGGCTCCATGTTAGACCCAATAGACAGATGAGGAGTTACTAACCATTATAAAAACCGATCTCTTTTTGAGTGGTGACCTTCCCATCCCTGGAGGACTTTAAGCAGGAAGAGCTACCTGTGAGTAGTGATTCCAACCCAGAGTTTAACAGCCACCAGGACCTATGGACTCTACTCCTGTGATCCGTCTCCCACCTGCTCCTGTCTCTGCAAAGGCCCAGGTCCTGTTTGTGCCCACTGTCTTTAGAAAACAATCTGCCATTCCCCAGCCCTACTGACCTTCACAAACAGCAAATAGCTCTGATCGTGTGGCTTGACTCTATAGGTCTATTACAGAAGAGTCCGGCAGCTTGGCCTGGACCTGGGCCCTCTGGGAGTTGACCTAACTCCTTTTCTAGACTTCTCTTACTACTATCAAGTTCACCAGCCAAACTAAAATACTCATTGATTCTTCACACTGCACACTCCCCCACCACTATACTTTGATCATGCCGTTCTTTCTGCACAGAAGGCTCTATTCTTTGGGTGCTCCTCCTACTTCCTTGCACTTCAAGATCCAGCTTAACCACCCTTCCTCTGTGAAGCCTTCCCAAGTTTTCTATGATTTTTCCTTAACACTTTATCTGCACCTCTATTCTGAAGCTAATTTCTATCTTGTGAGGTTTGTATACTTCACGGATAATGTGCCCCAGCCACACTAATCTATGCGTCTTTTAAGGTATAGGATCAGATATGAGCCATCTTATTAGCACCTGTCCCAAAACCTTGCCCACAAGAGCACTTAGTGAATGTGTGTTGAACGAATTAGTGATGAATCCAGACTCTAAATTACTGTTCACCACTGTGCAAAAGAATACATGTCACAAAAGTGCTCAATTATATTTTCTGAATGAACTTTTAAAATTCTAGACCCTAGACTTTTTAAAGATACAGAATATAGCAAAACAAAAAAACAAACAACAACAACAAAAAACCTTGTACGTATTACCTAGATTGTGGAGTAAAACATTACAAACAGGGTTGAAACTCTTCGTGTAACCCTGTCCAATTCTGCTCACCTCCTTCCCTCTGGAGAGGTACCTACCACTATCCTGATTTGGGGTTTGTTGTTCTCAAGCATCTGCTATATATGTCACTGTGTTTGTAGCCACAGCAAGGGGTAACAGTATAAGAAGCAATGTGGCTACAGGTGAGGCTAGGATGCCATGAACAGCTTAGAGCTGAAAGGAAACTCTTACCCTTAGCTTAAGAGAAGTCTAATTTTTTACTTATAGGTAACAAGAACAAGAACAATGCCAAAGTCACTTAAATTTCTGAAGATTTTTTTATTTCTTTAATGGATATTTTCATACATTAGGAATTAGCTAAAATGTTTGTTAATTTTTAAGTTGACTTGTTTAGAAAAACTTGGGCCTCTATCATTTGTACTTATATTTAAAAAAAAAATCTGAGAAAAAGGCTCATAAGAGGCATCGGGGTATGGTGATAGGAACACTAGACATCCTAGTGGCTTTAGTTTGTCTCAAAGAAAGTTATCTTTTTCTGAGCCTCAATTTCCCCATCTTTAAAATGGGGGTAATTGTTAAAAAATTAATTTATACCAAATCTTCTAAAACAATATGTAGTCAGTCTCTTGGGAAGTTGTAAAATAAATAAATAATAATAAAATAATAATAATAATAATAATAATAATAATAATAATAATAATGTGAGAGTACTTTTTTATTAATTTTTTTAATTGAAGAAATGATTTAATTTTTTTTCTCTATCTATCTGCCCCATTCCCCCTACCCTTGGTAACCACTAGTCCATTGTCCATGTCCATGAGTTTGTTTGTTTGTTCTGTTCATTTGTTGCTTTTACATTTATATCCCACATATAAGTGATACCATGTGATTTTCAACTTTTTCTGTCTGGCTTATTTTGCTTAGTATAATTATTTCAAGGTCCATCCATGTTGTTGCAAATGGCAGTATTTGGTATGTGGTAGTGTTAGCATCACCAGCAACAACAGTAATATACGCCACCTAATAGTGAAAAAGAGTAACTGCATCCAGATTCAATTCAAATGCTGTATATACTATATTTGGTGAGCATCACAATTCAGAGCCTTACAAGATACTGAACATTTGAGGAAAACCTCTAACATAAAAGACAAACAAACAAAAAAGTATCCTAGAGAAAATAGTGTGGAGGTAGAAAAAATTAAAAATTATCTTTAAGTATTCAGAAATGAGAAGATATATCTATGACAGATTTCTATATAAAAGAAAATTCAGGGAACAAAATTGAGCTCTGAGAAGTGGTGAGCTAGATCTGGCTCATAAGAGCTCACAGGAGCCAACTGTTAAATTTTCAGGAATTCTGCAAGCCAGTTAAGCACAGGCATTATTACAAATTATTTAAACTCAAAGGTAAATAAATTATATTCAAGATAAATGTACCATACTCAAAACTATCATTTCCTAATTGTTTCACACCATTTTACCATTTTCCATGGTCTTGAAGTCATTTACGTTCATTGTTTCTGTACAGGGGAAATACTGTAGAATGGTCTGCTACCAAGTATCTCTTCCCAGCTACACACTGTGATGCTCCGTTGCTAGCATGAAATAGGCCAGAGTGGAATTTTTATACTACAGAAATAGGTGAAGACTTCAAATCAGAGTTGTCTCTTTCCCCCCAGAGAGTTAAACATTTACCAGCATACCAACATACATTTAACAACAACATATGCACATATATACAACGTGTATCCATATATACACATATAGACATATATGTTTACCAACATGCCACTGGTTCTGGGAAATCAAAAATATGTAGGTAGAATTGTAAAATTTAGTAAGATTGGAAGATAAAGTTGGAATCTCACAGAAAGTAGGACAATAGTTGGTAAAAGCTAAAAAAAATTAAAGAATCTGTCCAGAAAGTCTAATGTGCAAATAATGAGTCCCAGAAAGAGAACGCAGAAAATAGTGTGTAAGAAATATTGAAGGAGTAAAATTTCCCAGAACTGCAAAACAATTTTGAGACTGAAATAGCTCAAGTACCTTGCAGAACAAATAAAAACAGATAAAACCAAGGCATTATTGCAACTGTCAAAACACCAAACAATAGATAATCCTAAAAGCATCAAAGAAAAAAAAGAAAACAATGGGTTACAATGAAGTAGGAATTAGAATGACATCTGACTTCTCAATAGCAGTTTGTTGTTTTTAAGCCAGAAACAGTAAGTAGTAATAACAATTTTTAGAAATTTTTTTTTCCAATCTAGAATCTATTCTCAGCCAAATTTTCTATCAATCAATAGATTCGAACAAAAAATTTTTTCAAGATCTCAAAATTCTTTTTCATCCTTTATGTGCATTCATTTAACTGATATTTGAGAACCTTCTATGTGCCAGACATTATTCTAAACACTGGGGCTATAACAAACTGGATATAACCAGTTTGTTAACAAGGTCCCTGCTCTGAGGCTTACTTACAACCTAAAGATATCAACATAACATGTCAGGTAGTACTCAGTACTCTGAAGAACAGCAAGGTTGAGGGGATGAAGTTCTGGGTAGGAAGGTGCTTTTTTAGATAGGGCCTCTGGTGAGGTTACAGCTGAAAAGACCTAAATGCAGGAGCAAGCCATGCAGATATCTGGGGGAAGGGCCTCCCTGGCAGAGCAATTAACAAGGGTAATGGGCCTGGAACGTGTTGTGAAGGCACCCTTGCCATGTGACTGGCAAGGGTGGTAGAAGATGATTGCAGAGATGGCTGGAGGGAGCCAGATCACAAGGGCCCTTTGTGTCGATATTTTCCATTTGTTCCTCCAGACCTACTCTCCACCCTGCACTGCT
Organism: Macroglossus sobrinus; assembly: GCA_004027375.1. Classification (NCBI taxonomy): domain Eukaryota; kingdom Metazoa; phylum Chordata; class Mammalia; order Chiroptera; family Pteropodidae; genus Macroglossus; species Macroglossus sobrinus. The sequence goes on from PVKZ01000280.1 coordinate 456,209, forward strand.
GCCTGGGAAGCTGATGTTACCGATCACATCACACCTTTTAAAGAGTTCCTTTAAACACTCCCCAAATTCTTCCATTTACACATGACATCCATCTGTTTCCTGCTAAGATCCTGACTGATACTCCCTAGTAGGGCAAGATAAGGATTTTAGATTTCATTCTGAAGGAGATGGGAAAACCACTGGAGTTTTGGGAGCATATGGCACACCGCGTGACCTACATTTTAAAAGATGCTGGATGTAGATAAGACCTTGGTGGGTGTCACAGGCGGAAAAAAAGAGACTTTTACAGTAGTAGTGAAAAAAAGGTGACTCGGAACAGCGTGGCTGTAGTAGAGGTGATAAGTGGTCAAATTTGGGATATATTGTTAAGGTAGAGCCAAAATATGGTGATCAAGTGGACAGATATATAGTGTGAGAGAACAATAAGCAAGAAGACTCAGGTTTTCAGTCTGAGTAGGAATCAAGTTGCTTTACTGAGATGGAGATGTCTGGGGAGAAAGCAGGTCTGGGCTGGCTGCAAAAATCAAGAGTTCAGTTTGGGATAAACTCAAGGTGTTTATTATAGAGCCAAGTGGGGTAGAAAAGGTAGATGCATATCTAATGCTGGAGTTCAGGGAAAGTCTGTGCTGAAGGTATGAATTTTAGTGTAGTAGCCTTTTAAGGTAGCATTTAAAGCCACAGACTAGATTAAATTACCTAGGAGTTGGTATAACAGAGAAGAAATGGGGTTCAAGGATTGAGCCCTTTTTTTGGGAACTACTAGACAATGTTTCACCATGAAGGAGTAGACCAGGAAAGAGGAAGAAGACATAGATGCAGAAATAAGGAATGTGAAGCTGGAGGCAGAAAGAAACCCCACACTGATGGCGAGGAGGTCCCTGAACTAAAGGCCTCAAGAGTAACATCTACACTGAAGACAGAGGATGAGGGTCCTGGAAGGGACCAAGAAAAAAAAGTAAACTTGATTGAATATATTAAGATTTAAACTGAATTAGAGATAGAAACACAGAACACTAAGCAGATGGAAGAACAGGGTAATTACTAAAATATTCTAGGTAAGTACATATTTACAGAAATTAGGTATAGAATCACATTAACAATATATAATCGCAGAAATGTAAACATAAAACATTGATTTAACCATAAACTATTATGTAACTATGAGGATTCCAAGTGAAGAGGTATAAATTAAAAGCCAAGAAATCATAGTATATTTAGAGCAATTCCACTTCTAAGTACATATCCAAAAGAATCGAAAACAAGGACTCACAATTACGTGCACATAAGTGAATGTTCATAGCAACACTATTCAAAATAGCCAAAAGGTGGAACCACCCAAATATCCATCAACTGATGAATACATAAACAAATTATGGCATATATATATGTGGAATACTGTTGTCATAAAAATGAAGTACTAATACATGCTACAATGTGAATGAACCCCAAAAACACCATGCTAAGTAAAAGCCAGATATAAAAGGTCATATATGACTCCTCTTATATGAAATATCCAGAATAGGTAAATCCATAGGAACAGAGAGTAGATGAGTAGTTTGCCACAGGCTGTGGGGATGGGAAAATAAGTAAATATAAATTTAGAGTTTTATTTTGGGTGGTAAAAATGTTTTGGAACTAAACGGGGGTGCTGTTTGCACATTATTAGGAATTTACTTAATGCTATTGAATTATTCACTTTGAAGTAATTTTATGTGAATTTTACCTTAGTTTTTTAAAAAAGGAATGTTATTTAGAAATGAGGTACATTATACATCAGAGAAACGGCTGAGGTGATATTGGTCACCCTAGACTATAGGCTCAAAAGGCAAAGGATAGTTCTTAGTTAAGTCTTGTAAAATGATACATTTGAACCCATATATATGCATAATTTCAATTAAAAGTTAGTAAGATAAACATCTGTCACTTGACAGAAAGGTGATTTTTAAAGGAAGAGAATAGTTGAAGGAAAACCTTCAAATCCAAGGTGCTCACATATGAATAGATTTGGACAAATAAGATCCATATGCTGATTCCAGCTGTGTCAAATACACAAAGAAAAAGCATATGGAAACTTTTGTTTAAAAAGGAAGAATAAATATCAGAGTCTGGAAGACAGATGAAGATCACACTGTTAAACAGAAAGGAGAAACAGAAAAAATATATTTAAATATATTAAACTGATTAATTAAAAAAATTAAAAGATCATTAAGGAAAATCATTAGAGACAGTATCAATAAACTTCCTAAAACTTCAACAGCAAAAATACCAGGAACAAGATCAAAATTTGGGGAAAATATCTGTAGCACATGATAAAGGGTTAAGAATAACAATGTTCCGAAAAAGAAATTAGAATAGGGCACACTAATAGCCAATTCAACAAAAACATGATACTTATGGGTAACCAAAGTAAAACAGAATAAAGATCATTGTCTCTTAATATTTAAACAATTAAAAAGTATTTATTTTGAAAGGATGCAAAGAATTGACATTCTCATGTGTTTTTAGTACTTATCAGTACACTTTTGAAAAGTTTTGCAAAATATACAAAAAATATATGCTAAAGATCGCCCTTTTAATGCTTCACAAATTTGGTATCATCCTTGTGCAGGTGCCTTGCTAATCTCTGTATTGTTCCAATTTAGTATATATGCTGCCAAAGCAAGCACCAAAGATCCCATTTCTAGGAATTTCTCTTGAGATAACTAGAAGGCAAATTAGAACATATAACATATATTGAATAAGTATCCACAAGTTAAAAGATTATAGAATGATACGTGTAGCATGATGCTCATGTGCAAGTGTGTGATTAACAGGTCATGAAGGAATATTCAGTAAAGAAACCATTGTCTCTGAATGATTTACCTACTACCATGTATTAAGTACCCATGTAATCCACACAATTAGAGATTGAGAACCTAAACCGGCTAAATCACACAGCCTGTAAGTGAAAGGACTGTTTCTGAAATTCAAGTTTGGTGCCTCTGCCTACACTCAAGTTTTCGTATTTTCTTAAATTATTATCAAGTATGTTACTTTTTTGAGGTAGTGAGACATATAGTCTAACTGTATTTGCAGTAGTTCTGTTGACTTGATGGTAAGAATTGTATTAATACTCCTTATAATTTAAACCTAGAGATGGTTTGAAACATCGAATGCTCCACCTACAGCTGACGTTTTTTGTCCAGAACCATCAATATCCAATATTTGCCTAGCTACATAGGGTTTGCAAAGAATTATGTTGTGCATTACCTTGTTTTACTTGTTCATCACTTTTGAAGATGTTTGCCTTGTCAGTTCATTTTTTGGTTTATAATGGTTAGCCACTTCAAGATATGAACACAAAAGCAGAAAAGATAAAAACTTACATCTAACACTAAATAAGAAATGGGTAAGATACTAAGCCTGTTTTTGCACCTGTCTCCCATATTTGTGAGGAACTAGGAAGTGGGTATGAATCAGCCCGCATACCCAGCATAGAACATACTGCTGGGTAGGTGAATATATGGTCTTGAAGAACAAGGTATCTTGGGTGTCTGTACCTCTTGACCCCAGCATCCAACAGGTTATTAATGCCAGTTTCGATACTGGTCTCTTGAATATAAAGACTGCCTAGTAGCATGATTTCAAACACAACTTTGATTACTACTTACTGTAAAGCTTAAGTAAAACGCTTAATATTAAATATAAACTTAGAAAAAAGGTGATACATACAAATGGCCTGCTTAAACTTTTTCTGCATCCCAAAGTATGGCTTCGTAAAGCAGCCAGACATGCAGCTTGTCATTTGCTGGTCTTACAACCTTGAACAACTCACTCCAGTAGTTTAGAATTGCCTCTTTCAAACAGGGATACCCAATATCCTGACATTTATCTTAACCCATCCAAAAGTTGCAAGGCTCAGGGACCTGAGTTCACCTCACAGTTCTTCCCATTTCCTCTGCTCCAGATGGAACTGTTTACTGAATCATGATACCCATCTTCCTCATCTTAAAGCCTCACCAAGTCAGGAGGGCCTTCCTCCTGAGGTCCCTCCATACTAAAGATGTACCTTCTCCAGACACTTTTATGTATATTTCTGATACTACACCGTGGATAACATCACAGTTCTACTTAAGTATTTAACATCAAATGTGTCAAGAAATATATTTGCCATGACATTAAAATAACAGTCACTACTACTTCCTAGTTTCTTCCAGCCCCGCCATACAGCAACCACTATGAAGTTAAACTGTTCAACTTGATGAAATTATAAACTGGATGCAATAATATGTGTTCTTATTGCTTCCTGTGAAATTACGCAATTCTAATTCTGCTGAAACACTTCCACATCAAAAAAGAGCAACACAGAAAAATCACTGATACACATTTTTTAAGGGAAAGAAACACAAAACATACTTCTAGTTAAACAATGGCTTTATTGCTTCAATACATAGACAAGTTTATGCAACCAGGGCAGAGGCTGTGGATGACTCGCTGAAAAGGAAAAAGAGGGGAGGGGAGAAGACTGGATTAATACAGGTTCTACATATACATCCATAGAACTTCCAAGCTGATAAAGTTATTTCCAAACAACTTCAATAAACCTCAACGGTATTAAATGTACCAACTCCTTAGTTTCTGAATCAGTTTATTGTGCTCAAGCAAAATGAATTAAGATGCTCACTCAGACATCCAAGGAAGAACTGGCCAACATAAGGAAAAACCTTTCTGGTGGAAACTGCGAACGTTTGGAAACCAATCATCATAGTGAGCAAGTGATGCAAAAATAAAGACAACATAAATACCTGGGAACAGTGGTACCAACTGAAATCTTACCCACTATCTATCTAAAAGTGATTCATGCTCTAAATCAGAGGCCTATAAACCACGACTCTTTGTCTTTGTAAATAGTTTCAACGGAACATAACCATGGCCCATTTGTCTATGTATCATCTATGGCTGTATTCCTGCTATAATGACAATTAAAAGAGTAGCTGACCATATAGCCACAACCTAAAACATTACTATCAGTCCTTCTACTATATTTACTATCTGACTGACTCCTGTTTAGGTTAACAAGGTTGATACTTACTATTTCCAATTAGGGGGGAGGACTCGTTTGGTCTTGTAATATCGAGCCAACCGATGAATACGGCTCTCAATCAAAATCAGACGGAATTTAGCATCCTTATCCTAAAAATAAAAATAAAATTCAAGAAAACCTCCCAAAACAACTAAACACTATCAAACATTGTTTTAACAAAGGAATGTATAGCCACCATACACTTTAAAGAAAACAGTTATCCTGTAATAGAATCACAAGCCAGAGTTCACAAGGCTACATTAAGCCATAAAGAGCATTTAATGCTTCCAGCAAGACTGAGCAGGATTTGAAAACTCTGCAAATAAAAGACCTCAACATTTCAACTAATTAAATACACTATATCTAGAGGAGCCAAAAACCCCCAACCCCCAAATCTTTTCTGGTAGAATTTTTATTTCAAAGCAATTTTATTGTGACCAGTTTGTGCCCTAAGCCACCTCAGTTAATTCAAATCGGATGCATTATATTTTATTTAAAAAAAGTTAGTACAAGCAGTCCTAGTCTCTTACCTTTCTGTTCCTCTCAAGATGCTTTCGAACAGCAACAGCTTTCTTAATTAAATGGTAGAGATCCTCAGGAAGATCAGGAGCAAGTCCTTTGGACTTAAGAATTCTCAAGATTTTATTGCCTGTCACAAAGCGTACTTGTGCAACACCATGTGAGTCTCTCAGGATCACACCTGACAAGGGATAATAAGTATAAATTCCCACACCAAACACACAAACTGGAGTATGTGATGTAAAGGTTCTGAGATCAAATCACTTTTCAAGTTTCCTATCTGTAAAATGGGGCTTCCTATTATACATCACATAAACCAACATGAGAATTCATACAAGCTCACTCAGACATCCAAGGAAGGTTTACCCAACACAAAGGAAAACCCTTCTGGTGGAAACTGCGAATGTTGGAAAACCATCATCACAGTGAGCTTGCTGGATAGGATAAAGAAACTATCAATGAGATTCCTGCTATATATACCTGTTCAATTAAAACCAGTTTATTAAGCATATTAGAATTTCTTAAAATTTTATGTACTTTTTTTTTAACTCTCAAAATAGCACGTCTGACTACTGGACAGTCTACTGTGTATTTCCTATTGTGTGTGATACCTCCTTTAGATAATAAACTCCAGAAGAGATGTTATTACCCATTTACGACTACTGTATTCTCAGTGTCCGGAACCACACAGCAGGCAAACATTTGCCAAATAAACTTGTAAAATCACACATGGCTGAGGTTCAAATCAAATATAACTGTGGCAAAAGTGTGACAAGCATTAAGTAGCCAATACCAACTCCTTCACTCAAGAGGTGTGACTTGGGGCTACTTATCTAGCGACACTGTGCCTCAGTTTCTTCAACTTTTAGGATGAGGAATACTTCTGGTTATTTACTTGAAAAGTATTGCCGTCAGAATTGAATGAGATCAATATATGTAGAACGCATAAAACGATGCACCCAGAATGCCCAGGCCATACTATATATACTTATTAAATTTTGGCAAACCTTTTAATAATTATACCGTCTTCAGAATGAGATTGAGATTTCAACAAATGAAGACTAGGTCTCGGCCATCAACAGTAAAGACAGAAAAGACAACAAGATTTTCAAAACCCGTATAGGACACATTTTTCACCACCCACGGGGGGCCTTTTTCTGGAAGTTAGCGGAAGGGGCTACATCAGAGAAAACACTCACCGATTTGTGAGGGAGTCAGCCCCTTCTTGGCCAGTTTGTAGATCTGCTCCTTCACGTCGTCAGATGTCAACTTCAGCCACTATTGGGGAAAAAGAAAGCGGCCTTAGAACGAGAAACCAGGGATGGTACCTAAGCACAGCGATCCCTCCACTCTCAAAGTTGTGCTCCTCATACACACATGGCCCCTATGGCCCCATCCCGGCGCCACTTCCCACGAGCCAGAAATGGTACCCTCCTCCCCAATCTCCCCCCGGTCACCGCACGCTACTTACTGTGGGGACGCTGCGGCGGTAGGGCAGGGCCGACTGGGACAGGCCCTTCCTGGGGAAAGAAGCAGTCTTGAGGTGAAGTGGCGGTCCGTGCCACAGCAACTCAGGTCATGCCCTGGACCCGCTGCCCACACTCCCTCCTTTTGCCCACACCCCCGCAGCTGAACCCTGCAACCCGCTGGGAAACCCGAGCTCACCCGGGAGCATGCATGCGACCCATGATGGCGGCGGACAGGCAGCGCAAAAGAGAGCGAGGGATGTGAAACCGTTGGAAGCCACCCAACACACAGGAAGTGACCTCACACGTCCTCGCTTCCTCGAGTGCGAGAGGCGGAGCTACGCTGCGTGGCTCTTGGAGACCGCGTGACTACATATCCCGAAATGCATTTCAAAGGAGTGGTAGATTTCTCAGTCAATGGAACCACATATCCCAGCATACATCGGTTATTGGGGCGGTTGGTGGCTGGAGTGGGGAGTTTGGGCTCTTTTCCAGCTGATACTGTGCGCTTCTGGAAGTGCTGCCAGAAGTAAGATTTTACAGCTTCGAATCCTGAACGGGAGAGGGCATGGAACAGAAACAGCTGCAGGGGTTGGTGGACTTAGTCTCTGTACTAGGAAAGGCTGTTTTCTGCGCCCCCACCCCCCAAACCGATTTGGGTGCCTGAAGTTTAGCCATATACAAATGTTCGTTTATTCACCAGTGCCAAACCTTACCTTGGCACTAGATACCGGCTGTCTCTGCCCTTAATAAGTTCTTAGGTACAATACCATGGTGATATGTGCTACGCTAGAAGTAATTAATAGTAATGGCTACCGGGAGGGAGGGAGAGAGAGAGATTGAGATTTGGATTAGATCACTTAATAAGATATGAGTTTTTCAAGCATTGCTGGAATGAATTGCCTTCAGCCCCTGACTTATCACAGTTATGTCTTGTGGAAGAATAATTGAGGGATGTCTATGATGTAACCAACCCCAGTGCTGGATTGTTTTGAGACTACTACTCTGGTTTAAAAAAAAAAAATCAGTTATTAGAAAGACCATACAACTTTTCTAATAAGGATATACAAATATCAACTCAAATATTTATTGGTGGAATAGGAATTATAACTATTTCAGGGGTTTGGTTGTCATGTTTAAACCCTCCACTAGTTTTTAATTCACCTTACCTGACCATGTTTGTATCAATAGAAATAAAATATGTAGTCGAGTGTGTTGAACTTTAATCAAATGGTGTTTACCTTCTATTATGCCAACCCCTATTGCCTTGATATGTGGCATGCTTTTTTGAGAACTTATAAATTGTAAACTTTTGATTTTTTACAATAATTCTACCTAAATCGCTATTAACACAATTATTAAAGGCAGAAGTTCAGTGATCAAATGGTTTTAAAAAATTCATTATATTAACTTTTATACTTTTGAGATAAAATTTACAAACCATAAAATTTGCTATTTTAACAATTTTAAAGCATACTTCAGTGTCTTTTAGTATGTTCACAATATTGTGTAACCATCACCACTAATCAGGAGTTTTCATTACCCCAACATGCAGCCTTGTACTCTTTAAGCAATCACTCTCCAGTTTCCCCTTCCCCACAGCCCTTGGCTTCCACTAATTTGATGTCTCTATGGATTTGCCTAGTCTAGATATTTCATATAAATGGAATATGTGGCCTTTTGTGGGTGGTTTCTCCCATTAGCATAATATGCATCCATTAATTTTTATGGCTGAATATTCCATTGTATGGATATATAACATTTTATCTGTGCCTCGGTTGATGGACATTTGGCTCATTTGTACTATTTGGCCATTATGAACAATGATCTGAACATTTGTGTTCCAAGTATTTGAGTACCCGTTTTCAAATCTCCTTGAGATGTTATACACACACAGTATGTAAATTTCTGGGTCATAAATAACTTTTTGAGAACTGCCACATTGTTTTCCACAGCAGCTGCACTGTTTTACATTCCCACCAGCAAAGAATGAAGGTTCCAAGATAAACAAAATGCGATAAAATTCTCTACATCTTTTCAGGCAACTGTTGGCCATTTTGGAGAAATGTCTGTTCAGTCCTTTGCCCGTAAATAAATTGGGTGGACTTTCTGTTGTTAAGCTCTTTATATATTTTAGATACCAGACCCTTATCAGATATATAATTTGTGAATATTCTCTCATCATGTTGTCTTTTTACTTTAATAGTGCCTGTCCTTTGATACACAATTTTAATTTTGATGAAGCTCAATTTATTTATTTTTCTTTTGTTGCCTGTGCTTTGTGTCATACTTAAGAAACCCTTGTCTCATCCACGGTTACAGAGGTGTACATCTATGTTTTCTTCTAAGAGTTTTTAATTTTAGCTATGTTTAGGTCTTTGTTCTATTTTGAACCAATTTTTATATATGTTCTAAGAGTTCTATCTACTTCATTCTTTTGCATGTGATTATTTGTCCCAGCACCATCTGTTGAAAAACTTCTTCCCTCATTGATCTTGTCAGTCTTATGTCTTTACTGAATCATGATTCAAACAAAAATAACCAAATAGTTATTCTAGAAATGAAAAATACAACCACCAAATTTAAACTTCAATGAATAAGTTAAACAGTTGACAGAAGTAGAGAACTGGAGAAGTCATAATAAATTATTCAGAACTGATGCTACTGATCCATAAAGAATCCTAAATAGAAAAAAATAAAAAGATACCTACACCTAGGCACATCCTAGTTAACATAGAATCAGAATTGTTGAAGGTCTCTAGGAAAGTGGCAATCTAGACCTTCAAAGAACAACACTTAGAAATCAGACACTATTAGAGCATCTTTAAGGGCAACTGACAGACCAGTTCTAAAATTCAGGATTATTTGAACCCAATAAACTCCTGGGTGAGATGCAAAGAACAGCAACAGTGAGCTCAAAGTTTGGAACCAAAAATGTTACTATGTTGATGAGGAAATGATAACAGAATTCTTTTATTCCAGAAATATTTTAATACAATCGTAGTACAGTTATAAAGTCACATTCAATCCACTGAATGAATATATGCAAGGTCATTAATAAAAATATACATCTTTACCCACTACCTTAATATAATTAAAGGGTTTGGTTCTTATAGATAAGACTAATTGCCATATTCATTCATATTTGCACTGTTTGTCAAACAGCATGTAAGTAAATCTATAGATCAAAGTAGTATGACTTCATTCCTTTTTGATCTGAAGTCTAAGTATCAAAATTGAATGTTTTCTTTTTTAAAATGCCACAATATTTGATTCCTAGAAAAACAGTTAATCAATTTAAGGCAAGATATCAAAACTTTTATACAACTTTAATTTGAAAAGATAAAAGAACACTTTATCAGAGATCACTCATGCTCTAACATTTAGCTACCTACTGATGTTTATAAAGGCAGTAATAAAAAAGTCAGTGCAAGTTCTACATTGGGTTCCTCAGTAGAGAAAATAATAGGTTCTTGGAGTAAACCATTATTTTCAAATCCCAGAACACTGCAAGGGGAAAAAATTCTTCCGGTGCAGGACTTACATGTAGCATAATTATTTTTTACTCGATAAAGATAGATATAAAACATTGTGATTATACATAAAAATTAGTGTCTTGGCCAGTTTATTTAAACTTTTGTTTTATTTAATGCAAGCTTTTAAAAAATGTTACAGAAACAACTGATTTAAAGTCTATTGATAGTAGTAGTGCAAAGAGGCGCCTCTGTCCCTTTTTAATTTTTTTTCTTTTTGGTAAGGGCTGAAGATTAGTGTTTCACAAAGAAATAACTTATATTTAAAATATATGTAAAGGATGTGTGTGGTTTTTTAATGACCAAAGAAGGCACAAAAACAGTTAAACTAAGAGAAGACATTACCACTTGTTCTGAACTCTGGTTAACTGTACAGCAGTAATCATAATATATACTTTTAGATAAGAATCCAGATTTCTTGTATTTGAAAAGTGACACCACATTTTCTAAATCTAGTATTTGTGTTAAGAGACGCTGCATTAACAGACTGCAAATAGGCAGTATACATTGAGCCAAATTAACAATGACCTTTTACCAAAACCATACTTTCTTTTTACAGTGGCTAAGTAACAACTCATGGAATGGAATTAGGTCTCAAAAGCTTAAGTGAAAATATCTAGTACTTCTTTACATTTGCAAAGCTACTTACACACTTTAAGAAAATGTTAACTGTTATGTGGGAAAACGAAATAAATGGTGGTGCTTTGTTCTACATTGTAATCAATGTATTAAATAGACAACACATCTGAACATTTAAAAAAGATGTTTATATATCATGCTAACGGGGGTTTTCATAAAAATGGACCATAGTGTTAGGCACCAAAAATTTCAAGTTTTTTTTTTTTGAAGCCTGTCCCACTGATACATCCTCAAGTCTTCTATTTCTGTTCTGCAGGTATCACCATTTTCATTAAACATTAGCACAGTTCATAAAAATTCTGTTCTGGACAACTGAATTAGAGATTGTCCTTTCTTGGTATTCTTCATTGTTTATTTTGTCATCTTACAGCACCTAGATTGCTACAATCTCTATTACCATTTAAAAAGTGATTTTCTATTTTAGCCATGAGAATTGATATATGTATATATTTATCCAAACTAAACACATACTAGCTGTGAAGTTGTATGAATAACTAATAAAATGAATCTTAATGATTACTTAGAATAATTTCGATCATGTCCCTTATGGTTCTGAGTCTCATTATATTAAGAAATTTATGTGAATGTACAATGCTTACAAATATAAGCAAGACAGCTTAAAAGACAAACTTTTATAGTCTACATTAATACTCAGTCTGGACCCTAGAATTCTTGTCCTGGGCCTCTTGTGAAGAGTCTGCCTACTAATGGAGTTCTAAAAAAACCAGGAATGGGCACATGGGTAAACAATTTTCACTTGTTTAATGAGGGAGTGGAGTATAGATATATGGAAAGGAAACTACCAAACTTCAACTCACACTCCTAGGAATAAATTATGGTTATAATGGAATGAAGGAATTTAGTGTACAGCTAGCTGCATCAAGGAATCTCAGTTATCTGGCAACAAAAACATAAGTCAAATGGCTGACTGCTTAACTACATTATACATCAGAAGTAGAGAAAATGACATTTCTGTGGGAAAAGCACTAGTAAATGTACATAATTTTGTGTCTTGAGTAAGTTGAAAGTGAGTGAAAACTACTTACTAATTAGTTATCAAGTCAGGAAAAAATCAGAATGAAGTGCCAGGAAGCATATGAAGTTAAGGCACCATTATTTACAACTTCAGTTACTGGCACTTAATTCTGAAAAAGGCTTTAAAGACATGAATAATAGAAATTGATATTATTCCGCCCCCCCCCCCCCACTTCTATAAACTACTTAGTAGTTCTTAACATAACTATTATTTGTGCTTTGCTTTCTGGCCCTGTGAATAGCAGCTGCATTTTATGGTAACATCCTGCACCTTTCCTTTCCTTCGGTGTCTGCGAACACACACAGGATAAAGGCTGTAGAAGGTGCGAAAACAGGAAACAAACAGGTTGTATCTGTGTGAGAAATGATGCAAAACAGACCAGACTAAAGCTATTACTCAAGAGAGTATTAAATCCTTCCCCAACTCCAAGTCTTTTTTAGAACTTATTATATATTAAGTTTAGGGTTTATAGCATTCTATATAACGACTTAAAAAGGCAATGGCTTCAACAAATTCATGTTTGTTAGGTGACTGTTAGTCCAACACATGTGTTGAAATGCAGCCAGTACATTTACTTTATAATCTCTGTCCACGTATAAAAATACTATACGAAGTTCTCGTGTGTGTGTGTGTGTGTGTGCAAGTGCGCACATGGTTTAACTGTTCTTGCTTCCAAAGCTCACAAATTTACTAGCTTACAAATAGGTTGCTGCAGTCAGCTGATACCACCTAACCGTCTCTTTACTCAAATTGAAATCTTTCAAAGGCAAGGTTATTCCACCCAAGAAAAAATTCTCCCGCAGAGATTCCGCGCTGAGTACACTTAGTTGAAGTTCTCTCTGTCTTAGGGATTCTTTGCTATATCCACTGTACACAAGCTACAGCAAAGGCAAAACAAACAAACAAAGAATGTTACAAATTATTTGGTTTCCTGGAATATTTTAAGTAAAAACATAAGTGAAATTATTGCTCAAAGAGTAACTATAATTAATGACATTGATTATGACATATCTGGTGGGATTTGTCTCAGACTTTAGAATAATTTCAAGAGTCTTCGTTTGTGTTATCATTCCTCTGAGTGACACAAGAATATACAAAGTAGAAAATTATTAGTGGCTAAAAACTAAAAGCATGTTTTTTTTAGAGATGGAGGTATGAAGAAGGGAAAATTACATGGCAGCATGCATTAAGATGATCTAATAGCTGGGAAGAAAAGCATGGAAGGAAGCAAGCTGGGATAACAAGATTTTACAAAAAATGAGGGATTAAAATTTCCCTTTGGTATCTATTTTCTGTTGGATTTTATTTGCCATGAAATGCTAATTTCTGATTAACCATAATTCAATGCAAACACACCAGTTATAAATGCACTGCAGCAAAATCTGGAGTGTTGAAAAGCTACTCTCCTTCAAACACCACATTCAACATTTAGGTTATGTTTTTCAAGAAAGCCTCACCATAACTTCTAAGAAACATCACCTTAATTTTGTCCTTAATACTGTTTGACTGTAAGAACTAAAAAACTGAGCACATTTCATTTTCTTGAAAGTAGAACACTAACTCGAAAAAAGCCACTACTACTAATATCCACAAATAATGCAGTGTTTATCCTAAAGAAGTAGCTGACTAAAGGTTAGTGGGTTTTATAGATGATTAAGTTTATAAATTGACCATGAGTGGTTGAGCAAAGCAACTGTTCTGCTCCACATTGTTTAGGTGATGCTTTGCTTACTGCTTTCAGTTCTGAGCACTCTGCATTAAGAGGGTCGCTGGCAGACCAAAACAAGTTAGGAAGATGATTTTCAAACTACATTGTATTAAGCAAAGTAAAGGTACTGAAGATGTTTTAAAAGAATAAACAGGAAAAGGTAAAAACATACCTTTGACTATAAGAAATAAAAACAACAACAACAATGACAAAAGAATAAACAGGAGGGCATTTCAACTTCAATTATGTGAAGGGCTGCCACGTAGAAGGAGGAAAAGAATAGCTCTGTGTGGTTCCAACAGGTACAACTATTGGATGCAAACTACAGAGAGGGAAGATTTCAGCTTACTATAAAAAATAGTCTAAGAGTTGGAGCTGCCCCAAACAAACTGGATTACCTGGAAATATTTCAGCACAGACTGGGCATCCCCTTGTAGAAGGGGTTCAGGCACTGGAAAGGTAGAGGAATAATAGCCCTTTAAATCTTCTTAAAACCTAAGGTCTATGATTGGGGATTCAATACTGCATCACTGTTAAACAGCAATGGACTGCTATTGATTTGCTATACTAGTACAATACACAGTTCAGCAAATGATACCTAAAAATTTTTTATTTAAAGTGTTTAAAATTTTAAATCTCAGAACAACAGATCTAGGAAAGTTTTAGAAATGATTTGAACTTACCATTTCATTGAATGTCGGATTCCTAGTTTTTCGTGAAATTTTGGTTTTACGTTTGGATGTTTTGTGGGTATCTGGAAGTAGGTATGTTTTGACATATGGATTTGGGTCAGCTCCATCTTCAGTAACCTATAAAGAAAAGCATTCCCTTAACAGTAATGCTTCCTACCAAGGAATAGGTTTCCTCTATAATCATCACCATTTATAGTCACTCACAAGATCTTTGATGTGCATCACCATGATGAAAAGAGTGCCATTTCGGTAAGAGACAGATAATTTCACTGCTCCTCCTATCTGGCCCGGAGTAGGACTGAAGGGACCTGCATCTGAAAATATAAATATGTTTATCTTTATTTTACTTGCAGTGGTTCAAACTGCAACAAAAAATCTTTGCTTTAACTCCATACCATGACATGTGGAGTAAAAAAGGTAAAGGACCTGGTAGACCACTGGATATATACTTCTTTGGTAATCACATTCTATTAGGAAAATTATGTTTATCTAGAAGTATACTGGCTTTAAAAAAATACCCTCCTCCCATTCTTACTGGACCATAAGCCAGGAACCCCACTGTCACTACCATATTTACTGAGAAGTTAAAGACTTGTAGGCCAAAGAGAAGTCATGAACTATCAATAAAGAGAAAAAAATCTCACCTGCAGACCTAGCTATTCCTTCAGCTTTCTCATCACGAAGTAAAGGGTGAAAAAAAGTACAAACAAGATCACACTAAGATAGAACAGGAAAAAGATCTGTTAGTTTAAATATTATGTAGCACAAAAACAGTATGTTATTTTTCAGTTAGGACAGTCACCTCTGCTACGTCCGTTGAAGCACTCATCAAACTTTGTAAGTAACTGTTTAACTCTATTTTTCTTTTGGCTGCTACATCTTTTATGTGTGTTCTTCCTAGAACCATTCTATTAGGAAATCTGTAAAAGAAAAACAATAACAAAGGGGGATTTAAATTATTATATCTGGAGGTATTTCTACAATCAAGTACATTTTACTTAGAAATATACTTTTTATATACTTAAATACAAAGTAGATTCTCAATCCACTATAAAGTAAATTTTATGATTTCTTTTCCAAGTACTAGAGCTAATATAGTTCAAGTATCCATTATCTTTTTATGAACATTGGTACATAAAGTACATGCTTTTGCTAATTTGCTATACTATTTCTTCTCAAGAGTATTCACAAATATAGATACCAGTTAAAACCCACAAATGACATGGAGCCCAAATCAAGATATTGAAAATAAACCCTGACACCCACTTTGCTTCCTCTTTACTCTTGAAATCTAGTATGAGAAGAATTTGAGCAACTTGACAGAAGAAATCTACTGGTCACATTAGCTACATTAAAACTGAAGGTTTTCGAAGGGTATCAGAAACAAAACTAAGCACTAAGATTCTGATTAATAGTCTCAATGCCTCAGCTTTTTATTTTTCAGGAGTTCAGTATACCCATAATAGAGTATTTCTGCTGTGATTTAAAATCTGACTTTTTAAAACCAAGATTTCAAATTATTATCTTGTGTTGCTTACTGTGGTAGAGAAAACAAATTTAAAGCTTCACTAAAATTAGAAAGCTGAAAAATTCCGTAGTTTTAAGTTTAAAACCTTGATCATTTATTCATTTACTACTTCAACAAAAAATTACTTGTCTATGTCTAGTACTGTATTACACCCTTGTGATACAAAGAAAAGTAAATCACATATGATCCATAGTACTTTACTAAGTCTTAAGTTATCTTACAAAGCTTTTGACCTATACTTGATAATAAAGAAATTTTTTTCCTATAAAAAAGGATTAATGTACATGGATGGAACATACCCTGGTAACTTCCAAAGTGGAAAAATAATACTGAGCTTGTTGTGAAGTTCCTGAAACTCGTCAAATGTTCGGAACACAAATGATGGCTCAAGCTGTCCTTCTCTCAAAATTCGGACTACATAAATCTGAAAAAAAATCACACCCAAATAAATACATAAGATTCATAATAAAACTTTTCCTTACAGAAAGGAAATGTATAGCTTGACTGTTAAGTGTAATCCAAGTGCTTTTAACTTTGTAATATACATGTCACCAATAGGAAACAGCAAATATAAAACTCATCGTATTTGTAGCACATCTAACTACATTCTAAGGGTGATCTTTACCGTTGTAAGATATAGAAATAAAAACTTGAAAGTGAAAGTCATTTTATTTCCAAGATTAAATATAATAAATGTACTTCCCAAATTTATAAATTTAGTGCATTTCCAATGAAAATATTAAGTTCATTTAAGAGAGTAATAAGAAAAAAAAATTATGGCACCTGGAATATGAGGGAAAACAGCTTGTGGGATATAAACTATTATAAAATCAGTAAAATACTAGTGCAGGAAGAGTCAGATATATAACTACAGAAGAAATAAATTCAGGGATATATATACATAGATTTAGTATATTTAAAGGTGGCTTCATAAACATTGCAGGGAGGAAATGGAGTGCTCGAGAAAATGGTGTTAGGATAACACCATTGTATATTAGCAAATATACAAAAATTTACTAATAATAAAACAAGTGAAAATTAAAATAGTACTATCCGACAAAAATATTAGCACTGGGTAAAAAAAAAAAAAAAAACAGCAAAAAATGATGATAATGCTATATATACTACTGGGGAGGGCACACTGAAGATCCTGTTTTTTGAAAACAAACTGTGTGTTTATAATATAATACAGTATCCCTGGACAGTGGAATGAGAATTTTACTTTATATGTATTTATATTTGTTCAATTTGTTACAATGATCAAGCTTTACCCTTGAAATTAAGAACAAACTGAAGATAAAATGGTACTACCCTTTTAGTTTTGTCCCTGAAAAGAAGAATATCATTTGTCTCATGATTTTGAAGCAAATTTACCAAGAAATAAATACCAAAAAACAATTATGGATGCTCCAAATACATTTATTTATTTTTGGATCATGGGTAGAATTGTGAAAAGAACAAATGCTTGAAATTTTGTAGCAGAGTCAGCAAAGGGAGTAGGAAAGGACAACAAATACACAGGCATGAGTCTCTACAAATACAAAAAAAACAAACTTACGTAATGTTTATCTGGGTTGTATTTCTTATGGTAAGTGAAAACAGAGACTTCCTTTATTCGACCATCTTGTCTAAAGGAGTAAGTTTTGGGTGAAAATGAAAGGATGGGTTCATCATTGGAAGGAAGACCAGTAAAACGAAGCTGAGCAAGGTTGTGAATGAAGAAGTTAAACTTTGTGGCAATGTTTCCCAAACTTGATTCAATCAGCCTACAAAAATAATTTAAAAATGTGTTAATAGTAAATGTTCATGAAAACACATACATGCTCAATTCTTTTAACATAATAAGAGATAAAAAAAACTTTTAAATCTTTTAAAATATTAAGCAGATTTTCACTTTGCTAAGGATTCCCTTTGTTCTATAGGCCAAAAACCTGTTAAAATATATCTCAGCTCAACGAAAAAAGAAATTTAGCCCAGGAGTCTCTATTCCATCCTGCTCCAATGTCTCTAAGAAATGATGCTTGGATTTCTCGAGCCCTCTGGAGTCCAATAGGAATTAAAAGCTATTAAGGACAGAAGATGATTGGTATAACGCCAAAAAAGATTTCATTATTTTATTCCCTTGTAATAAATGAGGTAGATGACAACTACACATAAATAGAAGGAAGCATCCAGAGTAATCCAAATTTTTAAAAATCTCTTCTATCAAATAGTAGAATCTGGTATCAGAGTCCTTCTTCAGATAATCCTAACTTCCTTTATTTAGGAAAATAATTTTTTACAGGATAGGGAATTTGGTGGGCATAAATGTAGAATGCAGGCCTGGATAAAACATTTTAGGAAAGCAAAGAAAACAAGTCTCAGAAACAGGATAAAGGAATCCAGAAAGAGAAAAGAGATACAAAAAGTGACAGAACCTCACACAAAGGTTTTTGCCTTGCTTTGGACTAAATATTTGTGTTCCCCAAAATTCATACATTGAAGCCTCAACCCTATAGGGCTAAACGAACTTAGTAATTAAGGTTAATGATATCATAAGGGTAGAGTAGAGCCCTGATCCAACAAGATTAGTGTCCTTAAAAGAAGAGACAAGAAGTGTGCTTTCTCACACTATCTCTTTCATGCAAGAAAACAGCAAGAAGGCAGTCAGTTGTCTATAAGCTAGAGCCCTCACAGGAAGCAAATCCACCTGCACCTTGATCTTGGACTTCCCAGCCTCCTTAACTGTGAGAAAATAAACTTTTTTTGTTTAAGCCATCTCATCTACGGGATTTTTTATGGCAGACCAAGCAGACTAATATATGCCTGCTTTACAGCTTTGCTCAAAGGAACCAACAAATCTATTTAAAAAAAAAAAAAACCATCAATACTTAGATTATCAGGATAAGTTTGGAAGGCTATACAAAAGTCAGCTTCCCTTAATTCAATTCAGTCCAGAGTCTTGAGACTAGGGAAGTCCAATCCAGTGTTTTCTACCTCCTCTCCACAGAGAGGAAGAAAGCAAGAGAAAAAGGAAAAGAAAAGAACATAAGCTTACGCACCCCTCCCTGCTCTGGCATTATGATGAGGTGGTACTAGTCAGTAAACAACCTGGTTACCAGACATTTAGAACATATTTTCCAGGAAGACCTGCCTTTAAAGCAATAATGAAAATTTCAAATGCAATCATTGGTATATGTGTTTAAAGCACTACATCACATAATGTCAATTTACTACAGCAGTATTGCAGAATTCGCCATTTTAATAAAGTACTTAAGGTATCAATTAAAACAGTATGGCAGGATCCTCAAAAATAGATTAGTACAGGTGTCATATAAGGGGAAAAAAAATTTATGTTTGGCACTGCAGAAAATGTTTCACAGAAATAGTTCATAAATGAGATGTTTATAATTGAAATCATATCTAAATGAACCTTGAGATAATATTTTGAGAAATAAATGTATTTTTAAAATGCTGTTGCAAATCCTTTATATTCACTAAATAAATTTTTAACCTACTATTTGCTAATACTGTGAACCAACATTTTCCTATAAATCAAAATTTTGATATAGCATTTGTTTACACTAAGGAAAACATAGCCAAGCTGACCTATATGTACTTTCTCCAATACATTTAATATGCCTCACCTAGTAAAGAAAATTGTAGCTTCTGCATCTGTAGTTTGAGGTTGTAGTGCATCTCTAACGTATTTCAAATCTTGAATACTTGTAAGTTCTGGTAACCCTGAAGGAATCATCTATAGAAAGGGAGAAAAAAAAAGTTTGTGAGTTAAATTTTTTTCCACCCTTACTTAAAAGCTAGCCAGGTAATAAGAACTAAAGCAAACAAAGACAATCAGTTCTGTTAGTGTTTTAGAAATCTAAGTGACTGTTTTATTTAAAAAAAAAAGAAAAAGAAAAAGAAAAAGAAGCCAAAGAAGTCAATTGTTGGAAGTCACAAAGTCAGTTTATGCAATTAAAGCTGTAAAATTCAAACATTTGTCTAGCACTCTGTTTTTACATCAATTTTAGTCATAATCGCAGTAGGTTTTTTCTGTTTATTTTTATTTTTACTTAATATATATCCAGAAAATTACAGAAACTTTAAGTATACAGGTTAATGAATGTTTACAATTGGAACACACCCAGATCAAGACATGAAACACCTACCAGCATCCCTGACGACTCTCTCAGTGCCCCTTTAGGTTACTCCTCCTCCTCACCTGCAGAGGAACTACCCTTTAACCTTATTTTTTTATATTTTGTATAAATGTTGTCTGATATACTTCATATGACAATTTTTAAGTGCTGGTAATAATATATCTGACATTTGAAACTAGTAAATTTTATTCCAAAATCACAAAATATCTTTTTTAAAAAATTGAAACACAGAAGCATTAATAGCAAATAAATTAAATGCTTTTAAAGAACAGAATTACCAGTGAAAGGAGGTTAAGAAAGAGGTTTGTTTGCTTTCTTATCAAGTTGTAGGCCTGACAGCAGAGGTCCACAAACAACTGGAAACGAATGGTGGGCTTTTCACCCCCATTGATGACATATGCCATATCAGAAGTCAGCACAAAAGGAGCCCGATCTCTATTTAAAAAGAAAGTACATACAAAATATTTTTTACAGAAAATATTCACACAGCGCTATTATTATACAGTTATTAAGCTAAGCTATCTGAGTCATAGCAATTTCTAACTGGGAAACAGCACCAGGCAGTTTTGAATTTGCTAATTCTTAAAAACTCACATTTTCCAGAAAATCATCATATAATTTCATTTGTGCAGAACTTACAATAAGAAAATTTCTCCAAGGTGATATTTATAAATCCACACCCAGAGATCAAATATTAGTTACGAATATAAAGAAAAATTTTTCACTCATTGCCATTATACGAATGAGAACTTTTCCAATAGGTACCACTAACTAGATAAAATACACGTTAATTCACTTCAGCAAAGGTTACCCACACCTACTCATTCTTGTAGTAAAATCATCTCTTAGGGCTTTTTTCATCCTCAGTTATGCTCAAAGGGAGCTACAAGGCAAAAAAGAACAGCAAGAAAAAAGGCAGGGTTTGGGACATTAAGTTGTGAAATAGGAAGCGCCTCTTTTCTTCAGCAACAACAATAACAATACTAGTACCTTCTGAAGCTACCAAACATCTGTGCATGGCCCAAGAACTTCCCAAAGTCAATGTGAAACATGTGTCCTGTGCTTCGAAGCATTATATTGTCATTGTGTCGATCGCAGATGCCTAAAACATAGGTGGCAACACAGCATCCAGCACAAGAATAGATAAAATTCTCAGAAGCCTAAAATAAAGATATAAAAGTTTTAGAAAAAAGAATTTGTGTGTGAACTGAAAGGATTTTACTGGACAAAGCAGCATCAATTTTTATCTAATAATAAGTATATCAATGTTTGAATAACTCTTTACAGGAAGAAAGATTCCATTTAATCTAACAGATTAGCTAACACATTATCAGTAAAAGCAAAAAAAAAAAAAAGTCTTCTAAGCTTCTTCTTTGAGTGGTGACAGCATCTTCTTAGGTTGTCATGACACTTAAATCATCAAAAAGTTCCCAAATAGAAACTGAGGGGCTGGCAGGAAAGGCAGCTGACCCATAATTCTGCATATGGGAGTTTAGGAGACTTTAAGATTATGTGCTTCAAGAAAAATTATATAATCTAATTTAGATTTTGAACTTAAATTGCTAATTGTGCCTGTTGTTTCAGAAAATGGCTAATTCTATCTACAATAAAAATCTAAGTGGCTGCATATCTGGAAGGGTACGGATGGTAGGCAGGGTCAAGAAGAGAAAGTTCATTCCCCAGGTGGAGTGGTCCAGAGCCCAAGGACAGACTCTGTGCCCAAAGACAGACCAAAGGAAAAGTGATCCAAGTCACCATGGAGACAAAGAAGTTGACGACCTCAGAGTGGACAAGAAAAGAAGGGCAGAGACTGAAGCAACAACAAACCAAAGAACATTTACTATGTGCAAGAGGCTGATGACGACAGGAAAGAAAAAAAATTTTGAAGGAGGCAGAGTTACAAGGATTAGAGTAATTCATCACTCTTTTAAAACACTATTGTAATACATTTTCTCAATAACTTATAAACTGGGTTATGGTAACAAAAACCAGTCTTTTCATATTTGGGGAAAAACCCCACCATTCTAAAGGTATTATTACTCCTACGCTCTAGCTTTTATCAATTTAATAGGCAGAGATGCCAATAGGCCTTACGTAAGTATGTGGTGCTGCATCTGAACATCTTTTAAGCATCGTGTTTATGGAACCTTGCTCCTCACAGGCTCTGCTGCTTATCACAAATAGTAACATTGGGATAAAAATTAACCAGAATAAAAAAATATTTTCCCTTTTTTCAGCTTGTGGGAAAGACATGTGTAAAGAAAGTCAGCTTATATTTTTAAACATTCAGTAATACAATAATGTATTTTGTTGCCCCTCTGGTGACTCCTTATGTGTCATCTGTTAAGTTTCTCAAAGCTGGGGACCTTCTTTTATTTGAGTCTTACCTGTCCTGGGGCTTAAATTGCTAACATAATATCATAGAAGGATAAAACAAGATGCATACAATGAATATTTTAATCTAAAGCATGTGCATTTAGTTTATTCTTAGGATACTACATTTCTGAATAGAGCAGTCACATAGCTCTACATATCCATGTAGTTAATTTGGCTCTTTTGAAATATAATAGACAATGAGTTCCTCAGATTAACATTGTACAATTCAATGAGTTTTTTTCAATTATAGTTGGCATACAATATATTAGTTTCCAGTTGTACAGCAGTAATTAGAGATCTATATAACTCACCCCACTAAATCTAGCGTCTCTCTTCCCCATTACATATTTATTACAACATTGTTAACTATTTCCCTTATGTTACACTTTATATCTCCATGTCTATTTTGTTAACTATCCCTTTGTACTTCTTAATCCCTTTGCCTTTATCACCATCTCCCAGTCCCCCTCCCATCTAGTAGCCCTCAAAATATTCTCTGTATCTATGAGTTTATTTACATTTTTATTGTTGTTGTTTTGTTCTTTAGATTCCATATGTATGTGAAATCATAATATTGGTCTTTATCTGAATTATTTTTCATCGTAATACCCTCCAGGCCCATCAAAGCATTATCTTTCTCCATCCCCTTCCTTTTAGTCTGTGTGTCTTTTAATCTTAAGTGCGTCTCTTGTAGGCAGCATATGTAGGGGTCTTGCTTTCTTATCCATTCAGCCACTCTATCTTTTGGCTGGAGCACTTAATTCTTTTCCATTTGAGGTACTTGTTGATAGGAATGCAGTTATTATCATTCTTTGTTCATGTTTTTGATACATGTGTTTTCTTCTTAAAGAAGTCCCTCCAACATTTCCTGTGATACTTGGTGTTGATAAATTCCCTTAGCTTATTTCTGTCTAGAAAGCTCTTTATCAGTCCTTCGACTCTAAAAGATAGCTTTGTTAGATAAAGTAGTCTTGGTTGTTAATTTTATTCTTTAATTCCCCCAGCAATCATCACTAATAATTATGATGATGATAGCAAATATTTACATATCATTTATCACAAACCAGGCACTGCACTACTCTGTTTCTCTATTACTCTTCCGATCTCCATCCTCATGGTACATGTGTGAATATGTGTGTGTGTGTGTGTGTGTGTGTGTGTGTGTGTGTGTGTGTTAACCCATTTAAAATCTCACAACAAACAATGACATAGGTACTATTATTATTGCCATTTTACATATGAAACTAAAACACAGAGAGGTTATTTTCCTAAGATCACATAATTGTTAAGTGGCAAAGCCAAGATTCAAACCCAGGCAATGTGACTCCACTGTGTTATATTTCCCCTTACTTAGCAAAGCACATAAGAGCCAAATGCATAAAAGACCTCGATGTATGTTACTTGACCATTATTTTGTGTCAAACAACTTACCCCGAATCCCAAAAGAGCCAACATTACTATTAACAAGTATCGGCTTCTGCAGCACACCTCTTTCCCCAAACCACAAAGAAAGGAAATGTTTCTCAAACATTTTAAAAGACCAACAAAAGAAAATTCCTCTACTTTCTTAGGTCAACAGATAGCATTTTTACATATCTATCTGCAAATGTGGTACATTAATTATCTGACATAAACTAGGCAAATGACATTAAAGCTGGGACCTTCTTACACTACTATTGAAAGTGTTCTTAGGCCAATTTAGGATCATTAGAAACCTATGTCCTAAGAGATTTCCCTTTCCTCTTACGTAATTCAATATAAAACAAAACAAAACATGATGCCTCCCATAGTAACAGCTATTAATTATATAACTTATTCTATGTAGCACTTCATACATATTAATTCATTTAATTCTCATAACTTCATAGTATCATTTTTTTACAGCCATAATATATATTATAACATGATAATATATACTATAACATTTTATAGCAGAGATCACTGAAACACAAACAGGTTAAATAATTTGCCTGAGGCTCTATAGCTGAAGAGTGACTTGGGACCTGAAATCAAGCCCAGAGTCTGGTGCATAATCTTGCTCTTAACTACCACATGATGCAGACACTCTTACTTATTTCCATAACTTTTCCCAAGACTTTTCTGAAATATAACATTATGGGTTATGTAAATACCTCTGTTTTTCTGGCCTCTAAATACATGTTTGGAAAGTTTTCTGGGTAATTTAGCCTTGGTTTCACTCAAATTGCTGCCATTAAATGCATTTTTTTATATTCTTTTTTTTAAGAGAAAGATATTTTCATGACTTAAGACTAAATGGCTGATTGCCAGAGGTGGAAAATAAAAGCACTGAAGAACTACATAATACATAAATCATTTTGAAAGCGTTATTTAGAATAAAGAGATATGCTAATCACCTTTTCATATTCCTCTTCAGAGGGATTGTATTTCCTCAGCCACTCTGCAAGTGGTTTATCTTTAAAGGATCCTGTCACACCATATTCCACTTGGATTTTCCTGAGAGTATCTGAAGCAGGAACTAGCTCCACCATGCCTTTAATAACAAAACAATAAGCTGTGTGAAAATCTCCCACAAGCAAACCTTTAAAAAATTTATAGCTTTCAATCTTCGACATAAGACATCAGCTGGCAAGTATTAAAAAAAAAAATGCTAGAAAACTCCAGCAATCAAAGTTATTTTTTATTTTCAGAAGACCCATAATGTAAAAGTTAAATTTAACTATTTGAGACTCTATAGTCTGTATGTATATCCATATGCTATCCCCCAAAGAATAACAATTTTAATTATAAACTAGATGATACTGACATCTTTAATAAAATTACTTTTAAGATACATGCTGTCCTACTTCACACAGGCACCAAAAAAACTGTCTCTAATCATGTATTTGGGCACCATAACAGTGTTTCAGAATGCATTAAGCTCTTTCAAAAGGAAGAACAGATTAGGATTTCCTGGCAACTTGCTTATGTCTCAAGTGTTTTGTCTTCCTAATCGAAATGTAAATGCCTGGCTGGAAAACTCATTTCTTTTTTGTTTTCTCTATAATTCCTTTAAAACAAGTATCAAACAAATAAATTATGGGACATCTACACAATGAAATACAACGAGGCAGAGCTTTATGTGCTTATGTAGAAAGATCTCAAAAATATGTTTTTAAAGATAAAATTCAGATGGAGAACTATGTTTAAAAAAAAAGACTATTATATTAGACTATACACAAAATATTCCCAGAAGGCTATATAAGGTCATATAAGTGGCTGTATAGGAGTAGCATGCCTAGGACTGAGGAATAGCATGCTTAGATGAGAGAAAGACTTATTTTTCAATTTATTCTATTACATGGTATATGGATATTTTACTATGTTGCATATATTATTTATGTGATTTAAAATTTAGTTTTATATATTTTAAAAATTAAGGCGATGCATTGGCATTAAAATAAGATATGCGTACACAGACCTGCTTTGGACAAAGGACTGGGAGAAACTAAATAGGCCAAGGCCTCCAGGCCACCCCAAAACAAAGTATGCAGGGCCAGGTTATAATCCAAGTAGTCTGGTCAAATATGGCAGAATGAATTAATTTGGAATTTTTATGTTGTTTTGCTTATATCATCTAGTTTATAGTTCACAGTGACAACATTTCAATGAGTACCTGTATATTGATTCTATAACTATGTTTAATCAAATTGTTAATATACATATGAATTTCTAATTTCATAAACATACATCTGTACAAATTACCATGTATAAAACAGTGGACCAAATTCATAAGATATACAAAGTACTACTATCTATGAATAAGATATGGTCCCTAACCTGAGGGAACTTAAAATCAATCTAGCAGGAAAGACACAAATCGTGCAGTAAATATCTGGTGATTATTAAAGTCTGATAAGTTTGGAGAAGGGAGGGATTATTACAGACTGAGGTAACTGTTAAAAACTTCAGAAGATATGGATGCGATTTCTTCATTGGAAAAATAAGGATACAGCAAGATAACACAAGTAAAAAGCTGAGCACAGGGCGAGACACAAAATAAGTACTTGATCATTAGTTAGAAACAACATAAAAAACAAGAGCAATTTGATTGCCTCCAAAGTTACATGGGATTTCATATGAAGAAAAAGATGTTCAACTACATGAAATAAGTGTGTGACAGAAAAACTTATCTAATGAGATAGTCGACTATCGTAAAGGAATCTTACTTGATAAACGTTCATCTTACAAGACTTATATGAAAAACAACCAGCAAGAATTCTTGACCAAATTTCCTTTTTGAGAAGA
Source organism: Macroglossus sobrinus (assembly GCA_004027375.1). Lineage (NCBI taxonomy): Eukaryota > Metazoa > Chordata > Mammalia > Chiroptera > Pteropodidae > Macroglossus > Macroglossus sobrinus. The sequence continues at coordinate 483,173 of PVKZ01000280.1, forward strand.
TAAAGTTTATACATCCTAACCTGAAGGAAAAAAGGTGATAAAGGCTCTCATATTGCCTTGATGGATAAAGTGGAGAAATGTGGAATGGTTGATAATGCAGTGAAGTAGATGAGTAACAAAGTAAAATACAATACCCAAAGATTTAATAATCACCTGAAGGGAGATCTCTAGTGACATGCCAAAAAGGTTGGTGCTTGGCCCTTTCTTAGTAAATATGTATTTCAATGACTTAGCAGACGCTCAGAATGTATATTCTCCAAATTGGTTCAAAACACAAACTAAGAGGTTTGACAATGGCTAACAAAACTCAGACTTTAAAAAGAACCCAATAGGCTGAAAAGTAATGGCTCAAATATAACAAGGAAGTTAATAGTTATGGTCCTACACTTGGGTCTAAGATTCAAAATGTACATGTACAGAATGTCCAAGACATGATTTAGCAGGAGCGAGCATGATGGTTTTATTTGTTAATAAGCTCCATATATGTGACTCTTTGCTCACCCTTCCGCATTCTATAAAACCCAGGTACATTTTTAGAGATTAGAAATCACTTGAGCCCTTTACAATAAAAACAATCAGCTGATAAGGTAATTTAAAGTCACATATGACAAATCACTGAAGAATATGGAACTCAGGATCTGACACCATAATATTGGTCATCATGAAGAATCTGACTTAATTATAAATAGTCTATGAACAGAACTGGAACTGATGATTAGTAGACACCAGGAGTCAGTTCCCAATCATCTAAAATACAAGAAAGAACTCTACAGCTATCAGAACTATCCAGGACAGAATGGACTACCTTGAAATGCAGTAGATTCCCTTCACTATAGGCAGTTAAGCATAAACTGAATGGCAAATATTAGAAGGATGATTAGATAAGATAATCTTTCAGGTGACTTGCTAGTGTCCATGATTAGAATCTGTGAAGCATTTCTTATTTCCACCAACTGTGGGTGATCTCTTTCCTTTAAACTCCCAGAGCATTGCCTTTATAATTCTTAGAGCTATTAGCTTACTAAAGCATTTTCTAATTACTTGTGTATGTCTTCAATTGCTTCCCTCAAAAATATAAGCACTACATGTTATTAGCATTTTGAGGATGCTAGATATGCAACAAACATTTGTTGAATAAGAATAATGGTAATGGTTAAGATTTACTGAGAACCTAGTATGTATCAGATACTGGGGTGTTTTACATTCATTATCTCATTTAATTATCAGTCTTTCTATGAGTGTAGTACTATTATTATTCACATTTAAAATATGCGGTGAGGAAAAAAACTTATTCAATAAATAATGAGATGAAGTTTGTTCTTAGTAGGAAAAAACTCTGTAACCATTATTTTATTTTTCAAAAATAAAATCAAAGTTGTTTCAACTTAGAGATGGCCTTAATATTAAGTCAAAAGCTAAAGACCATAAAGTTCTCATGGGTCAATTAATGGATACTGCTGGTTACTGCAAAGCACTTATTAGAGCTCCTCACTGAGTTATTTAATTGTGAGCAAAAGAATCAATAAAGCAATCACTAAAAAATATATAAGAAAACAACTGAGATTATAGTGTACCAGCATCAGGACCCTTATGGCAGGTAAATCCTGAGCTAAGTTCACAAGCACAAAAAAAAGGGACTAAGACACAGCTTACAGATTTACCTCGATCTCTGCCAGTTGAGAGACATTTGAAAATTACCATCCTCAGATCTAGTCCTTCTTTAAGCCAGATTTTGTCCATAATTTTTATCATCTGTAAAGCTAACATATCTTGCCGAAGATCTTCACCAACCTTGAAATGAAGGAAACAAAATTAAACTTATACTTTTCTAAAAACTTAATAGATTACATACTATATAGGAGAGAGGGGGAAACAGTGCAAAAAGTGAAAAATGACATTAACAGAACTGCCTTTTAATTTTTCTACAGTATTCTAACCTCTTCTTTCTACAGTTTCCTGAACTATATACTTTCAAAGGCTGGGTTTTATGGCACATGAATTATATTCAATTTTTTAAAAAGGGTAAATGGGAGGATCTTGGTGATGATCAAAATATTCCATATCTTGACTGTATCAATGCCAATATTCTGATTGTGATACTGTACAATAGCTTTGTAAAATCTCACCATTGGGTAAAGAAAGGGGACATAGGATCTCTGTGTAATTACTTATAATAAACTATGAATCTACAATTATTTCAAAATAAAGTTTTCTTTAAATAAAACAGTTAACCATCCCAAAATAAATTAATTCTAACTAGAATCACATCAAGTTTTCATTTTCTTCTTTAAGTTAAATAAAATAACTTAAAAATACATAATGAATACATTTTTGAGACTAGCAAAAAAATATGAAAAAAATAAAAGGGGGATTTACCTTAACAAATATTAAAACAATGTATAAAATGTTTGTATTCAAACAAATAATAATATTTTAGGAAAAGGGAAATACATCAGTAAAATAAGAGTATAAAACCAAATCTAAGTATACAGAAAGTTGCTATGTATATTAAAGGTTGTTCAAGAGAAGCTATCATTATGAACCTCCACTAATCAGACTCATTAACTAAAACTCTCCATTCTTCAGTCAAAATATATGGTCACAATGCACAGAACTGTGACTGATAATAGATTACTCTGCAGTACTCCCACTCCTGCTGCTCCCACAGATAAGAAGTCAGTATGTTTCTAAAAACCAGCGCCATCGCTCACGGTTTTGCAGTTTTGCACTACAGAACTCTAGGGGGCACCATTCGCATCACAGTCTGTATGAGAGGCACTGCCTGGAGTTATGTCGTGCTTGACCAGCATGGCAGCAGCTTTAGCCCAGAGTTGTATTTATCCCGTTATCAGTTTGAGAACAGTTTATGTCAGTGATAACCTTTCACATAATGATTCAATTTAATATTAAATAAACAAACTTACTTTTGGAAAAAAAATTTGAGAAAAGAATTTTTAAATTTTCATTTAAAAACAAAGCAACCTTATTTTGCTCACCTTAAACATGACATTAATTTCTTCCCCCATTGGATCAGCATTCACCATTGTGACTTTTAGGGGCACAGCATTAGAACTGAAGAAGGAACATGACTACGAATACAACATATTAAGTATTAGAAAGATAACATTGGAATAAAAAATGTGCTTAAAGTTTTTCTGTCCTATGCATTTCTCCTCTCATTTGTTCCTTGAATTATGGCAAATGAAATAACACATGTGAACTTCTTTTTAGATTATCTATCAGATAAGAGGTATATAAAAATGCTTTTAAAAACTTAAACATAACACATGCGTAATGTATCATCTACTACTTTCTAGGCAGAGAAGCAAAACCTTAAAGATTTGAGACAAAACTATTAAAAGTTCCACTATTTGTATGATTAACCTGCTTCAAAATAAAATTACTCAATTTTGATGATTATTCAACTACTTTTCTATAGCTCTAAAAAGTGCTATAAACCTGTAAGAGTCTATCTGGCCAAAGGAAGGAGAAACACAATGCCTGTTAGTTGAATAGTTTTATCATTGAAATTACAACATATGCTTCTTATGTAGTTACTATATCACAGTAAAAAAAAAAAAAGTTTAATTTGAGGTAGTAAATAATTTTACACTGTTTATTCTTTCAGGGATGGTGATTAGCTAAAAATATTCTGAGACAAATATGGATCTTATGCAGATATCTACAGATACTTATAACCAACCTATGAAGGTTTTATCCTCATTTGCCTGAAGCATACCTGCCCGCTTGCCTTCTTCCTACACATTACTTTGAAATGTAATATGAACTTATAAGTATTTTATGTGTCACCTTAATATTTAATCCTTTTGCCACAAGACTTGGATTGAGAGGCAGGCGACATTTATTTCTTAGGAAAAAAGACTGTACTCGTTCCATACTCCTCTGGAGGACAACCTAGAAAAAGAGATTAATACATTTTCATTAATATATAATGAAATTGACCATTTTTAAGACAATAAAATTATGACATGGACCCAAATTTTAAAACACCCAAATGTCAAAAAGTTATTGCCACAGAGAGTTAATTTTTACTATAAAAATAAAATTAGGACAGGCAAAGGCTATAAACATAGGAGGGTAAGTACATATGTTCATATATAACATATTAAATAAAACTCACTAAGAAAAAAATAGAAATTAAACAGAAATGAGATGCAAAATTAACAGATAAAAATTTTAAGATAATACCCAGAACTGGCAATAGGGTGAGAAACAGATATTTCATAATCTATCGGTGGGAAGGAAGGTGTATACAGGCATGTTTTTGGTAGAGCAATCTAAGCGAAACTACTACTAAGAGAAACTGCTATAACTAAGAATATACATGGCTCTATTTCACCTGTAGGAATATTCTATAAAGAAATGCTGGCAAAGGGTAAAAACTTACAAAGTTCATTGAAGAACTGTTCATGAAGAACATAGGAAAAACATGTGAAAAACCTACATAGAGGTAATGGTTCATAACTTATACTATAATACCTTGTAATATTATGTACCCAATAAGAAACATGAAGGGTAACTAAATGTACTGACATGAATTCTCCAAGATGAAGTAAAAAAAACATAAACAAACATAAAATTAAAAGAAAAAATTTAAAGATCTAAATGAAAAGACAGCCTATTTTTATGAACTGGAAGACTTAGTATCACAAGTGCAATATTTCTGAAATCAATCTACAGATTCAACAGAATCCTTGTCAAAATTCCAACTGTTTTTAGCAGAAAAGGATAAACTGATCCTAAAATTCATATAGAATTGCAAGGGACTTCTGAATAGCCAAAATCATCTCGCAAAAGAACCACGTTGAAGGACTCATACTTCTTGATTTAAAAACTTACTACAAAACTACAGTAATGAAAATAGTATGGCATAAATAAAGACATCTAGATCAGTGGACCAGAATTGAGAGTACAGATATAAATCCTTGTATCTATGATAAACCAATTTTCAACAAGGGCGCACAGATCATTCAATGGGAATGAATAGTCAGTCTCTTTAACAAATGGTGCCGGGACAACCGAATAACTACACATGTAAAAGAACCAAATTGGACCCTTATCTTATACTATATAAAAATATTTATTCAAAATGGATCAAGGCCTTAAATATATGAGCAAAACTATAAAACTCCTAGAAGAAAACATAGGTGTACATCTTCACCTATTTGACAACTAATTCTTAAAATATGATATCAAAAGCAACGAAAAAAGTTAGATTTCATAAAATTAAAAACTTTTGTGCAGCAAAGGACACTATCAAAGAAGTAAAAGACAATTCACACAGTGGAAGAAATATTTGCAAATACTATATCTGATAAGGTTCTAGTATCCAGAATGTATAAAAAACTTTAACAACTCAAAATCAAAAATAAATCAATTAAAAAAGGACTTAGAAATTTCTCCAAAAAATATATAGAAATGGTTAAAAAAAAAAATCTGAAAATGTGACCAAAAATAACAAATGTTGGTGAGTATGTGGAGAAATTGAAACCCTCATACATTGCTGGTCGGATATAAAATGGTACAGCTGCTTTAAGTGGTTCAAACAGAAAACTCGCAAATATTCTTAGCATCATTTTTTGTAACAATTAATAGTAGAAACAAGCCAAATGTCCATCAACGGATGAATGGATAAATGAAATGTGGTATTATCTACACAATGGAATGCTACTCAGCCACAAAAAGGAAAAAAGCACTTACATACGCTAGAATATGGATGAATCTCAAGAACATTAGCCTAAGTAAAAGAAACCAAATCCATAAAGACAGAAAGCAGATTAGTGTTTACCAGGGCAGGCAACAGGGGAGGGGAATGAGAAGTGAGTGGTTAGTGGGTACAGGCATTCCTTCTGGTGTGATGAAAATATTCTGGAATTAGACAGTGGTGGTGGTTACACGACATCGTGAATGTACGAAAAGCCAATGAACTGTACACTTTAAAATGGTTAAAATGGAGCACTTTTAAAACTCCAAAAATTTGTATCTATACTTAAGTGTTTTTATGTGTAAAGTCATAAAAAATTATCAAGATGACGTACAGCAAACTATGAACAACTTACAGGGAGAAAACAAAACTGGAAAAGTCTTAATTTTTTATTCTATAAGTTTCTTCATTATTTTGATTATTTAAACATTAGCATCAATTTAGAGTTTTATTACTTTTACAGTTACAAAAAAGTTAAAAAGCAAAATGAAAAAGAACCTTAAGAGAACAATTTTAATCAGGAAGGAATACAAGCATGAGAGTTGAACAACATTAATTTTCTGAGTTAGTTTGTGAAATCGTGTCCTTTGAATTCATCTGCCCGAAACAGTATAGGTATAGCTAGAGTTCTACTGGCTGTCTATTGATAAAGAATAAAAATTTAACTTATCCACACTGTAAAGATCCTTTAATATCAAAATATTTATGTTCCCTCTTATGGGTACATACCTGTCTGGCTGATCCACTAGCCTGCCTTACTTTTTCTGCTACTACTCCTAAAAGCTGTACAAGTTTCGTCTGCTTTAAGAGTTCTTCTCTGAGTCCTTTTCCTCCTACTGAGAGGAGAGCACCCAAAATATGTTCATATCGGGCACCAAACTGTGCATCATGCAGGGCATCCTTGAGGAGCCTAATAGAGCAAAATATTTGTCAGCCGCTTCTGAAAACTGGATGAACATCTCTAAAAATTCAATTTAACAGGTTCAATTTTCGGTATCCAGAGATTTATTTTAAGTTGTATATGCAAGTAAAAACTTATTCATTATTAATAGAGCTCTAACGTGCTAAATATCTTTGCAATAGAGGATTTGTTATTTTTTGTTTTATTTCTAACAATATAAAAATTCAACTTCTTCATAATGCCTTCAATAAAACATCTGTTATCCGCAGTAAGAAGTCTGAGCATACCATTTAGACTTTCAGAATATTTTATCTCTATAAATACTAGGAATAGGAGTAAAGTTCTTAAGAAAACTTAAATCTTACCAATATAAATTGTGTGCTATCTGTATATTTCCCAATGCCCTGGACAGAAGGAAGCGCACTAATGAACTGTTCAAATATATTTCATACTTCAAAGCCTACACATAAAGGAAAATAAGAATTACTAGTGGTTGACTCTATACTACATTGTTAGTATAAAAATATCAAAAGAAAATTATATAAAGGTTATTCTTGTTGATGAAAGATGATACTGATAAATATGAAACAGATAAATTAACTTAAGCTAAATTAATAAAATCAAGCAGGGAAGTACAGACCTGGGAATAACATATAGCTATGTTTAAATAGCTGGTAAAGAAAAATGAAAGAAAAGTTTAAGTCTGGTTTGTTTTGAGACTCTAAAGTCAAAGAATTAAAAATCGAGGTACACATATATAATATTTGAGTGGGGTAGCTAACAACAAAAAAAAATTCACACTAAATCCAAATGCAATGGACCTCAACGTTCCCACGCTATCAAAGCACTTTTTTAATCAAAACAAAAAGGGGATCCCTCAGCAAGTTCCTTACTCATAAAAACTGGGGGTTGAGTAAGGAGGGCAGGTAACCAATAAAAAGTCACCTGCACAAACTGTGGAAGAAGATCTGTTAGCTCATCATCACTAATAGGCTCGATCCAGGTCACAGCTTGGGACCTCACTTCCTGGTCAGCAAATCTAGAAGAGTACCAAAAAACAAGATTTGACAATGACTTCTTTCTAATGAAGCTATACTTCTGAAAACAATCTTAATCTATTCCTGTCAAAGAATACTCAAATAGCTCTTTATTCAAAAGCAATGTGTTTCTTCTTCTTGTTTTTTTAGGAAGAAAATTTTACTGTGCTATACAAATTCTATTAGGAGACTGTTTAGAAATCTTAAACTTATGGAAATGAATTTGGGCCCATATCACAAAAATATAACAAATTATTCAGGATTACGTTAGTTTTAAATGATATGACATTCCTTTTAAATAACCTCAGTAAAAAGGTGTTTGTAGAAATGTACATTTCCACCATTTATATTGTACTGAATTGCTTGCATGTTAAAACAAAGTACTCCTACAACATAATATCTTAGCGGTAAGCTTAACAATAAAAAAATAGAGCAAATAAATATAGTAGCAGTTGACTTACTTTGAATCAAGAAGCTCTAATGCAGTCAGTGGGTGCAATGGAGGCCACTGCTGAAGCAATGAGTAAGTTTTGGCAAGATTAACCCATTTCCAATTTGGGACACTTGCTAGTACTTTAGGAAGACAATTTGGATGTTTCAGGCAATAATAACGTTTCTCCCACAAAAAGGCTTTGTCTTCTTTAGAAAGTCTGCATACATAACAGAAGTAAATTACTTCTCAATGATATCATAATGACAGTTACAGTCTCAATGATTAAAAATACAAAGAAGAAATTTATTCATTTTAGGATAGCCATTTCTTGGTAGAATCATTAATACTAATTTGGAATAGAAAAGCATAATGTACAGCAAACACTACTAATTTACCCTAATTTGGGGGATGGAAAGGAATTATTCTGCCTTGATAAGAGAGTCTTTTTTTATGAAAATGAAGGATAATTCAGTACAATAAAAATTTATTGAGCTCTAACCAGATGCCAGGCACTAGAATTAGAGTTGAATAAGCAAAAACCACCACCCTAAGAGCAAGGACTTCATCCATTTTATATAAGTAAAATCAAATGTCATATAAAACACAAATGCTATTATAAAATTTTATAAGATGATTTACATAGCTCAACTGAATATTCAAAATGAAAAGGACTTGTTTTGGAGATTCTAATTTAAAATTAATAAAAAACATTTATGTGAAAAAAGAGATTTCACTATTTTACTAGCCATCTACTTTTGTTGATGTAATATTCGCACTGAAATGTATTCATGTAGAATACTGGAAGAAAATCAAATACTGAAAAAAGGTGCACATTGAAGTCTCTCTCCTTCTAATTCCCCTCCCAGTGGCAACTACCTAAGCTTGTATATTCTTCCAGAGTCTATGTATGGAAGCATATACATAGGTGTATGTAGACCTGTTAACATACTACATACATGATTCTGCTCCTTGCTTTCTTCATTAATTAAACCTACCTTACATATTAGTACATAACTATAACTTCAATCTTAATAGTTATATAGTACTGTCTTGGACAAACGTACCCTAATTTAACCCCTATTGATGAACATTCCCTATCAGTTTTACAATAATCCAAACACATACTGCAATGAGTGTTCTTGTCTCCACAAGCAAATATAAAAGGATTTCCTCTACATTATATAACTAACTGGAAGTGAAATTGCTAGGTCACAGACTATGCACAGTGTGGTCTTTGTAGGTTTTGCCAAATTGCTCTCCAAAACCTTTTTAGAATTCAGCCAACAGTATAATCTCCATTTGTCTTTATCCTCATCAATACTTTAAATAATACTTTATATTAAATTACATTTATTTCCTTGATTACTAAGAGGCTGACATCTTTTCAGATCTTTAACTCATTTCCCAGTCTGCCCTGAAACTACTCGCTGATGGCGCTTGTGGCTGCAGGGTTTACCCCAATATAACTCATGAATTAGTCCTAACCTTATCCCCATAGTTTGCTTATCCCCATGAAATATCTTACTTTTATTATTATTTTTGCATCACTCTAGTATATCAATAGTCTTTGGAAACAAAAGACATCATCCTATTTATAGCATTCTGTTTTTAGTAGTGGCATTTCCATTTACAAAATATAGTAAATCTCGATAGCTGAAAATGTCAAATCCTACCTAGAAAACATAGCATTCCTACATGTGATGTTAACATTATTCTCAAACAGTTGTAGCCAAAGATTCATCTGATGGATCCAATTTATGTATAAATTTGTTACGTTAGGATTACAGACAAGTTCTGTTTAGAACTAAATCCCAGAACAGTTTTTATATTTTATTTTCACAATGAAAACCAGTCAGATTTTCTTCAGCCTCAAAGAGCATGTTTATGTAAAATTAAATTAATGCTAGCAGCGAGCTACACTTTTGTTCTAAATGGGAAATGAGTTAAAAGGCACTACATTTCTTTTCCAAAAATTATCTATTAATATTCTTTGTTTAATTTACTACTGAGTTGTTGGTTTTTCTACTGATCTGAAAAGGTTCTTTATACATTAAGAAAATTAATCTATTGCTATTTACTATAAATATAGTTCCCAATTTGTTGTTTGCCTTTTGATCATGTAAAAAGTTTGACCTGTACAAATTTCTGTACTTTTATGTAATCATATAGTCTCTTTATATCATTAAAAACAGATATTAAAAAACTTTCCATACCAAGAGCATTGCTAAATTATGAAATAAATCAAGGCATTTAATAAACCATCAACTTGAGCTTTACACTGCAAGAGATACCCAGACAAAAACAGAATCAAAGGAACATACCCAAATGCTGAATCTTTGTGAATAATATCAAGAAGTTTCCCTTTTATATCATTTCCCAATGTTTCTAAGTTGTGCTGTTGTATAATGCTTCTGTCAACTTGAGGAGTGGTATAAATGATATCAAATGAAGGAGAAGGAAAATCAACCTTAAAATGTGAACAGAAGTTGATCAAATTATAGCGGAACAGGCCACATAGTTACTACATTACCTTCTTTGTCTTTAAGAAAACTGATTTCTCTTAGCCATCAAGGTGAATTTTAGATTGAATATTAAATTGATGCTTGTCCTTTTGTTGAAAGTGATTACCATTGCTGGTAATTCTCAACAGAACATATATCACTTGGGATGGGTACAGGGCATATTTTACTGTTTCTCAGAAATAGGAAATGGTTTATTGACATTTAAATTGAAAACAGATCCTAAGATTGAAACAAGATCAATTAGGCTTCTTTAATAACAACCCAAATCATGGTATACATACACTTTTTATAAAGAAATTTAAATTTAAGTATCATTTGTTACCTGTAACACTATTCTTTCCATCACATATCCTTTTTTGGGAACTGTTCCAGGAATTAGATTTCTATGTGATGAAGTCCAAAGGTATAAAAGCTTAGTTCCACATGTTAAAAACCTTCATGAATACAAACAGAGGAATAGAAGAATACTGTGATATTCATTTTAAAAATTAATTCAAAGCTCAGAACACATAGTAATGAATTTGAAATGTTAGTATTTGAACAATTTATGAAGCATCTTCTACATAAAAAGAATATCTTTAAGGACATAGCAGGAGCTACTCTCCATTGTGTACTGATTCTTTAGGTAAATGTACTGAAGTGTGGGAGCTGGAACAAAGGGAGGGAGAATGAACGAACACATTTTAGGAGAAATGGGGGTGAGGATAGAACATAAGATGGGTAAAGACTCAGTCACCTGTGCCCAAAACAACATCTATAAATTGGAATGTAAAGGGAAGTCTTTAAAGATCATCTACAATGGAATACATTTCAAGGTGGTATGTAGTCTGGATGAAAGAACTGCCCCCTGACTTCTACCATAAGAATAAAAATACATGCCAGAAAACCCAGTACCTACTTGTGACACAGGACTAATCATTTGAGATGAGAAGTTTTATCTGTGCCCTGGATCAGGGGTCAGCAAACTTTTTCTCTAAAGGGCCAGATAGTAAATATTTTGGTCTTTCTGGGATATAACTCTTGGTTACAGACATTCAACTAAACTTAATATAATAATTATGCATTATGAACAATATATAAATAAATATATGCTATATTCTAACAAAACTGTATTTACAAAAAACAAGCAGTGTGATGTAGTATGCAGACACTTGCCCTAGACTACCAGTTTATGGCCTACTTAAATTTAAAACATTTGTCAATAAAGGTATTGATATATCTTTACATAGAAGAAATATCTGAAAAATAACATGATATATATAAAAGCAGGAAACTATAAACTTCAGTACACTTTGTTAATTTTATTAAAATAGCAAATATCCATTCCAAAATTAGACTCCAATCTTAATGTTTCCTCTTATATTCTTTTTTTTAGAATCACTCTCAACCTCAATTAGATTTTAAGGCAAATTCCTATCATATTATTTTATCTGCAGATATTGTTATATATCCCTAACCGCTAAAGTTTTAATATAAGTACAACACCATTATAACTCCTAAAATAATTGACATTACTTAAAATCACCAGCTTTCTAGTCAGTATTCAAATTTTCCTAATTATCTCTCTCTTTTGTTTTACAGTTGGTTTGTTGAAATAAGGATTCAAGTAAGGTCAACACTTTTATTTTCTCACATAACCATTACCTGACACTAATTTATCAAAGATTTTTGAGAACACAATTCCATCCCTTCATGAGGCCAACACTCTGTTTTTGGTGTAGTTACAGATTATATTTGGCAAAAGTTTCTAAATACGCATCATTGATAATCTCTTTTCTCTAGGCTTTGGTGGTTCAGAATGATGTCAGGTCTCACATAAAATTTTAGCTCACAAAAAGGCAGAAAATAAAAAAATATTATATTGCCTCCTCAAATATGGGAGAAATAACTAGAGAAAAAAAAAGAATAAATGCTATTGTTAAGTACCTGGGAAAAGAATATTTCAAGAATGAATTTTGTGAAATCACTGTTTCAAACATCACATGATTTTAATAAATGACTCCTAGAAAATCAAATTGTATTTGCCATTTAAGAGGAAAGAGAAAGTAGAACTAGATTAGCATAATTTTTTCATTCTTAATTTTTAATTATTTTATTGTAGGTTAAATGTCACTTATTAAATCATTTTTCAAACTGTCTGATGGGACAGAATGTTTCCATTATGTATCAGATAATTGTCAGAATGGCAACAACAGGATAATAGTTAAGAACACAGACCCTGGAGCCAGATGGCCTAGATTCAAATTTCAGTTCTACCATTCCTTAACTAAGTTCCCTGGGGAAAGTCACTTAGGCTCTCTATACTTTGATGGGAAAGGGATGAGAAAAAAATGAAGTTTTAATAGTATCAAGGGTATCTAAAAGACTATAAGTATCATGTCAAAAATATAGTGCTTTACATAAAATGACAGTTAAAAAGCGAACTGGCTGCTGCTTTTCTCCTGAAACAGTGAGTGACACCTTTGAATACTAGTTATATTCAGACTACAGTGGAATAACTTTGGTTTCCTCTGATCTGGGTCTCTGAAATGACTTCCTTTTATCACAACTGAAAAACTGAGGCAGATCATTGCCTCATGTAAGTTATTGTTCCCCACCCTGTTCCCTAGTCAATTCTGATGCTGCAGATATGTCCACATTAACTCACCATCATGACTCAGTAACACTTACCGTTTAAAATCAAAAAGAGGTAAAGAAACTTTGCCCAAAGCTTCTGGCCCCTTTCTCTGCTTATTAGAATCGGGGGAACTTCCACTGCTCTGATTTAAAATTCCAAAAAGAGTAAGGTGAAGAACTGATTCTAATGGCAATTGTGATATCTGGATGGGAAAAATGATTCTGTGGGGGAAAAAATGTATTAATAGAAAAAACAAATTAGATTGAAGATGAAGATTAACTTTTTAATGAAACTGAAAACTTTAGGTATTTCATTTAACTTATCATATCATCTTTACTTAAGTAGCCTTTACTTCAGTAGCAAGTTCGGCTAGCATATACTGTGAAAATCTTAAATAAATTTCATTAACATTTCTTTCTTAAAAAATTTGTTAGCACCTTTATTTAAGACTTGCAATGTCAATTTCTAGGTAAAATAATAGTAGTCATTTTTATTTCCGATAGGAAAAAGTAGATGAGTGTTTATGAGCAGCAGTTCCCAACCTTTTTAGTAGCAGGGGCAGGTGCTACTCTGAGAATCTAATGCCTGATGATGATATGTGACGATGATGCTAGCACTGGAGAGTGGCTGCAAATACAGATGAAGCTTTGCTCACTTGCCTACTGATCACCTCCTGCTATGTGGTCCAGTTCCTAACAGGCCACAGACTGTTACCAGGCCATGGCCCAGGGGTTGGGGTCCCCTGTTTATAAGTATTTCTGATTTGGGATGTATGTGTGCATATATATACTTTTACATGCACACACAAACAGACATGTAGATGTTTATTGATTTTTTTTTTTTTAAGTCTAAAAGTACACATAAAGTCAATAGTGGTCACTCTGAGGAGCCATGAGGTGGTATTGAAAATAAAGTGACACCTTTTACCCTAATGCATTTTTTATTATTTGATTGCTTTCATAGATGTTAATTTCATAATTTAAAAAAATAAAAGGAAAATTAGAAACCAACTAATACAGACAAAAAAGTTCTGCAATTGCTTATCTGCCTAAATAATGAAAGCATTCTCTTTAAAATATTGTTTAAAACAATATTTAAAAACATTAACAGTGCAAATTATCTTGTACATGGACTTAAGATAATTTTTTAAAATCTGTTAACCAAAAACTAAGCTTCACATATACAGTGTTATGGAATAAATCCTAAACTAAGCTATACTATAAAATACCATCTTTCTAGAATTATATGTAAATTTGTATTTTTAACTTGACAAAGTCTAGGAAGAATTAATGGCATTTTGCTGCAATTTTACATGTAGATTTAAGAATATTTCAGATTTTTAAATGAGAATTTGTTTTATAGAATTATATCTAATAAAGATATTAAGATGTCAGTAAGAATTTAATGGATTTTAATGGAAATCTTAATAAAAATAAAAAGTAGAATGCATATATGGAAAAAATAAACAACAGGGTATACTGAAAAAATAAACACACTTACAGTTCATCCCATTTAATAAGATAGAAGAAATTCTTATAAGTGCCAACCTTCTTTGACTGAATAGGTTTAAAAAGATCCTTTCCATTGTGAGTCAGTGAACATATCAAGTAGTATTTTTCATAACTGAGAAAAGAAAGAGTTAAATTTTACTTCATAAAATAGCCACTCTTCCTTAAAAGTAACGATTATCTAAAATAATTTGGTCACCATTCACTTGAATTTATAGAAAAACATCTGAAATTTAACTATTGTAAATCTTGTAAAAATAAAGAAGAGGTATAGCAAAGGGGAGTACAGAAGGGAACGTGAATCCCTAGCTGCCACTAAGAGGACAAAATGATACCAGCTAGAGAATTTATCTAAATTTTGTGCTCAGTTACTAGCTTTATATTTTAGTTGAATGACACTGAGTAATTATCCATTTCTAGGTAAATTTTAGGAAGAGTACAAACATTTTCTTCCCTAGGTGCCATTCTCCTTTGCTAAAACACTGAAATAAGAGTTAGCTATGCATATTAATGCTTACTGAGTGAGTCTTGCACTGAGTCAGTCTTCCCAATCTATTAGGAGACTTCCATCAACTGTGGCAAATATACTTGCCACAAGTACAGAGTTGGATATTTATAATCAGGCAATCTTGCAGGGCATGAATCTTCGGTTCAATAAAACTATTCTACTAGTATTCTAACTTACTGCTAGGCTTACACATTAACATTTTGTTCATATATACAATATATTAATCACTCTAAATATATTTCAGATCTAACCTCATGTTCACAAAGCATTCCTAGCTATTTGATTGCTTTTCTCAACCTCACTCCATTTGTCTTTCCTCAGCATTTTATATGTTTATGTGTATGGAGGATGTGGAGGGAATTATCCCTGTAACTATTTTAAAAAATGAAATACTTTCAGACAGCAGTAGTACTCATTTAAATGCAAGTTCCAGGAGAGCAGAGAAGTTCTGCTGCCTTGCTTACTGCTGATTCCTAGGAGCACTAAGAAAACTGCCCACACATGGTGCTGAAAATATTTGTTGAATTAATTAATATACCATTTTTAAGTCATTATACTATTTTTTATATTCTATTTATTTACTCTAAAGTTCAATTTAAGCAGAATTTATGTTTCAAATCTCTTCACTAGGTTTTACCTTGCCTTTTAGCATTAAGCTATTTCAAAACTATTTCATTTAAAATATTCAGTTCAGACTTTTCAGTTTATATCAGTCACTCCCAAATACGTTGAAGTTGACAAACTTTATGACAAAAAAATCAAAAAAGAAAAACATTAAAAATTCAACAGAAGAAATGTGTTCTTATAGACTTCAAAGCCTAGCAATCTATAAATTGTAAACTACTAAAAAAGAAAAAAAAGTGCTAAAGTCTAGTCCCATCACACTGTTTCAAATTATCCTGGTTCTAAAAAAAGGACAAAAAGTAGTTGTTATAAACTGACTAATTTATTAATCGACCATTGCTCTTGTAAGTTTAAACACATTCCTGCCTTTTTTTGCATGTAGTGGGAGTGATATTTTTTACTGAACAGTTTCAAACATCTCCTTAATTTTTATGAAAACCACACACATAGCTGGTGATTCTTGTGTCATCCATATAAATACCAAGATAACAACGGCTGCTGACATTTTATAAGATTAGAATAAATTCTAGGTAGAGCTGTGCATATTTTCTTTTGAACATTTACGTACTTTGATACCCAGTTACTTGAAATTCCATGTGCAGCAAAGACAGTAAACTGGAGCTGTTCTGCTGTGGTCCACGCTTCCTTGATGTTCCTGTTACTTTGGGCGCAGTCTGCAGGACTCCTACCAGAATTTCCATGGAGTCTGAGAAGATCATAAATTGCTGCAGTTAATTGGTCCATGCTTACTTGAACAGGATTTTCAGGATTCAGTGAGCCTAGATTTAAAGAAATTATTTATATAATTCTCTGAAAAAGCAATAATTATTGCTAAAATTTAAAGAATTTAAAGACATACCCCGAGTTGAACTCTTGCTAGTGTCTCCTTCTCCAGACAGTGAAGTCACCTGCATACACACACACACATTAGTCCAGAAAACTGTCCATGATGTAATATAAACATTTTACCTTTTATTTCAATGTATTTAATTAAATGCTGTATCAAAGAAACCTCCTTCCCAGGGGAAACCTCCCCAAAATAACTGCAGAATAAAACAATAAAAAAGAAAGTGAAAACCTTCTATCAAATAAAAAGATGATTTTTTAGTATTAAGAAAATCATAGAGTAACTGAAAATTAGTGCAAAATATATAAACTCAACAGACTCTGCCTCATTAAACCAAGTTATTAAGAAACCCAAAAGTGATAAATACACTAATACGGTATTTTATTTTTCATTAGCTGTTTTATTAGCATGATAAGAATATCCTTAAAGAAATTAGAATTCTTGTTACCATTTAGTGACTCAAAAAAGTTCTTAGTTTTTAAATTGAGGTCTCTTCCTCCTTTATTGAACAAATGAACATAATGAACGGAAACCTCAGACAACATCAAGACCACAGTAGTTGATCACCTTCAAGTGATTTCATACATGTTTTTTAATTTCTAAAAATAAGCACATAAGAAAAAAGAGCCCCAAATTTCTGTATACCATATGGATAGGTTCTCTGTGAGCATAAATGGATCAAGCTATCTTTTAGATACCTGTTGAGGGGCATATCATCAACATAACTTTAAATTTCTTTTATCTTGTTGACACCTCTTATCTTTCCAGTAAGAGCTACAAATATCCCCATGAACAGAGTCAATTATAAATCCCCATGGAAACACCAAGGGAAGAGCTTTTGTTAAAAGCAACAGTATGCAATCAAGAGGACTTCCAACCTGGTTGCTTCCGAGACAGTAAGTCCCTATTACTGAAGCTCCTGGGTCTTTTCAATGAAGAGGAGATATAGTCCAAAATAGAACTTGATCTATTGGCAGCCATGCACATTTCCATCCAGAAGGAAGAAATTGTACCTGTTACCATCAAGCTCAGTATTTACCTTAATATCTCAACCAATTCACTTATACCAGAGTTTCTCCTCTACACACAAAAGGTTCATTCAGAGTTTGGCATCCACCTATTCAATATCAACTCTTACAAAGTTCTTCTGAGGCAGCCCATCTCCTCTTAGGAATTTCCTACCTTATCAAATAAGGGACCCACTCAACTCAAAAGTAAAAGCCAAAATAAAAATGTCAATGTTTTGTCCAGCAGAAGCAAAATTTCCCACTTTAAGCGATAGATGCTCACTTAAGTACGTTATCTACATGTAATAAGATACTAATTACTAAAAAATACTCACATCAGCACTTTTACTCTTCGGAAGATTAACTGCTCTCTTTAGCTTCTTTACTGATTCTGTAATGGCAAGAGTCTCTACACCGTCTAAAGCACTACAGATTTTTCTTACGGCTTTAATTACTTGATCTACTGCTCGGTGCTGGTTCTTTAAAAATAAAAAGTAAAATAAAGATAAGTATGTGGAACTTAAAGGTTCAATAATTTCAGACATGAAGTGAGAAATTGAACATGTTAGATGTGCCTTAGAACAGATCTCTTTTACTTTTTTGTGATGAAAAAGAAAAGAAACAAGATAACTTTTTAATTAAACAGTGTAAAGTAAGAAAAAGTAAGCTTGGTTAATTTTCACTTTACTGATATAATTATTCATATGCAAATGCATTAATTTCATATTAGGATCAGAAGTAATAACAATAAATTATAAATGTATTATTAAATCATTTAAAAAAACTGGAGTTATCTTTTTTATTCTCATTAGGAATAATTTCCGCATTAAAAACATCAATGCTTCTCTCCCTCTGTTGAAAATTTGTTATTAAAAAACAAGTTCTTCAGAGGTTGGTCACATATTAATAACATTGTGCAACATTTACTAGAAGTGAGTCAACTCTGAAGCACCATTTGCACTACATAACCATCACTTTTAAAGTTTCGTCTGATGAAAAAACTTCCATGAGGACAATCTTTCTGAACTATTCGACCACAGTTGATTTCGCCATGACTCAAAAGTATACATGTACAAATGTATTATAAAATCATTTACCTCATGGGAATGATTTTAAAATATTCCACTCCCCCCTTTATCATTTTAAAGTGCATATCTAATTTAAAAACATTCTTATATAATATATTAATTCATCAAACATTTATGCCAAACTTAAATGCCAAGTACTGTTAATGTTAAAATGGGCTGTAACTCAGTACTGCACCATCTCTTAAAAATTTAAACTTTTCCACCATTGAGACTTGGCTACTGAAAACTGAATGTTCCATTAACCTTCATGTTTAAATGAAAGTACCTCATTTTCTCAAATACCCAATTATCCTGCAGTCCTCAGAGACTGAAGGTCTCTCATCTAGCTCCCCATTTTTGCTTAAATTTCATACCACTCAACATTCCTTCACCTTCATGCAAAACCTTTCCAGTTCTGACGCTCATGACATTCTCCTATACTATTATTCTCCATTATTTTTTATGTGTAAGTATCAATTAATTGTCTATCAGTTCTACGTCCACCCTTCTTCGCTCTATTTTGTGAGACCCAATATTTCTCCTTTGCCAGCTGACACAATGTTAGGATTTGTCAACAGAGGGCACCAAAGGAACAATAAAGGCAACAGTAACCTGAAGGTACTTCTCATCAGGGTTCTAGTCCTCCATTTTTTAATTCAGGGTGAGAGCCCAATAGTCCTAAAAGAAGAGCACCAGCTGCACCCTCAGGCCATGCTCTCTCAATCTGACAGCTGCAGCAAGTTTCCTTGCCAAAGGCAACCTGTGTGTTCCATGATAGCCATAACCTCTTCAAAGAGGTTACATTTCTGCCTGGGGTTCGGGGAGAGGCTCTACCATAAATCCTTAAGAGTTCCTTCACTATCCATTGTTCTGACAGCTGTTTTTCAAACTTATTACTTCTGAAACCTTGAGAGCAGGGTTGGCAAAAAAAAATATTAAGGCTAGATAGTAAATGTTTTAGGCTTTGTGGGCCACACAGTCTCTGTCATAATTCAACTGTGCTATTATTAGGGGTATGAAAACTGACACAGATAATTCATAAATGAATAAGAATGGCTATGTTCCAATAAAACTATATTTACAAAAACATGTGACATGCCAGATTTGGCACACCTAGAATTGCCAACTCCTGCCTTAAAGTTCTTTTTCACCTTGTAATAATTAACTACATTTTACTAATTAATGATGCTTTTACGTTTCCCTGTTCAAATAACTATTATAGTTCCTGTCTCCTGACTTAGGCCCTGACTGATTGATCTGCCTTGCCACTGGTATGTGGTCATTTCCAACCGCTCCCTACATTTCATTTTTTTGGTCTGGACATTTATCTAACTTTCTACCCTACATCCTATAATAACCTACAATTACATAAATGTCCATGTGGAAAATGCACATCATCTTCAATCCTAAAATTGTACCCTATCAGAATCTTACCTACAATATCTTACTCTGATCACAATCTCCTTTGCTTCTCTCACACTCTCATTCTGACAAAACCTGTTCTTTGAGCTCAGACACCTCTGCTTTGTCTACCAGGCAGCTAGCTGTACTTCACAATCACACAGATTCAACAGTCTCCAATTTCAACAGGAACCAGCATACCACTCAACATTCCTTTTACCTGCTCTTGGTCAGCCCCCTTTTCCATTCCCCTATGAATATGAAGCCAAATCAATATTCCTTGCCTCAAAACCCCTACTGCAACCCTAACTTCATTTTATTAAAATAAATAAACATCTCTAGAAAACTAAGGCAAGAATTAAAACTTCTGTAACTTCCTGACCTCTCCTACAACCTATCCAGGAGAAATTAAAACATACAGCACACGAAGACTTTTAATGAATGCTTACAGCATTATTTATAATAACCAAAAACTGTAAATAGTCTACATGTCATTATTTGGTGACTAGATAAAACGTGGCATACTCATATAATAGAAGTATTCAGCAATAAAAAAGGGAACAAACTATGGATACATCTTACAACTTATATACTACAGCATGGACAGACTTAAAATCAGTATGGCAAGCAAAAGAAATCAGATATAAAAATCAGCATAGGGTAAGATTCCATTTACATGAAATCTCTTAAAGGCAAATCTATCAAGTATCAAGACAGGAACCAGATCAGTAGTTGTTCAGGGCCAGGGCTGGGAATGGAGAATGACTGCAGAGTGGCACATGGAAACTTTTGGGAGTGATGAAAAATGTTCTAAAACTGAATTGAGGTGATAATTATATAACTCTATGCATGCTGGTTCCTGCTGAAATTGGAGACGGATCTGTGTGACTGTGAGATTTTCTTTAGAGTACTCTATACAAATCACTAATTTGTATGTATCCAATGGGTATATTTTATGGTATATAAATTATATCTCAATAAAACTATTAAAAATATTGGGATTAAATATGATAGTCACTATTTTAGATAAAATGATCAGTGAAGTGCTCTCTGATAAGATATTTGAGCACAATCCTTAAAGAACCAGAACAGTAAGCCATGCAAGTATCTGGGGGAAGAGCATTAAAAATAGAGGGAATAAACACAAAGGGAGCACCTGCAGATCAACCAGAACAAAGAAGGAAACAGGTAGGAAGCCAGGACCAGAGAGCTATTGGGTCAGAATGTGTAGGGCCCACTATTAGGGCTTCAAATTTTAGCGCAATAGTAAACAGGATTCTTAGCAAGAGTGGCATGATTTAACATTTTTTAATGTTAAGAGTTTATAAATTAATCTTTTCAAAAAATTATCTTTTGGTTTTGATTTTCTTTTATTTTACATTTAATTTCTGTGCTTATTTTCATTTTTTAAAATAAACCTTTTATTCTGGAATAATTTTAGATTTACACAAAGTTGCAAAAATAGTTCGGAGAGTTCCCGTATAACATTATTTTTGTCAAAATTAAGACATAACACTGGTACATTACTATTAACTAAACTGCAGACTTTAATTCAGATTTCATCAGGGTTTGTTTGTTTGTTTGTTTACATATAGCATATGGTTTTCCTAAGTGGTCTCCCATCCAAGTACTAACCAGGCCTGACCCTGCTTAGGTTCTGAGATCAGACGAGATCGGGCATGTTCAGGCTGGCATGGTCACAGACTACCAGTTTTTCTACTAATTTCCTTTTCCTCTTCCAGGATGCAATCCAGGATACTACATTGCATTTAGTGACTTATTTTTAAAAGATCATTTTTGTTGTCTATAGCAGACAGACTATATAAACACAAGGGTAGAAACTATGAGACCAGTAAGAAAATACAGTAACTAACATAATTGACCAGGACTAAAGCTTTGGGAGCGATAAAAGTGGTCACATTCCTCAATGTATTTTCAAGGTAGAGCAGACAAAAATGGGACTGAATGTGGGATGTGAAGGATCTTTTTCTTGAGAAATTAAATATGACCCCAAGGTTTTAGCCTGAGCAAATGGAAGGACAGAGTTGACATTTATTTTAAAAAGGAATTGTGATGAACAGATATGAAGGGTAATATAAAAAATTCAGTTTTCTATATGTTAAATTTGAGATGTCAAGTAACAGAGAGTTGAATTTGAAGTTGAAGGAAAAGGTTAAGTCTGGATATATATATATATTTCAGAGTCATCAACATATGTAGGATATTTAAAGATGAGAGATTAAGTGAGGTCACCTAGGATGTGAATGTAGAGAGAAGAGAAGAGGTCCTTGAACTGAGCCCTGGCACATTCTAATGTTTAGATGTCAGGAAGATAGGGAGAGATCATGAGGAAGCCACAAGTGAGAGTAAGAACAGTAGAAGTAGAAGAACCAAGAAAGTGATATCCTGGAGGCCATGTGAGTGTTTCAAGAAGGAAGAAACAATCAGCTCTATCAAACACTATAGAAAAGTTCAGAAAAATAAAGACTAAGAACTTATTATTAGAAACATGGAAGTCTTTCATGATCTTAATAAGTGCAGTTTCAGGGAAGTGATGAAACTGAACATCTGAGTGGAGTGGGTTCATAAGAGAATGGGAACAGAGAACGTGGAAACAGCAAAAACAGATTAACTTTCAAGAGTTCTGATGCAAGGAGAATAGAAAAGTGGCGTGGTTGCAGCAGGGAAATGTGGACTTTTTATTTTATTTAATATAGGAGATATATCCAACTCTTTTCTTCTACCTGCCATGATTTCCTTGGTGATCTCATCCAACCTTATGGCTGAAAATACCATTTATATCCTGATGACTCCCAAGATTATTATCTCCAGCCTGGCCTCCTCCATTAAATTCCGGATTCATATCCAACGGCCTACTCAACATCACTATTTGGATGAATAATAGTGAACTCAAACATATTGTCCAAAATTATATATCAATCTGCTCCTCTCACAGTTTTCCACATCTTACTAAATGGCAATGCCAGATTTCCAAGTGCTCAGATAGAAAATCTTGGTGTTATGTTTAACTGCTCTCTCTCCCTCCTTCTTCTCCCTTCCCTCACTCCCTTCCCTGCTCCCTGTTTTCCACATTCAGTCTATCAGTAAATCATCCCAGCATTAATTTCAAAATATTATCACAGAATCCAGTCCCTTCTCACCACTTCTACTGTATTCATCCTGCTCCAAGCCATCACTGTCTCTCCTGTGGCTAGGGAAACATCTTATATAATTTGTTTTCACTCTTGCCGCCCACCTTCCCTCATTCTATTCCAGCTACAAAGATCTAGTGGACCGTAAAGATAAAGGGCACACTCCTCCCCACCAAAATTGGATAATTTCTTCCTCTCTCCAGTGGTTTACTCAAATTCATCTTCTCAATGAGGCATTCTCTGATTACATTCATTTTCATAATTCTAACACCTAGTAAATAGTAAGCATTCAATAAATGCTTTTTGAATGGAACTGAATGTTCCTCTTAGTAATGAAGCTGAAGTGAGAGTAGACACATTGACTCAGCATTATAAAGACTTTTTATTAAAAAGATGGGTCTGAAAACAAGTCAAACATCAATATCAAGAATACAGTTTAAATAGTTCTTCTAAAATACTTAATCTGACAACCCTAGAATTCAAAAAAGAAGAGAAACAAGAATCTTTAAGTCATCATAACAAAATGTAAATTAAGACTTACTTCTACTTGAAGGGCCAGCTCCACTTGATTGTGATAAGAATCTAAAAGTTCTTCAACAGGGTGTCTGAAATAAGGAACAATTACTGTGGCTGAGAGATACTATATACAAAAATGACTGTTTTATTCACTAAAAAAAATGTAGTCACATCCAAAAGCAAAGTGTGAAAACCTGTAATTAAAGCTTTAGATGACACACCTTGTCATGACTTCTTTATAAGGTTTTTCTATTTGATGCAGGTGTTTGTTTAAATCCACAGGTGTTTCATCATCTTCTGCCTAAACAAACATATATACACAAATGTTTACTAAAAAATCAAATCCATTCTTTGGTCTTTCTAGAGCCAAATTAAATATGGTTAAGCACATGATAAATTCTTGAAAGTGAATTGATTTTTCAGAACTGAGGCTAAAATATTGTCAGAATTTAAAATTTACAATTGACTAAAAAAAAATCGAATCAATATTCTGAAAAGTTTTTTAAATGAAAAAACATAAATGCTTTTAAATCTAGTTTCTAATATATAAATAGCTCCCAAAACAAAAACTACTTCTGTTCTATATAAAGAAAAACAAAGCTGAAAATACTTTTAAAGATGGCTGACAGCCAAATAAAGGTGGGGTGAAAACCAGATGGAGAAGAGATTATTTGAGTTTCTGAATTTTTCTTCTAATGATAATCAACTTTCCCTCCACCTTTCCCCAATGCAGGAGGTGCTTGTTTCTTCTACCATAAGTCCTTACTATACAGATACACTCAAGAACGTAATTTTAAGAAACTGAAAAGAACTAAAGATTGCTAAAATGTACTGAGTTTTGTGAAATGGTTTCCATCCAATTAAAATAAATTCTATCTAACATAGGAGCAAAACCTAAGAAAGTAAAGAGAAAGTGGAAATGACTGGTATTTACTCACCCAAAATTCTACCAAATAAAAAATTCTCTTTAGAGATTAAAATTCATGAAGTGTTTTACAGTAATAAAATGGCCTCATTTCCTGCATGCAATTTTGCTTTAACCTCAAAAGAAAGTATTGTATTTTTAAAACAAAGAATTAGTATTCAGATGGTGAAAAATAATGTATTTTTCTTAGTTTGGTGCAAAGGTCAGTGGATCTTTTTTTCTCTCCCAAACCCATATTTCATATTCAAAATCTTTCCGTCTTCCTCATTTCTCCTTCACTAACCCTGACATTTTCATTACTGTGTAAAACTATTACAAATCAAATTTCTAAATCCTCCGCTTTGATTTTCAATTAGGCCTCCAACTCTGAGCTGTATGCTACCTAAACCTTCATGATTGAAAATCTCCCCCCATCTGCTGAAAGGACTCCTAATTGAGATAAAGAGTTCATCATTTCTGGTCTAACTCAGAAATCTTAGAGAATGTACAAATTGCAAATTGGCTAATTAGCAAAATTATTTGGATTTAACCAAATGCAATTCAGTAATAAGGTAAATACTTACGGTTCGGGCCAGATTTTGGCACATTGCGCTGAAGGTCAAAAGTCGTAGTTTAATCTCTGTGTCCCATTTTCGACAGTTTTGAATATGTTCATGACTTCCAAGGCAATGATTACTATTAAAATATATTAATTATTCATCAGTGTTATTCTCTTCAAACTATAAATTACAGAGATGAGAGTAAAATTCTATCTACATCAGAAACTGAAGAGAATAGTAAAATACAGAGATTTATTTTTTAATCAAGTGTAAGCACTTAAGTAGAATAATTCTACATGAGAAGACTCAAAGCAAAAAAAAAATGACAAAAATAGAGATAGAACATTTGTAGTAGTCTAAGAGACTGAAATCTGTAAAATAACTAGACTAAAAGCAGATGTAGTAACTACTTGGTTCAGAAAAAGTCATATGATGATTATTTCAGGTAACTAAAAGGGAATCACAGCTGACACTGTGTATAAAGTAACAATGTATGCTACAAAAGAAAAATAGAGTCTATAATGATGTGACTACAGGCCCTTTACAGAAAGAAAAAGAAAAAAAAACATTAAATTCATTTACCAATCAATTACCCACCACTCTTTTTCTTAAGGGAAATATCATATCTAAATGATCTCTGAAACCCCTCCATTATGTTAGACATGACTTCTCAAAGTATATCTCAATATAAGTGTATTGATACCAAGAATCAATTCAGTAGGACCCTATGTATTTTTGTATTACAAATTTGACTTAGGATATTAAAATTTTTTTAATAATTTAAGCTATTAAAAATGAAATTTCCAAAGATGTTGCTCAGTAGTTAAATGAATAAACTTACTTTTGTAGCACTTCCTCTTGACCACAAACTTTCAGAACATAGCTGCCAACATCTACTTGATTCAAGTCATCATGCACCCAGCAAAGGGCTTGCATTATAATGATTTCTACAGTAGAACTCACTGTAAAAGAGTTAGTCATGATTTTCGCTTTTCTCATTTAATTCTAAGTATACATTTATTCAGACTGTATTTCTTATAATCTAAGACAGCACTATACAATAGGTCACATGTATAATTAAAAATTTTCTAGCAGCCACAACGAAAAAAGTAAAATGAAATAGGTAAAACTAATTTTAATATTTTATTTAACCTATATCTCAAATACCATTTCAACATATAATCAGTATTTAAAAATTACTGATAAGATATTTCACATCCTCTTTTTAAACTAAGTCTCTGAAATCCAGTGTGTATTTTATACGGATAGCACATCTCAATCTCTATCAGCCTCAATTCAAGCACTAAACAGCCACATGTAGCTAATGGTTACTGTGCTAGACAGAGCAGATCTAAACAAAGAAAGCCACCACCCTGTTACAGAGGCCTCCAAAAGGATAACATTTAGCAGTATCAAGCAATGATTTAAATCAAATTACAAGAAAAAGAATCAACATTTTAAATGTTGGATGTTTGCCTGGTTAATTTTCCAATAAAGAATAAAAATCTAGCAAGTTGGAAGTACGTTCAATTCTTATTCTTTTAAAAACTAACTGATCTTTAAAGTAACCTATTTCTGTATTTCGAGCTCTTGCATTCGGTTTAGAAGACAGTGACTACCTTCAAACATCACAAAAATTAACAGCTTGGCAAAGGCCATAAAACGTCTATCTAATACAATGGCTACATTTCTAAATAGTCAAATGTATGATAACATTTATCATCTGAACATACAAACCACTTGTACCATAATACAGTACATTTCTTTAACAGAGATGTACTGTTATAAATGTGCACATTTATGAAGAACCAAACAATAAGCATTTGAAATATTTTTAAACAAAAAAATCAAACTCCTCCTTTAGAAACTAAAAGAATCACTGTTACAGTTGGCTAACATTTTGTTTCAGATTTATATTTTTTCAAAGGGCCTTGAAAAGTATAAAGCTACAAAGAAAGTATCCAAATACTGGACATAGTCCTAGTCATAACCACCAAAAAAAAAAAAAAGGCATAATTTTTCAGTCAAAGTACCACAGAAATATAGGATATTATTCTACTGTTGGAATCCCATTAAAATAATATACATTGTGAAAAACAATAAGCTATGAAAGAAAATAAAAGAAGTTTTTAAAACTATAACAAAAAATGTCCTATGGACTTGAGGATACATCTCTAGAAAGGATATATATCCACATCAAGTCTGGGAAGAAGACTTAGAACCAAAGGAGAATTATCTTCTCTTTAGAGGAGCTTAGCAAAATAACTGAAATTTTAATTTCACTGACAACTCTTTATAAATAAGCATTCTTCTTGCCATAAAAAAAGAAAGAAAGAAAGAAAGAATTTTACTTTCTATCTAATTATCTGTTTAGCAGTCTTTTTATCTAATGCTTTGGGACCTTGGCCAAGAGCCACTGATTAACCAAAGTGAAGCATTTTTCACAGAAATATGTACAGTGGTCATAAAGGTAAACTGTTTTGCAACTAGTCTTAAGTGGAAATACCAAGCTTTTGAAAAGGATAACTAATGAATGTTAAGTATTTTACCACATATACACACACAAATTTTTTAAAAAGGATACTAATAACAGAGTCAGTTTATTAAGAGAATTATATTAATGTTTTAAACATTTTCTCTTTAATCAGAGCAAAACAAGATGGTTGGAGAACTACTAACCTACCATCACATGTAAAAGTAACTGGCAGTTGAAATCCTTCAATTTCAATGGAGACCTTCACGCTAGCATTTTCTCCACATATGTTTCTTTGCACTGTGACTGGACTTAATAAGTAGCCTGGATTTGTGCAGTGATTGGTGTATGGAAAGTTGGTCTTCAATCTGTTTACAAGAAAGAAAGAATTAAATTTTTTGTAAAGGTTACATTTATTTGAGAGCCTTGAACAAGGCTTTTGTGCTTAAAGCCATTCAATTCTGTGCCTTTGCCCAATTCTAGAGCAGCTCTTGAGAACTGCAATGAATGCATCCCTGTCAAAGCTCCAAACACCAGCATTTGTCTTTTAATAAAAGGAATTCAAGGAAAGAGATTAAGTACTGCCAAGATATCTTTGGTAGCATTATCAACATTAATCAAGCACACACTAGATATATAGCATTAAATGAGGTTCTCTGCTTCAGATTCTTTTGCTACACAGTAACTACAAAAATGGTACATTTTTAATGAATCACTGATAATATAAGCAATGTAGCCCTAAATTATAATTGCCGGAGGAATAAAAAGATTTTTTTTCCCATATAAGAGTTCTTAGTTTTTAATCTTCTCATGTAAACTGCTCAATCGCCACAGATAAAGTCACTGGCAGATCTTTACTCTTGTTGTCTAATCTCTACCTCACTGCTTAGATACTTCATTTCTTTTTGCCAGCACTGACACTGGCCTAACTCTTTATTCATTCTGTTCTTGCATTCTTTTGCTGTTTTCTTGAGGTATTTTTTGTCTCATACAGGCCATGTCTTGCAGGTCTATGTTTGGGTTCATTTTTCTTTGCGTAATACAAGGAATCATAAATCATGCCAAAATCAGTTGTCTTGCCACCATCAAAATGGGTCCGGAATCCAAATACAAAGATGACACCTGGTGTGGTCTTGTACATTTTGGCTAGTTTTCTCCGAATTTCTGTCTTAGGTACTGTTGCCTTTCCAGGATAAAGGACGTCAATGACCATTTGTTTCCGCTGAAGCAGTCTATTGGTCATGAACTTCCTGGTTCGGATAGTTACTATATCATTCATGATGGCGGCAGCAGCTGACCATCAAAAGCAGCCAGGGAGGAAAAGAGCTTGTTGTCTTTCAAAAATCTTTTCTCTAAGGTCATTTCCCCCTTTACATTGTTTCTGGTTGTTAAACAATGAAAAAATAAAAACAACACATGGACACACACAGATACACACAATGGGGTTTTACAGTGCTATAAGGCCTTTATTCCCTCCAAGTTATTTACAAAACTCTGGGAATGGTAAGAATTGCCTGTGAAGGTTTTCATGGTATTCATAGGTATTCAGAAGAGCAATATAGTTTGAATTGAAATACATAAACTTGGTATATGGCTCATCTCGAAAGACAAGGAGAATTTAATGCCTTCTTTAAACTTGTGGGTCTTCTTTAATTTTTTCTGGAGATAAGAAGACAACTTTCAATATTCTCATTTACTTTCCATAGGGCTATAAAGAGAATGAATGCTAAAAGTACTGTTTATTTTGCTTCTGTGAAGATTAAAATAATCAAGTCATAGAAACAAAATAAAATAGTTTGAGTTGACAGAAAGAAAGATTCTGGAGGGCCAGCAAGTTTAATAGTTTGTACACAGCCTCTAGAGCCAGACTTCCTGAGTTTAAATCTTGATTTTATGATTTACTAGCTGTGTGACCTTAGGCAAGTTATTAAATCTTCTTGTTGCTTTAGTATCCTCTCCTGTAAACTGGGAGTAAATTACTGCTAATCTCATAGGGTTGATGTGATAATTAATGTGAATTAAAGTACTCAGAAAGGGCCTAGTACACGGTAAACATTATAAGCATCTTGTAAAATAAATGAATGAGTGAATAAATAAACCTGATTTCTGCACTGTGATCTTAAGTGCCACAAAGGATCCAATATTTAAAAGAAATGTAAATGAAAAAAGGTAATAAGTAATAAACTGATACTGAAAATGCACCTTAAGATGTGGACACATTATCTTCAGATATCTGATTGCTACAAAGCTTACCCCTTCTGCAACACAATGGCAGGATCTTCATAGGACCCCGACTAAGATTCTTATTTTTTTTCTACTACTTGGTATTCTCCTGTTCTATAGTATGAAATAGACGTTCATAGAAAATCATACAATTAACTAATATGTGAAACGGTACAGAATTATGTCTACATTCAAGCTTTTGATTTTCAGAAATCTTTAAAGATGACAAAAACAAAATCAAATTTCTGATGATAGCTTAGAAAACAAAAATTTTAGACAAAAATTCCAGTGACAAAAGTTGTATTTAATAAATTTGACTTTTGAGGGGACAACTCCTTCATTTCCTTTTCTTAAAACATGTCCTTTTTTAATATGACAATGTGAATATACTTAATGTCACAGATCTATATATGTAAAAATTATTAAATAATAAATTTTATGTTATATATATTTTATCACAATTAAAGGTTTTTTTTTTTTTAAATGAGTCTTTTAACTCTCTGACATGGAAGATAGTCAATCCAAAAAAATATAGTAATTTTATTTTTCTGTAAAGTTGATGATTTTATTTTCATGGTTTTATTTGCTTTATAAAAATTGGGGAAAAATAAGACAGTAACACAGTCCTTAAAATTTTTTCATTTTGTTTGTAAAAAAAAACTTACAAAATCAAATAAGTAAATAAATAATTGCTGAGTAAATAATTCACTTTCAAAATAAGAGACCAGATAAAGAATTTATCTAAGCCAACATAGCTTGATGGTCTTAATTACCTATATCAGTAATTTTCTCTAAAATTTCCATTGCCCTATTGCCACTAAAGAAACAGCTTTATTTGTTTACTATGGCTCTGTAGCTCACAAAACGTAATCTCTCTTCACACACTAAAATCCTATACAGTTTATTTTCCTACTGTGTGCTCAATCAAGCTAAAGTTACACACAGAACCAAAAATGCAAAATCAGAAGGACAGAAGAGAGAAAATTAAGGGTTTTAAAAGTTAAAGATGAAAAATGAGGGTTTTAATTGAATTAGCACTACTTTACAAGAAAGTATAGAGTCAGCATTGTTTAAAATAAAATTAAGTGCAGAGGTAAAGTCCTTGAAAACATATAGTGAATCCTTGGGGTAAAGAAACTATTGTAGAATATAAATTTGAAACTCAACCCTATATGAAGAACTCAACCATATATGAAGAAAAGCAACAGAAGGCCATTCAGGATGACAAGTCTTAACAGTTTCTCATCTTAGGAAACCACAAGTGCAGCAGCAAAAACTTCTACTGCTATCCAACATTCTTCTCAGAACTCTTTCCAAACTGATAACTAGTATATACAGCAAGCTTTGTCAGTTACAATGAGGATGAAAAGAAAGCAAGCAAGAAATAAAAACCGGAAAAATTTAGTAATAATGAAATGTACCAAATCAAATATTACAGAGCTTTAAACTGAAAGAGACCTTTGAAATCAATAGTCCAACTCCCTAATTTCATAGAAGCAAAAAAATAACAAGGCCTGAACTGGCACTAAATTTTGAATCTCTTATACAGTACTCTTAACTGTAAATAGTTGTCATCCTGACAGTCTCATACTATTTTTATAGCTGAATTTAAATGATTCAATGAATAATTTTAGAAGATTTCAAAAAGTAAAGAAATGGCTAAGAGTATAAATACTTGTTTTTAAAATGCACTGCAGATATGAGCAAACTGGAAAAAAAATAGAAAGAGCCATTAATTTCTTCAGGAGATATCTCCTGATCCCAGTCTCCAAGGCCACAAGGGAACAAGAGGAACAAGAGAAGTTCCTAGAACATTGCTTCAAAAACATCTCTTTCTTCCAACTGCTCTGAAGTATTTGTTGCAATCATACTCTACTAATGATAATAAAATTAGAAAAATAACCATTCTCTCTTTAGTTCACCTGGGATTTCACATTAAATAACAGTGTGTGTGTGTGCGTGTGTGTGAAAAATAAATAAAAATAATGATTTTTAGCTCAATGACAGAGTTTTTGTAAATAACTCAAAGACTCAAATGAGGGGAAAAAGGCAGATCACAGAGAACTTAACTGCTCAACTTAAATGTAATCAATAGTCACTAACAGTCTAGCAGAAAGCATGCAGGGCTTGTTCGGGGAGAATGAAAGGAATTAGATGAACACATAACAGATTATTTCCAAATTGTTAACCATACACACATAATGGTATAATGGCATAAAGGCACAGGTAATTTCTAGTACATGCAATCTGCATACCAAGTCATCTAAATACCTCTTCTTTTTTAAACGAAAACATTTTTCTATTTTACTGAAAAATGAGTTTTAAAAATCCAGTTAAGAATAACCTTGCAAGAAAGTAAAAGTGGCTCTACAGATATTTTTCTTCTTTTTCCCCTAAGGTATTTCACAGTAAAGAAATGTTAGTTAAAAGGTAACATTCAGATAATTTTTATATAGTACCACCAATAGTCTAGAAAATCTAGTTAAGTATTATTAAGTCCCTTATATAACATTAAAATGATGTATATATATCATTTTATCTAGGAACTCCAAATTCTGCTTTGCTTAAAGCAGACCACACTGGGGAAAATACAGGATTCAGAATAAATCCCCCAGTGGTGATCTACTTGCCCTTCTTTTGATAACATACCTCATCCCCCTGGCCACAATGTATGTTGTTACACTTTTTCTGTGGGTTTTTTCCTATGTAGGGCTAGCTGACAGGACTCCCTTTAATCTCTGTTGGCAAGACCATTAGAATATGAAGTCTAAGCTATCAGTAGCTATATTCCCTGCCATCAAAACCTCATCGACAGTATAAGAAAATGAAACCAACATGCATAGAGGAAGTGTATGGGGAGAAAAGGGAGGAAGAAAAGGATAGGAAGTAGGAAAGGAGAGTCCAAATGGAAAAGGGGTCAAGGATCAATTACAGTGTATGAATTTCTAGATCTGGCTATCACTGGGCTCTGCCTTATCCTTCTTTCTCTTATATGTGAAGTTTGTGAACCAATATATAACCTTTCTTGATTTAAGCTAGTTTAAGATGGATTTCTAGCACTCGTGATAGAAGTCCAACTAATACGGTGATGCAACGGAAAGAAAACACACTGAACTGGAGGCAAAGGAGACCTGGCTGTGTTACTGACTAGCTGAGCAAACTTTGGTACC
Organism: Macroglossus sobrinus; assembly: GCA_004027375.1. Lineage (NCBI taxonomy): Eukaryota > Metazoa > Chordata > Mammalia > Chiroptera > Pteropodidae > Macroglossus > Macroglossus sobrinus. The sequence continues at coordinate 516,368 of PVKZ01000280.1, forward strand.
CAGGTAACTTCTCCGAGTCTCAGTTTCCTCAGACTGAGGATATCAGACACATGTAAGATTAAAAGAACATTTTAGAAATGCATTTTTCTAGCCTTCAGAAAATATATTTGCTCCTCTAATCTTGCCTGTTATAATATCTCTTAAATAAGCAGTACAGTATTTTAAAAGCTAAAAAAGTATAAGGCAAAACTAAGTGTCCCTACAACAAAAATAGGCATTGTCTAAGTATACCAAAACTTAAATGGTTAAGCCATATTTTCAAATGGTTAATAGGATATCAGAAGTCTACTGTCTGACCTCAGTTTTTCTTTTAAATGCTCAGAAACCTAACAAGTAAGGATACAGATTCAACTTAGTTTGTGTTAATGTGCCAATTAACTGTCGTGAAATTTTAAGCCACAAGGAAAATTTTTTTTTTTAATTTTAGAATTAGCACTAAGCTAATTTTCAAGTTAAATTTGTAAAACAAGCATTTAATAAAAAGTAATCTTTAATTTATAAAGAAAAATGTCTTACTTTGTAATGGATTGACAAAAAGCTGCCACTTCTTCATTCCGTACTTCAAATTCCTGTGGAAGAGAACTTCCAGTTGGCAAACTACTGGTCCCATTTGGGTCTTTCTGTAATAAAAAAAAGTGTTTTTATTTTAAAAGTAAAAGATCCCCAAAATGCTAAATAGCAGCAAAGCACAAACACTTTTTTACAAAAATATGTACAAAGATATGCTAAAATAACACACATCAGCAATAAAGTTTTAAATTATGGACTTCTACCTGTAAAAGTAATGCCAACTAAGCCTATTTTAAAGATCATTGGTTTTAGTTGCTCAAAAGCAGAAATAGGCTGTTTTTTGTATAAGTCAGTAAAAATGGAATGCTAAAGACATTTCATTCAAAATCTTCCTGAAATGAATGCTAAATTAACGGCATAATGAAATTAAAGGACTAGCCTCTATTTTAAGAAAATGAAGAGATGAAGCCCATTTAGGACTCCTCTAATAAACCAGGAATTCTATATTTAACATAGGACTCAAATTCCAAGAAAGCAACTGGTTTTTTATGTAAGAGAATCTGTTTTAGGAGTTGGTGGGTACTTTTATGTTAATGAACTTATACAAACAACCTGACAGTCCTTTAAAAGTTAAGTTTATGTTTGATCTAAATCTATGTGCAACATTTAGAAGATAAACTCACCATCTAAGCATAGTCAAATAGCAAAGCCCATTTAGAGTTATTTTGGTTACTACATAAAAATACTTAATTTGGCACAAATTTCAAATGTAAATTTCCATTAAAATTTGAATTGGAATGCTCTTAATTCATAACTAAGTGAATCAGAACACAGTGTATAAATTTCAAGAGTTGTAACAGATTTCAATGACCATGATGCACAAGAAGATTTTGTCAGAAGATTAAACTGAAAATTTAAAACAATAATTCCTTTATGAATTTTCTTCTTTTAAAATATTGGCAGAGCCCTTTCTGCTAGAAAACAATATGCATATTTGGGGAAGAAAAAAAAAACAACTAAGTCTCAAGTTCTAGAAAAGTGCAACTAAAAATTACAATTTATGGGAAAAACAGAGTTAAGGCAGATTACTCAAAATCAGTGTAACTTTATAATCAAAGCTCTAAGACAATAAGGCTTTATAAAAAAACTAGCATAGTTAAATCTCTAAATTTTCACCGAGTATATGGTCATTGAACCTTAAACCTTAGAGAGCTCTGCTTCCTCATTTGTGATACAGATGCTTGAGGGAATTTGCTTCCAGTTGACCAATTTCAATAAACTTGAAAATGTTATCTAGGATATAGACTTCTTCAACAAAGTTTTTAATGCAAAAGAAAATGTCTTCACAGCTTCTTTGTCTGTACTAAGTGCTTCAACAGAGAGTTTAACACTGGAAATGAAACAACTCTTGAAGCCATTCATCCAACCACCTTTCATTAAATGAGGATACTTCTACAGTATTTTTAGTGTTTCCCTTACTATTTTCTTATATTACTAATGCTCTCTCCTTAATTGTGAGAAAGTTTGTTCCTGATTGCTTTAAAATGTTAATATGCTGGTAAACATTGTGCTTGAACTAATGCTACTTCTCCATTATACTGACATCCATTCACATTTATCAATTACATCAGAAACAAGCACTGTAGCAAACAGACCATACTATTCTAAAATGGGGATTTGATGTTTCTAACAAAACTTCTGGTCTGACACTCCAAGTTTGTCACAATCTAATCCAGTGACAGTTCCCAGAATTTACCAAATGATTTTTATGTTCCAGTTAGCCTGAATCATATCCTGTTCCTATAAAACACAAATTGAGCTGTCCTGCCTCTGAAACTTTGTCTTCAATGCTTTCCTCCCAACTTCCCTCACAAGTCAAAAATCTGTTAATTTTTGAAGGCCTAATGGAATGTCACTTTATCTTTAATGCCTTTTATTATTACTCAATATAAAGCACTTCTTCCCTCCTAGCACTTCTAAATACTTAGTCTGAACCAAACACCGTATCATTACATCCTATTTTATATTTGTCTTAATGTGAAAGCTCCTTAAAGAATCAAATTTTATATTTTTGTAAATTTATATCCAGTTCAGAAAGCACTCAACCATTAGTTCAATTTGTTGAATGTTCTGCTCCCTCTAAAAACAAGTTAAAATTCACTTATATATGATCAATGAATCTGCCATAGCAATCATAAAACATTGAAAGAATGTAAGGTACTATGTAGTTCCTTCAGTAACCTTCTAAATAGAACAGCAGTAACTTTAATTAATATTTGATCTATAAAATAATCTTTTTCTAATTAGTATTATTAAAAATAATATCTAAACTACAATGAAATACCACCTCACATCCATTAGAATGGATACCATTATAAAAAGGAAGTCATGATGGTGTAGTAGGTAGACGTGCTCATCTCCTCTCACGACATCAAAATTACAACTAAACTACAGAACAACTATCATTGGAAGTCGCCTAAAGTCTGGCTGAACAGAAATCCTACAAATGGGAACATACACAGAAACTGGCAGGGGTGGAGACACAAAATGAACTGGCCCCACAAACACATGTGGTGGTTGAGAATCAGGAGGGATATCTTGGTTGCAGAGGTCCCCCTGAGGGAGCAAGGGGACCCAGGCCCACACTGCGCTCCCCAGGTCAGGGTTCCAATGCCAGGAAGAGAAGTTCCTACAACCTCAGTCTATGAAAACCAACGAAGATTAAGGCTGAGTAAGACAAGGGTAGCAGGAGTCTCAAACGTTCCTCTTAAAGGAGCCACACACAGACTTACTCACTGACGGACTCACTTGCTCTGAGCTCTAGTGCTAGAGCAGCTAGTCAAAAAAGCCCCATGGACATATGGGGAGGAAATGAATTGTCTGGCTTTGGGGCAAGGGCTGAAGGGGCAACTTTCCCCTAGACAGAAAAGCTAGCAAATCCATTGTTCCTCCCTGCTCCCAGTACAGATATAGACAGCCACTATATCTGAATCTCCATCAACCTGGCTAACACTGGTCAGTCACCCTGCGTAGGTGATTCCCTGCTCATCCAACTTGTGGGCCCATCTCCAATGGCTTTTTCATACAAATGGCCTGTCTTGGCTAATGCTGTAGACTTTTCTAAAATTTCTCAAAGGTTCACAAAACCCAAACAAACAGCATGCCCCATACCCCTTGTTGAGCAGCACCAAGACCAGCACTAGCAGCAGCCAACCCAGTTCTGGGCTTGGCCTCTCGAAGCACTTCTAAGCCCAGCACACGTAGTAGCCAACTGCGGGTTGCTTGGTGACTCTTGCCAAGTGGCCCTAGGCAGTGGCTTAACTTGGTCTGTGGCAGAGGCCCTCCAGGAGGCTCTGAGCCAACTGGTACTTGAACCCGAAATGGAGTACCAGCCTGAGCTGCATCTGTGGACATCACACCCAAAGGAAAGACTAATCAGGCACCTAGCCCTGCTAACGTAAATCCTGCTCCATATGATTGGCCCCCCTCATTGACCAGTCCTCACAACCAACTGGCCAAGGGTCAATCCCTCCCACTGACAGAAAAACAGCAACTAAGGCTCAACTACTACAGTATAACAGGAGGGCATAAACAACCCATAAAAAGGACACACCCAGAGTACCTTGCTCAAGTGACCAGGGAAGATTTTGCCAGTGAGCACCACAGAACACCTGCTACATAATGCCACTCTACTAAAACTGGGAGACTTACGAACCCTACCTAATACATAGAAACAAACACCAGGATGCAGCCAAAATGGGGAGATAAACATGTTCCAAATGAAAGAAAAGAACAAAAGCTCTAGAAAAAGAACTAAACAAAATGGAGTCAAGCAATCTACAAGATGCAGAGTTCAAAACGCTGATTTATAAGGATGCTCAATAAACTTAGGAGAACAGTAGATGAATTCAATGAGAACTTTAACAAAGAGGAAACATAAAAATGGAGATAGAAAACATAAAAAAGAACCATTCAGAAATGAAAATACATTAATTGAAATGAAGAATACATTAGAGAAAATTAACAGCAGACTAGATGAAGCAAAGTACTGAATCAGGGATTTAGAAGATAAGGTAGCAGAAAAAAAAAATCAGAATACCAACAAGAACAAAGAATCTAAAAACAATGAGGATCGTTTAAGGGGCTTCTGAGACAACATCAAACATATCAACATTTGCATCATAGGAGTACTAGAAGAAGAGAGAGCAAGGAACTGAAACTTACTGGAAGAAATAATGATGGAAAATTTCCCAACCTAGAGAAGGAAACAGACATACAAACCATGGAAGCAGAGAGAGTTCCAAACAAGATGAAGCCAAAGGGGCCCACACCAAGACACAAAGACAAAGAAAGAACCTTAAAAGTAGCAAGAGAAAAGCTGTTAGTTACGTAGAAAGGAGCTCCCATAAGGTTGCCAGCTAACCTCTCAACAGAAACTTTGCAGGTCAGAAGGGATTGGCATAAAATATTCAAAGTGATGAAAATTAAGGACCTACAACCAAGATTACTCCACCCAGGAAAGCTATCATTTAGAACCAAAGAACAGATAAAGAACTTCCCAGACATAAAAAGCTAAAGGAGTTCATCAACACCAAACCAGTATTACAAGAAATATTAGAGGGATTTAAGAAGAAGGAGAAAAAGAATATTTAAAATATGAATTAAATGACAGTAGCAACATATCTATCAACAAGCACGTCAAATGAAAACAGATTAAATAATCCAATCAAGAGGGAGGCTGAATGGGTAAGAAAACATCACCCTTATATATGCTGCCTACAAGAGACTCACTTTAGATCAAAAGACACACAGAGACTGAAAGTAAAGCAATGGAAAAAGATATTTCATGAAAATGGAAAAAAAAAATCTGGGGTGGCAATACTTATATCAGATAAAAAAGACTTTAAAACAAAGTCCGTAACAAGAGACAAAGGACACAGTAAACCCACTTCTGGGTATTTATCTAAAGAAACCCAAAATACTACTTGGAAGGAACATGTGCATCCATGTTTATTGCAGCATTATTTATAATAGCCGAGATATGGAGGCAACTGAGTGTCCATGAATAAATATTTATTAATGAATGAATAAAGAGGTGGTACTATACATAAAGAAATATTACTGAGCCAATAAACAAACAAACAAAACCTTGCCATCTGCAACAATGTAGACAGAGTATTGTGCTGAGTGGAGTCAGACAGAGAGAGACAAATACCATATAATTTCACTTATACATGGAATCTAAAGAACAAAATAAGCAAACAAACGAAAGATAAACAAACTCATAGATACAGAGAAAATTTTGAGGGTTGCCAGATGGGAGGTGGGTAGCAGGGATAGGTAAAAAAGGGGAATAAATTAAGTAGTACAAATTGGTAGTTATAAAATAGTCATGGGATGTAAAGTAGAGTATAAGAAATATAGTCAATAATATTGTAATAACTATGCATGGTGTCAGATGGGTACTAGAATTTGTCAGGGTGTTCACTTTGTAAGTTTTATAAATGTCCAATCACTATGTCGTATACACCTGAAACTAATATAATATTGTATTCCAACTATAATTGAAAATTTTAAAATTATTTAAAAAATAAAATAGTCAAAAAATAAATAAAACAGCAGTAATCTATATTTACTCTAAGAGACTGATTGATTATAAGAAATTAGATCAGGTGATTATAGAGGGTGACAAATCTCAAGATCTGCAGTTGGCAAGCTGGATACCCAAGAGATCCAATGATGTAGTTCCAGTCCAAATCTATTAGGCTCAAAACCCAGGAAAAGCCGATGTTTCGGTTTGAGTCTGAAGGCAAGAAAAACCCATGTTCCAACTCAAAGGCAGTCAGGCAGGAGAAGTTAGTTCCCCCTTAATGACAGCAGGTCAGCCTTTTTATTCTATTCAGGCCTTCAACTGATTGGCAAGGTCCAACCATATTGTCAAAGACAATCTGCCTTTGCTTAGACTACTAATTTATATGTTAATCTCATCTAGAAACACCCTTAGAGACACACCCAGAATGTTTTACCAAATGTCTGAGCACCCAGTCAATTTGACACTTAAAATTAACCATATAGCATCATAAAGAGCCAAGGAGTCACATTTAGAGTCTAGACCAGTGGCTTTCAAATTCTGTATGTTGAAGCCTCAAGAATAAAGCATTGGATAGAGAGAACAGGTAAGAGATATTGAACGCAACCAAGAACAAAACTTTGAAAAGGAGTCAAAGATCACAGGAGGAAAACTAGGAAGTAGATTTAACTAGTGCAACAGAAGAGAAGTTTCAAAAAAAGTAGTCAGTCAATTGTTGCAACTGAAGCAAAGCGGCTGGACAGTGAATACGATCACTAGATTGGCAATCAGTATTCATATTACCAGAAATACATTTCTGCAATATGATGGGAAAAATAGAGGGCAGTAAAAGATTAGAAAGGCAGTAATCATCGAAAATACTTTGGAGAGAAAAGAGGTAAAAGAATAATGGTAGAAAAAACTTTGCGAAGACAGGAAAAAGATGTGGAAGAATTAAGTTTTGGGAAAAGGAAGGAATATCTCTTTCCTCAAGCCAGCAAGGGCAAATCTGAAGTGAGCAAGTGCATACAAACACTGGCCTCAACATTAAAAAAAAAAAAAAAAAGGTAGTGAGGTCATATACTGGAGAGGTGGAAAAGGGTAGATTAAGCATTTAAGGAAAGCAGAGAAGGTTTTAAATAATTCACAAAAACTTAATCAGTACATACTCTGTAGAGCAGTTATAAGAATATGGGAAAGCTTTATGCCTACATGAGTTCAAGTTTCATGCCATACTACCCCAGAAATTACATGAAACAAAACACCAAATTTTCAATAAATATATTTTAAAGCATCACACACACACACACACACACACACACACACACACACACACACACACAGTTACTATTCAGAACAAAGTTGGTTACTTCCTTATTTGAAATTTATAGATTTTACAAAGACTTCAGTAAACTATTTAAATAATGTACTACAATCAGCTAGACAATGAAAATTGCATTTTGTTCAAGTTTCTCTCTTTAAAATGACAGAAGACATTCTGTCAACAAGGATATAAATGTTTTTAATACAATTAAATTTTAGAAAGTAAATATCCAGACTTTGCAAAACTGTCTATAAAAATAATTTTATTCATTACTAAAACCTCTGAAATCTGCTCAAAATAGCAAAATACATAGCTATTAACTAAAAGTCTGATTTAAACTTAAATTGCCAGAAGACACAGTTTTAAGTAGTATGTCTTTTCCTGGTTTTGTTCACAAAACATTTGAACTAAAGTATTTAGATTATTATTAACAAAACAAAAGACACTAGAAGGAAACAGGAAGTAAGCTTGCTGAGTGAGAAGAAAAATACCCTTCGGAATTTTTACCACAAACCATGAAATTCTTACAGGAAATGAATACTTAAGTATATAAAGTAATTTTAAAAAACAGATATTGCAATCTTATCCCTACCCCCAAACAAAATAAATAAATATCAGGGAAAGTTTTAAAATAAAGATGAATGGTGTGTGAAAAATTAAAAGCTCCATTCAATGTTTGTGCCACAGACTTCCCATACCACTAGTGTTATGTTTACCTCCTCCTTTTGGCCTAAATGAAACCAAATTTTATCTTCTTGTACACAAAGAAAATTATAAAATCTTAGTGTTAATAAAAGGGCTTAGAAATTTTCTCTGAATATAAAAATCTTTTTACAGCATTTGTAACAGGTGTGCACCAAACCTCTGATTAAACCTTCAATAATAGTATACTGACAGCCTGAGAGGAAATACTATTAAAGGGCTATTTTTATAATTATCTTGATTGACATTTTAATACCTGCGTTCTTAAATTTCCTTCTTTACTGGTCCTTGTTCTACTTTCCATAACAATGGATTTTAAAATTAAGTTACTAAATTGAATAAATAAATATAATTTGCTTTATTTTATGTTTTCAACAAAATACATTTTAACTTTCAGCACTTGCTACCACCTGGCGCTATTAAAATCTAGCACAAAGTGCTACTTACTACAGCACAAAGTAACATACTTAATATATTTAATATATCAAAAAATTTAGTACATCATTACTTCATTTTTTAAAAATAAGAATACTGTGATATTCAGGTATTCTACTCCCTGAAATGGTTTGAGAAAGTATGTTCAAAATACAAAACTTAAAAAAAAAGTCCACTTCCTCTTTTACATGGCAACTTTCCAAACTTTAAATATTTTTCCTAAAAGGGATATGAGAAACCATCTAGTCTAACCAACTGTATTTCACAGATGAAGAAACTCAGATCTAGAGAGTGACTTATCTCTTATTCATATTCTTTTCTTCATGCAAAATATCTTCAATCTTTTCAACAGTTTTTCTTTGTATGACACAGCTTCTAGGTCCTGAGCACGGTAGTCTTTTTAAGACACACTCTAGTTTATTACTGGTGTCTCTTAGAATGTGGTACTCAAAATTAATTATTAGATGGGGTTTTACTAGGGCAGGGTATAATGAAATGATTAACTATATACCTCTTCAGCATGTTGCAGTTAGAATCCTTTAAAACTGCACAGGTAGCCTAAGCCATCTCAAATTGACATTGTGCCATTTAGTAAAGCTGGTGATGTAATACATCGTAGTAATTGAGTTCCAATCTCTGATCAGCTGATCAAGCTATGTTGTTTTTGTTTACTTGGCTTTGACTCACGTCTCTCATAACCAAATTGCTTTCTCTTGATCCTTCCCCAACATGTTAAATAAAATCCAAGAACATGTTTCTGTTAAAACTGATCTTGCCGAGAAGCCCAACTAATTCCTAGAGTCTGAGCAACTAGCGGTTCTCTGTAACTCCCATGTGATCTGATTTCCCAGATCTTACTAGGAAATTTCTATCTTTAGGAGACTTCTTGTCCTCACTAGTCCTACAAGATGCATTCTGAAGGCATCCAAAAAAGGAAAACATCAAGATGGTACTGTGACAAATATTTAAAATGAGCAGTAAAAGATGATGCAAGGAGACAACTAAAGGGGTGTACATGGGTATCACAGCCCTGCCCCACCAAAGGAAAGGGTGGAGAAAACATGAGTTGAACCAGAAGTTTAAACTAAGAAGGCAGCAAGGAAAGGAAGTGAAGTTTTGCAACAAAAGCATTAGCAGCAACCCATGCTAAGGTTAAGTTTTAAAAGCAAAGAAACTGTTCCCAGGGTACTCTACTTTTGATTTGCTATTTGTCTTATGACTTCCAAACTTCATAAGCTCCTGAGGTATGTTTACAAATGTCAGTCCAAGGGAACAGGTAGGCTGCATCAGATGCACTTAGATATTTTTGAAAAAATGGTTATCTTTCTCCTTAGATTCCACCCCACCTGCATCCCCAAACACACATAAGATCAAGATTGAGGAGGCCTAACCTCCTCTGCAGGACACTGTAGCATAGAGTGAGTGTGATTATTTGACCCATGATTCAATTATCTCCTGTAACAGGTAACTTATTACTTCCCAAATAGCATGTTCTATCACTAGAGTTTTAAAAAATGGGGGATGGGGGGAGAATTTTAAGAGTAGCATGGGTTTGCATATTAGCTTTTCTTCTTACAAATAGTTCTGTGGCCCTCTTCTTAACCTCTAACTTATTATTATGGAAACTTTCAGACATACAAAAGTGGAGAGACCGATATAATGAACATTCATGTATCCATCATCGCTTCAACAATTACCAACACATGACCAATCTTGTTTTATCTATAAGTACCCTTCCCCAGCTCCTCATTTGATTTTTATTAAAGCTATACTTTTTCCATTTCACGTATAAATTCTTCCATATACATCTCTAAAATATAAGAGCTCATTTAACTAAACACAGTACCATTATTACATGAAAAAATTAATTAATTCCTTAACTTCCTTACATCTCAGTTTCCTCAACTGTAAAATAGGTATGGGTTGCTCTGGCCTCACAAGGGAATTCTGTCCCAGTAACTATTTAAAAAGTTTAATTTGAGCATCTATGGCATAGATAAAAAGCATATAGCTCTTAGGTTCTGAGTTCCAGTTTTAAATCGGAATCGCTGGACAGTAAATAATTCTAGTCGACCCCAAAATTTTGACTTGTTTAAGATGATAACCACAGTTCACTTGGAATGGTCATTTCAGCTCACCTGGAATAATTTGTTTTCCTTAATGAATAAATGACTTTCCAAAGCTGGGAGGGTTAGAATTTAAGATACAGAAATAATGAAAAAAACTAAAGTCATTTGAAAAGATTTTATTAATCTATATAATCTATGTATTGTGGCTCCGAAGCATATATTTTAGAAGGGAATGGATACAGAGGCATAACGCAAGGATTATCTGCAAGTAACCTGATGTTCACTCTGGGATACCTGCACAATCAGGGGCTCTGCCTTCTACCAATGGGAGGGCTAAGCCTACACCAAACTCTTTACAGGATCAGGGGCCTCATTTACTCTAATAGCAGAGACTGTAACTACATAGTCCTCAACCTCTCCAGCTTCTAAGCAGCTGCTTTTCCTAAACAACTCCTGTAAAGAGCTAATATCTCTAATCCAGACTGCATGTTAAGCACATGCTCTCATAATGTATGCTTAACCCGTAAAAAGGAGACCCACATTTAGAGAGGGATCTCTATAGAAACATTGACCCATATATGAATCCAGCAGTGACCTGGTTTCAGTAGGATGGGAGGATCAGGGGCATCAGTGCCTTCCTTATTTATTTATTTTTTAAAATTAATTGATGTAAAATTCAAAGAGCATAAAATTTGACATTTTAACCATTTAAAAATGTACAATTCACTGTGTTCAGTACATTTACGATGTTTGTTGCCATTACTTATGGTTCTAATTATGATTAAAACACTTAAATGTTCTAATTCAGGAATATTTCTATCACTGCCCCCACCAAAAACCGCTGTACCCATTAAGCAATCATTCCCCATTTTCTCCTTCATCCCGCCCCCGACAACTCAGCAAACATTAATTTGATTTCTTTGGATTTGCCTATTTTAGATATATCACATAAACTGAATTAAACAATACATGGTCTTTTTTGTGTGTCTCGCTTTCACTTATGTTTCAAGGCCATTCATAATGAACATGTATGAGGATTGCATTCCTTTTTGTGGGTGAATAATATTCCACTGAATGAACACACCACTTTTGTTTACCATTCATCACTTGATTGACATTTGGATTGCTTTCAGTGTTTAGCTATTATGAATAAAGCTGCTATGAACAATGCTATTTTTAAAATGGGCAAATGACTTAAACAGACATTTCTCAAAAAAACATAAACACATGGCCAATAAGCACATGAAAAGATTCTCATCATAATTAGTCATCAGGGAAATGCGAATCAAAACCACAATGAGATACCACTTCACATCCATTAGGATGGCTATAATCCAAAAAAATGGAAAATAACAAGCATTAGCAAGGGTGTAGAGAAAATGTATAAGAAAACTCTTATACAATGCTGGTGAGAACATAAAATGGTGTAGCCACTATGGAAAACAGTTTGGGGGCTCCTCAAAACATTAAACAAGAATTATCAGCAATTCCAATGCCAGGTATATTCTCTTCTCACTTTTTTTTTTTTAATGATTCTTAAAGTTTCCCTTTCTCCCTTGAAATGATAGTAATTTTGTAAAAACAAAACCAAAACCCATGACAAGACAACATGGACTATTAAAATAATCTTACATATAATTCAATTTAAAATATGTAATGAACTTGTGATTTAATTAAAAGGTGTTCAGAGATTGTTACTACATTTGTAAATAGTAACGAAAAGCTTAAGAAAACTTAATAACATGTGTTTCTTAATATGAGCTGTAGTCAAAACATATTTGGAGACCATTACACTGGCTAAGATTTTTCTGAATTCTGATTGTGTCATCCAAAATATCCTTATCATTTCTTTGAAGCCTTAATACTTAGCTTCTTTCTCCCCCAGTCAAAATGGCTTTTTAAAGTCAACAATTCAACATAAACCCATTCAAATTATTCAAAATTCACTTCTTTCCTAAATGCTGTTTGATGCTCAGTGCCTAAAGGGAAGCTAGGTGCAGAATGATACAATTCATATTAAGGTGAAAATGAACCTTAACATTCCCAGGATCCACAGATATTCTTAGAGCAAAACAGGAATGTGCAGTTAGGTAAACTGTATTTGGAAAGGCAAAGTCTAAATACTGCTGTCTCTCTTTTGAGAGAAGACACCCTGTCCCAGACACTCTTAACTAATTTTTCCAGATAGATAGTAAGACTATATGAACTCAGCAACTATACCATATAAACTACAGTTCCATTCTCCACTTTTATCAATACAGTTGTTAGAATCCTTTAAATGGCTTTTCTCCTATCTCCCTGGAATTATTCTCCCTTTCATGCATTCATGGTTAAAAACAAAACAATATACTGAGATTTTCATAATGAGGTTTAAAATCACAATTTCTTATTTACCTTGAAAAATAAGAGAGATAAGGAAGAAAAAGCAGAACTATATATAACGAGAAGACATGGAGACAGATAAAAACTATCTTAAATGCCTATCAGTGATAGCCCGATCCTTGATTAGTGATTTTTAAAATTTATAATCCTAGAAAAGATAATATTAATAGAATACAATTTTTCAATTGGCCCAAACACATTTAATCCTTTACCACACAATCTAAGAGTTACAGTACACTTAAGAACAAAGACAAGATTCAAAATGAAAAATATTTTTGACCTAATAAATTATGCACACATGTATGAATTCTATGTTATACGACTGAGTTTCAGAAGTCAGAAAAGGCTGTACCTGAGATATTTGGCCCTGGACTTTTGTAAGGTGAGTTGTTCGAATATTTAAAGACTGGCTTCTTGTTACCACTGCCCCAGAAAGAGATTTTCCATTCACCTTCCTTTCAAGGTGACAACTTGCTAGTGATCTCTCTTCAAGGAGAACAGCATCCCAAGGATCCTCTGCTAGCAAACCTGGAACATTTTTCTCTTCTTCATGGTCTAATACCTCCACATTGTCCACCTTAGGCTTACTTAAAGGATCCAAGTCCAACCAGTCAAATTTACTGATATCTTCAGACTTTGGAGATACTTGTAGGCTGCTGATTGTAGTTTTTGAATTTGTTATCTCTAAATCAGTCCTTGCTTTTCCATTTTTTAAAAACTCTGATGTACTAGCTATTTTGTCAAACAGCTTTGCCATGTCAGGACTGACAACTGGATGATAGATAGGTAAGCTTCCTTGTGGATGAAAGGATGTGGTAGGTGTCAAAGGATATGAAAAATATGGAGACTGTCCTGGAAGACTTAAATATATTGGTTCTGTGGATGGAAAAGTGGGCATTCTTGGATTAAAACCATTTTGGAATGTAGTCTGTTTACTGCTGTAAGCTGACTGATAAATAGAAGGTCTTAAAGTATAAGCCGAAGGCCCAGATAAACCAGTTGGCCACTGTCCCCTCTGAATAGTAGCAGGTCTAAGATAAAGCTGTGCTGAAAACGAAGGGCTCAGGGAAGGAGTAACTGGCAATACAGGTGTTTTCTTTGTCTCAAAACTGTCATCCAGTAATAGTTTCTCCAGTTCAGCTTGGGTGAGCTTTTCTACATCAATATCTACTGCTCTTTTTTGGGTATCTGATTCAGGAAACACCATGAGATCATAATCTTGTTTGTTATAAACTTGTGCTTTTTGTCTGGTGCTGCCTGACAACTCAAAGCCTCTCTGGTTATCAGTCACTCGCCTATCTCTTTGTAGTTTTGCTAAAGCCTCTGCTTCCATCTGTAATGCTTCTTCTTTGTCCACATCTTTTGGTCTTGGTGGTTCCAGATGTGAAGATGAACAGTGCTTAAATCCATTGTTACTGGATATCTGAGCCATGTCCACTTAAAAGACCAACCTTCCTTTAATTTATTTTTTCCTTGTAGCTCCCCAAATAGCAAGACCTATACACAAAAATAAACAACATTCAATTAGATTTTTAAAACACAAATTAATTTTGTTTCATTAATTTAGTTAGAACTTAAAGCCACTTGCAAATGTACTACTCAATAAAATAAAATGAATAGTTAGATGAAATCTGGGGCGGGGAGGGGCGGGGAACATTTTTAAATTATTTTATATACTTGTTGTTGGGTTAAGAAAAACATTTAGACATACATTACTTTACCCTATTCCCTGACTTAACAGGAAAGCTAGACTATGAACTCAACAAGCTTTCACTTCGGCTGTCGCAATGGCTACTGTTAACCAGTGGCACTTCTGCAGAATTCTTGGTGTGAAATGCCAAGAATACATGCTGGTCACTTATTTGTTAGAGTTTGGACAGGGCTGAGTGTTATGCAAATAGCAAGTAAAAAAGTTTTAATCCTCTGCTATTTGTTAAACTGCTCAAAAGCCAATTAGCAATAAAAGTGCTCAAAGCCCAGTCAATCAAAATACAATGTGAAAAATTGATTGAATTTGTCAATAGTTTTGGTCACATTTTTTATTATATTCAGTTAAACCAATAGTTATAATACAAAAATTTCCCCTTTTCAAATTGCTAAAATATTTATTCATAGACTAGAAGATAGTTTATTAAACTTTCTAACAAACCAGTTTTAAGAAATTTATACTTTTCTATTTAAGACAAACAATTCAGATCAAGATTACCATGTGAAGCAATATGACCAATTAAAACATTAGATATCCACTGTGTGGCAGAGGGCACATTTCCTGCTTCTAATTAATATGATATGAGAGTTAAATGCGGGTTCTAGAATCACATCACTTTGATTTATGAAGCTGTAAGAACTTGGGAAAGGAAAGACTTTTCCATGTGCTTCAGATTCCTAACCTCCGAAATGAAAGTATCTAAAATTACAAGGATCAAATGAAACAATGCAACTAAAAGTGCTTATCATTGGCCTTGAGTAAAAGCACTAAATGGCACCTATTATTATTGAGCTAATGTGGTTTGAGATATACCGGTTTTGAAAATTTAGAAAGCAAGACTGCTCTTGTTTACATCCTTTTTCTAGCATAGAGCTTGTCAACAGTAGTATAAGCTCAGAAATATTTAATGAAAGGACATAGGGGAATACCCAAAGTAACTTCAAATTAATATAACACAAATGAAAATCCTAAGTGTTTAAATAATACTAAATGAAAAATTATGCGATGAGTACATGAAGAAAAAGGTATTCAAGGAACATCCTTTCCAATTCTTTTATACAGCCACAGCAGAATTTGAGGCATTTCACTGAAAAGCTATTCCAAATTTTCCCCTTCAGTGGTAGAACACAAAACTAGGCAAAATGGACATTTAAAATCTGTACACTTCATTGTATGTAAACATTTTATCAAAAGAAAAAACTGTACACAAATATTGATCCTTGCTAAATACATACAAACTACTTAGAGGGAAGGACTGCTGACTATAATTTACTTTGAAATGTATCAAAAAATAAGATGAATTGATAGAGGGATGATAGATGGATGATATGAGATAAGGCAAGTATAGCAAAAATTTACCAGTACAATCTAGGTGGTAGATATATGGGTATTCACTTTGACATTCTTTCAACTTGGCTGCATGACTGAAAATTTTCACAATAAAATGCTGGGGGCAGATAGGGATAGGCAGAAATTCCTTCCATTACAGTATATACTCCCCTTTGCAATGTGACTTTGCTGCTCTTCCCATAAAGAGGTGGGGTCTATTTCTTGACTTCATCTGAGTTGCCTGTGACTTGCTTTGACCAAAAAAATATGAAAGAAGTGACACTGGGAGTTCTAAGCCTAGGTCATAAAAGGCCAGACTGTTTCAGCTCTTCCTTTCTTGAGTACAGCCACTGCCATGTGAATGCTCACAGAGGATGAGACCATACACGGAGAGAGAGGCCCAGGCAATGGCCAGCACCAACCACCAAACATGAGTGAAACCACCATCTTAAGACCATCCATCCATAGTCCAGATGACCACTGCCACATGAGTGACCCAAGGGAAGACCAGCTTGAGTTCAAGCAAAACTGCTAACCCACAAAACCATTTTGGAATCGTTTGTTACACAAGCAATAGAAAAATGATAAACCTTTTCTTCTTTTAGAACACAAAACTGAAGCTACTTATCTACTTAATAGTAAATTTCTGTTTCAACAATCACAGCCACCACAACCACCTTCCTTAACTTGTCCTCAGAGAACGGAACAGTTCCCTTTTCCCTCCTGAGGCTGGCCCCTCACCTAACATTCTTAATCCCATTGAATTCCCCTTCTTTATAGTAATTCCCTTCTTTGCATTAATTCCTTTTTTACTTGCTTTTCTGTTCTTCTGCCATAAAAATACTCAAGTTTTTCTCCATACTGAGGGGGGAAATTTCTCAACATTCTCCTTTAGACTCTAGTAGCCTCCATTTTAATTCTTTCACTGCCAAACTTCCCAAATGAGTGACCTACAAGGTCCTTTCTTTATTCATTCTGCCTTGGGAAAAAATCTTCTTGTCCTTCACGGCCCAATTCAAATACAGTCTCCTGTTCTTAAAGTACTTTCTATCAGAACTCATCTTTTTTAGTTCAACTAAACATTTTAATCTTTATTTTGTAGACTTTACGCTGTTTTTGCCTGCCCAGCATCCTTCCTTCTGGTAGTAGTATCTACAACTTACTTTTTATCTCTCTTTTATTCCACCTGGACTATTCTTACTCCCAACTCTCCCCTCCTCCTACCACTCCTGAGGATCCAAGTCTGGCCAATCAGAGTTAACCCCAGCACTTCTGAAACTATTTGGAAAGGACGCTTATCATTGAGGTTGCTAGGCTGATAGGATGTAAGCCTGGCACTGCTGTGGCTGTCTTTGCTGCCACTTGACTAGATGCTACCTGAGAATGTATCCAACCCAAAGGAGAGCAGAGCTTCAGTTAAATGAAATGAGACAGATTCTGGATATTACATTAAGTATCTAGATCCAACCCATGTTCAGAGCCAGTCTTTTCATTTATGTATTTCCATAAACACACCTCTTTGTTTTAAGTTGGTTTATAATTACTTTCTTCCATAATAACCAAAAATATCTTTACTAACATAGAATCTGTAACTTGTATGTCTACCCAACATACTAAACTAAGCTCCTGAAGTGCAGATGCTTACTTTGTTCATGTTTTTATCCTCTACAACATTTAAAATCACCTTGTTTAAAAAGTATAGAACTTAATTTAATAAACACATGTTTTAACAGGATGGAATGAGGGCTAATAGTCCTGAAGAAGGGATTTCAGGTTGCACAAGAATATCAATGTACGGTGAAAGAGATGAGTCAAGTGCAACTGCTTGTTATGAATACCATAACACACTAGCAATTTTTTAGAAAATCAGATGAATTATTAGAAAACATTTTACAAAGAGTTAAGATACTGAACTGTAATTCACCTTCCACAAGCATAATATCAATTTGTTATTTAAGTATTTTCCTGGCTACCCTATTTGGTAAAGAACAGTGTTCTTTCTGAAAGAAGGATATAGATTTTTTTTAATGAGTTTATTCATTGGAGAACACACTTATCCCAAATATTCCATGTTAACATTACCTCTCATTTACTGACAAAGGTATAAAATTAATAGTTTGAAATATATTTTAACCATGAATGTGGTATTTTTTTCATATTATCACTTCATTTGCTTGCTGTAACCCAAAGCAATATGTACATGTTAAATTCAACTCTAAGTAGTCAATAATAGTGAGCTGTGTGTTAGCAGCTTAATTACCAAACTTTAGTTTTCCAAAAGATTAACATGTACGTATACTCAAAAGGTAATAAAGGATTTAAAAGGTTGTCCAAAAGTAACCCTGTGCTTCAGCTATTTTTCTGAGGCTGCTGTACTTACATGCTCCATTAAATTTTAAAAATAAAACTTCATTTGATGACAAACATTTAGCAGGAAATAATTTCCTACATGCTAATTCAAAATGAAAACTTCAAAGCTAACGTTCTCCTAACCCAAGCTGAGAAAGACAATAGAACCAGTTTTAGAATGATGATTGCTTACTATCTGCCAAAAATTTCCCAACATAAAGTAATCCAGTGTTCACAAGGCCTTAGCTACTTTAAATTCTTCAAAAGAGTGGCAATTAAACTATTCAGTCAAACTTTTGGATACCATTTGGAGACCCAAAAGAATTAACTTAAAAATCTTGGCTTCTTCCCTGTAGACATTCATTTACAATTTAAATTTAAAGCTCAGGAGAAAAAAAAGTAACCCCTGCTACACATCTAAATGCTTTCTGATCTTAAAATTCAAGATACCTAAGAATATAAAGAAACAATTATTTGAGTTCAACAATACAAATATTTCTCCTCTAAAGTAAAAATGAATCTCAAAGAAAAAAAAAATTATTGTACCTAATTGGAAATGAATATTATGCTACCATTAAGAATATGAAGACTATAATAACCACAAAAAGTATTTGTTAAAACTGTAGCAAATTCACCTCATGCCAAACATTACTTTAAGCACTATATTAATTTAATCCTCACAATCTTTCTATTAAGTAACTGCTATTATTATCCCATACAAATGAAGAAATTTAAGCACACATTATATAATCTGCCCAAACTTATAGCAGCTAGCAAGCGGCAAAATCAGGACTCAAATCCAGGCATTTTAATTCACTATGGTATATTTTTATGTTAACAATTATCTGGAATCATTAAGTGTCAAAACATACCTTATCCATTATAAATACCAACTTTCTTCCTCAATTCTAGGGTTATTTCTGTCAGCACTAATGAATTTTATTGTTTTAATTCTATAATGTAGTAGGTTAATACTTGTTATTTAGTTAATTTTTAATCACCAAATGACTAGCAAATTTATAACTTTATTGAGGGCATGAATTCTTGTTTTACTCACCCTGTACTCTCAAACCTACTGCAGTTACTGAATTCATGCATAAATGACTAGAGAACTTTAGATACCATTCCTTTAACATAGAGAAGTTCTAATGCCAAAACAAACAAAAAAAATCTCAAAATTTAAAAATCATGTGGATGAATTTGGAATAAACAAGTGGTGAGAAAAAAGATTATCTTGAAAACTGGGAGAAAGATGCAATAGAAAAGTTAAAATAGGAGCAGGGGGGCTCCATCTGTGCTAACAGGAAAAACTAACAGACAAGATATTCTCTCTGTTGATTCACGGAGGAGAAAAACTCATCTGACCAAAAAAAAAAAAAAAAAAACAAGTACTTTAATGTTAGGCACTATACAAATTTGTCAATAAGACAAAAGAGAAGACACTCCAGGTGCTAGATGAGATTGGATTAGAGCAGCACTGTTCAATAAAAATAGAATGCAAGCCACATATGAAATTTTAAAGTTTTTATAGCTATATTAAAGAAACAAATGAAATTAATTTTAATGTATTTACTTTATTCTAATATATTCAAAATATTATTTTGACAGGTATTCAATATTTTAAAAATGAATGGGTTATTTTACAGTTTCTTTTTTTTTTTTTTTACTAAGTCTTCAAAATTTGGTACATACTTTACACTTATCATATTTCAACTTAAGACTAGCCACATTTCAAGTGCTCAACAGCCAAAGGACTGGCGGACGACACATGGTAAGAATTTATGAGGAAAGGAATGAAAAGCATAGCAAACAGCATCATTACTTTCTGGATGGTAAGGGGAAATTTATCTTCCCAAAAGTCACCCATTCCCTCAGACTAATAAAAGTATCTCAAATACCTATTAGTTGGGAGTATAGCATAATGGTTAGCACATCTGCTTTATGTCCAGAAGGTCCTGGGTTCGCACCCCAGGTGCAATGAACCGCCCCGCTTGCGACGGGCCGGCCCCAGTTAGCTGGGGGCACCCCACGAACACATGGTAGGAGATGAGATGTCCCACCTTCAGAGATCCAGGTCTTAAGGGAAGACAGCAACCGGGGTGGAAGGGTGGAGGATTAAAAAGGAGAAAAAAATACCTATTGGTTATTTTTCAGAAGAAAATTTTACTTTTTTAAGTCTTGTAGATACCACATAGCCTTTAAGGCCCATCTTTCATCTTTTTAAAGTATATAATTTCCAAATAATCTACATTAGGAAATTGTTAACATTTCATAGAGAAATGTGTTTACAACTGGCCAAAAAGGATAAATTACAAAAACTTTAAACATTATATGTTTAAAAAACCTCATTAAAAAAAAGAATTCCTTCGCAATCTCAGCATAAAGAAGGCTGCCCTAATATGATTCAAAACCCAGAAGCCATGAGAGAATGTTCAAGTACATAAACATTAAAAACAAACAAACCAAAAAAGAAAAAAAAACTTGTATTTGGCCAATAAGAGCTTAATGAATTTATTCATTTCTTCCATAAATGCTTATTGGGTCGATACTATGCACCAGGCACTGTTCTAGGTGCTGAAACGTAAAATAAAAATAATTTAATCATTAAAAAATGTCAATAAAAAAATAAACTGGGAAAAAGTTATTTGCTACTCATATCATAGAGAAAGAGCTAATTTTATTAATACATAACAGGGAGCTTATAAAGAAAAATGACCATATGGAAAAAGGGATTACAGTTCTGAATAAGCAGTTCACAAAAAGTAAAGATGTCTAACCTTATTCACATTAAGGTAACAGCAATTTCAAAGATACACTAAAGCTAATTGTATACCAAATTGAAGACAAACCCACAGAGAATGGGAAAAACACTCATCATATTAAAACTTTTAAATACACAGAACAGTAAAAAAAAAATTTATAGTAAATTTTAATGCTAGAAAAGTGGAAAGGTTAAAAAAGTAATGAATTAAGCAACCATGTAATAAAATTTAAAAAATAACAGCAAAATAAAAGTAGAAGGAAGGGAATAAAGACCAGAGAGGAAATTAGTGCTACAAGAAATATACAACAGAGTAGATCAGCAAAGGCAAAAGTTGGTTCTTTTGAAAATACTACTAAGATATGTGATGATGCCGATGAAGAAAAAAATAAGGCAGGAATAAACAACATCAATAATAAATAAAACAGGTTACAAAATAGTCACAGGGATATAAAGTACAAAATAGGGAAGACAGTCAATAATATTGTAATAACTATGTATGGTGCCAGGTAGGTAACTAGTGACTTATTGGGGGGATCATTTCATAAATGATATGTCTAACCACTATTCTGTACACCTAAAACTAATATAAACTACTGAATGTCAACTGTAATTGAAAAAAAAAGTAAAAAAGGGACATCCAACAGATGCAGCAGACATTAGAGACATAATGAGGATATTATTAAGCTAAGCAAATAAAATTTAAAATGTGGACAAATTCCTAGAAGACAGTAACTTACTCAAATGGAAACATAAAGTTGAATAATCTTATAACCATTAAAGAAACTAAACTGGTAGTCAAAAATATTTCCTCAAAGAAAACTGTAGAGCCAGATGGCTTTGCTGGCTTCATACAGGGAAGAAACAAACAATACCAATCTTTCACAAACCCTTGAAGAGAACAGACAAGAAGGTAAGTTCAAGACAAGAAGGAATCTTTTATGAAACTTCTATTACTTTGATAACAAAATCAGGCAAGGGCAAGAAGACAAAATAAATCGATCTTACTCATGACACAAACACAGAAAGTCCTAAACAAAACTCAGTTGTAAATACAAAATGCAATTTTCCACATCAATAATTAAAGAATTAAAATAGAAAAAGTTTATGTTCATCTCAATAGATATTCTTAGCCAACTATGAACAGAAGAGAAGTTCCTTATCTGACCAAGGGTATCAATAAATATCATACTAAATGGCAAAACCTTGAAAGCTCTCCCTTTGACCATGAACAAAAAACAGCATGTCCACCACCAGAAGAAAGGCAACAAAAAGAAAAAGTAGAATAGGAAAAAAAAAAATTATTTACAGATTCAGTAAAAAATCCAAAGAATATGCAGATAACAGAATTACATGCCAGAGTTTATCAAGGTTGATAGATATACTAATATACAAAAATCAATTTCATTTCTATAAACCTGCAACAAATGGTCAGAAAAGCAAATTTCACCAAAGGTAATATTTACGATAACACACATATGGCACCCACAAACTAATAATACATGTAACAAAATGTTATGGGAGAAATTACAAAACTTTACTGACAAACGCTAGGACTATGTGAATGTAAGGAGTATTTTTCCATATTAACAAATTTAAAGACTGAATTTTATAAAGATGCCACTTCTGAAATAAATCTATAGGTTCAATGCAATCCCAGTCAAAATTCAAACAGATTTGTAAAATAAAATTTGACAAGGTCATTCTAAAATTTATACAGTAACCAAAAGGGCCAAAATAGCGAAGACTTTCCTTTTTTAAAAAGAAAAAGGTGGGAGGACTTGCTCTACCCAATACTTATTATAAAGCTAACTTAATATAGTATATTATTTATGTAGAAAGAGATAAATCTAAAAGGCCAAGAGCACAGAAACAGACACACACCTACATAGATACCTGATTTAAGACTAAAGTGACATAATAGAGTACAGAAAAAAACTTTTTGAACAAATGGTACTAGAGCAAATGATGGAGAAATGAAATGGACTTCTACTTCACACCTTAAGCAAAAAATCACTTAAGACAAATGAAATGCCTAACCATGAAAGAAAAAACTATAAAATTTTTAGAACTGGAGAAGGGAAAAGTTTCTTAAACACACAGAAACCATAACTTTAAGAGGAAAAGTTAATAAATTTGACTATAGTAAAATTCATAACTTTTATTCATCAAAAGACACCAAGAGAATGATAAAAACAAGCCACAGAAAATAAGATATTTTAAACAGATTAACAAAAGACTCAAATCCTGGATAAATAACCCTTATGATTTAAAAAGACAGTTAATCTAAAAGAAAAAATGGGCAAAGACACAAACTTCACAGAAGAGAAATCCAATGGCCAATAAACATGATAAAAGGGCTCAATCTTATTAGCACTCAGGGAATTATTAGGAATTAGTAATGCATATTAAAACCAAAGTGAGACACTACTACACATATAACACTGTGAAAAAAATTTAAATCTTACAATAACTGATAACAGGAATGTAAAACAACGGGTAAAACACACACACCCTGTTGGGATAAACATGAATAAACTGTATGTTCATGGTCGGTTTCTACTCACAAAACTCGATACAAAATGTGTGTGAGTTTTTTCTCATACTAACATCCAGTTTTCCAATTTTCCAGATACCAACTGAGTGTCCTACAATTTAATTCTTATACTTATCAGACTCCACAGGATTACAGGCTAAGTCCCGTAGACTGTCCTCACTTCAGATGCCAGTTCCAAGTACTGGGTCTCCAGGTTAACCACACTTTTGTCCAACTTGCGTATTAACTGAAGGTTCCCATGTTCCCCACTCAGGGTTGATAATTTGCTAGATAGTTCACAGGAAAACAGCTCACTTATTTTTACCTTTTATCATAGAGGATACAATCCAGGAACAGCCAATGGAAGAGATGCACAGGCCAAGGTCGGGAGTGGGGGAATACATGGAGGTTCCACAGTCTCCCTGGAAATGCTACCCTCCCAGCACCACAATGTATTCACTAACTGGAAGCTCCCAAACCCCCCAATTTAAGAGATTTATGGAGAATTCATTACATAAGCATGGTTGATTAAATCACTGGTGATTAGCTTAATTTCCAGCTCCTCTCTCCTCCCCAGAGGTCAGGGGGTAGCTTTAAAGTTCCAACCCTCTAATCAAACTTTGGACTTTCTGGTGACCAGCCCCATCCTGAAGCTATCTAAGGGTCCTAGACACTAGTCATCTCATCAGCATACAAAAGACACTCATCACTCTAGAGATCCCCAGGGTTTCAGAATTACATGACAAAAAGCAGAGACAAAGACCAATTATTTATTTATTTTTTACTATATCACAGTTCATTTAATGAAATTTCATACAGCAATGCCAATGGATAAAGTTATTTTTTTTAATGGATAAAACTTGGAAAGTATTAAGCAAATAGAGACAAAAATACATATAATCCCATTCAAAGTTCAAAAATACGAAAAATTAATTATCTTGTTTAATAATGCTTTTATAATGGTAAACCTGTGAAGGAAATGAAAGGATTATCAAAGGTTAGGATAGTGGTTACTCACAGAGGGAGGGAAAGAGATCTATAATTAGGCAGAAGTACACAGGGGACTTCCGGAATACCAGTAGTGTTCTAGTTCCTAACCTAGTGACTGGTTTTACAAGTGTTTATTGTACAATTATGTGTTAAATAATCATATATGCTTTATGTAATTGTGTTATTTCACAATAAAATAATCCACTCCTGACAGTTAAAATATATTTTCATCGCTATATTATACATGTGAGAAAAATAACAACACCTGCATTATAAATAGTATGTGAGATTTTTTTTACCTACATGCAGCAAACTGTGTAAACACAAGAAGTTAAACTTCTTGGTTATAACATAAAAAATTTCAAATAAGAGCTGTATTTTCCCTTTTCATTTGCCAATCCACAGGCTAAATTAAGGATATCACTCTTTCTCATTAAGAGATATGGGGAAAGAGTAAGACTACAAAAGAAAATTATTTACTAAAAGATGGTTCTCAAATTTTCACTATCTGCGAATCACTTAATGGGCACATCACATAACATGATCAATTTGTGTAAAGTCACTGCATTTTAAAACAAGTAAAACATTTAAACATTAATAGTAGGATATTCTTATCAGTGAGAAAGATGATTGTACACTCTAACCATTCTATGTATATCCAGTAAATTTATTTTATTTATTTGAATTAAATCAGAAAATTAATTCATTTATAGCTTGTCAGGAAGGTAGCAATGTTTGGTGGTGGCTCTATCAGACAAATAGGGGTATGTACATAAAATCTTATAGGCTCTACCTTCAAATATTTCTGAACCTGCATATTTCTTCATAACATTCCTGCTACCATCCTAGACCAATAATCTCTTGCCTGGATTATTCAAATAGCCTCCTAATCTGTCTCTGTCACCTGTTTATCCCCCATCTTCTTGCTATTTCAACACAGCAGCCAAAGTGATTCTGAAAACCCTAGATCTTCTTACTCCTTTGTTCAGAACTTTCAACAGCTCCTATTTTGCTCAGAGAAAAGGTAAAATCCTGGCAACAGTCTACCTACCAGGCATTCTAGCTGGTCCCCCATTACCTCTCTTGTACTACTATAACATTTGCCTCCTTGTTGTTCCTTAAATACATTACGTTTCTCACTCAGAGCCTTTGCTCTTCTGCTCCCTCTGACTGATCTTCCTCTGGATAGCTGAATGGCTCACTTTCTACTCTTTTTCGACTCTTCGTTGAGAAGGTGACATCTGAGTAAAAGCCTCACTGATAACCAATCAAAACTACAACTTTCTCTAATTCCATGCCCATGTACTTGGCTTGTGTTCTCCTTAGCATTTAGTACTATCCAGTATACTATATATTTTACTTATTTTATTGTCAATCTTTCCCCTCTACAGTAAACTTCATGATGCTGGAATTTATCTGTTGGGTTCACTCATATCCCCAGCACTTAGAACAGTCTTGAAACAAGCAAGCTTTTATTCCAAAGTTTGTTAAATGAAGAAATGAAATTAAATCTAATATGGACCAGATAAGGAAGCAATTCTTCACAGTAGAGTGTCTTTGGTAATCTGTAAGATACTTAAGAGTACACAAAAATACCATACTTAAAATATTTTAACCTAAGAGATATAATAGTTTTAATCTACTCTTGTTGTATTAATTTTCATTTAAAGTATTTGGAAGTCATCTTAAATGTGCCAAATAATAAACCATTTCTTTCTTTCTTAAGGGAAGAAAATCATGTGTATGTATTCTTGGAATTGTTCTTCAACGGTCCCTTTTAGCCAGACCAAAACACATTACTATGTAAAGTATTTATAGGAAATACAATTCACTAGGCTTGTTAGAAATACAGGCTCAAAAGAACACTTTGGCTAGAGATGAATCTTTAGGAGTTACCTACGTAAAACTGAGAATTCATATAGTGAAGAAAAAGAGACAAGGAAGAAATCCTGAGTGCCACTAACAAACAAGCAGGAAACAAAAGGTCATGGGAAAATAAAAAAAGGTGTGAAGGTATGATATCAGAGAAATAAGGGAACAGAGTGCCCTAACAAGGAAGTGTCAGTATTGTCAGAAACTACAGGGAAGTGACATAGATAAGCACTGAAAAAAAATCTCTAGATCTAAGAGCTCACTTGTGATTAAGAACAGCTTTATTTGGATAAATTTCACCCATTTAAAGCATACAATTCAGTTATTTTTAGTATATTCAGAGTTGTGCAACCATCGCCACTATCAAATTTCAAAACATTTTCTCCAACCCCAAAAGAAATTCTTTACCTATTAGCAGTCACTCCTCATTTCCCCTTCCCAACAGACCCTCATTAGTTATTTTCAAAGAGGATAGTTTCCTGAAGTGTGAAAACCGAAAAAGTAAGGATTACAAGTAAGAAAAGCATTTAATCTTTCAATTCTTTGACAGTAAAGAGAACTTAGGTACTGGGGATAGTTGAGTAAGAGAATCAGAAGCACAGACGAAAGGGATCTGATGAGGTAAGGAAGAGACACTTTAGGAGGCTGAGATGATAAAGGTAAGAAACTACTAAGTCAATACCTAAAAATGGAAGACTGTGGGGAGCCAGTGATAAGAAGCAGATTTACTTTTTCATTATCTAAACTCTGATACAGAATTTTAAATATTTCATCATTGGCAAGATTTACTATTTTAGAACAAAAGTGATAAATATATAATAGAAGGATTTTCATTTATATCAGGGGAAAAGATTAAACTGGAGCCATGACCTGAACATAATTAAAGAAGGAATCACAGAAAAACTAAAAGAAAACCCTTCTCCAGCTTCTTCACAAGTTTAAAGATGGATGTGCCTGGCCTGGCTCTTATATTCTTTAACCTCCATACCAGACTTGAAATCATTCTTTGCTTGAGTACTACAATTAATAAAGGGCTTAATTCTCCCATTTTGACAAAAAGCAATGGACTACACTGTAGTCTAATAAGCACTAGCAGTCATTATACTACCTTCAGCCCATAAGAGCAACATTCTACACATAAAAGATTCACAACCAGGGCATTCATCCCAAACAACTTTCTATATCTGCATATGTGCATAGCTGTATGTATTTGGGAAGTAGACAAGTAAAGGAGGGATATAGTCACAGCAAGAGGCTCCTGTTGAAATGAAATTTACTGACAAAGCAGTTTTCAATCTAACTCAGAATCTCAACAGTAGCACAGCTTTGTGGAGATAATTGCTGAACTTTGGACTACTTTATTGCTCATTCATTTAACATGAATCATTAAATATACTCTAAATTCACCCAATTCCAACATGACAAGTTAACAGTAAGCTTTTTGTGTTAAGTGTTATGGTCTATTCTAACATAGTTTAAGGTAGGAAAAAGGAAAATTGAGTTGCAACTGAGAAACCCCAAACAGGGAATAATAATGAAAAACTGACATAAATACTTAAGGAATTTCCCCCCAAAACTCCATCAGTTTCTATGGCTAACAAAATCTTGTTTTCACATTACACCACCTGCATAAAATTGATAGTTCTGTAGAACAGTGATAACAAAGAAGAAAAATTGATGTAGTATAGCAAAATCCAAGCTCAAATATCACACCTCTCTCTTACTGTGTAATCTTAAACAAGCTATTTTATCTGCCTTTATCTTAATTTTCTTATCTGTAAAACATAAATCATATTCCATAGTGTTGTAGGATTAAATTATATATATATATGTTATCTATATATTTTTTATATATACATATATAATGCCTACTATATAACAGTATTAAAAATGTGTCCAAATATTGAATAAGTATGTTCTTACCATTAAAAACCACAGCTTGTTGCCAATAAATAAGCCATGAAAGATGCTCAAGCTTATCACTCATTAGAGAAATGCAAATCAAAACCACAATGAGATACCACTTAACACCTACTAGACTAGCTATAATTTAAAATAAAAGAGAAAATAACAAGTTTTGACAAGGATGTGGAGAAACTGGAACCCTCA
Organism: Macroglossus sobrinus; assembly: GCA_004027375.1. Classification (NCBI taxonomy): domain Eukaryota; kingdom Metazoa; phylum Chordata; class Mammalia; order Chiroptera; family Pteropodidae; genus Macroglossus; species Macroglossus sobrinus. The sequence continues at coordinate 545,013 of PVKZ01000280.1, forward strand.
TAGTTGGCTAATGTGACTGTAAAATGGTGCAGCTACTCTGGAAAACACTATGATGTTTCCTCAAAAATTAAACAGAATTACCATATGACCCAGCAATTCCATTCCTAAATAAACCCCATAAGAATTAAAGAGAGACTTACATACCTGTACACAAATGTTCATGGAAGCATTATTCATGATGGCCAAAATGTGGCAATAAACTAAGTGTTCCTCAACAAATAGATATGCAAAATGTGGTATATTATATAAAATAGAATACTATTCAACTATTAAGAATAAAGTTCTGATACATGCTATGACATGTATGAAAACATTATGCAAGGTTAAATAATAAATAAGCCAGATACAAAAGGACAAATACTGCATGATTCCACCTATATGAAATATCTAGAATATCTAGAGACAGAATGTAGATTAGCATTTACCAAAGGCTGCAAAGAGAGGGAATGGGTAGTTACAACTCAATAGGTAGTTTCTGTTTGGGGTGATGACAAATTCTGGAAATAAATAGTGGTAATGGCCGCACACTTGTGAAAATAATGTTTCTGAATTGTACACTTAAAAAATGGTTAAAATGATAAATTTTGTTATATGTCATGTACAATAAAAGTCATCATCTTAACAGAAACCACAATTCCTGTCTTCAAAAACTTAATTCTTGAATCTTGCGTTTTTGACAATTATCAAATATCAATAATTTATATACATAAAATAATGGGAAACTAGGTCCAAGGTTTATGGGAATTCTCTGTACTATCTTAACAATTTTTCTGTAATCTGTAACTGTTCTAAAAATTAATTTTTTAAGGCAGCTTACTGAATCTCAAAAGCATATGTTTAATGAAAGTCAGACTCAAAAGGCTATATATACTGTATGATACCAATTTATATGACATTCTGGGAAAGCAAAACTATAAGAACATGAAAAAAAATCAGTTCTTGCCAGAGTCGAGAGTGTCAGTGGAAGGAATTACAAAGGGGCAGAAGGACAGTTTTTGGAGTGATAAAAATATTCTATATCTTGTGGGTGGTAGAAGTTAACACACTGTCACTATTTCTCATAATTTATAGTGCTGTATACCTAAAACAGATCGATTTTACTGTAAGTAAATTGTATCTCAAAAAGTCTGATTTAAAAAACAAAACAAAACTAAACAGTCACATGTTATGTTCTTCATTTCAATAGAGGCAGACTGGAATTCCAGTCTGGTGTCATTCTGAGATCTAGTCAGATGAAACCAGGCTATGAAGTCTAAACCAAAGAGCACCTTTTTCCAGTTCAGCACTGTAGTCTAAAAAAACACTTACATACTAAAAAGAAGAGTCAGAATAGTTATAAATTACATTATGAACACATATCAAGTGACTTAGTAAATCAATTTAGTTACGGCTACTGTTAGTACTATGGGGTTTTGCTTATAGGCATAAGCAGGTCTCCTTCAGTGCTTATTTGGTGGGATACGTATTTCACATAATTCCCCAAACTGCAAATAAAATATCTGAAAAAAATGTTTTCCTGTTCCCTAATTAGACAGGTATTTTCCTAAGAGATTTTCTGTCTCTCCCATCAATATCCAGGTTCTTTTCCCATCTCATCTCAATATAAGTACCTGCACTAACTTCTCTATTGTCTCCTCTCATTTCCTTCTCCCTTTTACCTTGAAAGAGGATTTTGTCTTTTCTTTTTCCTCATTTCACAGCAATACTTAACTTCTTCCTGCTTCTACTGTTATTTTCTGAAGGTAAACTGACAATTTGTTTCAATAAGAAAATACTTTTAAAAAAATAGCCTTTTTCTATTAGGATTTCCCATGCTGCAAAAATTTTAAGCAATTTTAACACTGCCTATTCCTTCCTCTTCTTAGTCAAATTTCTCATCAAAATTTAACTCATTTCACAACAGGAACTAACATTACTCTGATGCTCATTTACAGTCATCGACCTCTCCTTCAGTCCTCTTAAATGCATCTTCCACACTACTCAAGCCACACTCACAGCCTGTGCTGAGATTTCCTGAATCATCCAAATAATATAAAATTTGAACACTGGCCTCTAAATTATTTATTGTGAATGTCTATTTATTCTCATCTCTTACTTCACCTCTGCCCTGTCTTTATCTTTTCAAATAAGCCTTGCAAATCTTTCCTTAAACCTATACTTTATTTTCTTTTATCTAAGTTTTCCCCCAAGTTGTTCTCTATTCATTGAAATAACTCTGGCTTTGACATCTCATCACCTTTTTCCTACAGCAACAGTTTAAGATCTAAACTCTTTACTCAAAAATAAAAAATCTTGCCTCATTAACTCTCATGTATTTTAAATATACCTATACTATCCCTTACAAATTTCCTTTCCCATTACCAATTTTTTATAACTGCTTTCTGCTAGATGTATTGTAACTGGTCTAAGTGAAATATAAACTCCCTAAAGGCAGGAAGTACTCATTCTCTAATATACACTCCAAAATATGATAAGTGCTATGTATCTGAACACTCAAGTACTATATGAAGAGATGCAATGAAAAGAACATTAGGTTCCACATTCTAAGAAACTCAAGTTCAAGCAATGCCTCTAACATGTTATGCTAAACAATGGGCCTTGTTTTCCTCTTTAAGAAAGTAAGAAAAATAGCTGCCCTATTTACTTCACAGAAAATAAGGCCTGTGGAGGGGAAAAGCATTAATTAAGCTATAATCATCAGTCAATATAAATGTAAAGATATTATTTACTTTATCACTGTTAGTCACTGGTACTTGTTTAAAATAAAGTGTTTTTTAAACACCAAACTTAATGCATAGCAAATTAAGTGACTCAGCATTATATATCATTTATTCACATCAATAATGCAACTTTTGTAGTGTAAGACTAACAGAGCTATTTGTTGAACAATACGGATATTAATTATATAGTATCTTAAATGCATTCTCGATGTTAAAAGATAAATACTTGCTTCTTAGCCATAATAACTGCTTTAGAATCTATTAAAATCAAGAATGTTTAAAAATCTCATTTGCTTTTATACCTAAATAGCTGAATGTAAAATTTTAAAGAATCCAAAGGGTAGTTTAAAATTGCGTATTTTTAATTCATTAAAATGTCCATGTGTCCTCTCCCATTGTGTTTTGAATCCATCACGTGTAACAACGAATTGCAGGAAAAAAGGAGGAATACAAAATATACCTAAATGTGCAAAATAAAGATGCTCCACCAGAGAGACAAGGAAAACAAAATTTCTTCTAGTCCAAACCATAATCCTATGAACAACCTGAAAAGTATCCTACAGCAATATCCTTTCCAAGTATGACTATAATTCCAATGAAAAGAGCATCATGTATGAATACTATCAAAATGATTAGAAATTATAAATTACTGGTAATACATTTCTCATAGAAGTTGCTTTTTCTTTTCAAACAGGACTAGATTAAAAAGCAGAATTTTCATACTGTAGATATGCACTGTCCAGAATGGTAGCAACTAAACACATGTACTGAAATGTAGCTAGTCCAAAGTGAGATGAGTTATACCAGACTTCAGACTTACCAAAAAAAAGTAAAATATCTTACATATGTGGCTCTCATTTAATATTTTTACTAGATAGCACTTATTTCATAGCCAACTCTCAAATTAAAAAAAAAAAAAAAAAAAACGGATACCAGAGCTACTAAGCATCTTATTTAATAATACCTCATTGCTTGGTAGTATCACAGCAGTGTCTAGAACCTGATCGCCTTAATCTGATACTCATTAATAGAAGGAATTCATGCCTTAAGACTCAATTTGAACATCATCCTCATCAAGTGCATTCATTCCTTCTCAATCTCCCAGCCCAGGTGATGACAGCCTTTTTTAGTAGACTTGAATCTACCATTGCCCTTATAACCATACTGTTACAATTTATAAGTTTGTCTCCCCAGACAGACTAGAGAACTTCTTCATGACAAGCACTACCCTATTCATTTTTCTATCCCTAGAACTACTGCAGTGCCAGGCACCCTTACGGGACCTCTGAAAACAATGAAATCTTTCAGAGGGTCAATTTTTAGCCCTATTTAGGTACAACTAACAAATCAAGTCATGTACTATGTGAATGCACAGCACTAAAACATTCATCTTTATTATTAAATTCTTTTTGGAATATGGCAAATATATAATTTAAATGATAAATTTGTTATGAAAAAAATACAAATTACAAAGCATTAAAAAAGTGCTTTGCACTGCTGCTCTGAAAAGTTTGGTCTGATGCTGATATGAACTCTGAGCTCTTGGGAAATCCAACTCTCACATTAGGTATAAGTTCACTCAGCAATGTACTTACTAAGCAAAAAAACATTGTGCAAGATGAACGAAAGATTCCTGGACACGGGAACTGATGCAGCAATCTTCAATTAATAGAAAATTTTAGAACCATTCACGGCTTAAGGGAGAAACAAAGAATTACATGCTTAATATACTGCTAATTACACAGTTATAGTTTCTAAAATTCCTAAATGCAAGCATACCAATTTTCACATTCCATAGAACAGAGAAAACAGTGAAACCTATAGATGAAAAATTAAAATATATTGGTTTCCAAAAAATACAAGCAACATGCATACAAAATACAAAAAGTAACAGATTTTCATAAGGAAAAAAATACTTTAGAATCTATTAAATTTAGGCAAAATTACTTGTGGGAGAAGCTCTGTATGTGTTTTGTACCTATATAAAATCACTTTTGAGTTGAGTTAAATAACAAAATCTCTCTATTCTCATTCAGTAATGCTTTTCAATACTCAGACTGTCTTAATGTTAAAGAAGCAAATTATATAATTGTATTAATCAATGTTACCCCAATAAACTTAATTTGGAAAAAAAAAAGCAGCAGCAGCAGTTACCCTCAACGCTATAAACCTCGACTAAGGCCAGTCTAATCTGCTACTATGAATAAGAGCAACAAACTCAACTACTGGGGGAGCTAAGTCTCCTTTAGAGACTTGACCACAGGCCAAGGAAGCAAAGGTACAAAGTCTCTCCTGGAATCACAGCTCCTGGACCTCTTAACGTGCAGCCTTCCCCCTGTAAACTATGTCTCCCCCACTCTTCTAAAAATAACTTTCTTTTTTCTTCATCTTTTCTGATCTTGGCTTTGATGTTCCAATGTATTAAACAATTTTCCCAGCACAACTCTTCTGTGTGACATCCACCTGGAAAGATTTTAGGGTACCTCTTTAATAGGTAATCTTGTTCAAAGAGGAAGGCCTCCTTCCTCCTTCTTTACTCTCAATACAACACCCACTGTTAAAAATAAAAATATAATTACAACCTCAACGTCCATCAGGCGAATATAGGCAAAGAATAACCACAGGCTCCTTCTTCCACGTTCGTTATCTCCAGACTTTCCTCCTCACTTAGTTCTGTTTTTATTTCACTTTTTAATCCCTGCTCTTCTCCTCGCCCCTCCCCAAAAAATTCCACAACTGAAGAATCTCGTTTTTAAAGCCAAACCATTAAGTGAGGAAAATAAGTATGTGCTTTTTACAATTATTTATTGTTCCTCCGTCACTCGGAGCTAATCTGACCGCCCTCCCAGTAAGATGATGCGCTAAATACGCAGTGAAATAATATTGTCTTCCCAAAGCAAGTGGATTCGCGGGAAAAAGGCAACCGCTGGGAAGGATGAAGAAAAAAGATTAGCTCCCAAAGCCCGAGATGGGACAAGGAGGTGAAAAGAAATGGGGGGAGGGGGCATATGTGAGAAGCGCAACACACACACTCGCCAGAACTTAACAATTCAACAAGGAAATAGGACCGGCCACTGCAGCTCCAGCCCCGTCCTGAGGGACAAGGGGGTGGCCGCCCCTTATCTCCTTTTGGAAAAAACTAACTCCCAGCCCTCCTCCCCGTCCCCGACAAGAGGGGCCTGGTTTAAGGGCACGGGCCCCTCGCACCTTCCGCAGGGCAATCGGCGGCGGCCCGGGTGGAAGCAAGGCCCGGAGGGAGCTGAGTCGGGCTGGGGCAGCGCCAAGAGTACGGGATGGAGAGTCAGGGGCGGGCACCCGCGGAACTGGGGGCCCGGCAAGGGACTCTTCCATCCTGGGATCCCCGAGGCACTTCGCCGCCCTTGCAGAGCAGAGTTCCAGGCCCCCGCCCCGCCGCACTCGCCGCTCCTCACCTCACGCAGCCTGAGTCTCCGCTTCCACCACAACCCGAGCCGCCGCAGCCGCCACTGTCCGAACCATTTTTCCGCTCAGCTGCCTCAGCCGCGGCGGAAAGCTTCGGCGGACTCCGCGGCCAGCCAAGCACAGAACGTCACTTCCGGCCAGGGAAGCACCGCCTTCCACACCAGGCTTCTTCCGGATTGGCTAGTGCAAACGAGTTACCTGAGGTAGTGGGAGGGGCCTGAGCGCGTCCGGTGAGGCGCCTGCTGTGATGGTGGAGGCTAGGGTCGGGTTTCCCACTCCCTCGGGGAATGTCGAGCGGGTTCTGGGTGTCTGTCCCAGGACTGGGGCGCTTTCGCGGACTCCATCTGGGCGTCCTAATCCCCGTCAACCACAAGTACTCTATTGTTTCCGTGCCCCACCGGGCGACTCGGCGCTGCGGCTCCTAGATTCGCGGCCGCGTGATTAGTTTGTGATTGGAAAACTGAAAGAAGCAGGCAAGATAAAAAATCTTTCACCCAACCAGCATTTATCGAGTCCTCACAGAGGATCAGGTGCTGTGGTGTGTCTGATTCCTGACCCTTAACGTGAGTTGTGGAAAGCGCTTTCGCAAGCGCTCATTTAATCCTCACAACGTCCAGGTAAAGAAGATATGCCAATAATACCTCCCAGCTGGATGTTTCTTTTCTACGCTACAAAATATCTTCACATAAAATCTCAATAATACCTTCCTAGTGAGAATTAAATGAGATTCTGCTTCTAAAATGGGTTGCGCGCAAATATTAGATTAAGAAATTACATAACCATGTCAAGCAGATAGGAAAACTATAATTTACAGATGGCGAAGCTGGGGATAGGGTTCAAACTGAATTCTTATTCCAATCCGTAGCATTTTACATTTGTCCCTTAAATAGTAAGAGAAGGGGAGCCGTGCCTTCCAGAGATTCACAATCTAATGTGGTAAAGTGATTTGAACTGCCATTCTTAGTTAAAAAAAAAAAAAAAAAGGCGAGAAGGCTGTAAAAGAGGTAGGAACTTACCTACTTCCAACACATAGTAGGAAAAAAAGCAAGCTGATATTTTTCCTCTGCCTCTCTCCTCTCTCTCTCTCTCTCTCTCTCTCTCTCTCTCTCTCTCTCTCTCTCTCTCCTCTCTCTCATGTGACGTGGATGAAGCATTCTAACCGCTATAACAAATATGCCTAGATGGAGTTGGTATTCTATGTAGAAATTTAGAAGCAATGAATATTCCTTGTGATTGTGACTACCAGTCCACCCACACTTCCTACTCCCAACTTTCCATTCTCCACCCCATATACACACTTCCAGGCAGGCTTTACACACCCCAGAAGAATGTCCCTTAGGAATTCACTTAGTTCCACAGCATTGTTCTGCTTTATCTTCTCATCAAAGGAGGAATTTCTAGACTTGGCAGTTCTTTCATAAGATTAAAAGAGAAGGGGAAACCAATTTATCTTGGGGCTGTTTCCTAGCTTCTGCTCCAGAACTTAGTGTGCCTTCAGAAAAGAAGAGGCCTTCAGAGAACATTGTGTCTTGAGAGATTAACTTTGACTTATTTGTATTTTTCTTATGAGAAATATTTTCTCTGAGTCCCAGCAGCAGAGGGCCTTTGCTTGAGTGAATTCCTTATTGCAGTTCCAACGTCATTATTTTTTTATAGTTCTTGAGTGGTCAATACTTAGTAGGCTCTGATTGTTGCAGGATACTCCGACAGAGAGACAGGACACAGAGGCAATAAGCAGGAAGTACCAATTACTGATGCAGGCACCTAATCAGGGGATTCACATTCAAAGGCTGAGCCTCCAATCTCACTGAGGCTTTCCTTTTTATACTGCCTCAGAGTAAAGTGTATTTTGATTAGTTGGTGGGTCATAAGGGGAGTGACCAACCAAGGCAGGTTGTCTCTGGGAGTAAACTATGACACTGAAAAGTCCCTTACCTATTGTGAGAAGGGAAGTGAACAGCCTTCAACTATTATAGGAAATGATTAGCTCGGCCTCCACTACCTCATTGACCCCTTTGATACTTGGTGCCAAAATTGGGTCAGAGAGCATCATTTTCATCCTGTTCTTGGTCTAAGGGCTGATATTTCCATATTGTATGACCTGACTACCTATCCTGATTCCTTCTTTACATTTCAGGGGTCACACTCAAGGGTGAGCTTAAGACAAACATAGTCCTTAGGGGTATGTTGGCCATCTTGGTGGGGTGTCGCCATCCTCAGGTTTCTGCCACACAGGGATTGGGCAACTTCTGGTGTGACCAAAGTGGACTGATGTTCTTTCAAGCTACAAGTGCAATTGACAACTTCCTTTGGAGGGTTAGCCTGAGGTGCTCTGTGGAGTCTGAAATGTACTCTCAGTTTTTGACCGCTGGCTTAGGCCTGCTATGGTGAATCCAAGGCATTGTCTTGGCAACCTTTACCTTAGTGGGGGTGGACAAGATAACAGTGAATGGGCCCCTCCAAAGAGGCTTTAAGGGTTAGACATTTTATTCCTTGTCCCACACCAAATCTCCTGGCTTAAAGGGCCTGTGGTTGTAAAATAGAACCCAGGGCTTATAACTGCTGTCTCAGAATCAATTCACCTATTTTCCTTAGGTCTCCTCATATTCCCTTGTTGAGCAGGGATGGTCACCCATACAAGATCTCATAGGGGGAGAACCCAGTCTTCTTGGGTGGGTCCAACCTGATTTTTAATAGTACCATAGGGAGGACTTCGTCCCAATGTAGCTTGACATAATTTTCCCAATTGAGTTTTTAGGATCCTGTTTATGCGCGCTACCTGTCCCAAATTCTGTGGTTAATAGGTGGAACAATTTCTTGAAGGAGGAGTTTGGCTACTTCTCAGGCCTTCTCAATCCAGGGGGTTTAAGCCTCTACCCAACTGGAATATGAGCACACAAAGACCAAGAGGTACTGGTATCCCTGAGATCAAAGCATCTCAGTGAAATTTACTTCCAGGTCTTCAAAGGGTGTTCTTCCCACACCGACTCCCAGAGGGGCCTGTGCCCCTGTCGTGGGTTGTTTCGAGCACATACCTTACCTTGTTCACACACTACTCGGGAGATGCTAGAAGGCCGGGGGATGTAGAAATACTGGCCTAATATGGTCTCAAGAGCGATTCAGCCGATGTGGGTCCTCTGATGGAACTGTCTGACAAAGGCTGGTGCTAGGGGCTCAGGAATTGCTATTCACTCATCTTCAAATTTTCACCATCCACTAGAGAGGTAACTCCCATTTTCGGTCTTAAACCAGGCATCCTCATGCTGTGAATAATACTTAGGGTCCCACTCTGCTAAGGGACTGGAGAACAGGGCAGCAGTCAGAGTTGTTGGTTCTGTTACTCTCTCAGAGACTGCGAGCTTTGCTTTGCGATCCACTTTGCAGTTTCTCTGAGCACATATGCATTGATGTCCCAGGCAATGACTGCTACTCTCTTAGGGGCCCATACAGCATCTGGGAGCTCAAGGATCTCCTTTCCATATTTTATGCCTTTTCTCCCTGAGGTAATTAGGCTTTTTTCCTTATATAAGGCCCCATGTATATGGAAGGTGGTAAAGGCATATTTATAGTCAGTATATATATTGACACGTACTCCTGCTGCTAGCTGGAGGGCTCAGGTCAGTGCATTGAGCTCTGCTTTCTGGGCTGAGGTTGCCCTAGGCAGAGGTTTTGCCTCAGTGGTGGAATGTAGGGTCACCACAGCATATCCTGCAAAGCTTTCTCCTCCCCTCACAAAGCTGCTACCATCAGTGTAATATTCCACATAAGGGTCCTTGAGGGGCTGGTCTGTCAAGTTGGGTCAGCTGGAAAACACTTCATCCATGACTTTAATGCAGTCGTGGACTGTCTGGCCGGGGCCAACGGGTAATGTGGTGCTCGAACTGTCAGTTCTTGTCCCATAGTCAGTTTGTTGGCCTATGATACAAGGAAGGCCATGGCTGCGAGTGCTGCAAGCAGGGTGGCCAGGCTTGGGTGACAGATAGGCCAGTAGGCCATGCCAGGGTCCCAGCATTTGAGTCAGGACCCTGACTACAACACCTGCCTGTTCCTGTAAGGGTTTGGAGAGGATGGACAATCCCAAACCACACACACTAGTGAAGGCTTGCCTTTTATAGTGCCTGCTTCCACATTATGAGCTCTCATTTGTCCCCTTTTTTGGCCTCATAAAGGGGTTTCACCAAGACAGATAAGTTGGATCCTACAGAACCCTACGGTACCTAGGAACTCCAGAATCTGGCATCGGGTAGATGGCTTCTCCATAGTCTCTCAGGGCACCCAGGCCAACAAAATAGTCTTCTGGGGCCTTGGGTGGTCACCGTGTCGGCTGGTATAGTCCTCAGAACACTTGGCTTTCCTCTTGGGCCTGGAGCGGGCTGGTAACTGCCCAACCATTGGGGACACTCATTTTTCCAGTGACCCTTTTGGTGTCAATGACCGCATTGGTCCCACCTCAACCTCATTTCTGAGTGAGGTGGTTCTTCCAGTCACCTTCTCCTCTGGCCCTGGCCCTGGCCTATTGGGGCACCTCTCCAGGAGTGTCCTGATCATTCTACCAGGGTGGTAGCAAGCAGATCCACATTCCTTCTCATTTTTCAGTCTGCCTCCTGTCAGGCTTCTTGGTCTCAGTTGACGAACACTTTCATTGCCACCTCTAACAATTGACTGGTGTCCATACCAGCAAAGCCCTTCAATTTTCGCAATTTGCTCCAGATGTCCCCCTGGGCCTGACTGACAAAAGCTGCATTAACCAACCTCTTGTTTTTGGCCGTATTTGGGTCAAAGGGGGTGTAAAGGTAAAATGCCTTATACAGCCTCTCGTAGAATTGGCTTGGGCTTTTCTCAGGTCCCTGGAGTACCTCCAAGGTCTTACTCATATTCATGGCTTTCTTTTCTCCTTCTTTTAGACTGCCTAGAAGGGCCTCCTGATAGCTCTTGAACATCTGGAGTCCCCTATCCTCATTGGGGTACCATTGGGGGTCCTCCTCGAGGAACTGGTTTAGGGCATAGGCCTGAGCATTTAAGATGCCTGTCAGGGCTTCCTCTAGCCACTTTAAAGCAGCCTGGGTGACTTGCTGGTGTTCCTCTGCATTGAAGAGGGTCAAGAAGGCCTGGCAGCAATTGGCCCAGGTGAGCTTATGTGTCTAGGATGATAGATTGCAGTAGATCAATCATGGCCTGAGGCTTCTCTGTGAAGGAGGGAGTATTATTTTTACTGCTGCTTTTGGTTGAGTTCTAGTCAGGACATAGGGGGTCAGGACAGGAGGTGGCAGAGAATCTACAGAGGTCAACAAGGACAGGGTGTTGGTGGATTTTTCATGCGGACATGGATCTCAGGAGCATAGCCAGCTGCTCCGGGCCCCTTGGCAGGGGTGGATAAATGGGAGTTTATCGCGGTGGGGTATCCTCTGGCTCAGTTGGCAAGATTGCAAGATTGGTTTCTTTTTTTTAAGGTCGGCATTTGGAGGTTGCAGTGGCCAAGGCCAACATTACTCTGCAATTCTCTTCTAGACAAGCTCTCAACCAAGGGGGTTGGGTCAGGACCACATCCTGCCATCTATCAATATAGGGGAACTGGTCTGGATGGCTGGGATTCCCTACAATGACCTGATAGACTCTGGCTATGACTGCTTTGTCCAGGGATCCTTCTGACAGCCTCCCTACATCAAATGAGGGCAGTCTATCTCACAGAAAATACAAAGTTTCGGGGCGGGGGCGGGGTGGGCAGTGAGCTTCACACCATAATCTCCTGAAAAGCCCTCCTTAAAATTCTTTATCATACATCCTAAGGAGGTCTGTTTACTCTTTTGTCCACCCATATTTGGTAGACAAGATGTGCTTAGGGATTCACTTCACCTGTCTCAGCTGCTCCCCATGTGCCCCTCTGGGGCAGCTCCCCATGTGGGGATATTTTAGGTACCTCTTAGCAGTTGGTGGGTTGGAGTAAAATCCCAACTTGGATCACTGGAGCAAACTCCTCACAGAGATCCAGTGATACAACCCAAAGCCGTATGAAGTTTGCTGCAGACCCGCAGAAAAGGGCTCAACTCTCACTTTCTGGCCAGACAGCGTCTCATTCACACTCAGGCACCAGTCATTCAAACACAACCCTCCACACAAAATACCTGAGATGTCACGGTTTCGTCTTCCTCCAGAGACTACTCAGGTGACCTTGAGAGTTGATCAGACTCCCCTTCTGCCTCTTTAGGGGCAAGTCAAATACCTGGACCTGGGTCCTCACCAGTCTGTCAGATGGTGCTCCTGTGCTGGTTCCTGCGCCTCACCAGGTTTTTTGTGTTCTCGGAGCCGTGGCCTCCGTCCACTGGAAGAGTCATTTTCCCCTACAGACAACAGGTTTGCTGGCACCAGGTGGAGTTCACTTCTCCCAGTGTCCTGGAGGCCAAATTCCAATGACAACAGAGGTTAAAACTCACCATCTCAGATCCCTGAAATGTTGTAGGATATTCAGACAGAGAGATGAGACACTGAGACAATAAGCAGGAAGTAGCGTTTATTGGTGCCGGCACCGGCTCAGCAGATTCACATCCAAAGGCTAAGCCCCTATTGCATCAGGGCTTTTCCTTTTATACACATATTATACTTCCTCACAGTAAAGTGTATTTTGATTAGTTGGTGGGAGTGACCGACCAGGGTTGGTGGTCTGTGTGAGGTCAACTGTGACACTGAAAAGCCTCTTCCTTACCTATCATAGAAAAGGAAATGAACAACCTTCAACTATTATAGGAAAAGTTTAGCTCAGCCTTGGCTACCACATGATAGATCAGAAGAGTCCCAATAAGAATAGGAAGAAAGGAAGATTGGTGGTTCTCCAGATCCCCCCCCCCCCAAAAAAAAAAACAGCATTCAAAAATTGCCAGGTATCAAGAATCTGAACTGGTAGCCCTCCCTGCCTGGCAATGGGAATATGAAGATGGCATGAGTAAACAACAGAAACAGACTTCTAGGAGAAAGTGCATACTGGTGCTGCCGTCACTTGGAACCAAACAGAATATAGCTGGTATAGCTGGCAGCTGGTTCTTCTCTTTCCCTTCTCCCACTGGCTTCTGTCGATATAAGAACGTCCAAACTTGTAGAGAATTTTTATGAAATTTCGAGCCAAATAGAGGAAATGCCTGGAAGCAAGAGCTCAGCAGACTGAAAAAACATGCTTCTTGGAATGACAGTTTGCAGTTTCTTTTATGCACTTGGAATTAGGGAGGGAACTATGGAAAATTACAGGAAGATGGGAGAAAGCAAGGTAGAGATGGGATTACAGGATAGTTAACAAGATTATGTGCTCCCTTGAGGGTGCTTATGCCTCTAAAACATCTGGAAAAGGATCACTCTGGCTTTTTAAAGGTGTGTTAACCTAGATGTACAAGAATAATGGACAAAGCTTGCTTAAGGCAAAGATGAACCCTAAGGAAGTTATATGCCTGGGTCTGACTACCCACCATGACACCTGCCCAGTTAGGAATTTATGATCAAATCTCCCTGTGGGGTTACTTTCCATAGAACCCCTTTTTCATCCACAATTCAATCTGAAGAATGCATTGATGAACAACATTTTGGTCAGATAGTGTGGTCTCACAGCACTAAGAAGGTTTATTCCTAGGAATTCTCAGGATCAACATCATCTTGTTGAAGTGGTGGACCATTGGGGATGAGGCAATACCATACCATGGGATGTGAGTTGAGGGTGGGTTTTCCCCCAAAAAAGAAGGGCGGGTAAATGGACGGAAGTCAGGTCTTATGGCCTTCATTGTAAAAACCACAAAAACAAAAACAAAGAAAAACCACTCTGGATCATTTCTATTCTCTGAATTATCATTATTCAAGTTTTGCTATCTATCTCATTTTTCTGTATTTTGCATCTAGTATAACATTTACATCAGTAATCATAAACAGTTGGACTATATAGAAAAACCCAAACAACAAGTATAACTATTATTATGACTACTATCATTAGCAAACAGGTAAAGACAATCAAACAAAATGGTTTCTGAGTTAAACATCAATCCATAAGTATACCGACCTTGTCAATGTCTTGGGATAGTTGTCTACCTCTGGTGTTGAAACTGGAGCACAAGTCCGGGCTTCGTGTTGCCTGGAACACAGCCGGTAGATGGACGCAGGAGTTGAGCTACTTAGAATAAGTGTTTATTGGCGGGGCACTGATGATCTGAGAAGGCAGCAGGTGAACACCTTTAAAGACAACCTTCCTTTCTCAGTCCACCTTAGGATATTTAAGGGAAAATCTAGGCATTATTCCAGGGATTATGTGACATTTCAGAGGGTCTGGTGTGCTTCATGGAGACTTCCCTTTGGCAATGTGGTCGTCCAGGGTGTTAGCAACCCAGGAACAAAGATGGGAGTAGTATGGAAAGAATGCTAGACCATAAAGCATAAGGGCATTAATCATAAGTTTCAGGGCAATTTTCTGTGGCAGGGAACATTCTAAGCTCTGGGTCAAGCCGCAGGGGACAATCTATTATTAAGCTTTAAGGTAAGGAAAAGTGAGGCTGAGGGTGCTGTGAGGTCTCTACTAAGAGTCCCAACTGGGTCCTTCTTCAGTGTCAAGTGCTTCTCTTCCTAGAGGAGTCTTTGGTGTCTGTCATAGGTGGAATTAAGTGTCAGACAAAGGTAGATGTCCATTTGTGGTTAGGTGCCTGAAAAGGTCCCTCCCAACAAGGTTGGAAAGTGTTTTTTATATGATATTATTTCTGAAAAACAAAATCTCCAGGTGGCAGTCAATAACTTTCAAAGTCTTTGTCTCCTGGGAGCTCACTTTGACAGATAGCAGTTACCAAGTTGCCATTTTCTTAAAGCGGCTTTATCAAACCTTGGCAATAGTGTAAGATGTCTCCTTTCAATAATGTAAGCCCATACATTTATTTAATTTAAGTCCAGCTTAAATACACTGTGATGAATGAAAGAAAATAAAAACCAAAAAGTGGGTTTTGCCAGGGAGTCTGAAAGAACCAAGTGACTGTCTTGTATTTCCTAAACCCCTATCTCTTTTTTTTCTTTTTAGTATATATGCAGCTGAAGTAAGCATACTCTATTTTTTTTAAATTTACAGCCATTGTTTACCCATATAATATACCCTAGAAGTTTTTCATCACTTATTTTACATTGCTTCCCATGTGATTTAACATAAAAGATAGATCTTTTGAGGTGTTCCAGAGGCCCTTCTGAAACACCGCAAAGTTATTCTTACATATATTGAGATTTTTAACACTTAGAACCTCAGTTTTTTATGAAAACTAAGAAGTCAAACTTATGAAGACATTTTATAGCCTCTATAAATATAGGCTTCCTTACTGGCATATATATTTCATAATTTTAGAAACATATACTTCCTCAACAAAAACATAATACATTTCATTGACAGATAAGCCCAAAGTAAGAAGACCTGTGTTCACTGATTAATGATTATTTTCTTGTAAACCCAGGTAAAATAAATGCCTGTCTGTTTTACTTAAACCAACAAATTTAAGCTGGCTTTTATTTATTAAGGATTAATCCTAGATCATGTAAACTTGAAAAGCTTTGGGTTAGTTTCTATATTTCTGAGAATTTTAGAATAACCAAATCCTTACAAACACTTGCCTTTAAATTAATTGACAAAACCATCCAAATGTGGAAAATTATTTAATATTTGCAACATACAAAGATAGACACATAGACCTTCTAGCCATGAGAAAAAGTCATTTGTTTATAAAAGAACAGTTGGATCCAAAGTTTGAAGGGATTTACAATTCATATCTATCCTTCATAAATCAAATTCCAAATGACCTTCCCTCTTTTAAAATAAGAACAGCCATTTTTAATACCTCAAAGAATTGGGTTGACATCTAAATGACATCATAAGTAGATCCATTTATCTAAATCCTCATTTTAAAGCTTTGAAAGACCAATTAAATAAATGCTTTCCTTTCATTCTGCCTAATTACATAGTCAGCTTTTTATAATTGTGCACGCAAAAGATTAATTTAGAAGTATCAAAGGATCCTCATTTTGGCCATGTTAGTATTAATATGGGGCTGACTGTTGTAGGGCTTGTTGGTGTTGGAGGCACAATTTCCCACATTAAGTTTTCCTTTGAGATCTTTAGAGTCTGAACAAACTTCTAAGGAAAATAAGACTTTATGTGCATGTCTCCAGTTGAGCAAAATGTGGAAGTATCCCTATAGAACTGCTTCATGCCCTAGAGGAAATTTTTCTCAGGCAACCCCACAAAGATTCTTAGTCACTTAAGAGTACCCAAGCAATGGGCAGTGAGAGTTTACTAGACTCTAGTGGGACTGCAGTGCTTTCCAATGCACAGGCCCCTTTCTCAGGGTAAACCCATTCCAGGTGCCCTGCCCTTCACAAAGAAAAGAGAACTCTCCCTAGGGATCCCACCACTTCTCTGGGATTGGTTGCATTACTGCACTGGATGCCTCGCAGCACCCATCTTCATCACTCCAGTTTTGGTGATCTGAACAACTATCATCACCTCTTAACCATCTTCAGTATTTTTCTAAGAACAACTCAAATAAAGTCATGGACCTGCAACTTAAAACGAGGAGGCCTGGGATTCCCCAACAGGCCAAGGGGATTTTAACAGCAAAGACATGGCTACAAAAGTAATAAGTGAACCTATTCCATTCTCCCTTTCCAATGTTGTATCTCTAACCAGTAAGAGAACTCTGCTGGGTCCTCTACCACACAATTTAAAAGATGTGGTCTCCACCTCTCAAAGATCATTACCTAAGGTAGATAACACCATCATAGAGAAATGACACTCAGAACATTAAATTTGTAAATGATGAACATTAAATGTGATGTTTGTAGAAGGAATAGAAAATGTTTGCCTCGGAGTGGGGAAGCATCAAACCCCCTTTTTCAATATGTCAGGCAGTATGGTCTGTGCTGGGAATACTGTAGTGAACAAGACAAGGTGTCCTTGCCCTCATAAAGTGAGAATCCAACAAGGGAGACAAACATTAGATACTTAATTAAGTAATTATTTAATCTTGATTGTGATAAATGGTATGAGAAAATTGCAGGGTTATTAGATTTCGAATAGAATGTAGAACAGCATTCCCTGAGGGAGTGATATTGAGCTGAAATACAAAGGATAAGTAGAAAGTGAGTGAGGATGAGGGGAAAAGCATCCCAGGCAAAGGGAACAGTGTATGCAAAGACACTGAGAGAGGAAGGAACATTTTCAACTGAGGAACTGAAAAGCTAACGTTGCTGTTGTACTAGAAACAAGGGGGAAGTAGCTTTAGATGCAGTTGTGAGACAGGCAGATCACCCTAGGCCTTATAAACTGTATTAAGAATTTCGGTCTTTGTCCTAAGAATGAGGAGAAGGATTTTAACTTCTCAAATGATCTAAGCTACATTTTTAAAAGATTTCTTAGGGCTGGGTAGAGAATAACTTAGACAGAAGCTAGAGAGGATCTGAGCAGCCCAGTTTGGAGGTTATTACGACAATGTAGGGAAGTGATAATGGTGGCTTGAACTTGGTGTAAGACACAGTAAATATGAAGCTGGCTATGCCAAGGGTTTCTGTGCTTGGAAATAGTCAAGTAAGTGAAAGAGACTTAGAGACAATTCTGATATAGTGTAGTAAGAGCATTAACAGAGATGGGTGTAATTTTGGAAAGTCTAATATTATTTAAATAGAAGCCCTGCTTTGTAAACCAAGGGTGGGGAGCATTTGTACTGCCACTGAAGTATTTAAAAGGTTCAGTTGAAAGTTAATACATTAAGCATAAAATTAAGTTGCAAACTTTTCAAGGGAGAACTATTAAGTGTTTCCTTAATGTGCTTTAAAAAAAGGATATCAATTTTGTGCATCATAAAAGTAATATGTGTAGGATATGACTCACAAAAGGAATAGCCAATCTACTCTTCTCTTCTCTCCTCCCTATAAATATTATAAAGAAATAGCTGTGATAGACACTTGAAAAAGCAGCTAACATTTTCTGAGAGCTTACTATGTGCTAGTCTCTAAGAGATTTAATGGATTAACTCATTTATGCTTTACAATAATCATATGAAGAAGGGATGATTGTAATTCCCATTTTACAGGTATAAGGCACAGAGAGGTTAAGTAACTTGCCTGGGTCACACAGTTAATAAGTGGTGGGTAACTCCAGTGCCCAAGCTCTTAATCATCTACTATGCTGTCCTAGGGGATAGCATTTCAATGTGTCTGAATGTTTGTCACCACTGCAGTCCTCTTTGAGGAGGGTGAGTAAGGAAACATATATGGGGTGTGGAGGTATGTGTCAAACCCAGTAACCCACATTTTTTTTTTTTTTTGTACCATGGAGCCTTTTGACAGTCAGGTGAAGTCTATTGACTCCTTTTTCAGAATAATGCTTTTGCATACAAAGCTAAAATACAATTGGAAGCCAATTATATTGAAATATAGTTCTCAAAATATTAAATAAGCATTTGCTACAATAGTATACAAGCTTCTTTATTAATGTACTAAGTAAGATATAATGGTATATCTAATGACTACCATAATTTCATAGTAGTATGGCATAAATGATATTTCCAGATATTTTTAACTGCTATAATATGGCATAGAAATAACTATGGGGTATCTATTGGCAACAAAGTCACAAATACTAACACTACTATGACTTGTTACTTACATTAGTAATGAAAGGATTTGTTAAATTTCTTTTATATGTTAGTAAAAATACAGATGTGACCTTTTTTGTACAAGTCCAAAGGCCTCTTGAATTCTGTCCATGGATTTCTTGGGGCTTATTTAGGGGTGGTCTATGGACTTCAGGTTAAGAATTCCTGTCAGCCAAACCTAGAAGTAGTTTCTTGGTATACTGTGGTAACCCAGTGTATGGACAAGATGTGGGTAAAGAAGAGGCCCAGGCAACTGACCAGAAATTCCTGAATTCAGTGGTGTAGACTGATCACCCCTTCTCATATGCCTATTGATTGAGAGTGGAAAATTAAATAAATTAAAACTGGTTCTCTGATATCTGAGAATAATTCCTTAAATGTGTTTCTAACATTTCCTGAAATGCAATAAAGAATTATACAAATTTTAAAAATTAAAGCAAATTTGAGGGAAAAAAACCTGATACAAATATATAGGTATCTCTTGGTATTTTGAGAATCTATAGCTTTGGAACAAATGAGAGGCACCACCATGGGCAAGATCAATACACTGTGATGGCAGCCTTCCTTAATCTGCTACCCACTGCTCCCCAGTACCTTAAAAAATGGTTAACACAGAATGCGGAGATCAGAGAACAATTGCAGAGCATGTGTGGGACAACCCATGGTGCCCAGAAATGTACTAAAGCCCTACTGTGATAGGGGTACAGAGCAGTACAAGGCAAATAATAACATAAATGTGATGTCATTTGTTACTAGAATTTGAATAGTTGGAGAAAATTTGAGTTATATGTATATGGAACCTACATCTTAATACTACTAGGAAGGTTTGTAATAATAACAATAATAGCTAACATGATTGATGTTTACTCTGTGCCAGGCACTGTTGAAGCACATTATATGCATTAACATATTTCTTAGAGCAAACTTAAGAGGTAGTGCTATTAATGTCTCCATTTTACAGTTGAAACTGAGGTACACAGAGGTAGAAGTATATTCTTGACTTGACTTAAATGCTATATTGACTGTATCAAGATACTGTAACAATAAACTTTGAAATCTCAGTGGTTTAACACAGCAGAAAGTTATTTCTTTCTCACATAAGCCCAATAAGAGGTTGGGTGTTTATGGACCTAGACTGATGGAAAGGTCTAATGTCTTCAATATATTGCATCCAAGGCCACTCTGTGGTTTACTGCAACAGCCTGAAAATGAAATGCATCCAATTCCACTGGTCAAAACTCACTTGCCCACACCTAACTGCAAGAGAGGCTGGGAAATGTAGTTAAACTGTGATTCTGGAGGGAAAGAAAACTGGTTTGGTAACCAGCTAGCCAGTCTGTCACGCCAACAGATCAGATAATTATTGGCTCAAGCCCAAAGTTTCCCTTTTGTCTCCCCAAAACATGCTTTTTGAAGGCTAAAACCATGCTTAGATGGGTTCAGTGCGTGATTTTTTTTTTAAGAAGGGAAATATAATTATTTGCCCCTTGCTAAGGATGTGGTATTATTACCACTCAGCAGGCTATGAATCTTTAAGTATAATTATTGTCAGAAAGCATAGCTTTCTGAAGATCAACTATTCTTATATTCAGAGATCAACTCTTCTTATATTCAAATATTGTTTTTGGTAGCTGTCCTCCAACATTTAACTGATTTATTGCCAAAAGATTTATATGGCATATAAACTATGCAGTTGTCTGGAAAGTAAGTTTTTAACTAATTTATAAATTAAAGTATTCTCTTAACTAATAGAGGCTAGCATGATCTTGATCACATGTGTGTGGAAAAACTTTGGAGCCTGAGTCATTATCTGTCCATGTGTTTAAGTAGGTCTAGTCCTATTTTTTGAAGAAAGTGTTAGGCCCCCTTCCCAAAAGCAACAGGATGGCTTTCCTTTCAAGCTATCATACTGCTGGGCTCCTTACTTTTCTAAGAGAATGTCAGTCCTACCTTCAACTCCGTTGATGATCAGAACAACTATTAATTCTAGTTTCTTGCTAAAGAAATGACTTCAGACTCTCTACTGCATATTATTCATCAAAAGCTCAGGAGAAAGAAGTAATATTCATTGAGGATTACTTGAAGGATACATAATACATCCATTTCTCTGGGCATTCTACTGATTTACAGTTGCTAGAATAAGCTGTGTAGCTGGAGTGCCTCTGGACTCCTGTAAAATTGCTTTTACTAAGTTGTACTTTGGCTTTATGCTTTATTTTAAGGATGGCCCTAGGAATCTTGCTGTTGTATTTACTGTGAGAATACACAGGACTTTGACCAGTATGTCATAGAGTGACTCAATACAGAAACATTTCTCTCAGATCTTAATATTGGATAGTAACTTTCTTCTTAAGAACTACTTTATTTTTTATTATAGGAACACTGAATTTCATAATTGCTCATATTTCCCTGTTGCTTTGTTCCTGGAAGTCAGAATCAAACGTACAGCCCAGATATAGTTATTGCTTAAAACTGTATAATATGCACTTTTGTATGCCAGTCCTAACAGTTGACTCTCGTTTATTTTCCTTCTCTTTTTTGCTTTTACTTCTACCTCCAACCCAATTACTTAACTCATTTATTTTCTGTTATGTTTCTATAGATTGCTTCAAATCTTTTAGGCAACATAAAAACTTTACATGTTTGAGAATATATTTCATGCATATGTTTAAAGTAAAGCTCAAGTACTTAAAATAACAAACAAAATATTTTGAGTTAGATGTTTGCTTAAATACTATTAATGAATATTTGTCATACAAGCTAATTTTGCATTGGAATCCATGTTTGTTTCTTTCCTTATACTCCACTGCTTCTAACATTTGTCCAACCCGCGCTGCAAACCACTTTCCACTCTTGCTTTTACTTAAGCTCTTCCCCATCCTTTCTGTCCCTCATTGCCAAATCTTCCTCCAAGAACCTCAGATCTTGCTGTTCTCTCAGCCTGGAATGTTCTTCCTGATGGGTGCCTTTTTGATAGCTCCTCGGAGAGGCTTCCGGACTCCTATTCTCTCCAAAGCTAGTGTTTGTCTTCTACCCACCCTACCTCATATATTCCCTCATAGAACCCTGCTTTTCTTCTTCACAGCACCACCTCTATCTCTGTTTTATTAATTCACTTGCCAGTTATCTGTCTCCTCCATTGGAGGAAGAACTCATGAGGGAAAGTACTGTACTTCACCTAGGTCTTAAGATGAATGAACAGTGCTTGTTTCAGCAGCACATATACTAAAATTGAAATGATACGGAAAAGATTAGCATGGCCCCTGTGCAAATATGACACACAAATTCATGAAGAATTCCATATTTTTCCCAGACAGGAAAAAGCTTAAGGAATTCATCACCAACAAGCCAGTATTACAAGAAATGCTAAAGGGACTTCTGTAAAAAGAAATAAAAAAGAAAACAGAGATAACAAATATAAATAATAAAATGGCAGTAACAATGTACCTATCAGTAATCACTTTAAATGTAAACAGATTAAATGCTCCAATCAAAAGACATAGGGTAACCGAATGGATAAGAAAACAAGACCCATGCATATGCTGTCTATAAGAGACCCGCTTCAGATCAAATGACACTCACAATTGAAAGTAGAGGGATGGAAAAAGGGATGCAAATGGAAATGAAAAAAAGCCGGGGTAGTGATACTTATGTCAGATAAAATAGATTTACATAATGATGAAGGGATCAATAAATCAAGAGGGCATAACCCTAGTAAACATATTTGCACCCAACATGGGAACACTTATAAACACAAAGCTATTATTGACTGACATTAAAGGAGAGATCAATAGTAATACATTCATAGTAGGAGACTTTAACACCCCATTGACACCAATGGGCAGATCTTTCAGGCAAAGAATCAACAAAGAAACAATGGGCCTAAAAAACACACTAGACCAGATGGATTTAATAGATATTTTCAGAGCATTTTAGCTCAAAGCAGCAAAATATGAATTCTTTTCAAGAGCACATGGAACATTTTCTAGAATAGACCACATAGTAAGACACAAAACAAGTCTCAATAACTATAAGAAAATTGAAATTATATCAACCATCTTTTCCAATAACAATGGTATGAAACTAGAAATAAAAAAAACTGGAAAATACATAAACACATGGAAGCTAAATTATATGCTACTAAATAATAAATGCGTTATTAATGATATCAAGGAAGAAATTAAAAGATACCTAAAGACAAATGAAAATGAAAACACAACAACTCAAAATCTATGGGACACAGCAAAAGCAGTCTTAAGAGGGAAATTCATAGCATTACAGGTCTATCTCAAGAAATAAGAAAAAGCTCAAATAAACAATCTAACCTTACACTTAAAAGAACTAGAAAAAGAACAGCAAACAAAGCCCAAACTGAATAGAAGGAAGGAAATAATAAAGATCAGAGCAGAAATAAATGAAACAGAGTCTAGAAAAACAATACCAAAGATTAATGTAATCAAGAACTGGTTCTTTGAAAGGATAAACAAAATTGACAGATCCTTAGCCAGATTCATCAAGGAAAAAAGAGAGAGGACTCAAATAAATAAAATCAAATGAAAGAGAAAAAATAACCACGGACTCCACAGAAATACAATGGACTATAAGAAAATATTACAAGCAATTATATGCCAATAAATTGAACAATCTGGAAGAAATGGACACATTCCTAGAAACATACAATCTCCCAGGACTGAGTCAAGAAGAAACAAAATCTGAACCAACCAATTACCACCAATGAAATAGAATCAGTAACCAAAAACCTCTCAATAAACAAAACTCCTGGACCAGATGGCTTCAAGGTGACTTTTACCAAATATTCAAAGAAGAATTATCACCTATTCTTCTCAGACTATTACAAAAAATTTAAGAAGACGGAAGGCTCCCTAACTCCTTTTATGAGGCCACTATTACCTTGATTCCAAAACCAGACAAAGACATTACAAAAAAAAAAAAACCACCAAAAAACTATAGACCAGTATCTCTTATGAACATTGATGCTAAAATCCTCAACAAAATATTAGCAAACCAAATTCAACAACACATTAAAAACGTCATACACCATGATCAAGTTGGATTTATTCCTGGGATGCAAGGTTGGTACAATACCCGCAAATCAATTAATGTGATACAACACATTAACAAATCGAAAGATAAAAACCATGTGATCATATCAATAGATGCAGAAAAAGTGTTTGACAAAATCCAGCATCCATTTGTAATAAAAACTCTCAGCAAAGTGGGAATAGAGGGAATATACCCCTATACTGTATATAACAGACCTACAGCTAACATCATACTCAATGGGGAAAGGCTAAAAGTATTTTCCTTAAGATCAGAAACAAGACAAGGATGCCCACTTTCACCACTCCTCTTCAACATTGTATTGGAAGTCTTAGCCACAGCAATAAGACAAGAAAGAGAAATAAAAGGCATCTAAATTGGCAAGGAAGAAGTAAAATGCTCATTATTTGCCGATGACATGATATTATATAGAGAGAACCCTAAGGAGTCTACCAAAAAACTGTTAGAACTGATCAATGAATTCAGTAAAGTAGCAAGTTACAAAATAAATATTCAGAAGTCAGTGGCATTTTTACACACCAATGATGAACTTTCAGAAAAAGAAATTAAGAAAACAATCCCATTTACAATTGTATCAGAAACTATAAAATACCTGGGAATCAAATTAACCAAGAAGGTAAAGGACCTGTTTTCAGAAAACTATGTCATTGAAAAAAGAAATTGAAAAAGATACAAGTAAATGGAAGCATATGCCATGTTCATGGATAGGAAGAATCAACATCATTAAAATGGCCATACTACCCAAAGCAAACTATAGATTCAATGCAATCCCTATCAAAACACCAATGGCATTTTTCAGAGAAACAGAACAAATAATCTTAAAATTTATATGTAACCATAAAAGACCATGCATAGCCTCGGCAATCTGGAGAATGAAGAACAATGTTGGAGGAATCACCCTACCTGATATCAAATTATACTACAAGGCTACAGTAATCAAAACAGCATGGTACTGGCATAAAAAAAAAAGATACATCGATCAATGGAACAGAATAGAGAGCCCAGAAATAAATCCACACCTATACGCTCACTTAATATATGACAAAGGAGGTAAGAATATACAATGGGGTAAAGACAGTTTCTTCAGTAAATTGTGTTGGGAAAATTGGACAGATACATGCAAGAAAGAAAGAAAGAAAGAAAGAAAGAAAGAAAGAAAGAAAGAAAGAAAGAAAGAAAGAAAGAAAGAAAGAAAGAAAGAGAGAGAGAGAGAGAGAGAGAGAGAAAGAAAGAAAGAAAGAAAGAAAGAAAGAAAGAGAGAGAGAAAGAAAGAAAGAAAGAAAGAAAGAAAGGAAAGAAAGAGAGAAAGAAAGAAAGAAAGAAAGAAAGAAAGAGAGAAAGAAACTGGACCATCTTCTTACACCATATACAAGAATAGACTCTCAAAATAGATTAAAGACTTACATGTAAGACCCAAAACCATGAAACTTCTAGAAGAAAACATAGGCAGTAAACTCTCTGATATTACTAACAGTAATTTTTTTTCCAGATATATCTCCCTGGACAAGGGAAACAAAAAAAGAAAAAAATAAACAAATGGGACTACATCAAAATAAAAGTTTTTGTACAGAAAGGAAACCATCAACAAAACAAAAAGACAACCAACTTATTGGGAGGTGTATCAGATGTATCACTAAGGATACATCTGATAAAGGTTTACTATTCAAAATATATAAAGAATTCATACACCTCAACAACAAAAAAACAAACAATCCAATTTAAAAAAAGGCAGAAGGCCTGAACAGATACTTCTCCAAAGAGGAAATACAGATATCTAATAGACATATGAAAAGATGTACACGGTCACTAACCATCAGAGAAATGCAAATTAAAACCACAATGAGATATCATCTCACATCTGTCAGAATGGCTATTAATAAATCAAAAAACAAGAGTTGGTGAGGATGCAGAGAAAAGGGAAACCTCATACATTGTTGGTGGAATTGCAAATTGGTATAGCCACTATGGAAACTAACATGGAGGTTTCTCAAAAAATTAAAAATGGATATACCTTTTGACCTAGCAATTGCACTTCTGGGTTTTTATCCAAAGAAAACCAAAACAATAATTTATAATTTATGCACTCCAGTATTCATGGCAGCACAATTTATAATAGCCAGGATATGGAAGCAACCTAAATACCTATCAACAGACAATTGGATAAAGAAGTTATGGTTTATATAGACAATGGAATATTACTCAGCCATAAAAAAAATGAAATCCTACCATTTGCAATGACATGGATGAACCTAGAGGTTATTATGCTGAGTGAAATAAGTCAGACGGAGAAAGATAAATACCATATGATTTCATATATATGTGGAATCTAAGGAACAAAAAGAAAAAACTAATTAAAAACAGATTCACAAGTGTAGCAGACAATTTGGTGATGGACAGAGGGGAGGGGGATTGGGAGACTGGGGTAAAGGGTTAAAGAAGTACAAATTAGTAGTTGATAGATGGTCATGGGAATGGGGAGCACAGCATAAGGAATGCAGTCAGCATTAATATGTTGACTAGGCAGAGGGCCAGGGGAGGGAGGGAGCAATTGGGGGAATAATTTTATGAACTATATAGATGTCTAACCAATGTACTGTATACTTGAAACTAATTAAATTAAATAAATAAAACAAATAAAAAACAAACAAGACAAAACAAAACAAAAAAGATGAATGAATAAATGGTCCAGCCCAAGAACTACAGAGAATCTCTTATGACTCTTTTATACCCTAAGGATAGTTCTCTTTTCTGAACTCCTGAATTTATTGCTCTCTAACCACAATCACTCAACACATTTAAAGGCTTTGGTTTTTCTTTGTTTCATGTTTAAGGATAGATTGCTTCAATTGCATCGTGAGTTTTTAATTATTTGGCTAATGGATAGAAGAACACTGAAGATACAGGCACTAGTGTCTGGATCTCAGTAAGAGATTTAAATAGTTTTTTGTCATATTCACGGGGGCAATGATGACAGAAGGGCAAGAAGAGGTAGAAAAGGAGCTTATTTTTATTGAGAACTGCTTAAATTAGGCAAGAGAGCAACTAGTGAATGCAAATGATAGGGAGGTGGATTTCAGCTCACTTCTTTAACAATGAAGAGAAGCCAAAAATAGAATTCGTTTCCCTGGAAGGGTCACTGAGCACATTTTATGCACCAGGTATAGTCCTGGGCACTAGGAATGGAGCATGAACAAGACTTGGTCCCAGTTCTCATGGTATTGACAGTCTAGTGAAGGTTGGAAGGAATTCACCTAAGAAAATATTCTATTAGACCTGGAATCAGGGATTCCAGCCCTGGGCAGAAGCCAGATTAAGGAGTAGAAAGAGGAAGTATGTGAACATTTGTTGAGGACTTTGTGTCAGACACCGTTAGAAGCACTGTACACAGCCTCCACATTCCCTTAAGGCCCGCAGATCCTTGAGGGGAAGAACACTGTAGTGTCCTTGGGTCCCCCAGAGCAGGGTCCCCAACCTGTAGGCCATGGACTGTGCTGGTCCGTGGCCTGTTAGGAAACAGGCCGCACAGCAGTGGGTGAGCGACTGGCCAGCAAGCGAAGCTTCATCTGTATTTGCAGCTGCTCCCCAGCTCAGCATCACTGTCTCAGCTCCACCTCAGATCATCAAGCATTAGATTCTTAGGGGAGGATAAGTCCCTGGTGCCAAAAAGATTGGGGACTGCTGCCTAGAACCCTGAATGTTTCTGTGCACATAGGAGACTTTTGCTACTCCATTGATTACTGATATCATTCAAGTGCTTCAATGGTAATGAGAAGTTAGTAGCACTCTTATGCCCTTAATACAGATAGTAAAATAAAAATGAATAATAACACACACACACACACACACACACACACACACACACTCACAGCTAAATTATTTGCCAGAGGCCACTTTTTGCAGTTGTCATCAAAGCTGGATTTAGATCCAGGACTTTCTGGCCTATAGTCTTAGACTTACATTTCAAAGCCATATATCTCCCTCCAAATACGTGGGGCAACTGGAATTGTTATGCAGATAGTCATTATAGGAACGCTGGAATGTCAGCGATAATTATGCCATCTGTAACAGGAAACTTGGTGAAAGCTCTAGATACTATTTTAAGTATGTTGCAAGTTTTGTTTTGCTTCCTCAGCTTTACATAAATGGACTTTTAAAGCAGCATTTTACTTTATATCCAGCAGGGGGAGCAAGGTCCATGCTGCTCAAAGGCGAAAACTCTCCAAACCCAAAAACCACTGCTTAAAAAATGCTTTCCAATTTCCAAAGTATTCTGGCTCCACCTTCCTTTAGTGTCCCTTAACAGCTCTTTCCTGAGTCCTCTAGAGCAGACCTCTTTATTGATGGGGGCAAAGGGTGGGAGAAACCTTGAAGATACTTTCTGCTTTTCCACTCAGTACTCAGTACGTTTCCACTCCTACCCCTCATTTAATTTTCTCATCCCTACCCAAACTCCACATCTGTGCTGATCCACATGACTTGTGATATTCCACAGAAAAAATGCAGCAGTAGGGAGTCAGAACTTTCTCTAATTTTAGTCTCTTGTTTATACTATCACAGTAAGTGATGAAAGTTTTGACTGTTACTTTCATTTTTGGCTTGTTGAACACCTGGCAGCTCACTCTCTTCCACTCAGCTGAGCCCTTGACTATACAGAAATCACACACACACACACACACACACACACACACACACACACACACACTATCAACATAGGCAATGAGAAGAGAAGCTGAGAGGAGGACTAATCTCGGGACTAAGGGAGTTCCCAGTACATGAGACTTCTGCTATTAAAACTGAGTTTGCTGAGTACTTTCTCGGTTTTAAAACTAAATCACAACCCAAGAATCTTTTCAGTCCTGGGGCAAACCAGAACAGTCAGTCAATTCATGTGCAATTAGACTCTGGTAGTGAACACGTCAACCCCTGACCTCTGCATTCCAGTGAAAATATGAAAAGGAGGCTCAGGCAAACTATAAACCAGAAAAGTGTGATAAAAAAAACAACTATATAAATAGCTGGTGGTAAGGATCACATAAAAAAGTTATTGAAAGAGAAAGTGTTTTTGTGCCAGTACAATACTGTTTTGGTTATCACAGCTTTATAGTACAGCTTGAGATCAGGGAGTGTGATACCTCCAACTTTGTTTTTTTCTCAATATTGCTTTGGCTATTCAGGGTCTTTTGTGTCTCCATATAAATCTTAGGATTATTTGTTCTAGTTCTGAAAAGAATAACATTAGTATTTTGATAGGAATCATATTAAATCTATAAATTGCTTTGGGTAGTAGGGTTCATTTTAACAATATTAATCCTTCCAACCCGTTAGCATGGTATATCCGTCCATTTATTTGCGTCGTCTTCAACATTTTTTTTTTTTTTAGAAACTGTTTATTTTCCATCAACGTTATTTCCATTTTGTTTAAGAGTTTGCAGAAGAACAGCATAAGACGGCTTTGGTTGTTCTCATGCATTCAGTGGCCTGAGTGGTGGAGGCTGCAGACTAGTCTTCAGTGGCAGGCTGAGCACTCCAGTCTTCAGTAGGAAACCGCTGAATAGGCACAGAGGGCACCGGAATATCTTCAGACCAGTCTGCGACTTCAGGTTGAGCAGCAGTTAACTCAGGAGCTAGAGCAGTCCATTCACCCTGAAATTCCTCCTTGGTCTCAGCCTTTTCAGCAGTGGTCTGCTCTTTCTTTTCAATCTTTTCAGGATCTCTGTAGAAGTGGAGATCAGACATGACCTCCCATGGGTGTTCATAGGAGATGGTGCCACACATGCGCAGGACTTCCTGAGCCAGCATCACTACATCAGACCCACTGAGTGAGCTCCCTTGTTGTTGTCACGGACGGCAGAGAAGAGAGTGTTACACAAGGTGAGGTAGGCAGGTTAACATAAGACGCCTCTGTGAGAGGCTGATTGTCAGCCCTGGGATTGGTAACTACCAGAAGTCTCAGTTCCCAGAAGGCTGCCTGGATCTGGTTAGTGAAGATTCCAGGAGTGAAGCAACCAGCAACAGGAGAGGTTCTAGGGGCAGCAGCAAACTTCAGCACAGCTCATTGGCCAATATTTCCAGAAAACATGACACTGACATCAGCTGGGTTTCCAATGGCAACGATGGCACGAGCTCCAGCAGAAGCTTCTCCCAGATTCTCTTCAAAGTTATGATGTAGATGCTGTCACTTTTCCTTTTACAGATGTATTGTTCCATTTGGAAGTCAAAGTGCGTGCCACCCAAGTGGTTTCCTGCTGCAAGGACTTGGAAGACATTCTCCTCCTTTATTTACAGGACATCAAGGGCTCCGGACATTGTGAAAGTTTCTGTTTAGGTTACTTAGCATTATACCCTTGGGAACCAAGAACAATACCATATGGGCCCCACTCTGAGTACCACAGAACAGTCTTCTTCAATTTCTTCAATGTCTTATAGTACAGGTCTTTCACCTCCTTGGTTAAGTTTATTTTTAGGTATTTTATTTTTTTTGAGGCAATTGTAAATGGAATTGTTTTATTAATTTCTCTTCCTGATTGTTCCTTATTAGTGAATAGAATGTGACAGATTCCTGTATACTAATTTTGTATCCTGCTACTTTACTGAATTCTTTTATTAATTCTATTAAATTTTTGGTGGATTCTTTAGGGTTTTCTATATATAGTATCATGTCATGTGCAAATAGTGATGATGTTACTTTTTCCTTTCCTATTTGGATACCTTTTATTTCTTTTTCTTGTCTGATTGCTGTGGCTAGGACTTTCAATAGTTTGTTGAATAATGATGAGCGTGGGCATCCTTGTCTTGTTCCTGATCTTAGAGGAAAAGCTTTCAGCTTTTCACTATTGAGTATAATGTTAACTGTGGGCTTGTCATATATAGCCTTTATCAAGTTGAAGTAAGTTCCTTCTATACCCACTTTGTTGAGATTTTTTAAAAAATCATAAATGATGTTGAATATTGTTAAATGCTTTTTCTGTACCTATTGAGATAATCATGTGATTTTTATCTTTGATTTTGTTGATGTAATAAATCATATTAATTTTTCTTATGGATGTTGAACTATTCTTACATCCCTGGTATAAATCCCACTTGATCATGGTGTATAACCTTTTAATGTGCTATTGAATTTGGTTTTCTAGTATTTTTATAGAAAATTGTCTTTAAAAATGACTTTGGAGCAGCAGCAGTGGTTTTACATCTCAAAGGCATTGAACTCAGTAGC
Source organism: Macroglossus sobrinus (assembly GCA_004027375.1). Taxonomy (NCBI): domain Eukaryota; kingdom Metazoa; phylum Chordata; class Mammalia; order Chiroptera; family Pteropodidae; genus Macroglossus; species Macroglossus sobrinus. The sequence goes on from PVKZ01000280.1 coordinate 576,116, forward strand.
ATGAAATCAATGAAGAGATTTCAAAGGAATTGCTGTTTTCGGTTTGGGACATCATGATTTCCATTTCCCTACTTGGATTCCTTATGCACCTTTGGTGAGAGAATGTGTTAGAGGTGATCACAGGTGTTCTGGGGTTGACAGCTTCAGCACTCTGAGTCAGGCAGCTCCCCAGGGAATCTCTGTTTCTCAACCACTCCAGTCTGCATATAGTCCTGACTCAAGCAAGTTTGCTAAGAAGAAAGATTCTACAATACAGCACTCTTTCTCTCTTCATTTTCTTTCTTCATATTCAAATCTCAAGTGATTACTCTTTGATTGCTTTCCTGAAACATGCAGTTTTTTTCTCCCACTTAAAAATTTCTTACTTTCATCTTGATGCACTCCCATTTGATTAATTTAGGACCTTCTATTTTGGATCCCAAGGAGTTTTAGCCTCTTTTGTTTTTTTTTCTTTTGTGTTGAAAAAAACCAAACAAGATAATATTTGCGGATTTTAAAGAAAGCAAAAAAAGAATGAATGAGTGAAAATAAACCACCCCAGATTTTAGCCTTCACCCCCATACAGCTGTTATACTCTTGGACATTTCTCTCTCTCTCTCTCTCTCTCTCTCTCTCTCTCTCTCTCTCTCTCTCTCTTTCTCTCTCTCCCTCTCTCCCCCTACCCAGCATTTGTTCATATGCATAATATTATATCTTTAGTTGAAATAATGGTATATATGAGATATATATTCATTTTCACAGTTGGCTCTTTTTATGTAAATTTATATCATAAGTCTTTCTCTTATGTTAAAGTATAATTTTCAGAGACTTAAAAGCATAACTTTTGTGAAAATCTGTTGTGGAAGGCAACCTCTAAGATGGCCCCCGTGATTAGCCTCCTACTATTCACGCCCTTGTGTAATCCTTCCCCTTGAGATAGCCCTGTGAAGAGGCCCATGTGAGTGAGTTTACAGACAGATCTTTTGGGGCCTGTCAACAGCCACATGAATGAGCTTGGAAGTAGAGTCTTCCTGAAGCAAGCCTTAGGAAGACTTTATCCTCATGAGAGATCCTGACCTAGAATCACCCAGCCAAGCTAGTCATAGATTCTTGGCTCACAGAAATTGTGACATAATAAGTGTCTGCTGTTTTAGCCACTAAGTTTGGGATTGTTTGCTACATAAGAATAGATAACTAGAACAGATACTCAGAATTTTATTCAACTAGTTAATAAGAGAATCAGTAAGATATTAGGACCAATTCAAATAAGAATTTGAAAAATAGTTAAATAGAGAAAGAGAGACAGGCAATTAGAAATGCTGAAATAAATTTGCTAAGAGATCCAAATCTGATTAATATCTTATAGGACAATAAAATACAATGTTTTGGGTCATATTTTTACAGAGCATAATTAATTATATTTATATCAGACAAAAAACATGTGTATTTTTGTGGGCAAGAATCTTTTGCATTACCATCAGTTTTCTACAGTTTAATTTCCCAAACAATTGTAAAATAGCCTAATTAGAAGAAAGACAATCCAAGGTGTACATCCTTATTATAGAATCAAATTACTCCCAGTTGGTCTGCTAGACAATGCCTAGCATTCCACTGAAAGAACAACAGTAATCTCTTTAGCTTATTTTCAAATTTTGGCCACTTTTTCTAGACACTTTTTGTGCAGAAGCTTTACTATGCTGTATACTATTCCAGTAATTCGAAGCACCCTCATTTTAAATATTTTTTTATTATTGAAATGTAGGTTATTTCCATTTTTTTCTATTTATTTTTAGATGGTATTTTTATATTATTTGATGTAGCTATTTCAGTGTTGTATATAATGATTATTTGAATTTTTCTTTAAATTCCCAGGGGTGGGATCAAAGTGTGAGCACAGTGTGCTCCTCATTGCCCTCCATTAACTAGTTGCCACTGCCTCTCTAGTCTGGTTTCCCTGTTTCCTTATGTGTAATAGCTCGCCCAGCAGATCACTTGTCTCACCTCTCTGCCGCTAATAGTCCTGTGACCTCTGCCTGGAATATTCTTTCTCCTCTTACTTAGGCCAGGATTTTGTAGATGGCTTCAGGGGATTCACAAGCCTCGTGAAATGAAATGTAGTTTTGTGTATGTATATGTATGCTTTCTCTGAGGGGGGAAATCCAGGGATTTAATTAGCTTCTCAAAGGGGATATGGTATGCTGAAACTCCAAGTCCAAAAAAGTTTGTCTTACCCTTTCAAGCCTTACTGACTGTTCCCCTATGGGAAATATTTTTATATATATATATATATATATATATATATATATATTTATTTATTTATTTGTATATGTATATATACACAAATAAATATATATGTATATATGTATACATATTATATATATTTATATATGTATATATACGAATATATATTTGTGTGTATATATATATACACACACATACACATACACACACATATATACACATACATACACATATATCTTCCTAATCTAGCTTTGTATCAACACTCTTTAATTGTTAACTAATGGCTTTAAGGGGATTATTTTGTTTCTCCAACTTTTAGGACAGATACTTTTAAATGGTGGGCAGACAGAATAAAAGGAAAACAAATAAATAAATTAGAAATAATGTAGAGGAGATATTTAAGATGATGCCTAGTATGTTTGGAACACAACAAAAATTGTAGCTATTATTGGTTATTACTGAAATGCTTATCACATGAGAGGCAATGTTGCATGGGCTCTTGAGCCAACTAAGATTTGAATGCTGGCTTTGGTTCTTATTAGCTGTGAGACCATGGGTGAGTTTCTTAGATTGTTTGTGCCTCATCTTCACAATCTCTAAAATGGGAATAATAACAATATCTAATACATGCAACTGTTGTGATAATTAAATGAAATAATATTTGTAAAGTATTCTGAATGGTATTTGATATGTAGTAAATGCTTGAAAAATGACTGCTATTATTCCAGACTAAAGCACTACCACATAGACCAATAAGGTCATTTTCCCATCTTTTAATTGAAAATTTTCAAACATATGTAAAAGTAGAGAGAATAGTATTAACTCTGAGTACCCATTACACTGCTTCAAAGATTATCAACACATGGTCAGTTTGGTTTAAAATATATACTCATCCACTTCTCCCCTATACTTGAATTATTTTGAAGCAAATCTCAACCATCATATCATTTCATTTAGTATGTATCTCTAAAAAATAAGAACTCTTTTAAGAGTTTATTAACATCTTTTAAGAGGTAGATTAACTGAGGCTCAGTGAAGTTAAGTAACACTCCTAATGTTATCTAGCTTGTGAGTGTATTGACCAATATTCAAATATAAGATTCACTTTCTTTCCATTGCCATTTACTGACTCATAGAAACATTCATGATCTGAAGGTTAGGCATCAAAATTCTAAATTTTAATAATAAATCTTAGCATTTTAAAATTTATAGAGAAACCAGAATAGAATAAAAGCACAGGCATTCAACTTTGAGCAGTAATAGGCCACAAATTAAGTTCCCTTGGATTTATTTTTTCTCCAGTTGAAAGGATTTATCTTGATCTTTGAAGCCATCAAGCATGAAGTGTGAAAGCAGAATATCAATTGTTCTGATATTGTGCATGGTGAATAATAGCAAATGTTTTTTTCTCCAGCTTCCAGCACTAAAACAAATGCCTCAGCACCTGCTTGTAGTTTGTCATGTAGTCTTTGATCTCAGCTAGATATCTACCATTGGTAAGCCACTTTATCACTATTAGCCTCATTTTCTTCTTTGTAAAATGATAGATTAGACTAGTTCATATCCAGTCTCAGTATTGCATTGATTCAGTAGAAGCCTATATTTGATCCTTAGAACATCAGAAAGAATTGCCATTTTCCATACCACTGAATGTCTTAGGAAGTGGGGACCTAGAAGAGGGGTGAAGCAACTCAACTTCAGTGTCATAAAGGCAAAACTAGGATTAAACTCCCAAGAGACTTGACTTCTAGCTGGGGATACTTTCTATAATATTGTGCAACTTAAAATCCTTTCTAGACATGATCTTTTCTGCTATCAAAATGAAAACACACCAGAATAAACCACAGAAGATGTTGGTCTAACATAATTTCCTCTATGGAAATGATTTTTTTTCTGGGTGGCTTAATACAAGTCATAACTGGCTAATTATGGTCACAGGTAAGGTTGTAAATTATGCTAGAGAACCACATGAAAGTAAGTCAAGTTCTCATATATAGCCCAAATGGTTAGTTTCAAGATTACACAGTACTGATCCTCTCCATCTGTGAGCAACCTGAGGGCAGAGGCCATGCCTGGCTGATCTGTGTGATTAGCAAGGCAAGCATTCTGCAGCTAGGAGATCCTGGCACTAGTGCAGGGCTCTGGGGGTAAGGCTAGGGGGCAAAGAAGCAGATCTGCAGAGTTAGAGAGGAGAACTGAAAGGGAGGGCATTCTCAGGAGAACAAAGCAGGCTGTGGAAGGAGATCTTACAATGGAACCAGAACAGGAGTCTGTCCTCTGCACAGGCACATGAGTAGGCTGTTAGGTGTCTTCAGGGAAACTTACACACACCTAGGGGATGTGGAAGCAGGGTGGTGAGAAAAATAAACCCCATCCTTTTTTGTAGATACACTCTGTCTTTCCTCACTCTTCGTCCTTAGAGAAGTTGTAACATCATTATATACTTAGTGTACCTGAACATATTACTTGAAAATGGATAAACTTGATAGTGAAATTATTCACAAAGTTTTCCATAATATTTATATAACACTTAATAGGTGCCAGGCACTGTTATATAAGTACTTTCCAAATAAATGTTGTCATTTAATCCAAATAACAACTCTGTGAGCAATGTACTATTATTATCTCTATTTTACAAATGAGGAAACTGAGGCATGGAGAGGATAAATAACTTGCCTTAGGTTGTATAGCACATGCTCAGGCTCAGCCATTCAGACGCCCTACCTAGTTTGAATTTAGAGCTAATGATAATTGAAGGAGAAGCCATAGAAAATCTTCTCTGGAGGCAGTGGTAGCTGTAGTGGGCATGGCGCTATAATTGTTTTAGGCACCACAGATAAAGTAGAGTGTTAGTAGTAGGGGGGCTTTCAAGGCTGAGCACCTGTCTTTGAATCCTGGCACTAACCCTTGAGTAAGATGTCTAACCTCTTTGTACTTCAAATGTCTCATGTGTAAAATGAAAATAGTAATAGTACCATCTATGAGATCGTTGTAAGAATTATACAGGACAACACAGGTAAAACATAACACTTGGAACAGAGTAATCTCTCAATAAAGGTCTGCGACTTTCATTTCCTTCAGCATCCTATTTTACGGATAAGGAAATTGATGCCCAGAGAGGGAAACCTGTATGAGAACATGCTATAAAATGAGGGAGGTTAACTAGACATAGTTAAGTTCACTGCAACAACTGTTTACTGAATGTTTATTATTTCAGGAATTAAGAATGCCTTGATTTCAGCAAGCCAGTTAATGAAGTCTTTCATGGTCTAGTTGGGCCAATAAGGCTTCATACTGATTGAACTGGCTTGATCTCTGTGTGTCACACAATGAGAAACAAACCTATCAATCAAGATGTAATTAGAAAGAATTAGTGGAAAGAATTCAGAAAAAAAATCTTTAAAATCCCCTCTCCCTATCTCTGCCACCTGCAGTAGTACCCTTATGGCAGCTGCTCCCTGCCTTTTCCCCTCACCTTCAACTTTAAACATAAAACAACTCAAACCTATTTTGTGTAGCTGGAGACTCCGCTGCTCTTAGCCTTTCTTTCAGTCTCTCTTCAATATTCTCTCCAGAAAGAAAATTTCAATCTTTTAGGTGTAGATTCCTCCTTCTCCATCTGTCTCTCTATTCCTTGCCTCGATTCTGAAATGCAGAAGCCTGGAAATCAAACTGAGAAAACCGAACTCTTTTTAGAAGGCAAGAGAAAAGGAAGGTTTTGAACTAATACATTGATGATTCCTGTTGTTATCACTCAAGCAGGATACACACAGCACTAAGAGAAAGAGAATTTCACAGAAATCTCAGAGCAGCCATTCTTCAGAATGCAAGGCTAGCCTGGGGCTCGGGTTATTTTGTTTCTTTTGTTACTTATTACCCCATTATTTGGGATTTTTTTTTTTTGGTCTCTCTTATGTTTCTCTTTGTATTTCTTCTCATATCTCCCTCTGCTGCCAACCAGCAAATCTTTCAGTATTTTCTCAAATTCCATATTTCAGAAGCAGAAAGCAAAACTGACTTAAATAATTTTCATTATGCCATTGGTCAGAGCTTTGGCCACTGAGCAATCGCCATGACAAGCTATAGTGTTTGGGCCTATTGGCAGCTGTGGTGTGTTTACCAGATCAGGTCTAGGGAATAATTTTGGGCTTGTTTCCTAGCTGCAGACCCTCCATTCCTGGTTTCCCAGCTCTCTTACGAATTATGTGAACCACTAATATTCTTATAACAAAGATCTTTTCTGCTTAACTCAGTTGATTTATGTTGCTTGCGAGAACCTGATTAATTCAGAATATGCAGAAGGGTCAAAAGGTCGTTTGCTGGCCTTGACTGTGCCCCCCCCCCCACATTCCTCCCAAGTCCATGAATCTAAGTAACTTGCCCAAGTTCATAATAGCCATTACTAACTACTCTAGTACCCCTCTAATAGACCTCCTGATTCTTAGCCCAGTTGATCTGCTTGTGGAAATTCTTGGGGACCTCTACTCCTGCCTTATACTTGGAAGTCCACTCATAGTTTCCTTAATTTGTAGTATGTGCTTCCTTATAATTCTTGGTTTCTTAAATTTGTTGGATCTCAAATTCCATTTAATAAGTCCAACCAGTTAGATGTGAAGGGGTGAGAGCCATCACACAAATGGAATGTTTGGCCTTAGATGAGAGCTTGAATGAAGTATCCACTGTTAATGGGGACAATAAAACACACAGGCACATAGAGACAAAGTCAGTTAGTATATTTTATAGGTGAAAGGATGTAGAAATTCTCTTTGATTCCTTCAGTTTCCTCAGTGAAATAAAAAGCAATGTCATCAGCTGAGAGTAAGAGTGGCAAAGGGTATCACAGGTTGGAGAAGGAGGAGGAGTTAAATAATATGTCAGGGGAGTGTGACAGTGAATTGTCTAGGGAAATTAGTAGGGTTCCTGGGTACCATTGAAAACTCACTTGAAGATTGTGGTCAGAAATTTAAAATCAAATAAATCAATTAGCATGATTGATTATATAGTTTCCTCCAGACACATTCATGAAAGATAATTATAATTCAAGGAACTGAGAAGCTGAGAAACTAAGGCATTAAATGCATCATCTCTCCCTCTCTCCCTCTCTCTTCCCTGCACACCCCCACCCCATCTAGTCACGAGTGGGAACATATCATATGTACTTTTCTTCTTCTTTCTTTTTTTCATTTAATAATATATATTGTAGATTATGACATATCAGACTACCTTATACTTTTTATTGGCTGCAGAGTGTATAGGTATGCTCTTCCCTGGAGGAAATAGAGGCCCAGTGGTGAACAAAATTCATAGGTAATATCTTAACTCACTTTTCTCTCACACATACATGAAGTGTTCAGTATAGGATCTAACACAATAAGTGTTCATATCTTTTTAAAATCTTTGACACACATATTTACCTAACCTTTCTGGGGATCACATAATGCCTTTAAAGTCAAAGACAGAATCTGTTCTGACAGAAATCGACAACTTGATATCCCTTAAGATTAAAAATTGCCCAGTCCTTGCCAGGGACTCTGAAGGCCACACAACCTTGCAAATGGGAATTTTCCCAGGCTCACAAAGAGGAGCTTTGTCCTTCTCTCCAAAGATAAAGAAGTATTCTGGGGACTTAGGCCTGTATGCCAGCTGCTACCTTTCTTGATCATAGAATCTCATAGTAACCAAAAATCTATGGATTCTCTTACTAACACAGAGAAAAGACAAAGTCAGACACTATTGAACTTTCATAATTTTAAGGAACTAAGTTTTCCATGCTGACACAGTCACATTGCCCTCTACCTTACATGACTCCAGGGACAGCTCCCAAGCCTGAGTGCCAGGAATTGCATAGGTCCATGTCCTCTGGCTGAGTGACCACTCAGAGGTCTGAGTTATTGGATTTCTAAAAAGCTGTGGCAGCAGTGGTCCATTGAGGGTGATGCTATCCTAAAATGGCACCATGGCATATGAAATATTTTAAGCTGAAGGAATTTTGAGAAAATGGCAGAAGTAGGTCACTTTTACCTTTCTTTTGCCCTTCTCACTTGAAATAAGTCATAAAACCCTCCTGTGAGAGGTGCCCTTCCTATACGCAGAGGAAAAGAACATCTTTATCCTGAAGATAAAGGGATGCTGAGAACGTCCTAATGAACTGGCCTTACTAAGCTTTTCCCAGTTTACTATACTTACCTCATACTCCTTACTTAACCTATCATATTCCTTCACAACGGTCCACTCTCCATTAAACCCAGCATAAAATATTCAGGTGTAACTGTTTCTTTGGGTCTTCATTTTCTTATGAAAGCCTTTGTGTCACATAAACTTATATTAAATAAATTAGTATGCTTTTCCCCTATTAATTTATCTTTGCCAGTTTAATTTTCAGACCCAGCCAGGGCTCCTAGGAAATATTTTTTTCCCCTACAATGTTCTTCCCACTGGCTAATGTACAACATACTGCGGCCCCCACCAGGGCTCTCTAGGGCATCTTTCAGGGCAGGCCTCAACACCTGTGGAAGCCCACGTTTGCTCTCAGTCTGACTCTTTCCTTGCCAGATGAGTATGATGAACACTATAAATAGTACAAATATGCAATGGATGTGAGGCATGTGCCAGGCATTGCAGGTGAATAAGTCTGCTTGAGCCGGATGATGATTAGAGATCAGAGTATCTTGTTCACATCAGAGCACCCATTTTGCATTGCAAGTGCCTTTAGTTCAAAATAATCAGTAGGCCAAAGCAATATATTTTGAGGAAGCATGCTCTGAATTCCCTGAAGACTCATTTAATAATTTTGGTTTTATAAAATAGCTATCTCTTTTCTGATTTATCAGTGTTAAGTATAATACAAATATATGTTTTGTTTTACTTTATTTTTCCTAAACATGTGGAGGTTTATTGACCAAATAAGCTAACATTACTTCTACGTAATGTCAATAAAATAAAAAACAGACCCTTGTAATTCAGGAGCAGGCCTGGTACTATCAACTGCTGAGCCTTGGAGTTGCTATCAGCTGGCTTGGCACTCACAGTTAGGTCTTGATGTTCTACTTCACATGAACTTTTTCATAGGACATTAACACCAGACAAGGTCACTCTGTGATCATGGTGCTTTAAGACAAAAATAAGTCTGCTCCAATAATCATGTCTGAACACAGAGAATACAAGAACATTGCCTAAGCCATAAATACTGAACATTTCCCTATATCAGCTAGTATGAGTGATGGATGCTGTTTTACCAGTTATAGCTCTAGGCTTGCTTTAGTTTGCTCTCCCTATGAATAATATTTATTGAGATATTCATAGGATTCTCCCCACTTCTGACAACAACCAACCGAGAGTAAACCCTCTCTTCCTGTATCTTCTCCAAAATCACCCAACCAAATCTCAAGTCCTATAAGTAAGTTCTTTCTAATACTCTTTTCCTGAGCTGTCCCATAGCTCCCCATAGTGTATGTTCTCTCCTACTGCAATGTGTTATAAACCAAACTTGTCCAACTACAGGAGTGTTCCTGGTGATTTTGGTTGGGAAGCATTAAACATGCTAAAGATTATGAAATAAAAGTTTGTGTTCAACTAAATTGAAACACTATACTGACAAACTTATTTCATAGTAATTATATTTTGCAGTAACCTGAAGTTAATTTCCATGTTCTTTAACATAAAACATTGGACTGATATTAAGTTAATTAACAGATAATCACTGAATACCTAGATAACTTCTAAGTAATGTAGAATACTGAATCATTGATTATTATTAAGCATAGTTTTAAATGTATGTAGTTTTGTCTCATTTATATATGCTAGAAAGACTATAAGTTTGGATCATGCTAATCAATATGTTCATTTTTGCCATTTTTAAGAAGTTGAAATAAAGATGTATGGCTGTAGAAAGTTGTATAATATGTGTTTGTGAGCTTTGCTACTCTACTAGTATTTTAATGCTCCTGTACTCACTGGAACAGTTCTCACTGGTCCATCTCCCCGTTTTCTCTGTACAATAGAAGTTAGTTAATTTGGTTAAAAGTTCTATTCTAAGAGCACTAGTAACAGAGAAATACAAATATGTTGTCTTTTTCTTTTTTTTTTTCAAGAAAAAAGAATAGTGTTTTTCCTAAAGCAAAAATTCTCAGGGTTTTGGTCTCCAGATTCCTTAACACTTATATTTTTACATTGGAAATTAAACCAAGGAAATTTTAAAAACTTTTTTATTGATTTACTTAAAGTTAGCAATGATGAATTCATTGCTAAATTAACTTAAGTAACACCATGGTATTATTATAAAATAGCTTTGACTTCATGTGCCTGAGAATCATTGCCCTAAACATTAGTAAAATGTCAGTTTGTTTCAGAAAATTAAAAAGCATAATACAGGATAAAACTTAAAAAGTTAATTTTATTTGCCTTGTATCTTCTTAGTCCATTTGGGCTGCTATAACAAAATGCCACAGACTGGGTAGCTTACAAACAACAGAAATTTTTTTGCTCACAGTTGTAGAGGCTGGAAGGTCCAAGAGCATGGTTGCCTTCTGGTGAGGGCCCTCTTTCTGATTTACAGAGGGCACCTTCTCACTGTGTGCTCATGTGATGAAGGGGGCTAGTGATCTCTCTGGAACCTCTTTTATAAGAGTACTAATCCCAATCATGAGTGCTCCACCCTTATGATTTAAGCATCTCCCACAGCTTCCACCTCTTAATACTATCATCTTTGGGGATTAGGATTTTAATATATGAATTTTTGGGAGACACAACTAATTTAGTCCATAGTACTTTGGTTTGTACTACCTGAGTTTGAAAAGAAGCTATAAAATGGGTAACTTTTTAATAAAGTTCACTCTGTGTTCATGAGCTTCTGTTTATGACTTTATTCCTTGATGTGGCAAGTTGACTATATCAGGCAATAAGCATAAAAATAAATAAGTGCTACTACATCAAACTAAAAAGCTTCTGCACAGCAAAAGAAACCATCTACAAAATAAAAAGGCGACCTACAGTATTGGAGAAAATGTTTGCAAATCATATATCTGATAAGGGGTTAATATCGAAAATATATAAGGAATTTATCCAACTCAACAGCAAAAAATTAAATAACTCAATTTAAAAATGAATGAATGCGTGAATAGATATTTCTCCAGAGAAAATATACAAATGGCTAACAGTTATATGAAAAGATGCTCAGATACTAAGAATTATCAGAGAAATATAAGTTAAAACCACAATGAGATAGCATCTCACACCTACTAGAATGGCTATTTAAAAACCAAAAGATCATTGTTGGTGAGGATGTTGGTGGGAATGTAAACTGGTACAGCTATTGTGGACAATAGTATGAAGGTTCCTCAAAAATTCAAAAATAGAGCTACCATGTGATCCAGCAATTCTACTTCTGAGTATTTAGCCAAATGAAATGAAAATAGAATTTTGAAGAGAGAACTGCACTGTCATGTTCACTGAAGCATTATTTAAAATAGCCAAGACATGGAAACAACCTAAAGATTTATCATTGGATAAATGGATAAAGAAATAAAGAAAATGTAGTCTATACATACAATGAAATATAATTCAGCCTTAAAAAAGAAAGAAATCCTGCATTTGCACAACATGGATGGACCTGGAGGACGTTACCCTAAGTACTGAATACTGAATGATCTTACTTATATGGACTCTAAAATAGTTGACTCATAGAAGGAGAGAGTAGAATAATGGCTACCAGAGGCTGGGGAAAAGGGAAAATGGGGTGGTGTTGATCAAAGAGTACCAAGTTTCAGTTATGCAAGATAAATAAATACTGAAAATCTACTTATTATACAGCACAGTGCCCATAGCTAACAATACTGTATTGTATATTTAAGACTTGGTGAGGATAGACCTTATGTTAAGTTCTTTTACCATACACACAACAACAATAAGAAATATGAAATAACAATAATAATAATAAAATAATAAAAATAATAATGATAATAAAAAAGAGAGTGGGAGGAAACTTTGGGAGATGATGGATAGGTCTGTGGCCTTGATGGTGGTTTCCTGGGTGTATATTTATCTTCAAACTCATCAAGTTGTATACATTAAATATATAGTCTTTTACATGTCAATCATACTTCAATGAAGGTGAAAATTAAAAAAACTTTACTTGCAGGTCTTTTGGTCTTTAGCCTAAGTATATAGCTGCCAAAACACTGTATTTGAAAGTCATTTGGGTTAGTTCTTTTATCCTTGAATTATGACCATACTCCATGGTTTGAAATTGCTCATGATTTCAGTTACAGACTAATTCCATAGACAAGGAAAGTGCCAAACTAATCCATAACCCTAACTGGAACCCATATCTAAGATCAGATCTGTGACCAGTCCAAGCATATTACTTCAGAAACTAGCTTACAGTCCAGTCAGAATCCCAGTCAGTGCCATCTGAATACAATGTAGTACCTAAAGTTGTGTCAACATAGATAGACAACCATGTTGTCCTCAGCTAAGAGATCAACCAAACTCAGAACATATTTATGTGCCTGCCAGTCCAGCTTGACATAGAAACCAAACCACTTCTGACTAACCCAGATTAGAACCAAAGTTCTAATAGGATGGCCCAGAGCCCAGAATATACTAGCTCATTCCCAGACTTATTTTCATTAGTTCATTTAACAAGTCTTTATTGCAGGCCTGCTTTGTTACAGGCACTGTAGTAGGTGTTAATGCTTTTCTGGACATGGGAAGAACCCCAAGAGGCTTGCATCACCCTAATAGCCTAAATGCAGTGTCCAGCTCCTCCTTCTGTTATAGTCAACACTTCTAGTGTCATCAGATAAATCCTCGTAGATTTTTCTCATGAAATCATATCCTGTTTCATACCCTTATGACAGCTTTTTATTACACAGAAGCATGTCTCATCATTGCCCCATCCTATAACCTTTGACCTAGCAGATTTCCATACTTGCTTATGACCACTCATGCAGTAATATTTACTAAATGTCTTTTAATACCAGGCCCTGGATACACAAAAATATTGCCTTCAAGTAACTCACAATCTTTAATTGTATCAAAGGAGGTTAATAAATTAAAACAGAACTGCAATTCTGTAATAAAGGTGTAAGTTCTTTAACAAAGGTATCTTCAAAATTCTGATCCTAATGGAGTAGTTCTTTCTTAATGCTAGGAGGGTGTGGTTATGGGAAGTAATTTCTCCATTGTTCTTTAAAGAATGACTAGGAATTTAGTGAGAGAGAAAGAGTCTAAGAAGAGAAGCTGTCTGAGCTAGGGCATGAAGACAGTAAGAAAAAGAAGGTGTTCCAGGGACATAAAGTAGATGACGTTATGGAATATCTTATCCTTCGGAGACATAATGGTTTATACCACTTGGGGATAATGAGATTTGTTTTAAACATGACTCAGGGGTGTTTGATACTGGGGATATTTGACAACAAATATATAAAAAGAATTATGCCAATATTAATGAATTTTTGGAAAGTATATTATAAATTAATTCTTTGATTAATGCACAGACTGCAATTGAATACATAGAATGCAATTTAATGCAATAAAAATACATTGACTACACAATGGAGGCAAAAAGGTATGAGGTCAGAGTGGCAGAATCAGAAAGAATGTTCTTGAGATGACAGAATAAAAAATGGCAGGATATAAAATCCTACTGCTTCTCTCCTTATCACAATGAGTTTTCCAAGGTCTGCATACCTTCTTATGTCATAGATTACCTTCCTTCCTACAATATATTTCCTCAACATTGACTCACCTCTTTGTTATACAGAATTCCACAAACCAGTATCACAAATTTAAATGCCTACAAATGCTATGTGAACAATATGAATGAGGCTGGCTAAAAGAAGACTGGTAAACTAAGAGTATCTGCCTTACCCAAATAGGAAAGCTGTTACTTTGCTCCAGAAAGTAACTGCCATGTAGGAATGCAGGTCAAGGGTTGTCAAAACTCCAACATTTTCAAGAGAAGCCAGAAATTCTGATTTTTATTATGGACACTCCTAATTTGATAACTAATTGGGGGAAAAAAACCCATCCCAACCCAAGACTAGCCAGCAAAACATGTCTATGGGGTGATTCTATGGGCACCAGTTTGTGACCTGTATCCTAAAACTTTCCTAGTTTTCTGTGATATCATACCTGAAAGAATGAAGGACAGACTGTTCCATCTCGTTCTGACATTACTAACATCCCAAATATGAACTCAACCCCATTCTTCCTGTGTAGTACTACTCTACATCACCCTCTAGAGATTTTAGAGTTTGTCCACCCATTGAAGTATCAAGTTTTACCCCCTTTCCTTGTGATATTGTGATATCATGAACTATGTCAACAATCTTCTCCTCTTCTATGGAAGGTTGCTTGGCCACACCCTTTATGACAACGTGAATTGCTCTACTACCTTGGAATGAGTATTCCTCCGTACCATTACAATCTTTTGCCTGTTTCTTTGTATTATCCCCTTGTGACATCACATGTTAACATCATCCCAGGACTGCAACCTAGAGTGGAGAGTGGGAAGATACAATCTGTATGGCATCACAAAAGGATGAGGTTGTTTGAGAAAGTTCATGATGTCAGAAGACTATGTCTTCACTAACAGAGATTTTGAAAAGAATCATAAAAGTTAGAGAAGAACATATAAATACTATGATTTATACCTCTTTAGAGTGAATAATAGATATAAACTGTTTTCCAAGTATTTTGGTCAAATTTATCACAGTAAAGTTTTGTAGGAGATCTCTGAAGAGACTCTGTTCTCTGAATGAACTGTCTATTCCTCAGGGGGAGTAAGAGGCTATCTTCTTTTAACTTCATAGAATAAAAATACAGAGATTAGAAATAAGATTTATATAACTATAGTCATGGCACATTTTTAAGGTTTTTGCTAGAAGAAAACAAAAATTATTAATGTAGTACCCAATATTTATTTGATAATGTTCCTTACCACAAAATGACTAAACTTTAATCTCACTAAATTCTTATAATACATGGAATATATACCTCTCGGTTCTTCCTACTATTTTGCTTCTATTTTATTCTTTTTAAAATGAAAATTGCTAAGTAGGAGTAGATTATTGTTCTTAGAATGTCATAAACAGGATAGTCTAATTTTTAAACTAAAGGACTCTTGAAATTATGGTCAATTTAACATGGATCTAGATATTACGATTTACTTTTATTAATATTTATTTTCTTAATGTTACATCACTATAATAACAGCAAGAAAAGTATACAAATTTCATTCTCTTTCTAAAGGAAAAAACAAACAAACAAAAATCAAATCCCTCTGCCAAAATTCCTCTGCCATATAGAGGAAAAAAATATCCTCACAACAGGAGAACTTAAAATAATTAGGTGATACTTCTTTCATTCTCATTCATTCATTCTTTCATTCATTCAGCAAATATGTATTGATTGCCTATTATATGCATCAGACACTGTGCTAGGCTCTGGGAAAATGGTGATAAACAAACTAAATATGGTTTATATCTCATGGATCTTGTGGTCTATGAGAGAGACACAAAAAACAATTAATGAAATTGAAAAATAAAAATTTAAACAATGATTAATGAAAGAAGTACTATGTATGTATGTGTATATATATATATATATATATATAAGTAAATTTCATATATATGTAATACATACATACTATTCATTAGGTAGAATAATGGGAAGGAGGAGGATTACTTTAGATCGAGTAGTCATAGTGGGTTTTTCTGAGGCAGTGCACTTGAGTTGAGTTCTAATGAATGAGAAAGACCTAGCCATGTGAAAAGTTGGAAAAACAGTGATCTAATGAAATGGGTACAGCTTGGGCAAAGGCCTTAGCTGGGAATAGTTTCTAATATCAAAAAAACAACATAGCTAGGGTATAGTGATTGAGAGAGTAGTGAGAAATGAAGTTGAACAGAAAGATAGAGTTTATCATGAAAAACCTTGATGATGGATTAGCTATGTAGAATGAAGGAAAACTAAGAATCAGAAAACACTCATAGGATTTTGGCCTGAGAAACTGGGTACATGTTTACTGACTAGGTTCTCTGGGAATTGGATGCTGAGACAGTTAGATGTGCAAAAGGTTTATCAGGGAATAACACTTGTAAAAGAAAAAGAGGCAGAACCAAATTATGTAGGGGGAGGTTGCAGACAGTGATGCAAACCTGACAAAGTCTCTGCCAGCCCAATGGTGAGCTCCAGAGCAAAGATTGCCAGTTAGTGGAGTTCTGTGTTGGACTCGTTCTATGTAGACTCTTGTATTCCCACCCTGCTCATTCATTGGCTGGGATCCTCCCCAAGAACAAGAGTGTAACTTTTACCTGAAGAAGGTATGAGGAGGAGGCTGTCAGCTAACCACATTCCTCACAGCTGGGCAGCCAGTCCTTTCCCTAAGGGGAATGTAAACAGCACATCTCCATGTCTCCCATAGGTGACAACAGGTAAGGAAAGATCAAGAATTTAGTTTTAGACAAGAGGGGAGCTAAGATAGTTAATTAGATCATTTATTTCTCAAATATTTGTTGAGTTTCTACAATAGGCCATTCAACTGAAAATGCCATACACGTAGCTGAAAGTAGGCTAGAGTTCAAAAGAGATGTTTGGAGCATAGATATTTGATAGTTAGCATAGATATGTGGTATTAAAAGTCATTGGCTGGAATTACCCACTTAGAGACAGAATGGTTTTTAACCCTGAAAAGAAATACTTCTCTAGGGAATTTTTAGAGGAAATCTGGGTTGTCACATTGACTAGAAGAATAAGCAGGACACTACTTGCATTTGGTGGGCAGGGTCTAGAAATGCAAAATATCCTGAAATGCATGGGAAATCCTGCCCAATGAAGAAGTGTCTACTATAAAATGCCAACAATGCCCCTGTGGAAAATTGGCTGTAGACAGAGAAGTGGTCCCAGAACCAACTCTTAGGTTGGACATTCCAACTTTTAGAAGCTGAGTCATGGAGAGGAAGCTGGCAAAGTAGACTGAAAGGGAGTGTCAGATACCAAGAATTCAAAGTGTTTCAAAGAGAGAAAAGTCAGCAGCAAAGAACGCTGCTGAACAGTTAAATAAGATGAGGACATAAAATTGTCCATTCAAAGGTGAGCTTAATGAGAACAATCTCAGAGAAATGATGGAGATGGAAGCCAGATTGGCATAAAATGAGAGTAAAAGGGAAGGGACCAAGTAGAGGAAGGAACTTTTTAAAGGAATTTGAATGAACAATAAGCAGAGAAATAAAGTGTGTGTGTGTGGGGGGGGGCGGGTTGTGATTTGGAGCCAAGGAAAGAATTTTATTTACAATATTTTGTTATGAAAGTCTTAAATGCACTGGAAAGTTGAAAGCATTTTGCAGTAAATATCACTAAATTCTGTAACTGACAATTTATCATACATGCTTTATGATACCTTTTAATCTATCCACAAGAAAGCAATTTTTAGATGGAAAACACTCCTAGAGCATGTTTGGGTGCCTAGACTGTGATTCAATTTCTAGAGAAGATTAATGATACGGGAAAGAAAGGAGATAGCCAGGTGAAAAAATAAAATCCTCCAAAACTAGGTGAGGGAAATGGGACTCAGAGTACACAGGTAAAGGGATTGCCTTTTGTTGTTACAGAAGGGAAGAAAGAGGAAGTGGTAACAGAATCATGTAGGTTTGTGGATTTGATACTGGGAAAAATGTGGCAGAAACTATACTATTGACTAATTAATAGCTTAGACCTTCTTTTCTTGCTAATAGAAGCCAAAATTTGGCATCACTGGGCCTAGACTCAAGGGATTAATAGTGATTAGTCTAAGCCAATCATGACTATTGCATTATTTTTTGCCAGATACTAACTTTCCCATTATCTTGCAACTAAGAGAACGGCCATATAACCTATTTCTGGTCAATGGAACTTAAAGGTTGTTTGCTGAGGGGGCTTCAGTGAAAGCTTTCCTTTTTGATAAAAGGAGAGAGAACTTCTCACTTAAAAGTCCTTTCGTGGCTTCTTGACCGCACAACTGTGTTTTTTTACTTCTAAACATGCTCATGATTCACAATGTCAGGAAGTGTAATAGTCTTCTATCAACCTTCAGTAAGTTTGAAGATGAAAGGCTAGAGCTGAGGAAAGGAAAGAGGCTGTGATGATATTGCTTAGTAGCTGAAGAAATGCCAAAACGACCTAACTCCAGATGTATTTTTATCATAGAAAAAGAAACAACAATTTTTGAAGCCTCTGTAGTCAGGTTTTCTGTCTTTAGCTCAATACAAATACAGAATATGGGGACAATATGGTGGCTATTTCTCTTTTTCTGGCTGAATACCTCTTTCTAGCTTGATTCTGATTATAGACTCTATTTTGCAGGCCACAGAAATGAATACTTGACCTATGCAGGACTTAGGTCTTTTTACTGAGGATTTTAGATTGAATTAAGAATACTCAAAGACAGAAGGAGATAACTTAATTATCAATTCTAGAAAGAAAGCTCAAAATCTCCTGTCCTGGGGATTCTTTCCCCACTCAGTCTGTTTATGAGCTAGTCCATTATCCTCTCAGTAAATCCCCCTTTTCTTTGAGTTAGCTGGAATTGGTTTCTGTTGCTTTAAAGCAGTGGTTCTTACCTAGGAGAGATTTTATTCCTCAATGAATATTTGGTCACTTCTGGAGATATTTTTGGTTGACTCAACTGGGGGTGGGTGTCATTGGCATCTAGAATGTAGATGCCAGGGATGTTGCTAACATCCTATAATGCATAGGACAATTCTCCATAACAAACATATTTGGCTCAACATATCAATAGTGCTGCTTTCAAATAAGAGTTCCTTAACTTGTATAAGGATGGTCCTCAACAAAGTGGACTTAGGGTCAACTGAAAATGAGTGGGAAAGAAGAATGGGAGGTCTGAGGAGCAAAGAGAATGTAAGAGAGAGTATGCTGAAGACACATTGGAGGATTCCTGGGTAGTGGTGATATTCTGTCTGAGGTTAGTGACCATGAGTTTAAGGCATGGGTCTGATGATATTTCTCCTAAAAGTAGAGCTATATTGGTACAGAGAGGAGAGGCATATCTCAGGTTCATCTGTTTTTGTTTGTTTGTTTGTTTGTTTTTTTGATTTTCTTCTGGTGAGAGCGACAGAAGAAAGACAAGGGAGTTGATATTGGTATGAGGCTTATTTTACTGATGAACCAGAAAAATTAAGGTGGATAATGATGAAAAAAATAACAAGAAAGAATTGATAATAAAAGTTAATTGAAAATAACAATTAAGAAAACAATTCCATTTACAATTAAATAAAAAATAATACACCTAGGAATAAATTTAACCAAGGAGTGAAAGTCCTGTATATTGAAAGCTAAAAGACATTGATAAAATAAATTGAAGAAGACACAAATAAATGTAAAGATAGTCTATGTTCATGGACTGGAAGAATTAATATTGTTAAAATGTCCATACTACTCAAAGCAATCTATGGGTTCAAAGCAATCCCTATGGTAATAGAACAAACAATCCTAAAATTTGTATGTAAATACCTCAAACCTTGAATAGCCAACCTTTCTGAAGCCAACCTTGAGAAAGAAAAACAAAACCAGAGGCAGCACACTTCCCAATTTCAAAATATATTTAAAGACTACAGTAATCAAAAGAGTATGGTACTGGCATAAAAACAGAAACAATAAATCAATGGAACAGAATAGAGAGCCCAGAAATAAACTCACCCATATGTGGTCAATTAATTTATGACAAAGGAGCCAAGAATAACTAATGGAGAAAGGACAGTTTTTTTAATAAATGGTGTTGGGAAAACTGGACAGTGACATTCAAAAGAAATTGGACCACTAGCTCACATAATATATATAAATGAACTGAAAATGGATTAAAACATGAGTGTAAGACTTAAACCCATAAAACTGCTAGAACTTCAACATAGGCACTATGCTCTTTAACGTCAGTCTTGGCAAAGCCTTTTTGGATTTGAAATCAAATGTGAATGCAACAAAAGCAAAAACAAACAAATGACACCATTAAACTAAAAAACTTCCACACAACAAAAGAAACCATCTACAAAATAAAAAGGCGACCTACAGAACTAGAGAAAATATTTGCAAATCATATATCTGTATGGGGTTAATATCCAAATATACAAAAAACATATAAAACTTAATAGCAAACAAACAAACAAACAAACAAACAAAAAACCCCTCCAATAATCCAATTTAAAAACAGGCAAAGGAACTGAATAGACATTTTTCCAAAGAAGATATTCAAATGGCAAAAATAGGTACATGAAAATATATTCTACATCACTAATTGTCAGAAAAATGTAAATCAAAACACCAATGAGATATCATCTTACACCTGTTAGAATGTCTATTAGCAAAAAGACAAGAAATAAGAGTTGTCAAGGATGTGGAGAAAAGGGAATTCCAGTGCTTTGTTGGTGGGAATGTAAATTGCTGCACCCACTATGGAAAACAGTATGCAGGTTCCTCCCAAAATTAAAAATAGAACTACCATATGATCCAGTATTTCTCCTTCTGGGTATTTATCCCAAGGAAATGAAAACAGTAACTCAAAAAGATATCTGCAACCCCATGTTCATTGCAGCATTATTTACAATAGCTAAGCAGAGAAATAACCTAAATATCCATCAATGGATGAATGGATAAAGAAAATGTTATATAAACATATATATGTATATATAATGAAATTTTATTTATCCACAAAAATAAGAAAATTCTGCCATTTGTGACATGAATGGAACTTTAGGGCATTATGCTTAGTGAAATAAGTCAAACAGAGAAAGACAAATACCATATGATCTTACTTATATGTGGAATCTAAAGAAAAAAACAACCAAACAAGCCAAGTCATAGTTACAAAGAACATATTGGTGATTGCCAGAGGCAGGGCTGGGGATTGGGTGAAATGGTTGAGAGTGGTCAAAATGTACAAACTTTCAGTTATAAAATAAATAAGTCCCAAGGATGTAAAGTACTGCACTGTATACTTGAAAGCTACTAAGAGAGTAAATCTTAAGAGGCCTCATTACAAGAGAAGGGAATTATAACTATGTATGGTGATGGATGTTAACTAGACTTATTGTAGTGATCATTTTGCAATATATACATATTGAATAAGTAATATTGAAACATTATGATATACACCTGACACTAATGTTATGTGTCAATTATATCTCAATTAAAAAAAAGGAAAATAAATAAAACCTTATGAGATCAAGTTGAATCAAGGAGCAGAAGTTTTGATGTTAACACAGAGCTTGTTAAAAATGCAGAATCTCAGGCCTCATTGTAGATCTACTGTATCAGAATCTGAATTTTAACAAGGCTCCCAGATAATCTTGTATGCACATTAAAGTTTGAGAAGCAACGAATTAGAAGATTTGATGAAGTTAAAAAATTTTGCATTGGGAATACTAAAAAGATGATTCTGGGTGAATTATCTAAATCTGGGATTAGCAATTTTTTTTTCTGTAAAGAGTCAGATAGTAAACACTTTTGGCTTTGAGGACCATATAGTCTCTGTCACAACCACTTAACCCTGCCATTGTAGTACAAAAGCAACCATAGACAATACATAGACAAATGAGTGTGGCTGCTGAGTATGGCTGTGTTTCAATAAATGCTTTTATAAAAATAGGCAGTTGGTTGATTTGGTCTGAAGGGCTATCATTTGCTGACTTCTGATCTAGACAATAGAACTAGAAGTCTTGGTTCCCATGTACAGTGTACTGTTGAGTTTTCTTTGTTTCTGATTACTTACTGTCTCTTGAAAGTATGCACTACTGCCTCCCGCTTCCCTCTTCTGAACGCAATGAAGAACTTAACTAGTTATGTTCTGTGGGATCCTAAAAGTGACAAGGGAAAAAATTGAAGTGTTAAATCTACAGAATCTCCTTGACACTCTTTTTTTTTATATTTTCATGTACCTGTTTTTGCCGTTGAAGTACCAACAAATGTTCTATGGTGGTAGACTTCACTTCAGCTGGTTCTCTGGAGTTGTTTACCTTTTATTTTCCCCTGGGCTCCAGTAATCTCATTTTGAACTTCTCAGCTGAGCCAAGGGAAATCAAGGAAAGATATTTTATCCCTATTTAGACAAGGTTAAGCAACAGGTCTTTGATAGCAGTGACATTGGTAATCAGAGAGGTTCAAAGGTAACAGGCTGGGGGGTGGCAGGGGAGTAGGGGGTACAGGGGAAGGGAAATAATATCTATTGAGCATCTCCTAACACTTTACATACATCATTTGAATCCTTACAATAAGTTCAGTATTATGATCTCGGGTTACAGATGGAAAAACTGAGACCAATATTTTTTATTTTAAATTTTAAAATTCATTTAATTCTCATAGTCTGTGAGGTTGGGAGCTATTATTGACTCCATGTTAGAGATGGGGAATTTATGCTATGAAGAGAGTTTGAGTAACTTGCCAATCAGCTAATTAAGGTAGAACTGAGTTTTTAATCCAGGCAAAGCTGGGAATCAAAGCCATGTTTTTTTCCCTTGTACAGTGTAGTAGGTATGTTCTTTAGTCCTCCTTCCCATCAGGAGAATTTCCATCAGTGTTTTACCTATTAAGTGAAGTAACATTTCCTTATAAATTCCTCAGATCATAGGATATGTTTCCAGGGCTCACTATCAACATTCCTATTTTTATCTACCACAAAGCAATCTTTATAAGAGATGCTGTCACCTGCTTTATATATGCACATGACATTCTGAAATATTTTCCTTAGTGATTTTACCTAATCCTGCACCTTGCTATTTGTTTGCCCCGTCTTCCTTGTTTTCTTTTTCCTTCATCCCAGAATATTGCTGAGAATAATGCTGGCATCTCAGTCAACAAGCTAGTGTTCATTATCCTTTTCCTTTCACTGCATTGTTGGACTAATCCAATCTTCTCACTTTCCATTCTTTGTCTAGATTGGGTTACTATAAATAATCTAGATAATTATCAGATAATAATCTAGTAAAGGGTCTATTCCCAATTTTAGTGCCTAGACCAGGCACAGTGTATTTGGCTTAACCTCAAGGCACTGTTCTAAGTATGTAGAGGAAAAGTATATGAGTAAAGATTGCTTGTCTTGGAATCCAGAGACTTGAATTATAGTCCTAGCTCAGCCACTAACACGAGAATTGATAATATTTACTAGGCACTTACTATGTGCCAGTCACTTTTCTATTAACTAGTTATGCTGAAAGGAATGTGGTATTATTATTCGTTTTACAGACTAGGAAATTGAGGTACAGAGCGCTTAAGTAACTTGTTCCAAGTCATGGAGTTGGTTTGCAAACGGGCAGTTCGGCTCCAAATTGGTGCACTTAGTTAATACACTCTCTTACTTGCTGATAAATATCTAATATTACTAACATATGCAGTAGGTTCTGCTCTGGTTTTCTGGAATGTTATCTCATCTAATCTTTGCTAACAACTCTGAGGTAGATGATGCCATTTTTCACAAGTGAGAAAACTGAGGCTCAGAGAAGTGCTTATTGTTTAGCAGACTCAGCCTTCGTAAACAGCGTCGGGACTCGGAAAGCTTCTCTAACCAACGAGCCACGTTGATCTTTGAGCCTCAGTCCTATGAGGGGAGGGTGTGGAGATAAGAGATAGTCCGCAAATGGGTGTAAAAAGGAGTAAAAAGCAGTTCAAGCCACAGTGGCCGA